>OX465477.1:28471271-29671271 GCA_950022335.1 Eurois occulta | reverse complement strand
TGATACGGAACCTTATTTATGCTATTAAATAATGTACTAACTACTTCTGCAATAAGTAGAGTTATTGCATTTATAATTATCATATTTCGGAACTGTGATTCTCATTTACAAGTTAAAAGTACAATAAGCTGGAATTATTGCAGTTATGTTAAGGGGTCTCATTACTAATTATGGGAAGAATACTAAAATTGATGTAATAAGTAGATTTATTGCATTTATTTGTAGGAAGATTAAACGAATACAGTATACCTAGGTACGCGAAATCAACTGCAATAAATTCACCATTTATTGCGTTTATAACTAGCTCCAGTGGGAGGTACGAGGGGAGTAAAATATTTCGTCTAAACGCCAGTCGCGGCTAGGCATCGATTCGAGTCGAACGATGCACGATGGCGCGTGCGAGCCATTTTCGACGGCAAGAACCTAACGTATTTAATATTAGTTATTTTAAAGGAGAAAGAGCAAAATGGTCTATGAGCGGCCAACAACGAAATAGGTATTAAATGAAAGTACTATTACTAAGGACTAACTTTTACTATGAACGTAACATTGCAGCTCATTTAGAAAAAAAAAATACATATAGGTAAAATACTTAGATAATAAGTGCAAGAAAATGTGCAAACCCATTTTATAAAATACTTATTAACATTAGTTTATGTCTTCAAAAGTATTTCAAAACGTTGTCAGCATACCGTTTACAAGACTCAGCTCAACAATGGGTTTACTACATGGACTACCTGAGTTCGAACGGCCCAATCAGCTTCGAGTGCAAACAAAAGAGCCGAGGTGTGGGGTGCGTGTGCGTCACTCGGCGCAGTCCTTCGCTTACCCTTGTGACGTTGTGTACTGTGCGCTCATCTACGGATTCTTTTTCAAACGTTTTGACCCTGGCTACCCTCTGGACTGTGTTTCTTCCTAACCTGATAACCTGGCTATTAACTCTGAACTTCTGTACGTTTGTGCTTGTGTACTTGGACTCTGGACTTGTGTACGCCAACGGAACATTATTGAAAAATGGCAGAAAATCGACCTACATGTGTTTTGTGCAATCGATCAGTGGTTAATAGAAGAAGGTTAGAAATAACCCATGCTCTTTTTGAGGAAAATGCTGCCAATGCTCAATATATTATTGAAGCTATAGCTCCACAGCAAGTAAGTATTTTTAGACTATTGTTTGGTTGTTTTTACCCGTATGTACGCACCCTATAGCGGTGATGGCCTCATAATATTGTGTCACGATGTGCATATGCGACACATCGTTGGGTGAAGTGTGGGCTCTTTATAGAAAGTCCACGTTACAGTTTTGATTGTATTTTTATGTACGTCCTTTTAGTGAATTATGTTATTTCCTTAAGCGTATGGTTCTTTTCTAACAATACTTAAGTTATAGTCAAAACAGATCTTCTCTCTCTTTTACACACATGGTGCATATGGAAACAGAGCCAACGTTATCTAGCTTCGAAATATAATAGAGGCCAACCACTCATTAACAATGCGTATGAGCATGACTCATTCGTCACGTTGAAAAAGAGCTCGGCATGTTCTACTATACAACACATGATTTAACTGAAACTGCTGTGAGTTTTAAATACTATGTTATAAACTATTTTCCTTTTCAGGTTGAATACAACGGCCGAGAATACGTTTGTCGACCCTGTTGGCAACGAGCTCAACGGGCTGTGCAGCCAAACAATAACCCTGCCCCGCACGAATGTGTTCTTCAAGTGGAAGAATATTCACGAGTGCCTAGCACCTCGGCAAACTGTATGTTTGACAGATGCCGTAGTGTTTCACGTCGTCGAATGCCTGAGAATGTAAGGATTACTCTTATGTTACATTCTAACTTATTCATACCAGACAGTGCCAGAATATGTGATGCACATTTAACATCAAATGATTGGGAAGAGCTCATTGATAGTCCAAATCTCAGACATGATTTTAACAGCTCTCATTTTGTGCAAATACTAGAGCTTTTTAAAAAAGCTGTTTTAAATAAAAATATTCTGGACTTTGAAGATATTGCAAATATGGATCCTAATGAGATTCATATTCGATTGGGCGTTAGCAGAGATCAATTCAATACAATCTTGGAACAAACGCCTTCTTTGTCTGAGTCAAACGCCAAAACAAAACTAGCCATTTATTTAATGAAGTTGCGAACTGGTGATAGCAACGAGAGATTAGCCACGCTCTTTAATATAAGTAGAAGGACTCTAGAAAGGCATTTAAACCGCGCGTGATGCTATATCTCTGGATTTTAAGCCACGACACCTGGGACTCGACCATTTAAATAGAAGAATGGTCGCTGACCGTAATCTTATTGTACCAAACGCGTTATTTGGAAATCCCGAGTCTTCTCCAGAAGAAAGGAAGGCAGTAACAATCATGGATGGAACATATATTTATATACAGAAGAGCTCCAACTTTTCGTTCCAGCGACAGACCTACAGTCTACACAAATACGAAAATCTATTAAAACCGTTCTTAATGGTGTGTTCCGATGGGCATATAATTGATGTTTGCGGGCCCTATGCTGCTACCGACTCCGATGCCAGTATTTTGGAAAGAATTATAAATGACGAAGAAGGCACATTTCACTGGTTTTACCGGGCTGGCGACATATTCATTTTAGATCGTGGGTTTAGAGACGTCTGTGGCGATTTGGAGCGATGCAACTACAGTGCCTATATGCCAGAAACCAAAGACCGCGGTGCAGACCAGCTTACTACTGAACAGGCCAATAGAACTAGGCTGGTAACTCTATGCCGCTGGGTAGTGGAAGTTATAAATGGCAGGTTCAAGCGAGATTTCAAATTGTTTAGGCAAGAATATTTTAATCGCGCCTTAAGTCACATGTTTGAGGACTTTCAAAACGCAGCGGCACTCATCAATGCGTTCCAAACACCAATACAAGATAGTATTCATGCATCATCGTTCGTAAATATAATTAATGAACGTTTTGAAATACCGAACCTCTTAGCGGACTATGTTATCCGTCATAACATAAATAGACAGAGGGCATCATTTGAAAGACTCAGCAGCGACCAACCTATTTTTGAAGACTTTCCGGTTTTTTCTGAAGAAGACCTAATTCTGTTTGCACTTGGCACATACCAAATCAAGTTGGCTCGCAGCTACTACGCTGAACACTTAATTGAAGGCTTATACAATATCGAAGTATACCGGGAGCGACAAATAAGTCAGCTCAGAGATTTTATTGAAGAAGAAGATATTTGGTTATTACGTGTGCGAATACAATCTAGACATGTAAGGTCCAGAATATATTATTCTTATATTGTAATTAACCGACAAAGACAAAATAGAGAAGCAATTGCTCATTATTATTGCAGTTGTTTGAGTGGAAGGCGCACAATCGGTTGTTGCGCACACGTTATGTGTGTAGTGTGGTATCTGGCATGGGCTAGACATCAAGACGAGGATATTTTATTACCGGCATCAGAACTCAGTGCTATTATTGTACATTAAATGTATGAATGTGGACGAGGCAAAAGGAGTATGTAAGGATCGTAGCAAGTGGCGTTCTGTGGTTTCTGCCTACCCCCATGGGAAAAGGGCGTGAGTTTATGTATGTAAAATAAATGTATTGAAGTAAACAAGTCATTTTATTTTATTTCCTTATTTTTAAGACTAAATCTTAGTAATTAATACGCTAAATCACAGGCTTACATATCTAAAATAAAAATGTATTTAGTTCCATTAATAATGACACTACAGATATAAAACTTCTTGAACCCGTTATTGTAGGGTGATATTAAACCAAAAAAAAATAAAATGTTCCTGGCCGCTGATAGACCAAGTGCCGTACGATTTTGCCCATTCTCCTTTATACTTATTTTATGACAATTGCGCGGCCCAAAACAAAACACATAAACACCTGGTTTATGTGTTTTCTGGTAAACATCATTTAAACCTAGACTCATCATCATCATCAGCCTATAGCGGTCCACTGCTGGACATAGGCCTCCTCAATCGCACGCCATTCAACTCGATTCTCAGCAACTCTCATCCAGTTGCTACCAGCCACCCCGCGGAGATCGTCACTCCACCGAGCCTGAAGGCGTCCCACCTTACATTTGCCGATTCGCGGTCTCCATTCAAGAACACGTCTACTCCATCGGTCATCGGTCCTACGGCTAATATGACCGGCCCATTGCCATTTCAACTTACTTATTCTGTGGGCTTTGTCGACAACTCTGGTTCTCTGTCGAATCACCTTGTTCCGAATGCGATCCCTCAGAGAAACTCCAAGCATAGCCCGTTCCATAGCTCGCTTAAATTTATGGACTAGCCGTACCGACAGTGTCCACGTTTCGGCTCCGTAAGTCATAACAGGCAGGACGCATGATTGAAGACCTTTAGGCTCTGTGGAATACGTGACGAGAAGACCCGGCGAAGAATCCCAAACGCTGCCCAGCCCAGTTGGATTCTTCTATTAGCCTCCCTCTCCAAGTTGTTCTTACCAAACTGCAGAGTTTGCCCGAGGTAAACATATTCTTGAACAACCTCGAGAGGAGCGCCATTGACAACAATAGGTCCTGGGGTGACGTGTTCGTTGAACATAACCTGGGTTTTGTCCAAGTTCACCCTGAGACCAATGCGTATTGAAGAATCAACTAGGCCATCCAGCATCTGCTGCAAGTCGTGCAGTGATTCAGCCAGTATGACGATGTCATTGCGTCCCCTTGCCTCACCCCCCGAAGCAATGGAATATGCTCCGTTTGCTGGTTTTGAGCTTGGACGGTCATTGTGGCGTTCTCATAAAGATTTCTCAACACTTGGATGTATCGCCAGTCGACTTAGCTTCGCTGCAGACACTCCAGAACTGACCAGGTCTCGACAGAGTCAAAAGCCTTCTCATAGTTCACAAATGCAAGACACAGCGGCCGATTATACTCTTTGGACTTCTGTATGATCTGCCGCACTGTGTGGATGTGGTCTATGGTGCTATATCCTCTCGAAACCCGGCCTGCTCCGGTGGCTGGAAGTCGTCGAGTCTTCGCGCTAGACTATTCGTGACGACTCTTGAGAACAGCTTATACACGTGGCTAAGGATCGAAATGGGTCTCTTTAGTAGGGTCTTGTTCCCCTTTTTAAAGAAAAGAACGACCACACTCCTTCTCCACGCTTCTGGAGTTCTCCCAGAGAACAGGACCGAGTTGAAAAGCTCCCGAAGCTCCCTTAATACAGGACGTCCTCCCGCTTTCAGGAGCTCAGTCGTTATCCCATCCTCGCCAGGGGCTTTTCCATTCTTAAGCTGTCTAAGAGCCGCCTCGATTTCGTCTTGGCTGACTTCTGTGAAAAGGCGGCTTAAGGTGGCTCTGAGAACCTAATATTCCGGACCAGGTCGAGATGCATGCGATGCGTACAATTGGTCGTAGAAGTTTTCGACTTCCGAAAGAATCTCCGGCTTCGAAACGACGATATCCCCACTAGATTTGGTCAGCTTCGTCAGGTTCTAATTCTTTTGAACTACAGGCACCCAGCCTGTAGTTCTGAAGAAGTAACGGGTAGGTTTTCACGTCGTTCCGTCATAAGCTCCAGAGTCTCCTCCGAAAGTTTGGACCTCTTGCCCTTACGCCGCCTAGACTAAAAATATTTAAAAGTGTTATATCAGACTGATTAAAACATTGATCAAATTGTTCCTTAAAATAAAAAGTATATAACTTTTTTTTAAATTTATTTTTAATATTTACAATTGTGTACTTTAACTACTATTAAGATATTTAACAAATGAATTTAATTTTGAAATGTGTGTTTTTAAGTGTAGTAACCGTTGATTTTACATGATGGTAATAAACTAGAATTAATAAGTAAGATAGCAAAGTGATTCCTCCTAATTATAATTGTACTTTTTTAGTTTGAAATAAAAACGATTTAATATATATATTTTTTTAATATAAAATTATAACTGATTTCACTTTTTTTTTTAAACACATCTGAACATAGATATAATGAACAGACTTGGCTTTACCGAACACAGTTTCGGTGAGAGGAAGAAAAATAAAGTTTTGAAAGCTTCTATTAATTCATATTTGACACAAAATGTAACACCTCTGTTTTTCTAATAGTAACAAATTACAACTTTGTCGTTTTAAACTTGTCTCTTACTAATGAAAACCGCAATAAAAAAGAAACTTAATGCATCCTTGGTTAGGAAACAGTTCATAAAAAAATATTCATTGCTACTTAAAAATGCATCATGTTGGTTTCCTAACCATTAGTGCAATAAATAGGTTACTTATTGCGGTTATGACTAGTAAACATTCTTTCTAAATAGTAATAATACTTAACATTATAGTATTTATTGTTTTTTATAGCGGGCATAAATGCGGGTACAAACATTAAGTATCAGGTAATATGCTCTACATTGTTATATATCATGTAGTGAAAGTTTCAACTCGATACCATGTATAGTGTTGGAGATACAAACAAAATAAAAAAAAAATCTTTAATCGTGTTTTTCTCGAAATCAGGTTTAACCTAGTTATTGCACTTTTCGTTAAGACGGCAGAATAGCCTCATGGATTTTTCCATGGAGTATGCACGGCTTTAGGTGCCAAAATTCTCTCTAACAAACTTTTTATTTAAGATAACTAGGATCCAATTTGTTAGTAGTATAACAACTTATAACTAGTGTTAGTAATACAAACTTAATCTACTCGCCGGGGTACCTGACCCATGAATCGAGGTATCAATACTCATGTGAGCATTAATACATCGACCCATGTACAGACAGTCAAGTCAAGTGTAACATACTTAAAACACTGTGGCGACTAGCCCGTACTCTGCTCAGCATTGACGTCTCCGCAAACATACGTGATGCACTGCAGTGGCGGGGCAGCCGCAACATCGTTCTAAGCGCATTATTGTATTGTATTGGACCAGCCAAAGGCTGCAGGTTTAAAAAGATGTACAATAGGCTCTGAAGAGAGTGATTTTTACCTCATTTGTACATTGGGCAAACCTGTGAGCAATCATGTTTGCTCTCACAGACAGTGCCCTATGTTCACATTCTATATCCATGTTGTCCTTAAGGTCCTCGGTAATTAGATGACCCAGGTATCTGAACCGATGTACCCAAGCCAACTCATCTCCATTCAGTTTTATAGGTGGCACGCTAGAGGGACACCTAGTACCAGCCTTTTAGCTTTGCTGTGACAAACTACATAAAAAATGCCAGCAGTGATCCTGCATGATCTCATTACATGCCACTTATCTTGAGTTCATGTGTTCTCCTCTACCTCCTGTATTTGTTTGGAGGTCACATTTTTTTAAAGTAGTAGTATTTCTCCAGTAAAACATCTTGTAGAGACTTTTCTACATATGAGTAGTGATCCCAATCAATCCCATGTGGATTTGCAGGTTTAAATGTTTGCAATAGAGGCAGTGAGGTTTCACTATAATCTGGAAAAAAAAAGAAGATGGGAAGTGGAGAATCCGCATTTTTATCCCTAAATGTATCACAGGGTGGACACTGGTATACGATGTCGACTTGGACGTCGCAGTCGGCACCAAAGTTCTGGTTTCGATCATCCGTTTCCAATCTATAAATGAAAACAAGATAATTAGCCAAAGAACACAATTATAACCTAAAATATTTTAAGTGTTTACCTTTCAATCAAATCAGCCTTTTTACCGGCAACTGAAGCATTTCTTTTTCGAAGCTCAACTTTAAATCGAAGCAAAGTCATAAAATGAGCACATTTTGGAATTATTTAACACTTAAAAACTCGAAGTATAGCGAACAGACACTTGTCAGTGTCACGAAAAGTAAACAATAAATAAACATAATAAACATGAAGCGTACATGAAGTTTAGTAACTATTCCCTCCCTGGTAGGTAACATAGAACGTTTTTTATTGCAAAATGCGCCATCTATCCCGCAAGCAAGAAACATTTTTTTGCAGTGTTACCACTTGAAATATTTGGTACTTTACACTACTTGTTAATATTGCTATTTTTCCAGTTTCCAGTTAGTCCAGTTGCACAAAACAAAATGATTTAACAACCAAGTTTAAATCATTATGAAAATATTTTATTAAAATTTTGTGTTATTAGTGATTTTTTATAATGATAGAATCTTTAATGATACCGACACTGAGTTGAGAGTCTCAACGTCAGAAAAAAAAATACACAGGTATATATGCCCGTGCGCAATTTTTCATGTAAATTTTGATATTTTTGTGTTGTTACGTTGAATTGAGCTTTAGTTCTTCCGCATATTCCAGAAATGCTGAAATTCCAGCAAAGATTGTACTTTGTGAAAATGTTTATGACAAACATATACTTGTTACTGTTGAATTTAATTACTTGTAAGCAATAAAACTGATCCCATCTTCCTCCGGACTCGAGTACATTATTATAATAAAACAGAACCCCTCTAAGGGCAGGATAAACAGTGAAAGGGTGCGAAACGAGAGAGGCAAACAGGTGTAGTAATTATCTATAATATAAAAATGAATCGCAAAATGTGTTGGTAAGCGCATAACTCAACAACGCCTGGACCGATTTGGCCAATTCTTTTTTTTAAATGTTCGTTGAAGTTCAAGGATGGTTTTTACGGCGAGAAAAATTTAAAAAATTTCCTGGATAAGTCTAAAAACAACACTAGGATACTTTTTTTTTTGGTAGGATTAGGGTAGGAGTAGTGTAGGAGTAGGTTAAGAGTAGGGTAGGAGTAGTGTAGGAGTAGTGTAGGAGTAGGGTAGGAGTAGGGTAGGAGTAGAGTAGGAGTAGGGTAGGAGTAGGGTAGGAGTAGGGTAGGAGTAGAGTAGGGTAGGAGTAGGGTAGGAGTAGGGTAGGAGTAAGGTAGGAGTAGGGTAGGAGTAGGGTAGGAGTAGGGTAGGAGTAGTGTACGAGTAGGGTAGGAGTAGGGTAGGAGTAGTGTAGGAGTAGGATAAGAGTAGGGTAGGGTAAGGGGTAGGACACCACGCGAACGAAGTTGCGCTGGGCAGCTAGTTATTCAATAAATTCATTCAATAATATATTTTTGTTTTATTATTGCCTCATTGCCTTAACCCCATTACCCAACATATATTTATTCTAGTTTTCCGCCCGCGGCTTCGCCCGCGTCGAGTTCGGTTATCGCGTTTCCAAGAGAACTCTTCAAAAGTCCGGGATAAAAACTATCCTATGTTCTTTCTCAAGGTCAACTCTATCTCTGTACCAAATTTCATTAAAATCAGTTCAGTGGTTTAGACATGAAAGCGTAACAGATAGACAGAGTTACTTTCGCATTTATAATATTAGTAGGGATTTATTAGACACCTACATGTTTTAGACACACAAGTTTAAAACTTGTGTCTAAAACATCCATAAAAATATACGATGGAAAGAGACCAGATGGTATGACCATAATGCCATGGAAGTTGGGTAGGCCTTTGGTGTGGGACGCAACTTGCGTCGACACCCTTGCGCCGTCCCATCTGCCTAGCACAGTGTGCTGCGCTGGGGCGGCTGCTGCAGGTGCTGAAAACCTCAAACGGCGCAAATACAATAATTTAATTGTTAGTTATGTGTTTGAGCAGTTTGGGGTTGAAACACTAGGGCCATGGGGTCCGAGTGCCCACCTAGTTTTTCGGGAAATCGCCAAGCGGTTGGTCGACTCTTCACGTGACCAGAGGGCGGGCCTATTTTTTAGCCAAAGAATCAGCATTGTCATCCAACGTGGTAATGCTGCCAGCCTTCTGGGCACTTTTCCTGTTGACAGCGATGCGGACGAATTTTTGGATGCCCTGTAACCCTTTTATACTTGTACAAATTTATTTCTATTATAGTTTTGTAGTTTGTAAATAATTAATAAAGGTTAATTTAAATTCTTAAAAATATACGCATATTATTATATTATGTACGTCAAAACACAGTTAACGAAAT
The DNA here is from genome assembly GCA_950022335.1 of Eurois occulta. NCBI lineage: Eukaryota > Metazoa > Arthropoda > Insecta > Lepidoptera > Noctuidae > Eurois > Eurois occulta. Next base: position 29,661,377 of record OX465477.1, on the reverse strand, counting down.
ACGTAGCACCTACACCTACCAATTATAAATTTTCGTTTAGTTCATTGCTTGGCGTTCAGAGGGCGCTGATCGGTCACTAAACCGAACACGTCAGTTGCCCGTCTATCTCATTTTATTTTTTAAGGTTGGTCATTTAACAATTTATTTGGTAAGATTTAGAATTAAATATTTTTCACTAAGATGTTTTAATAAACACGACAAGCTAGCTCAAAAGAGCTTTATTTTTATTTATTTAATGTTGAGGCGCATTGACAATAAAATACCACAGACAGCAATGAGATGAATAGACATTTAAGCACTATGGTTTACTTTCTAAAATGCAATTATTTTGTGTTGTTATTTTTCATGAACGGCAACACACAAAACTGCTGCGCGTCCGCGTCAAGACACTCATCTGTGTAATACGGGATCAATATAAATTAAAAATGCGGAATCCTCACACAAAATAATGTTATTTGAGTTCAAACGTCGCGTAATACGTAAACAAAAGACATTAACATAATCTTCGTCGTCCGTAAACCCATTAACAACGCACCTCATCGCAGAGCACTCTGAATACATAGCAGCAAAGAGAGAATGACCGAGCCATCCTTTATCTACAAAGTGAAGTGTTGAACGTTGTGTGAAAACTGTAAGGTGCATTATGTAGTGAGAAGTTAACATTAACGTGTGTAGTGGCGTATAAGCGTTGTTTGGCGTTATCGTGTGATTATGTCGAGGAGATGATGTGGTCGCTTGTGGCGGCGGTGGCGGCGCTGCTGACGGCGGCGGCGCCGAGCACGCGCGCCGAGCAGGTACTGCTGCTCGACACCACCACTGAGGCGACGCTGGGCTGGACGCGCTTCCCGTACGGCGCGCAGGCGAGTACGCCCGGCTGGCTCGAGGAGTCCTACACTAACTTCGAGAAGCAGATCAACTGGCGTTCGTACGTCGTGTGCGACGTCGCGCACCACAACGTCAACAACTGGCTCTGGACGCCCTTCATCGAGCGCAGGAACGCCAACCGTATTTATATTGAGATCAAATTCACTATTAGAGATTGTTCCTTGTTCCCGGGTAATGCACTGAGCTGCAAGGAAACATTCAGTCTGCTGTACTACGAGTTCGACGTGGCCACGCGCGAGCAGCCGCCGTGGGAGCCCGAGAGCTACAAGTTAGTTGGCCGCATCGCTGCAGGTGAGGGCCGCTTCAATACTAACTCTGAAGTCGACATCAACACAGAAGTCAAGAGCATAGCAGTAACTAAAAGAGGTGTATACTTCGCCTTCAGAGATCAGGGGGCATGTATATCAATATTGGCTGTGAAAGTTTACTACATAACATGCCCCGAAGTAACAGTCAACTTTGCCAGGTTTCCAGCGACACCAACAGGTCGTGAGGTTACAGTTATTGAACAAGCCAATGGTACATGTGTGGAGAACGCAGAGACAGCGTCAGGTGAGGCCCCTCCAGTGTATTTGTGCAAGGGTGATGGCAAGTGGACTTTACCCAGTGGCTCATGCAAATGCCGTGCTGGGTATGAACCTGATCTAAACAATCAAGTGTGCAATGAATGTTCGCCAGGAAAATTCAAATCTCATACTGGTGATGACCCTTGTATTACTTGCCCAGATTATTCAGAATCCACGGCATATGCTGCTGCTGAATGTAAATGTGTACCGGGTTTCTTCAGAGCCAAGAAGGACCCAAAGAATGTACCTTGCACTCAACCACCATCTGCACCTGTCAACCTCACAGTTACATTTGCTGATCAGTTTTCAATTTCTCTTGCTTGGCAGCCACCACATAAAGCTGGAGGACGCAATGACATAACCTATAGGGTTTTCTGTTCTAACTGTGGCACTAATATTGAGTACAGACCGGCCGCAACTGGTTTAAATAATACAAGAGTCACTGTAATGGGTTTGGAGCCTGTGACAGAGTATAAGTTCGAGGTTTATGCTGAGAATGGGGTCACAGAACAAACAGGTGAAGAGCCTAAGAAAGTTGAGATCACTGCTGTGACGGAGGCCTCTGTTGTCAGTGTTGTTTCTAAACTGCGCATTCTGAGTGTTGAAAGTGACAAGCTGTCATTAGCATGGAACCCACCACTGATAGACCTAACTGACCCTGACGATACTATAGAAAGTTATGAAGTCAAATGCTTCCCAAAGGATAACATGGAGAAAAGCGCAAATGCCACCCTCAAGATCTCTAAAGAACCACATGCTATAATCACAGGTTTGAAAAGAGATACGGAATATGGTATTAGAGTCAGAGCTAAGATGAAGCGGGGTTGGGGTGAGTTCAGTGGCATAGTGTACGCGCGGACCGGGTCCGTGCTGGAGACCACTTTCGTAGGCGAAGAGGAAGGCGCGCAGGTGCGGCTAGTGGCGGGAGTAATGGTCGCAGTAGTAGTATTATCAGTTGTTGCCATTATAGCCACTGTGCTGTTCTTACGATCACGCACTGATGACGAATGTGACAAGAAGCAGCCGAGCGACTGCAACGCGCTTAACTACCGAAATGGAGAAGTGTACACAGGCCCCGAGCGCCCTGCCAAGACGAGCAGTAATGCAACGACGCCATTGTTCGCTGGGACCGGCTCCAGGACTTATATTGACCCTCATACATATGAAGACCCTAACCAGGCAGTTCGGGAATTTGCACGCGAAATTGATGCGTCTTGTATCACAATAGAGGCAATTATAGGCGGCGGTGAATTCGGAGATGTATGTCGAGGGAAACTGAAATTGCCAGCCAGCTGCGGCCAAGAGATCGATGTCGCCATCAAAACCCTTAAACCTGGTTCCACCGAACGAGCGAGACGCGACTTCCTGGCTGAAGCTTCGATAATGGGACAGTTTGAACACCCAAATGTTATTTTCTTACAAGGAGTAGTCACAAAATGTAATCCAATAATGATCATAACAGAGTTCATGGAGAATGGCTCTCTGGACACATTCTTGAGAGCTAACGACGGAAAATTCCGTGTTGTGCAATTAGTGGGTATGCTTCGAGGCATCGCGACGGGGATGCAGTACCTGTCTGAAATGAATTATATTCATCGTGATCTCGCCGCTCGTAACGTGCTTGTCAATTCTCAACTCGTGTGCAAAATCGCTGACTTCGGTTTGTCACGAGAAATAGAATCGACCGCGGATGGCGCGTATACGACACGCGGTGGCAAAATTCCCGTTCGATGGACTGCACCGGAAGCCATCGCGTTCAGGAAGTTCACCTCAGCCAGCGACGTCTGGTCTATGGGCATCGTCTGCTGGGAGGTTATGAGTTTCGGGGAACGACCTTATTGGAACTGGAGTAACCAAGACGTGATTAAGTCCATAGAGAAAGGATACAGGCTACCGGCGCCAATGGACTGCCCCGAGGCGGTGTATCAGTTGATGCTCGATTGTTGGCAAAAAGAGCGTACACACCGTCCCACATTTGCTAGCATTGTGAAAACTTTAGATAAACTGATCCGCTGTCCAGATACATTAAGAAAAATCGCCCAGAATCGCTCTGCTGACCCTCTAGCGGGCGACACCCCTGACCTGATTCAGTTCTCGTCGGTGGAAGAGTGGTTGGAGTGCATCAAGATGTCACGGTACATCGAGAAGTTCCGTGCGGCGGGCATCCTGGACATGGACGGCGTGGTGGACCTGACGGTGCACCAGCTGGCTTCGCTGGGCGTCACGCTCGTCGGCCATCAGAAGAAGATCATGAACAGCGTGCAGAGCATGCGCGCGCAGATCCGCGGCAGTGGCCCTTACGGCTTCTTGGTGTAGTGCGAGTGCGCGGTGCGCGGCCCGAGCCGCCCAGACTGGACTTGATCTCGAAGTGCAGCCACATGCGACAGTGATCTTCATAATAAAATGATGCATTTTGTATATTTTTCTAAAAAACTGCCATAGAGTTTAGATATAGGGGTAAAAAGGACTTCTTTTCATAGTTGATGTTAAGGAAATTTATATCTATGATATTGTGCTGTTTAAATATTCTTTTTATTTACTGTTTTTATTGAACTGTTGTATTTGTTTAGTGACAGCTACTGACTTGCCGGCCTAATTTCAAGACTATAGTACTGACATCCAATTATGAAAGATTTATGATTACAGTATAGGTCCTACAATACAACGAAAATTAAGTCTTCATTTAATTTTGATTATCAAAACAAATAATATACTACTGTCTGGGTTGAATGTAGAAAAAAAATATTTGAAAAGAAATTATAAAATATGGTGATAAATTAATTTAGTTATTGCTAGCCAACATACATGACAACATTATTTATGTAGACTGATGTATGTTAATTTTATTTTTATTAATATTTTTGTACTTATAAACTTTGATACATTCTCTTTACGCTTTTGAAGCTTATTTTATAAGTTTCCTTTACACAAAACTTACAATAATTATGAATGTTACACCTCACAGTCAGAAAAATCAACTTTTGTAAAAATAAGGTATATTGAAATTGTAGTTAGCCAATTTTTCAGTAATCTTTTGGAGAAAATATATTATGTGTATATTCATGAATTTTCAATTGAAAATGTGTGTAGATGTGTTTTAGGGTATCTCATGTTCCATAATAGGATTAATATTGATGCAGCTTTGAGATGTTAAATGTAAGCTAATGTGGACTTCAGGTGAACCAGATGGGTTGCCGGGACAGGAGGATAACATCAATGTTAACCCTGTTATAAAATACTCAAAAGCTTGTTTATACTGAACCTCGAAACGTGTAATTGAACTGAAGTACTTAATTAATTTATAGATTGCCACAAAAATGCATTTAAGTTCGTACGTATTTACTCCCTTTTTACATCGCATGTACATAAGGCTGAATAATTTAGTGTTAAATTGCTTTAAAATGTAACTCGAAAGAATTTTATATATATTTTAATACTTTATTTTGTGATTCTCGGTTTGGTAAGGGTGCAGACACATAAATCAACTTCAACATTATATTCAACATTTTGCAGTTAGACTGATTTACATTTTATGGTTTGTTTCATATTTGGTACCTGATACTTTGAAAATAAGAACAACCTGCACTTCATCAGTACCTACAATATTTAACATAATATGAGACTATTTAATTAGAATCAATTTAGTTCCATTATATAAACACACACTAGTTGCTAGTACTAACTAGTGTACCAAAATGTATTCACCCAAATTCTGTCAATTTCTGTCAATGTTCATATGAACCCATTTTTTACATAATTGCTAAGTCATTTGCAAAAGGTATGTCTGCAATGTTAGACCTCAATGCTCTATGTTGATCATGAAGTTGAAGTTGTTGTCTACACTTTGCCTAACACTGCCTGTAAATGTTAACAAAGCTAGTATTCATTTTGTTTACTGAACAAATCGGTTCGTAATAAATTGTACCTATTGAGAAATGCCAATATAGTTTTAAGTGCTTTGCTTCCCTGCTTGTGATGTTACAAAGCGAATGTATAGACGTTTGAATGCTTTGCGCCTTCGACGACAGCTGAGCGATAGGCGCACCACCTACCGGCCGCACCACCAACTAACTAATCAGTGATTTAGTATTTAGTTTATAATCGTTTATTGGTAACGTAAGATGTTAAGTTCATATTTTTATAAAAATGTAATGTTATGTGGTGGCAGTAGTTTGTGGTCAATTCTCATTCATGATCATCAAAATTGCTCAATTAGTCAGTTCATCTAATACATTCGATAATTATTACAGATTTCTGTAGCAAAATTACTGTTATAAACTGTATTTCACACATCTGATTCAGAAAAGCCCCATTTCATATGGTCACTTGTGCATATTGGCTGCTATTTACTATTTTATTTTTGTGTAACGTTTTGCCACAGCGATTTGCGAGCCGGGTTTTTGTGCTATTGTAGTGTAAAAAGTTAACTAGATAACATCGCCTCCAACTGCAACATGTACAGGTATCGACATGAAGTTTCGCGTACACTTGACAAAATTAAGTAGGTACTAATTTAGTCAAAAACATAGTTTTCATTGGATAGAAAAGATATCAAAATCTCAAAATTGTGTTGGCACAATTAGAAGTCATTAAAACCTTGCGTTTGTCATCGGCACAATGTCACAAAAATGCATCCAGTTTAGGAGTGAGCGGCTGCACATTACGTATGCAAATTATCTGCGACTTAAGTTTAATAACATATTATTTTTAAAAGAACTGTGCGGCTGGGGTCAGGTAGAGAACCTGTTTGTGTTTGAGCATCGCGTGCTGATCCTAAATAGCGTTTTTCCGGCCAGCGCTAGTCCTTCATACTTACACTGAACTGTTTCGATTCTACTGTTCTGTTTATTTTCACTTCTTTGTCTTTTACTAGTGTTATAAACTGGTTTTGTTTTTTGTATTATGTTCGCGTTTTAGCTTTGCAGTATGAACGTGAAACTATCAAACTTGCTATTATGAATGTACCGACATACTTAAGGAGAAAATCCGCGGCCCCGTCAATTTGTGTGCGTCACTCGATGACGAATGCATTGATCACCTCGCTATGCACCGAGATGTCTCTTATCTTTGACAAAATGCTGGAATTGAATAACTTATTGATACGGCAGCACTCGTAATGAACCTTCCTGTATTTAAATATGCATATGAAATACAGGAATTCAACAGGTTCACAAAGAAAAAAATTGACATGATGACTTTAAAATTATGCCACTATAAAGCCAAGTATTGGCATAACGTGTCGTTCACATCGTCGCGAAAGCCAAGGATCGTTCGACATGTGGGGCATCTCAAAAATGAACGAAAATGAATGAAACCGATTTGTTGCACACGACAGCAGTTTTATACAAGTCTTATACCGAGTACCATGCACCATGTGCTTTGACGTACAGAAATACAATACTCTTTTCAAAAGCTTCCTTAAAGTGGAAGCCCCACGTAGCCCGCGAAATTCAAATTTTCTTACGTTTTTTTTGCTATTTGCTAGTCAGTGTCAGGCTGTATGTTGAACAAAATATGATTCGCGGCCGAAAATTCCAACACGTTGCATTTAACAGTTTAAATTCGCAGTAGATGTCAAATAAAATTAATTATTATGTTACTATTGCCCTAGTATACTTGAAATTATGATTAATTCTTTTCATGTCTGATCGACGTAAAACTGCCTTCATCCAAGACCTAGAGGATCTTTACCGCTGAGGTAAATCACGTTACGTTAGCGAATTTGATAGATTTGCGGGTTTTAATTGCCACTTCATTACGAACCTTAGACCTCGCGCAGACTAAAATGGAGCGCAAAGCAGAGGGTTTCCCCATAATATTCCTTAGTGCACTTTACACAGTTGCCATAAAGTCCAAAGTTGTACGAACATCAACGAAAACATCAAAGGGCTCCTCAGGCGTCCTTGATTGCATGGTTTCATTTGCACTTTCACTCACTGATATAAGGTACATTATTCAATGACAGCTGCTATGCACTCGTTGTTGGTTTGCGTTTTGCTTCACAAGCTTCAAATAACACATGAAGCTACAGTTATCTCGTAGTAGATGTTAAATATTTACTAGTGAATTATATTTACCATAACAGATAAACACAGATTGCGTTGTGGAAATACAGGTTTCATTTGTTTCGAATAGCTTTTCTCAAAATGGCTGCCGGGCGAATAAGCCAATTCTAGGATCTTTGAGGTTAAATGTAAGCAGTCTTGAACGGGTCCCTGAAAATTATTCGTCAAGATTGCTTTGCGCATTTTAGGCCACGTTATACTGTTTTCTGCTGCCATGCTCATATTTTAAATACTTAAGTACCTTAAAAAGGCCGTAAAAAATATCCGTATGTTTCTGTGATGCTTTCCTGTAAGTTTATACGAGTATCAAAGCAGAAAATCCGATGTTGCGAAATATCTCTCATTCATCTATCTTTTATTCATTCCTTTTCCAATATCGCCTGGGAAAGAGTTTTTAATTAACTGTATGGAATTCTTGAAAAATACTGCTATTCGATAAATAAATTCATCGAAATGAAAAATATCCTTCAGTCTCATTCGTTTGGTACAATTAAAATATTTTGAAATGAAAATTGTTGAATGTTATCGTGTAAAAAGATTATCTCTTTAATATGCCTTCTTTGATTATTTGTCTGTATTCTTCCTCTTCTATTTCACATTCTTTTCTTTATGATTGAAAGTTTTCAAAAGCATGTGCTTCTATCTCTGACAGTCCTTAGGCAAATTCATATTTATTCCTAAAACTCCCGAAGTAAGCAGATGTGTTCCGCGCTGTGGACAACGCAAGGATATGAGATAGCAGCTAATCGGGTTTCCGCTCTCCGCTCAGCTGAGACAAACGTTCCAAACCTATTGTGCATCATTGTAATTATTTTCAAAGATCGATATTTCGACTGTAACATCAAAATAATAAAAAAATAAAAAAAACGCGCCTGCCATATCAAAACGTGAATTAAGAAAGTGAACTAAACAATTTAAAACAAGTTACATGATTTTAGTGTGACTGAAAACCAATCTTTTCATCGAAGTCGGGGGACCTGTAAAGAACTATTCCAAGGAACCGTCCCCCGACTGCAATGAAAAAATTGGTTTTCACAAAAACTTTTATTAAATAGCTCAAAGCGCCCAGAACTTTTTTCAAGCATATGATTTTAATTTTACTCCTCTTGCAATAAATAAAAAGAAACCTTGGTGCAAAAACCCTTGTCTATGTAATTGAAATTAAAAATAAACTTGCCTGCAACTCCTTTGTAGGAAAACATTTCAGTGAAAAACTTGTAACTTTTTTCTCGTAAATATTAATTTATTTCTCAATTAATAATTTCTCGTTTGCTCTAGCTTCGATATAAACTGAATATTGTGGGAGAAGTATTGATTGTATTGTTTGAGGACAATACCGTGCTTAATTAGAGAATGGTCGCAGCAACATGCATCGTCGGCTATCAAAGCTTTGTAACGGTTCGTGTATGACAAAGGCGACGCAATCGATCTCTCAGTAGTGTTCAGACATCTAAAGTTTCACTATGATTGGCTCCTGTCTTGCTCCTTTGATACGCTATAGCTTTGAGCGACGCGAAACGTACTAGCTGTAGCCTGAATAGGTATTAGGTATCTCAGGTGTATTATTTAGCTCAAACGGCAGTTGGAGTTGCAACTGTTAATAATATGAAATATGTTAATATAAATATTAAAACTATAAACTTCAAATAAAACAAAGATTTTCGTCTTTATCTTTCGACTTAGTTCGCGTCGAAGAAACATATAAATTATTCTAAGGCACTGTAATATTGTACCTTACCATCAGTTAAAGAATTTTTGAATTCGAATGAGCAGTCGCAGATTACCTTCTACATCTAAACTGTACCACTTCATAATACTACTAGTACAGAAATTCGTTTTAATCAAAAAACAAAAATATTTTTCAACGAACGAAATTCCAGTTAGTAACCATCGACGGAATTTATTTTACCAAACCAATCTAAATATTTCAAACCAACGCTTTGTTTGCGCAGTTTTTTAGCGGTGGCCCCAGCCGCAGCCGCACGACATCCATTATGGAGCCGTATGCAGTTGTGCATGTGACGTGTCAGATTCAATCAGTCAAGCCAGTCTGTTTTTGCCGCTATCAGCTACTGCCGACTATAGGCCAACGTGGCTGATATAGGCCAACGTGTGTGATTGACAACCGTTTTGTGTTCAATATTCCAAAGGTAGCTAGCCCTTTCTTCCATTGATAACTAATTTGTTTCTATGGGCGAATTACTCCAATGAAACTGACGCCATTTGTACATGTATATATCATCAGCTGTCTGCGTCAATATTCCATAGCAATAATTTTACTCGCAGCTCTAGAACGTAGTTTAAAGGCGCTAATCGGGTTCTGTTTCATGGGTTAAAATCGTCCCTTAGATATAGCTTAAAGAGATCAATGTCCATTGTTGTAAAATAAATTATTGGCATTTCAATAGTGTAAAACCCGCTCGCAAATATTTAAGCCGATATACAGTGGTGTCATTCTTGGCTTGGTACGTATACCTTGTATTTTTTTTATTATGCGACGAAATGACATCAATATATATATATATATATTTTGATTTCCAATATATTTATATTGTCTTCCAGCTATTTGTTTGATGAAGTGTTTATGGACACTGATGTAAAATTATATGAAAATATACGTACATTCATAAGCTCTAACCTGTTTTCCCATGAGGGGAGTTTATGTATGTGGGCATGTTTATGAAAGAATGTATCGAATTTATTTGAAACCATCACACCGCCTGCAAATATTTTAAAATATTTGGTACCTATGTTGTGCCGAACTGTGTGCAGCTCTATCACAACTAATGTGACAAGCTACTACTCTCATTCGATCAGCTAATGTAAATATGCGTAATAAGTTCATTGTAATTCTAACGAAAGGTACTCTAAAACACAGACATGATTGAAAGTTTATTTTTGACTAAGTGTTAGATAATACTTCAAAGAAAAACTATAAGCAATAGTATGTGAACCCCGCGACCTCGAACTAAATATAAGTGGAGCAGCTCGCTCAAGGTTCTGGACATTATTACAACTAATATTTGTTTTAACACATGTCTGTGTTTTGGTAGGTACTTAAACAAATTAGTGCCGATGAATTTATCAAGGGTGCTCCATGTTACTTACGCTGTAATCTCTTGCCGTACATTATGTTTTACACTTATGATTCCTTGCCATTTTATTACCGACTACTGTCTTATAACATGTAATTCTATCACTCATTTGAAACAATACCTTATTTTGTACTTATCTCCAATTCGAATACATTTTCAAATAGATTGAACCCTGCACATTTGTTGTCAGATCTACCATTTTGTATTCCGATTTTACTGTGATCTTATTTATGTATTTATAGTAGACATAATTAGAATTGCCTTCATGCCACGATCACACCAATTCATAGTACTATAAACCATTAAATATATAGAAATTTATATCTACATTGTACATTTGTTCATGAATTTTTGACATTCAATTATTTAATCATACATTTTATAATAATTATAATATAGTTCGAGTATTTTTCATGACAACTTTTTATATACATACTATAACAGTGCAGCTTACACATAGCTGACATTATTCTTGGTCGACAATAGTGAAAATATTAGCAATAGTCAACATACTGTAAAGCGAATTTTAAAAATTCATGAATAGAATAATTTGTCGAGATTGTCACAGGTCATGCTTATAGGACACCTAGTTTTTATACAGAATCACCTTGTTTTTGCGAATAAAATACTTATATACGTGAATGAGGATAAAAATCTTTAGGTCTACTCGACATGCGACAACCTCGTCAGTCCATCATGAAATAACACCAAACCCATACAATAATTATAATAATCGAATAAAACAAAAAAAATCCTTTATTTACTAATACTTAAAAACATAGCTAGTATAAATGAAGAATATAATAAGAGTTTTGATACGTTGGACAAGCAAGCGAAAACAAATTAAGTCCAGTATTTGAAAGTCTAACAGCCATTTAAATCACAACAGTTAATACAAAGGGCAGATAATACATTGAGCCTTTCGCACTTGGGTCAATCTAATTCGTCCTTTGTGTTATGGAAAACGAATCTAATTGTTAATGTAATAAGATAGCAGATTGTACCCGATAATAAACTGTATTCACTAAAGCAATAAAACTTATGCCTCGATTAGACAGTGATGGCGGACAGGTTGCAGGCGCCATCTTGAAATGTTGTTACAAAATGTGTTTTCTTGTTGGTTTGCGCTGTGATTTTGGGTTTATTATATCTTCTGATACAACTAAGATAATTTCCGTAAGGCCTCATGAAACTATCACCACTAACTCCATTGTAGGCATTGCAAGACAGTGGTCACTTTTGAAGCATATATTGCTAACTTCATCTATGTTTTCTAAGATGCCGTAATAATATTTGATTACTCATTAAAAGAGCGGTGAAGGATAATGAGAATTAAAAAAAACAACGATTCCTAAAAGTGCGGAATCGTGTAATGTAATATCAATGCATGCACTACAATCCAGTTGTGGATGTTTAATCAATAAATAAATCAACGCGCAAATCAAAAGAATGGTCCCCGATTTGTGATACGCTGTCAAGCCATTACTTTAAATTAGTTTTAAATGCTTAAATGCAGATCAAATTAGGAATATTTTTTATCAGACGCAATTGGAATAGGAACCGTAGTAACACCAATCATAGCCTAATTAATTATAACATAGAGTGATGTTAGATTTTATTTATAAGTATTCTTTTTATATAGATTAAGTAGGCGTGCGGTTAGGGCAGGTTGTCCTGCCTTGAGTATATTTTGATGACCGCACGTCTGCGTCGTATACAGAGATAGTAAAAATTAGCGCAGTTTTAAATCTTTACGATGAATCAGTATAGGTGAAAGAAACAATGAAGTGTAAGCTTGGCTATAATTTATGTAATAAACTATTGATATTTATAATGTGTTGTTATTTCTTACCTCACTCTACCAAGTCAGTTTTTTTCTCTCCATAAAGATAGCTAGGTACACAATATGGTTTTAAAATTAAGAAAAGCTCCATTGTTCACATACACACACAAACTCGCAGCGTTTAGCTCCTTATCAATCTGTAGACGTAGAGTTTCTGTACATTGAAAATATTTAGAAAAAAAAATAGTAGGGGTGTTAAAGTATCACACACAGAACCCATTTCTAGCACTTTTTGAATTTTTGTCTGTTTTTCGGTTTGTCTATTCGTTTGTGCGCGTGTTAGAAAGTTGCTGGTACACACATATATATATATAGATATATATACCTATACATATGTATATATATACATTAATATCCACTGATTATCAAGCTTTGAATGTCAGAATGGTTACTTGTGATTTACTGTGTTTAAAAGTATCTAAAAGGTGTGTAGGGAAAAGGGTTTTATCAAGAAAAGGCATAGAAAGACAAGACTATTGATTTATTTCGATTTGGCTTGTCAGATATTTATAGGCAACGTTAATTACCTATCAAGCTACGTCCATTCGCAAACCTAGGTCTTCGTGGAGAAGAATGGACAAGAAACTCCACGGAAACATCTTTTAAAATATTATGCCAGAACCATTATACGTTGTTCTGTACCATTTTCAAATTATAGCATTTTATCAGTATAGGTAAACAATAAGCAATATAAACCATATTATGACACATGTTTCTACACATAGTTATCAGTAACATTCATAGTAATATTCAATAACTTACATAACTTGCAGATCCTTTAGGGTAATACAAATTGGTTCCAGCTTTACACATTTGGTATCTTCATTACCATGTCACTTTCAAACGTAATACTATACACATGGCACCCTACAATACACCACTCAGGGTATGTCTTAACCCTTAGAACACTTGCAGCATAAAGACCCCGAATTGGCGTCAACATCTATTTTTATACCCGTCAAATACTCAATACATCATTTCCGCCATAATAAAGCAAATGGTCGTACATTTTATCTAAATAACTAATATCATGGATAATAATATATTTATTTATATAATTAAGATCTGGGAGACATTATAAATATCACTTAATTATTACTAATTCATTTTAAAGTAAATAAACATTTAACTTGATCATTCAAACGTAACAACTATCTTTCGTTCGGAAACTAAGCCTTTTAAGCCACATTAAAAACTATTTGTATAAAATAACTCGTGGTATAAATAGATTTTCCTTTAAGAAAATCTATATTAAGTTTATTTGAAATTAGAACCTTTCTGTTCTCAAGATATTAATTTACGATGATTTTAATATGGTAATATTTTTGAAATGCAACGTCGCCATACGTCAATGTTATTTTACGTTTGACAGCCGACTTTGCTGGATTATATTATTATTAATGTAGCCAATACTGAGAGTTGTTAAACAGTCCGATATTTTCATATACATAAGGGTATACTAACACGGCCAGACTGACAGTACTGCGTCCTCGAAGTACAAGACAATGAACACACATAAATAATAGTGTGACCAAAACTAATCATACAATTTTCGACTATGTTTTTGACTATGTCTTGACTATGTCTTTGACTATGTCTTTGACTATGTCTTTGACTATGTCTTTGACTATGTCTTTGACTATGTCTTTGACTATGTCTTTGACTATGTCTTTGACTATGTCTTTGACTATGTCTTTGACTATGTCTTTGATTATGTCTTTGACTATAATTATAAAATGTACCTAGATCGTAATCAATTATTAACTGTAAAATCTAATAAAAAGTTATCGCTCGGTCAATCTGACAATATCATTGCAAATAAGCTAGTTTATCATTGTTGTATTGTTCTTAGAATACATAATAAATAGTGAATCATCTCGTTTATCTAATCGGATTTTAAGTACCTGTTATTGCATAATTTACAAAAATAGACAAACATTCTTTTTGTATAATTGTCATAATGGATCCAAATTCAATGTTTGTTTTTGTTTTTGTTGTTTTTAGATTGGCATAACTGTTTTTCATTTTGGCGTAGAGTTTGATTTGCATCTGTTACTTAGATTAAATACAAAGTTGTTGTTTTTTTTTTAGTTAGGTCGTATCTAGTGTGTATTATTGATAGTTTTACTCGTTTCAATTTAGTTACATTTGATTTTTTTTTTTTTTTTTCGGTACCTTCCCGACAGATATTATATCAAAATATTCACCAAAAACAGTAATCAGTGTGAAAATAATCTATCACGGCCATACTGAACTGTGCTTCGCTCTCGAAGCACAAGCCTCAAACACAAAAATCATGTCATAGTTCAATAGTCATAAGTATATAACCCTTAGTCAATAAATATAAGTCATGATAAATCATTAGTCATTAGTGATATGTCTCTGACCTTTACATGTTAGGGCTCCCACCTGCTGTACATGAGATCCAAACTAACACCTAGCATCAGGACTTGTCCAGCAGTAAGTCATGTCATGTCATGTCATGTCAACAGTCATAAGTATATAACCCTAAGTCAATAAATACAAGTCATGATAAATCATTAGTCATTAGTGCTATGTCTCTGACCTTTGAATGTTAGGGCTCCCACCTGCTGTACATGAGATCCAAACTAACACCTAGCATCAGGACTTGTCCAGCAGTAAGTCATGTCATGTCATGTCAACAGTCATAAGTATATAACCCTAAGTCAATAAATATAAGTCATAATAAATCATTAGTCATTAGTGATATGTCTCTGACCTTTACATGTTAGGGCTCCCACCTGCTGTACATGAGATCCAAACTAACACCTAGCATCAGGACTTGTCCAGCAGTAATTCATGTTATATGTCAACAGTCATAAATATATTATAACCCTAAGTCAATAAACATAAGTCATGATAAATCATTTAGTAAGTGATATGTCTCTGACCTTTGCGTGTTAGAGCTCTCACCTGCTGTACATGAGATCCAAACTAACACCTAGCGCCAGGACTGTCCAGCAGTAAGTCATGTTATATGTCAACAGTCATAAATATGTATATAACCCTAAGTCAATAAACATAAGTCATGATAAATCATTTAGTAAGTGATATGTCTCTGACCTTTGCATGTTAGAGCTCTCATCTGCTGTACATGAGATCCAAACTAACATCTAGCGTCAGGACTGTCCAGCAGTAAGTCATGTTATATATCATAACCCTAAGTCAATAAGTATAAGTCATGATAGCTTTCAGATTTATGACATTTATCTTTACTGATAAATTGTAAGTTGTTTGACCTTGATATCTATTTAATTTTTGACATTGTAATACATCTTTATTTCCATTCATTGTTTATATGTATTATACCTACTCAATTGTTATGTTTTGCTTGTATTTTCTGTCTTAAGTTTTGTTGTGTTTTTTTTTTTGTAATTATTTTGATTTCATTTTTCTTTTTATAATAATTACTGATTATGTGACCTCTAAGGTAGATTTTTGAAAAACTAACTATTTATTATTAAGATGTCATGTAAAATGCACCAAAAATCACACTAATAAATGAATTTGATTTTGAGACATACACCAAATCTACGTTAAAATTTACGTTGTTACGACGATTGGCGTCGAAACCTTTTTTTATTTTTTTCTGTATTTTTAATAGGCATGTCTAGCTATTTCTCGGTCAGCCTCTAAGTTATTTGGATTTTGTCTATCATTTTCGTCAAGTACGTCGTCTAAACGAGCTTGGGCAAACGGAATATTTGCATCTACTCCGATAAGTAATCGCAAAGGGGCAAAGCCTGTGGATTTTTGTACAGTTGTGTTAATTGATTATTGTACTTTCCACAGAACGTTCGGCCAATCTGACTGTTCATTCAGAACAGAATCTTCAGCTTCTTAACTTTTTTATTTTATTTTAGTAATTGTTTTTAAGCCAAAGTAAAATAAGGGAACTATCAGTAACCTTTGACATAATAATTTACAAACAATATGATGTCTTAGTTTATCGTACCAAAAGAATATTTGTTTACCCACTTGATTAATTCAAGTACTAAATAGTCATTAAGTTTTGTAATTTATCTCAAAACGATTTAACATTAGATAGAAATTATCCAATATAAGTTACTTGTATATTATTCCACAACTCATCTGTGTGAGTATCAAGCGTCGTACCACGTAACGTTTATATATCCTATTCTCAGTCATTTTTGTGACAGAATTATCAAGAAAACTAATATTGGTATTATCATTTAAACAATTGATAAGCCAAGCTTCAAATAAATAGTCAGAAACCAATTTTGAATATTTAACAATCTTCAATTTCATCAACTCATTAACTTATTTAAAGATGGAACTTATTTTTCTGTAAATTATACATTAAAATATTTTTATGCAAGTATCAGACATAAAAAAAGTTTTTAACTGAAGCTTAACTTTTAAACAATAATTCGTTAAATAGTTTAAGTTAATAACTTACAGTAGTTTCCCGTAGGATTTTTCATTTCTAACTTTTCAAGTATCATATTAAAGCAGAGCCTCTAAAGGCCTTACCGACATAAGCTATTTCGTACTGCTGCTCCATTTAATCCATGACATGGTTTCGAAACTGTTTCTGCAGCTTTTCAGTTCCGCTGTCAGAGTCAGCAGCATGTAGTTATAATCCTTGTTGAATCGAGCTGGCGACCCGCAGACGTCTCGTCTTTCAGCATCACACCAATAGCTCCAACATTGATCATGAAAATATCAAAATGAAAAGCATTAGAAATCATATTAGTAAGCCTGAGCACGATCCCACTTCTGATGTTAGAAAGTTGCTGGTACACACATATATATATATAGATATATATACCTATACATATGTATATATATACATTAATATCCACTGATTATCAAGCTTTGAATGTCAGAATGGTTACTTGTGATTTACTGTGTTTAAAAGTATCTAAAAGGTGTGTAGGGAAAAGGGTTTTATCAAGAAAAGGCATAGAAAGACAAGACTATTGATTTATTTCGATTTGGCTTGTCAGATATTTATAGGCAACGTTAATTACCTATCAAGCTACGTCCATTCGCAAACCTAGGTCTTCGTGGAGAAGAATGGACAAGAAACTCCACGGAAACATCTTTTAAAATATTATGCCAGAACCATTATACGTTGTTCTGTACCATTTTCAAATTATAGCATTTTATCAGTATAGGTAAACAATAAGCAATATAAACCATATTATGACACATGTTTCTACACATAGTTATCAGTAACATTCATAGTAATATTCAATAACTTACATAACTTGCAGATCCTTTAGGGTAATACAAATTGGTTCCAGCTTTACACATTTGGTATCTTCATTACCATGTCACTTTCAAACGTAATACTATACACATGGCACCCTACAATACACCACTCAGGGTATGTCTTAACCCTTAGAACACTTGCAGCATAAAGACCCCGAATTGGCGTCAACATCTATTTTTATACCCGTCAAATACTCAATACATCATTTCCGCCATAATAAAGCAAATGGTCGTACATTTTATCTAAATAACTAATATCATGGATAATAATATATTTATTTATATAATTAAGATCTGGGAGACATTATAAATATCACTTAATTATTACTAATTCATTTTAAAGTAAATAAACATTTAACTTGATCATTCAAACGTAACAACTATCTTTCGTTCGGAAACTAAGCCTTTTAAGCCACATTAAAAACTATTTGTATAAAATAACTCGTGGTATAAATAGATTTTCCTTTAAGAAAATCTATATTAAGTTTATTTGAAATTAGAACCTTTCTGTTCTCAAGATATTAATTTACGATGATTTTAATATGGTAATATTTTTGAAATGCAACGTCGCCATACGTCAATGTTATTTTACGTTTGACAGCCGACTTTGCTGGATTATATTATTATTAATGTAGCCAATACTGAGAGTTGTTAAACAGTCCGATATTTTCATATACATAAGGGTATACTAACACGCGCATCACGTAAAACCCCTCATTGTATTCAAAATCGAAATATTGAAACACGTAGACAGAGTATTCTATAGACACCGCCAAAGCGTGTCGCAAAAAGAGACAAAAAATAAACACGTCACGAATTTAGGGTTACCGGGTGAGGAAAAATTTACCCCACAATTTATGAGAATTGGAAATTAGTACGTAAGACAAAGCCTGAATATGCCAATGACATATCCGTTACCATCGGTACGCAAAGGCATGCGATGCGGAGAAGACATGCTGCCGAACTCAAATTAATTGCGATGAGGGCAGGAGTGACGATGGATGATGATGATGTGGTTCTAAATTACTGCCATTTCTGATGTGATAGTAGGTTCTGGGTTTGTGGGTAAATAATAGAACATGTTTATTTTTAATAAGCTTTTATTGATTTAACACATTATTGTCCTTTAAATAAAACAAGCTTCGTATGTTTCTAATTTTTTGCTTAGGTTCAAATCCTTTTGTTGCGTGATGTATACGCAGTTCAAAATAGTGCATGGCAATTGCCTTAATAAGTAAAACTTTGTGGTTTCCAATAAAAGGTTGACTTTCAAAATGATTATTTATGAATTCTTCTTTCTAATTAACTTATATTCTTCTTTTTAATTCTCAAAATGTTTGCTGCAAAGGACATTGCCACCAGGCAGGTCCCTTTTGTGGTATCGTGTGCCTGATTGAAATAATAACCTAAAAATATTATTTATTTTTTTGTTTGCAAGTTATTTTTTATACAATTTCTTTCACCCTGGGAATAAAGTTAAAGTTAATTAATAGTTAAACATTACGTCGACATCCGTTTGATAGGTATAGGTACAAAAAAATGTTGCCAGATATCAAATAACTATTGAAAATAAGGTATTTTAATCAATGGATTAATCGATATCAGATCAAAACGATAGTTAACAATTAAAAAAAAAACAATAATTTTTTAATTATTTTAACTAGTTCACGTCAACATTTAAATGGAGGTCTCAACATTTGACAACTTCAAAGCTACTGTTTTAGCATTATGTTTTCACGACGATGAGTTAGAATGGTGTTAACCCTGTCTTTTTCATAGGTACGTATTATTGTAGCATATTATATCTGAAATGCAGAGCGGGAGGAGTCATTTGATGATTTCCCACCCGAAAAAAAAAAAGGCCAAGTATAAGTTTAATTAAGTATGTAAAATATTCATGATAACGTAAACTACTAGACGTACACTGCTTATAGTCGATGCTAGTAATAGCGATTGAACGATGACAACAATAGGTTGCTTATATTCATAATAAGTTTATATTGTTGAATAGATGTCCATAAAAGCGATTTACACAAACATAAAAGCCTTATGTGTTTTGGAAACGCCCGTATTAACAAAACAGTTTTAATCGATAAAAAAACTGAAATCGATTTATTTACGATTAAAAATATTTGTTCTGGCAACATTTACTTGCGCATGTCACAGCACTTTGCTCTGAGGTTCGTTACGTTCGTGATTGCTTTGTTTAAATCAATGATGTTATATAGTACTAGATCAGCAGTGCTCGCCGCCAAAGCGTTGCCGGGTCGTAGATGGCCACAGCCTTATCTGACTTCAGTTGTCAAGTTGACGTCAAGTGAGTGATTGCTTAAAACTAAAAAAATTACAAAATGGGGAAATGTGCGGTTAAAATTTGTATGTCACGGTCTCAAAAGATGAATAAAACATGTGGTGTTACATTTCACAGGTAAGTTAGCTAAATTTTCTTCAGATTAACCAAAAAAACATGACGAAACGAAGTCAAATTTTTAAACATTTTTATTGTCATCAGTGTTACCAGTAAAAACGATTTTTATTTTGCCAGAGACTTGGGAGTTTAGTGAATGACGAAAGTATGTTCCTGTAAGTCTTAATTATTATTATAGTCTGTTTGGATTAAACAAAGGTATTTTAATATAATTATTCTTATTAATATTTTAATATAATAATTCGTTACAGATGCATGAACTGGTCACTAGAAAGGCATTCCGCGTTGTCAGTTCCTAACAAAATCCTGCTCTACAAAACAGTCCTTATCTATTTATATGGACACAAGAACAAAGTGACAAGTTAACGCAATGGACGTGCTCTTAGATTAATTTTACTTTTAGCAAATTAAGTTAGATTAAAATTGCTTATTAGGCTAGATTATAATATAATAAAAAAGATTTAAAAAAAAACCATTTTGAACAATAGTTATTTTACACAATCTTAATAGTCTTGAAATAAAATATTTACGTTTACGCATTTTTTTCTTCCTTTGAGTACATAATCCATCCATTCATCCATTTCTTTAATTCTCAATTGAAAGATACATAATACAACCTTTCATAGTAATTGATTCAATAAATACCTTCATTCATTCTGGGGAAATTATGTGGATCATTGGCAACTCTGACCGTTCGTCCGATAACAATGTCTTGTCTCTTTCCAATATCATTAGTTTGACGGTAGAAGAAATGAGACAAACATATTATTTTGACAGATGACATAATTTATGTATCCGTTTCAAAGCTACGACTTTAAATTCGTAAGTGGCTACGTTTTTCTAAGAGTTGTTAGTAGGACACTGCTCCTCTAGTATTATATAACCTCATTGGTTTAAATACGTTGAGTTTTGAATTCCGTATTTACATAGTTATTATTTATGATACGTGCTTTTTCTGCTACCACCGAGTTACTTTATGCATAAAGTAGTAGAGACATCATTCCATGCTCATAGTGATGTTTACAGTCTATGTCAATTTCTAATTATAACCTAGATTTTTAAAACAGAAAAATAATGATATCTCCTGAACCAGGGTGAATAAATGGAAAAGGTTTCTGATTATGAAAATGCTATGTTTTTACTATTAAGTAAAATAAAAATCTTCACGGCACAAGCATTTTCCACTGGGACCGAACTTCCTTTACAAAACGGGCAATCTCTTTTTTGATGACGGTTTTGGTGTCCAATCTGTTCGTCCTGTAGCTACAATCCAATTCTGACGTAAATTATCAGGTTCAGGGAAACTGCAAAAAGTCATTAAATATTTCAGATATTTAATTAATACTCACTGCAGAAGCCATCACATTATTATTTCCCATAATAGTGGGTAATAATTTATAGAAAAGTTGGCAACACCAACGTTTTTAGGTTAGAATTTATAATTGAATAATAATTGTTATTTTTTGCTTTTTAAGGATGAATCGTACGTCTAGCGTACATTATACACAATATATGAACATAATAAAATGTTACTGAATGCCTAGAACTGATAAAGAGTGGCATACTTACGAATGAAAAGACAATCTTGGGATTTTCGTTCCACTATCACTTTTACACCCTTTAACGCTACACCACACCATTTTTTTTGTATAAATGGTTGAAATAGTAAGTCTAAATTGTTCAAAACAAAATATAACATAAATTACTTAACATATAACACGTAAAAACTGTATTTTAAAGGTAGACGATGGCTAGCTGCACGTCAGCTGTCAAACTTTGTTTAGCAAACTAGTGTGCTGACCTTGAAAAAACGTGGCACGCTCGATGAAACAAAAAATTTTATCGTTCTGTTTCATTTCTTTACACGACATCGGCATAAGTTGTTCTTTTTCTTGTGTGAATGCGACAAAACATATCAATTAGTCTATAGCATTCTCTGTCTACGTTGAAACATAAGAAGAATTTTAGTCGGAATGGCTGAAATTGAATTTGGTTTGGTTTTTTCTTTTGTGTTTACTCTTTGCATGGAAGTAATAAGTACTACTTACAACCCATTACAAAATAAAATCTCTAAAAAGTTTAAAAATCAAAACATTTGATAAAATCCACGACGTTGTAAATTTGTTCCGTGCGGGAATCGAACCCGCGACACGCAGCGCCGCAATCAATTGCTCAACCACTGGGCCAGCCGTGCCGGCATTATAACTGTGGTTATGGCTTTCTCGGGCATTGCTGCAACTTTGCTTAAGGGTGGCCGGACTGCACATTCCATTTTCAAATTGCCTCTTAATCTTGCAAGCGAAGATACCCCAACATGCAACATCACCAAAAACGGGGGAGTCCTTTTGCAGCAGTGGAAATTAATAGTATGACGAGTGCACAATGTCGCACAAGCATGCATTAGAGGCGTTGAACCGCAGCTTGCAAGACATCCGAGGCACCCAAGCGCTGATTGGCCAGGCTAGCTCTGTTAACGGGAGTGCCGTCCCATCAGCTGGAGCTTAAAGTTGGCGTTCCAGTTCTGGTGATGCGAAACCTTGATGCAACTTGAGACTGTGCAACGGCACCAGTCTTCATATCACAGAGCTGGGCAGTAACATTATAAAAACGGTGCTGCTAATGACAGAGCGTTTTAATTCCCCGCATGCCCACTATTTCAAATAACTTGCCATTTCACTTTAAGAGGTACAATTGCATTGAAGAGCGGAGTCACACAAGAATCTCCTTGCTTAAAAGGTGAGCTCTAAATCATGTGCGTTATAAAATTATATAATTAAAATAAACATTTTTTTTAACACTGCCCGACCTCCGATCGATCCCAGGACCTCATGCTTAGTAGTCGCACTTGCGACAACTCGACCAACGAGGCAGTCTCTCACATACACACCAATGTCCATGCGAACGAAGTCGCGGGCAACAGTTAGTTTTTAATACATTTGATAGAAAAGTCACATTGTTGCCATATTGATATACAAAATACTAAAATGTCGATACCCGGTCGACCTGCATTCATACAAGTGCGTATTGACGCAAGTTCTGAGCTAATAATAGGCAACCCCCGTGAATGTAGAGATGACTGCTCCACTCAATCCCTACTGAATTGTAGACGTACCTACTTAACCGTATATAATATATCGACGGCAGCCCTCGGTGAGCTTCGAAAATAATCAAACATGGGAATTACGTACTAAACAAAATACATAGCTATACTAGCCATGGTTGCAGTTCAGATGAACTGTGCAAGTCTGTTACTTAAAACAAAATACATAGCTATACTAGCCATGGTTGCAGTTCAGATGAACTGTGCAAGTCTGTTACTTAAAACTAGTAAAAGGCTATACTAATGGACTTTCAAGCACTAACAGGGTAGGATACATTCGATGCCCTGCATTACTTGACCCCTCTTAGAAAGAAGAATAGGGGAAAGAGGGTTCAGGTGATGCTGGGTCCATATGTAAATAAGTTATATTTATTTTGAAACTACACAGCATTGTTAGTAAGAAGTGTTATCAGTCCGCGTCAGGTGGAAGTTGTTACATAACATCAGGCCTATTATCCTCGAAAGGCAAGAAAGAGGTGTACTAGAATAAGTACTCACATTTCGCTAGTTCTGTTAAGGTCAATATAGAGTGCGAGCCATGGGCGTCGCCAGAGGTTGGGCAACGCCCGGAACGCCTGCTTCGCTCGGACATGCAACGTACTTCATCTTTCTTCATCGAATTTTGACTTTGTCTGGAAGTCAACCAAGTAACTCCTGTATGAAGGGTGAAACAAATCTAGCTCGTCCAAGGTAGGGTGTTAAAATTATAGACCTCGCTTCGTTCGCTCTTAGAGCCTTAGTTCCTTTTGATCTCTAAATTGTCTCCCTAAGTCGATTAAGTAACATCTATTACTAAATAAAAGTACTAAAACACGCTAACTCGTCTGGAGTGGCGAGCTTGACTTTTTTTAGTTCCTAGACTTTTCAAATATTTAAGTCTTCAAAGTTAGTAACTTCTATCTACAAGTTTAGAACAATCCAAGTTGCTAACACTTTGGAAGTGGCTATTGCATTTTAGATTCTTACACAAACTTCAGCTGCATCCGTAACATCTAAACTTTTACTCGCACCCTTCTGCCGCCCCTGGCTCAAAAGCTAGCGACGCCCTTGGGGCGAGCCTATTGCCATCAACCGGGCACATATTTCGTGGCTGCTACCGACAATTTCCTTATGGAAAAACCCAATAATACTGGCGATCCGGTAATCGAACCTGACTTCATGCTCAGCACTTCAGCAGTAGCGGTCGCGTTGCGACCACGAGACCCAACGAGTTACCTGTTCAGCTTTCAAATTCAACCCAACTACATAATATACATATACATAGTAGGTACAAATACATGTAGTTAAAGGAGAGGGTCGGGAACACAATAGATATATCTCCAGTTTTATTAGATCTGAGTTTACATTCTGTGAGTCTACAGATACCGTGGAGTTTTTAATCCTCAGGTGTTCGCTCTTTCAGTACAAACGGGACGTATCGCATTTATGTACAAGGGTATTACCAAGTCAGCGGGGCTAGTTTTAGATCTGGTAAAAATTTTTAGTTAATCATTTAATTATCACATTCACAAGAACACTTCTCTTAGACCTTGCAAAATGACTCAAAAGTGGGTCATATTATGTTACTATTTACATGTTCTATTTACCCATGAACTAAAATAATGTCAATTTTATACATTCTACAATTCTACATCCTTAATTTGTTAAAAATAATTTTGACCGGTTCCAAGTCTGGAGCGGCCAGCGAGCGCTTCATCAACGTTGGTTCCCCTTGGCTTAAAACGAAAAATGTTCCGGGTGCCTTGAGAATATGACTGTTACTGGCGACTTGACTTACGATTAGCTGGCTACACTTAGGTTTATTTTCACACCCATCTTTAGCCGTAGGCAAAATATTCACTATCCTACTTTTGTTCCCCCAGAACATCCTTGCAAATAATTGTATTGATTTGCCTAAAGTGCATCCATATTGAAGTTACTTTTAGTAGTATAGCAACTTTTATACTCAGCGGTGTTAGCCAGTAACAACGGATTCCAAAAAGTTATAAAAATATACCTAGAGTAGTTACTAAAATATTGTCGTGTTGCAAAATGCTGCTCTATACACAATTATTTTTAGGTCGTTCTGGAGCCGAATACCATGAACTCGATCATCGAACTCGAAACGATTGGGACTATTTTTTTCAAAAAAAAAACAATAAAAAAAAAAACGAAAGAATAAATTTAATGTGAAATAATGAGAATCGATCGATGAATGAATTTTTCAATGGGTATCGTTCGCATGTGTTGCCGATCGTGGATACGTTTTACACACAAATATGCATTTGAGTTCTCATTATTTAAAAAAAAACATTAAATTTATTCTTTCGTGTTTTTTTATTGTTATTTTTTGAAAAAAATAGTCCCAATCGTTTCGAGTTCGATGATCGAGTTCATGGTATTCGGCTCCAGAACGACCTAAAAATAATGGTATATAACTTCGGTGTGAATGCACCTTAACCATTTATACTACTAGCTTTAACCCAGCTTCACCCGCGATGTTACGGAAATACGTCACCGTGATAAAAAACTATCCTATGTCGGTACTCAAGTCATGTAGCTAATGAAGCGTGAAAAGCGAACACACTCGTATTTAATTCAACGATAAAACCTCTTCCAGAATGTCTCGATTCACCCCTGCGGCTGCGTCTCTATTCACCCCGTTTTATCCGGTACCTACTGGTTGCAGACGGCACGTTACCCCCGTGTGTATTAAGATATTAATCTACCGATAATTACGATAGTACCTACCTATTTAATTATTTTATCTAATACTAGCTGTGTCCGCGGTTTCACTCACGTGAGCACGTATTCTTTTGGAATTGTCAGGGAACATTACATGGGAACGTGAAATCGTAGTATATTCTTAACATCCTCTACAAAATAATATAAGTACTAATAAACTGACTTATTTTTAATTTAACCTGAAACCTGTTGTGTTGGTTTTTATATATCAATGGTTGTGTACACGGGGCAAACTTAATCGGTTTGCAGGGCACACCACAAAGATGTTGGTGTGCGTAAAATCAACTGGTGTATTACTTCGCCTATTTGTTAGTGTTTGCTTCACTATAGTATATGTATAATATGAGGTAAAGAATATGAAGCATCAATTTAACCCTATGACTAACCGGTGTCGTGGCATAGATGTGTAATCATTCGGCTGGTAAATCAAGTGTCGTAGGATCGAATCTGCGCCGCTGGCGTCAACTTTTTGCATTATTAAAAAACTTTTATTTTCATTTTGTTGAATTTTTATTGTAATTTACCTGATAATAAGAACATTATTCGAAAAAAAATATGGAAGTAAAAATTAAACAATTTGTATTAAGAAATCAACAACATTTATTGACTAGGTTTTTTTTTATATTATAATCACAAATTAAAAAGTTTTGTGCATGACAAATATTCTAAGTCGGACAAGAAATAACGTTACTTTTCTTATTCAAGTGGGTAATTTATTTATTAGTGAAATGAATAAACATGTTAATAAGATAGATATTAAGATACAGGTATCCTAAATTGTTATCTCACTAACAATAACATCACTCACATAAAACAAATCGAATTACCCCCTGATATTTTTATTAATATCCTATTGGTGCGCCTTCGCTATCTATGACTTATTCATGCACGAAGTAAATGTCTCCACTAGACCTGCATGGAAGAATATTTTTTTTTATGATAGCGCTCACCATCTTTTCGCCACAATATTTTGCGACCGTCCTTGTCTGATTTAAAACATTTTTCATCTCTAAATATAACTATATTATTGCACCAATCAAAATCTAAATATTCTCTTGCGAAGCGTACCCGGTTTTGCCTGTGAATATCTGACATTCAAATTTTCTTGGCTGGCCTACAACATTTCACACCAGCTGCTCGCAAGTGGTTTCGTACAGTTTGTAATGTCACGTCATGTTTAGTTGCCGTGGAACGAGTAGTGAGGAAGGGCTCAGCGGTATGCGTAGCAACTATATCAGATGCCAATCTGTGAATGCAAATCCAGCCTTTGGTCCCGGTCGGCAAGGATCAATGCTTCCCGAATCTGCATAACGATGGACCCACAATTGCACAGTCCTTCTCTGTGAACAATAATAAAATATTGTTACAAAAAACAACAATCAATAACATGTGGATTATTTAAACATATTAAACTTCTAAACATCATAATAACATTTTGTTACTCACCGATATCTTTAAACGTCTCGCAATTTCACTAATTGAAACATTTTGCTCATGCAAAAGAATTATTTCAGCTCATAAAAGTGTGGTTCAATGATTCATATTGATTCACAAATAAAAGCACTTCTCAAAAAACGCAGGGTATAATGTCTAAAAACGTAACGAAACCCCAATAGTCAATAGCATTATGACGATGAACTTAAACTACTAACTTAAACATGATTTGTCATTTTTAGAGGGTAGACAACTAATACATTCTAACCGAAATATAAAGAGACTTGCTAATAGTTAAGCAATAAATTGAACAAACAAATGTAAAATATTTTATTAAAACATACAAAAACATTAAGCTGTTGGCAGTCGGATTCGATCCTACGGCGCCGGCGCAGTAAGTAATTATTTATCGCACGCTCGACTAATGCGCCACGGAGACGATTGTATGATAAGCTAAATTTATGCGTCATATTCCCTGCAACATTAGTGACAAGAAATTTTATTGTGTGTGCGTGGACAACGGGTAGCAAACACTAATAAATAGGCGAAGTAATACACCAGTTGATTTTACGCACACCAACATCTTTGTGGTGTGCCCTGCAAACCGATTAAGTTTGCTTTGTGTACCTCTTTGTTTTAAGTATCTACTAAACGAACTCATAGTCAATTTCTGGGGGTTAGACAATTTAGATTTCCATCGGCACGCAAAAAATAAAGTTTATGAACTAAGCAAATATTATGAAATTCATGATTATTCAGAGCTTCGACGCCGAGAATCCTAAAAAATGTTTTAACCCCATTACTGAAAAATATTGTAGGTAAACGCTTGAATTTAATGTATTTAGTAATAATGGAACCAGAAAGAGTTTGCGCTTCGGTTTCTTCATGTTTCCGAATTAACTCGAACGTCGCCGCGTCGCGTCGGCCGCAGTGTGATCCCTATAGATAGATCCTATAGATGCAAAGCTTATAAGTTGGTTTGGTTTTGGTTGGTCGGTTTTTCAACGCATTGTACTTAGTGCATTAATTGCGCAAAATCTGTCCACTTTTTGTTATACTTGAAAGATTTGATTTATTGATCTTTATTATTATTCTATTTTTATTTATTTCACTATTTTTAAACCCTATTTAATGATTATCTTGGACACCCTTGTCTCCAAGACGAACCCCAGGATCATTTTTCGTATTTTTAGAAAAATACTAGATTTCTGGTTAAATTTAATGACAATAACAATTTGTTAGAGTAAGCAATGCTATAGGCATGTTATCTTGAGTATCATCTTGTCCCAACTTCAAGTTTTTTATTCTTTTTTCGCATAGACTATGAGCTCCATACAGCTCTCTCTTTTATGCAATAAAATTCAAAAAACTAAATAGATGGACCATTATACATAGCTATAATAATAATATCTTGGGACAACCAACACACCGCCATCTGATCCCAAACTAGGCAGAGCCAGTACTATGGCAACCAGACAACTGATAAACATACTTTATTTCTAAATACATACATATTATACACACACCCAGATACAGAACAAATAATCGTACTCATCGCACAAAGATTTGTCCTGTGTGGGAATCGAACGACCTCCGTCCTCAGCAGTCAGGGTCACTAACCACTAGACCAACAGGCCAATCAAAGCTGCTAATACGACAGTCATTGTAAACGAGCCCGTAGAGGCGTAGAAAAAAAGCTACCTAAGCTTAGAATCGACTATTTAAGATTAATGTCACACAATTTTATTTTTTTCCACAAAAACATTACTTAACTATCACTCGCACCGCCATAACTAATTGACTGACTTGAGGTGCGGGAGCATTGGGAGCTACGTATTACCGAGAACACGGCGTAAATAAATAGTTTCGCTGTAATTAAAAAGCCCTATAACGTTTCGAGTTAATTTATTTATAAAAACGACCGCACGGCTAAGGGTGCCTGAGGATGGACGGCGCCGAGGCCCTCCTGATAGAGGTGGCGAGATGATCTATACGCGCATCGATGTGGCGCAGGAGAAGAGT
This sequence comes from Eurois occulta, assembly GCA_950022335.1. Classification (NCBI taxonomy): domain Eukaryota; kingdom Metazoa; phylum Arthropoda; class Insecta; order Lepidoptera; family Noctuidae; genus Eurois; species Eurois occulta. Next base: position 29,631,956 of record OX465477.1, on the reverse strand, counting down.
AGGTACCTACCTGGAAGGATATGGGGGAGGCCTTTGCCCAGCAGTGGGACACACAATTTGTAGTCGGGATTTTTGATACTTTTAAGAAAGAAAGAAAGAATAAAGTTCATTTGACGTCAGTACATTAAGTACACACATAGAATAAAAAAAATTAAAATAAAAATGACGAATTAAAAATAAAAACAGAGAAAATACATAGTAAGTATATTATGTGCTGTGGGCCACACGGCTGCTGCTTCCAAAAAGGTCCATTTCAGCATTCATGCCAGACAGGTGATGCTGTCTGACGTTGGTCTTCCAATGAACCTGTAAGTAAGGTAAGTGACTTGACGTCGACTTTTAATTAAATGTTACTTGTTTTATAGGCTTCCTTTACAAAGTACCGCCAACGTGACAGGGTGAGGGAAAGGGGAGTTCACGGGACAGCCACGTGATTTAAAAAATGTGTAATTCTAAGTGTCACGTGTCCGCCGCACAATGGTCGAAAAGTCGAGCTCCGTTCTCAAAGAACCGCAGAAATATGCAAAGTAAAATTGGAATGTGCTTGGTATAGAGGAGATAACTTAGCACAGTGCAATTAGACAAAAATACTCAGCCACTCAATAGCTGGAAAGAAAATAGTGGTCAGATTTTCACGTGACTTTTTATTATTATATAAAAAAGTTAATGAAGAAGAGAATGTTAAAAAATGGACGACATTCTCGACGTTTTATAATTGCCCATGTTAGGCTATGTGAAATAAAATATTATGATTTGATTTTGAGACAATTTTCTGCTACTTGCGAATGAATTTTCAGTCTACACATATGTATACATGTATGAATGTGCTTTTCTTGAACATTTTTAAATCTATGAAAAATATCAGTCACCAATGACATTAGAAATATTAGTTAATTCGGTATTTTAGAAATAAATCTAAATATTTGAAGAAAATAGGAAAGAAAATTTCCTATTTTCTTCAAATACACTCGAGAGCAATGAATCCGGATCCTAAAAATCTCGGAAACTAAAAATGCTAGGTTAATGCAATAAATTGTATTTAATAGACAATGTAATACTCCTTAAATGAAGGTATTAAAACTTCTTAGTTATTGTAAAGTTATATCATAAAAAAATCAAAGGACATCATTCATTTTGGACCAAAAACTGAAAGTGCCGGCCAGGATAAAAATGTGTAATATTCCGATAGAACACACAATTCCTATATTATTTTACTACGACACCAAATCTGTGCGCCCTTTGGTTACGGTGTTACATACTTTTAAAATACAATAAAAGTGTTATTATGATGTTGTTATTTTCATACATTTGATCAAGAAACAAAAGAACAAAAGAAGTATTCTAGCAGCTTTGTTACCAAAACTCCGAACCGGCGAATCAAATGCACGGCTAGCATCGATTTTTAAAACCAGTGAAACCACTTACTCGCGAATACTCCAGACTGGCAGAGAAGCCCTACTGCAGGACTTTGTTCCTATTCACTTAGGCTTTAACCATATGACCCGGGAAGATGTAGCACGGAGGAACCTTATGATTCCTGAAAGAATTTTTGGGAACCCAGAGAGTCCTACAGACGAAAGAAAAGCCATAACAATTGTAGATGGCACTTACATATATATTCAAAAGAGTTCAAACTACTTTTTTCAAAGGAAATCCTATAGCAGCCACAAGTTCAGAAACTTATTAAAGCCGTTTCTGTTTGTTTGTTGTGACGGGCACATCATAGAAGTTTCTGGTCCACACGCTGCTACTTCTTCAGATGCGCAAATAATGCTTAATATTGTACAAAATGAAAATGATCATGGCGATGGATTATTTCAATGGTTTTACCGAAATGGGGACGTATTTATTTTGGACCGTGGCTTCAGAGATGCAATTTCCACCCTTGAAGGACATGGATACACCGCTAATATGCCCGAGACGAAGCTCCCTCGGGAAACGCAACTTACGACCGAACAAGCTAATAAGTCGCGACTTGTTACTATTTGTCGATGGGTCGTGGAAGTCATAAATGGCCGATTTAAAAGAGATTTCCGGCTATTGAGACACGTCAACATTAATATAACACTGCACAATATGATGGATTATTTTAGAATTGCTGCCGCATTAATAAATGCCTATCACGTTTTGATAGTGGATAGCGTTCATGCTACTGATATCCTTCAAATAATAGGTGAAAGAATAAACATGCCCAATACACTGGGAGATCTTGTGAATAGGCACAATTTAAACCGAAGGCGAGCACAGTTCACGCCGTGATGGCTCTCGGCCACCGTAGGCGCGGGCCTGTGGACGGTGAGTAATGGGCTAGCTCGCCGTCCGTCCGTCGTGTGACGACGGGCAGGCCGTGTCGACGGCGCGTTTGTGTTCCACGCGCGCCTCAAAAAGTTGTCAGCAAACGGGAGGGGCCCGCAAGGGCCGGTGCCTGCCAGGGCTGCGGGACTGTTCGAAAGAGATACCGCGGCCCTGGAACATAAAGGGCCAATGAAGGAACATGGGTGGTTTTTAGTCAGTAAGAGTCTGACACTCCCTTCCGCTCCGCCCAGAGCGGGAGGAGTCATTTGATGATTTCCCACCCCCAAAAAAAAAAAAAAAGGCGAGCACAGTTCCAACCCATGGCAGCGGATATGGCAGATTTTAATGATTTTCCAACGTTAACAGAAGAAGATTTAATATTATTCAGCCTTGGTGTATACCAGCTCAAACAAGCAAAAAGTTATTACTTCAATCCGACGGAGCTTTTATCATTGAGTTCGGTGGTGGGATTCCTCTGGAAATAGTCGGGGAACTTGAAGGGGAAGACTTGTGGATTATAAGAGGACGAATACCATCCCGCCACATCCAAGCCAAAAAATACTATGTGTACATTGCATTAGATCGGGCAGCGAATGGTCGTCGAGCATTAGCTCATTATTATTGTACATGCAATATCGGCAAGAGGACCATTGGATGCTGCTCTCATACCATGACCATAGTCTGGTACATGGGTTATGCTAGACATGACCCATACCTCACCCCACCTGCAATAGGATTAGATGATGTATATGTTAGATTATAAATGAATTAATACAATTGATCGTTGTTTCATTTTGTTCTTTTTTACCTAAATGAAAGGTACTGAATCTAAATGAGGCGCTGTTGGTATTGTTGCTAGTTTTTTTCATATTTAATATATTTGACCAAACGTATTAAAATAACATAACATTTTATTTCACATTGTATATTTTAAAAGCATGTATAACAACATAACCATAGGGCGCACAGGTTTGGTGTCATAGTAAAAAATAATAGGAATTATGTGATCTATCCGAATATTACGCTTTTTTTTTCTGGCCGGCACTTTCAGATTTGGCCCAAAAATGTATGGAACGTGAATGATGTCCTTTGAAAAAGGGCCACTTTCGAAGATGGAACTACGAAATTACAGCATTTGGTTTTGCTTTTGTTTGTAATCTGTCATTTATGTGGGTACATAAACCATGTTGATAGTGCTCTATATTCATTATTCAAGCTGAAATTATGTCGCTTACGCCTGAAGAATGCACCAGAATACTTACAATGCTGGAAACCGGCCGGAGTCAGCGCGATACAGCCAGGACTGTCGGTGTGTCGCTGTCAACAGTACAAAGAGTTCTCCGACGTTACGAAGAAACTGGTTCTAACCTACGCAGACCAGGAACGGGCAGAACCAGGTGTACCACAGCACGAGAAGACCGATACTTGGTGAACACCATGCCTCGAAATCGCTTTCTCACAGGAACTGAACTCACAAATCAGTTTCGACGCCTCGGAGGAAGTAACCCAAGTGCATGGACAGTAAGACGTCGGCTTGCTGAATCTAACTTAAAACCCCTTAAGCCTGCAAACGGCCCTAAACTGGAGCGTGGGCATCGTATTTCAAGACTAAGATATGCCCAGAGCCACGTAAATTGGAGTATTGAAGATTGGTCAAAAGTTATGTTCTCCGACGAATCAAAATTTATGCTCTACAAGCACGATGGAAGACACAGAGTGTATCGAAGACCAGGGGAAAGATTCAAGCAAGCATGCATCGACTGTGTGGGCCGATGCACTTGTGTGGGCCGGAATTTCTTCTGAAAGTCGCACAGAGCTGGTGATCATAGAAAACGGCTCTTTAACTAGCGTAAGATATGTGGAAGAAATCCTCAATGATCACGTTGGTCCATTTATGGTCAATTTAGGTGAGGATACTATATTTATGCATGACAATGCCCGACCTCATACAGGTAGGATTGTGAATGACTACCTTCAAGAGATGAACATTACTCGTATGGAGTGGCCAGCGCGCAGCCCGGATATCAACCCGATCGAGCATGCTTGGGATTGGGACGAGCTAGGCAGATGCGTAAAACAACGAAACCCTCCCCCAATCACGCTTCGTGAGCTCATAATTGCTCTCACAGAGGAATGGGAGAATATTCCCCAAAATCGTATAAGGAACTTGGTGTACAGCATGCCAAACCGCGTAAACGCAGTAATGGAAGCACGAGGAGGCAATACGAAGTATTAAAATTCAAGAAAATCGTAATAAAGTTCAAAAATTTCATGTTTCCTATTTTTGTTTTAAGGAGAGATCAGCAGTTTTTTTCTTTATGTAATTTTGTGTTAATAAAATGTATGGCGACTCATATTTTTTTTACTTTCATTTAAGGAGTATTACATTGTCTATTAAATACAATTTACTATCATTTTTAGTTTCCGAGATTTTTAACATTCTTTAAGTGACCCGGATTCATTGCTCTCGAGTGTATTTAGATTTATTTATTTAATCTAAAACAATGAACAAATAAACAGGCCAAATTGTTCACATACCAATACAAACCCGTAATAATAGTATAATTTCAAGTTATTCATGAAAATCCGACTACTATATTTAAATTTCGCTTCACCTTTTTGTCTAATTGCATTCGATGTGAATTTCTTCACTAGATGTGAATCCTAAGGTGCGAATTATACAGAAACGGCGTAAGGTCAGTAAGGTGAAGGGATCCATTGATAATCATTGATTGTATTACGTGAGGCGTTTAAGGGGGGAGGGGTTAAGCTGAATCTTACCCAATCTCACGAGAGGGAGGGGGGTTATCGGCAAATACCAGGTAAGTACCTAAGAAATCCAGACTGTGGCTGCTACCGACAAATTCCTGTTGGAAAAATTCAATAACATTTTGCCCGACCCGGGAATCGAACCCAGGGTCTCATGCTCAGCAGTCGCGTTTGGGACCACTCTACACTAGTTATATAGCCATGAGTTTGTCAATGAAATTGAACGCGATTTCAACTAATGACGTTCAAAAGCTGTCAATGACCATATTCCGTTGTAATATTCATTTATTTCAGAACATAGTCCATACATTATATTTACATAAAACACATGTACATTAAAATAATCAATAAAAAATGAAATTACACATACACAATAGAAATATTAGAATTAAGTACATTTATAAACATTAAAACAAACAAATAATCATTCTCACACACAACATCTCAATTATTACGATGAGAGGCACTAACATGAAGCTTCATCCACCTCTGTATCAGGGACAGGTCCCACCGCTCGGACAAAACCCTCAGGAGACTGTTCGAGCTGCTTCGTGGGCGACTTAATAGTGAAGCGCTTCGCTTCCTTATGATCACGAAAAAATCATCGGTCCGCGCCTCAGTAAACATAGTCGCTACAAAACCGCGGAAGACCTAACAGTACCCTAAAAGCATTGTTGTACAGCAGGCGCAGTGAGCTGTACTTACGCTACGTAAAGTTGATCCACAGGCTGCACTCTTTTTAAAGGAATACCGTAAAAAATGACAGGAGGTACAGATGAGTAACATTCGGTACCGGCTTTAAACATCATGAATTCACTCTTTTTAGCATTATAACTGAGCCCATGGACCTCCGTATATGCAGATTCACAAATGCGCAAACTTTACGTAACGCACCGATCGAGATGGGCTCAGCCACACCATATCAAAAAAAAAACAAGAAATCGCGATCATATACATTGGGGAATTTCGATGGGTTTGTCTTTACTAGATATGAAGAAGCTTAGATCTCTAGCGAGACTCCAACAGCCCCAGCCACCGTGTTGTAAGAGAAAATACAGCATGAAATCTACTTCAGATTTGCATATATAATCATAATGTTATTATGCGCTGCGCGATGACTAATTCGTTTACCATGGCCACTTAGGTAAACCTGGACATGCTTAGTTAATGCAGAGCTGCTGACACAATTAACTAATTATGTACCTAAGTATGTGATTAATCGAATTAAGTCAAGGTTACGTGTAGGAACTGTTAGTAACTGTAGCTAATCTACGAGTAGGATCGTGAATATCGAAGACTAAAAATAAACAGGCGTAAGACGGTTGGTAAATTACAGTAGCCACCTAGGTACGAGAACGTTGATATGGTAGTCAGTTCTAGAAAAAGTTTGGCTTTTTATAGATAGACTCTTTCTGCAACTGGGATGTGCCTGCCATGGCACTGTACTTACAGAGGTCCAACTGAGCTGATGCCTGTCAGTCGATGTCACCTAGTGCAATGGATGGGGTCACGTCGTCGCCTCCTCTCGATCAGTGGGCTTCCTCTTAGCCGTTGAGTCACGAGTCTCACAGCCCTTAAGTTTCCTTTAACAATATATTTCTTGATGGGAAGACAGCAATTAATGCCTTTTTCACTATTATTTACAGATGATGACGCGACACGTCGAGAGTTGACATTTCAACAGTGTACTTGCATTTAGCTAGGCATTCTTTTAGGAATCCCCGAATGTTAGTGAAAACGGGTAGGTACAACAAGCTGTCAGTACCAAGATGATAGCTATCTACCTAATGCCATAAATCCTATAATATTAAATGAGCAATATTTGTATACTGAAATTAAACGCGATTTTATCTAACGACGCGACGTCCAGGAGGAGTCACTGAAAATATTCCATAGCAGTGATCAATAAATCGCAATCAGTTTCATTGTGTTTGCGATTGGGCGCTCCTTGTGGGGCTCCACATCGCTGTCAATGTGGTGAAGCAGTCGACTGCCTCGGACACCAGGGCCTTTCATGCAGTAAGAGTGCAGGTCGGATTGCGCGGCACGCTAGCATTAATGATGGGGGTGTGGGGTGCCAGCTGTCTTAGAACCCAGTGGCTTGGCACGCGTCGATGGGAAGAGACCAGATGGTGTGACCATAATGCCATGGAAGTTGGGTAGGCCTTTGGTGTGGGACGCAACTTGCGTCGACACCCTTGCGCCATCCCATCTTCCTAGCACAGTGGCAGGTGCTGAAAACCTCAAACGGCGCAAATACAATAATTTAATTGGTAGTTATGTGTTTGAGCCGTTTGGGGTTGAAACACTAGGGTCATGGGGTCCGAGTGCCCACCTAGTTTTTCGGGAAATCGCCAAGCGGTTGGACGACTCTTCACGTGACCAGAGGGCGGGCCTATTTTTTGGCCAAAGAATCAGCATTGCCATCCAACGTGGTAATGCTGCCAGCCTTCTGGGCACTTTTCCTGTTGACAGCGATGCGGACGAATTTTTGGACGCCCTGTAACCCTTTTATACTTGTACATATTGATTTCTATTATAGTTTTGTAGTTTGTAAATAATTAATAAATTTGGTTTCATTGTTGAAATTCGCCCTAAGTATAAGGTAGGTAAAGAGGACATAACTACCAGATAATATGTTTTTCTTCTCTAATAGAAAAGCTTTGATTATTGTCGGGCCTATGCTGTCCCCCCATACTTGAGTACTAATGCTGTAACATGAAAATATTGTAAAATCTTATCATTTTAAAAGAGTAACCGGAGTTTCTTGCCGGTTCTTCTCCATAGGAAACGACCAACCCGAACCGTGCACCTTTTTGTCGACGTTTCATAAGTGCCCATGCAGGCCTATGTGAAATAAAAAGATTTTGATTTTGATTTTTGATTGGCGAGATTGTAACAGGCACACTTTGCAATCACACTTTGCAAAATATACAAAACACAAACGTCTTTGTCAGTAAGATTTATAAATAAATATTTAAATATATCAAATGTTAGTCGTACCTACCTTAAAACTTGTACTCAAAAATTGCGAAAATTCTAATTTCTTTACATTAGGTGACAATAATTATTTTAACTAGGTATAATAAAAGGCCTTTACTGAACAAAGGTAACTGCATGCAAATTAATTTGTAGGGATATATTGCGATTACAATACAGGATCAACTATCAAAATTATATGCATAATGTGCTTATAGATCAAAAGGCAAAACGGATGTTTTAAAATGTTTTTACACAATTGATCGTCAAAGCGAGTGAAACACCTACATCTAAAGTATTTGTAAATTCGTCCTCAAACAAATTTTTCACTTTTAATTATAGTCGATCGTGATTTTTTGAGAATAAAAATGTAATACCAGATGACGTAACTAATGGCTCCCTACTATCAGATACTAGTTGTTTAGATTTTTCATCAAAATGCATGAACTAGAATTATACTCGTATATTGAAACATCAGGTAATCTCGTTGACTTTTTATGTATATCAGAACATTTCTTGAACGACAAGTCTGCCAATGTATTTACTATGTCAATTTATAATTTAGTAGCATGTAACACAAGGACGAACAAGAAAAGGGGAGGTAGTCTTATTTTGGCACATACATTGAAAGAATGCGAAAACATTGAGTCAATCATGAGTTTTACAGAACCGAAAGTTTCGAGATATGTGGTGCAAAAGATGTTGCAACAGGGTTAGGCATTTGTTGTTGTTACCAAAGTCACTATGATAAAAACTTCGAAAGAATCATTTCTAGCTTAGAAAAAATGTTAGAGCATTTTATTGAGAAAAACTGTTTTATCTCTGGGGACGTCAATGTTGACGTACTTGTTGAAAACAAAAAATCTTCTGAGTTTTTAAGTACCTTAACATGTTATAACTTTAGGTACCTTGTGAGAAGTCCGAACTTTATCCGAAATAACTCTCAGTCGTGCTTAGATAACATCACAGAAATATTAAAAACAGTATATCTATGGATAACATAATCAAAAATCTTGATAGTGATTACATAGAGCAGTGTTTTGTGGATCATAATGGCTTAGCTGATGGTCATGGTGGACTTTTCTGTTATGTAGCTCTTGATGAAATAAAAAATCTGAAAGTTTCGAGTACACCACAGTAATTAAAAGATCATTCAATGAGAAAACAATTCCGTTTTCAAAAGAAGTATCAGTAACAAAACTTGGACTAATATTGAAATAAATTAGTTTCTAAGCTATTTCAACAAAATATTCCAAGAAATCACTTAGAATAAAGATTTAAAACAATGCAATAAAGTGGATTACAAAAGGTATTAAAGTAATAAGTAAAATAAAGAGTCCTGTGCTCTGGAACATTAAATAATGCCAACATCACAAACAAGCTATATCCCGTTATTTAAATGGTGTAAAAATTTAGCAAAAGAAACATGGGAAATAGTTAACGAATATATTATAGTCATACTAAAAAAAAAGAAAAAAAAGAAACGTAGAAAACTAATCTTAAATCTAGACAATAAAGTAATTACTTATCCTCAGGATATATCAAACATATCTATCGACGGTTTTTCATTAAAATCATCAACAGCGAATAAAGATAAAAATAGAGCATTGTTTTTTCTGATGGATACAATCCATAAAAATAATGCTCAGTGCGAACAGAGTTGAAAGTGATATATTATAACTTTCAAAGCAACTACACCAAACGAAATTACAAAGTTGGTTAGTAAAATGGCTAATAAACATTCTTGTGGCTTTGACGACGAACGTACGCGTACCAATAATAAAGAAGAATATATATTAGCTTGTCCTCTTTCTGATTTCTTCAATAAATGCGTCGAAAAGTCAATATTTCCTGACCAGCTAAAATTGGCCAAAGTGATTCCGATACACAATTAGGGCACTAAGACCGATCCAAAAAATGACCGCCCCATATCCTTATTACCCATCTTATCAAAACTCTTTGAAAAAAATATTAAAACTAGACTGATGGTACATTTGGGTATTAATAAAATTATCAATCTGAGTCAATTTGGATATCAGAAAGGCGTTGGTACCTTGGATTCTATGAACACTTTAATAAATGACATAATTAGTAAATTTAATGAAAAAATAAAAGTAGTTGGACTATTTGTTGACCTTAGTCCCGCTTTTGACACCATAGATCGTGTACTACTACTAACTAAACTCGAACACTATGGTACAAGAGGCAAGACATTACAACTTATGACTTCGTACTTACAAAACTGACGAATGTATGTAGAAATTAAAAGTATAGACGAGAACAATCACGAAGTGATATACAAGTCAAAAATGACATAAATGTGATACGTCGTGTATCTCAAGGCTCAATTTTAGGACCTATACTATATATAATTTTTTACTAATGACTTGCTCAACTTCATGAATAAAACTCATCCAAACGAGAAAGATGTTGTTTTTGCAGATGACACAAACAAAATAATTGGGGCAAAAGACATAGAAAAGTTGACAGTAAATACTAATATAAATATAGGAAAAAATTGCGAATGTCTTACAGCTAATCATTTATAACTAAATACAAGTAAAACTAACCTCAAGCAAGTTATTTAACACTTAATATTATCACCATCATATTTAAAACTGTTTGACATTGTTTTCAAAACCGACATTAAAATTTGAAACTGTTTCGCACTATTACATACTTGAATTTCTTGGAATGTTTTCATAGTTCTTATAATTTTATGTAAATTGTTAAATTGTTGTAATGTGTATAATATATTCAACACAATGTAAATTGTTTACGAATAAATAAAAATAAAAAAGTATGTAGTCATTATCTTCGATGATCGATTGATTTGCACCCGCACACATGAGCTCCATTTATTAATAGGGATCCATTTACATACATATAATATAATGTGTGTCATAGATATAATGTGTTCTCTGCAGGCGTTATTTACTGAATATTGTGTCATAGATATTGTTGAGGACAGCGCTATCTGTACACCAACGGTAGGACTGCACATGGTGTCATATTTAAAATGTTTTCCCTGCAGGCGTTACATACTGCACATTGTGTCATAGATATAATGTGTACTCTGCAGACGTTAGATACTGCACATTGTGTCATATAATGTGTTCTCTGCAGGCGTTAGATACTGCACATTGTGTCATAGATATAATGTGTTCTCTGCAGACGTTAGATACTGCACATTGTGTCATAGATATAATGTGCTCTCTGCAGGCGTTAGATACTGCACTTTGTGTCATAGATATAATGTGTTCTCTGCAAGCGTTAGATACTGCACATTGTGTCATAGATATAATGTGTTCTCTGCAGGCGTTAGATACTGCACATTGTGTCATAGATATAATGATTACTTTAGGCTACCCAGAGTCTTTTCTTAGTGTAAGGGACTTGCGACACGGTAAGAAGTATTACATTTCCCTAGTGTAAGGTACATGCGACACGGTAAGAAGCATTACATTTCCCTAGTGTAAGGTACATGCGACACGGTAAGAAGCATTACATTTCCCTAGTGTAAGGTACATGCGAAACGGTAAGAAGCATTACATTTCCCTAGTGTAAGGTACATGCGACACGGTAAGTAAGAAGCATTACATTTCCCTAGTGTAAGGCACATGCGACACGGAATGAAAAATTAATGAATGAAGCATTACATGTTAGGAAAATAACACCCAGTTTCGATTCGAATAGAAAACTATCAAACTCTACTTAAGGAAATTTCTTCAATGAAATGTACTCAATGTAATTACATTGAAGAAATCTCCTTAAATAGAGTTGTTGTTGTACTCAATGTAATTTACTGAATATAATGTACTCAGTATAATGTACTCACAATTTAAAACTTAAGTAGAGTTCGACAAGTCCTGATCCTCCATTACTTGATTCAGAAACAGGCAATAAGTCGAGTTTCGTTAAAAAGAGTTGAGTAGGTAATTTTTTTTGCTATTGTACTAGTATTGTGTAATCTACACCTGACTTATCCATGCGATTTCAAGTTATACCATGTAAAACAAATTCTTCACTTTCTAACAATAATATGTGACTACACACTAAGTGCTGCTAATTATAAAAAACTGATTAAAAAAAATATACGTGTCGAATTGAGAATCTCCACGAGTCAGTCTGTCAGGTATTAGGTACCCAAACCAGACTACCTTTTTTTTGGGACAAGCCCGCCACACTATTCCCTAACCACTGTAACTCCTGAAAGCTAGAATCAACAGTGCGCGACCACCAGAAAAGCGCCGAGACCATGAAGCTCGACGAAGCCCCAGAGAATCAATTTAACTGTCTTGGATCCCGCAACGAAATTAATCAGAAAAGTATAGCGAGGAGTAAACGTAAGCACATGTTCTCCCCGACCGACATTGCGATTATTTATTTTATGTAGACCATGTATACACAGTATACACTACTACTTTAAGTCCCAACCAATAGGGTGCTCCGGGCTGCACTATTGCTGCATATAATATGGTTCAAACGGCCGGATGCTGCAATAAAAATATTGCCGAAATACCTAAGTACTTAGTGATAAAGTGATTTATTCAGTTATAGAGCTGAGAGACAAATCGCCTTATCCGTTTTAGCTGTACCAAGACCAGGAGTGAGGAGGTATAACAATAAGGAGATTTTTATTTTTCTAATCTTGGTAACAAAATAACTAATCTCTGCCGGAGACACTACTGATCGGTCGTGTCGGCCAACTGACTGGTGTTTTGAAGTGTCAAGTATAGAATAAGCAAACTACACGTCACCATTGTTCTTTAAACCGAAACCAAGAGACATAATATTTTTATCAACAAAATAACAACACGGAACAAGTTCCATCGCCCTCATGATGACAATTACGAAAATAATCAGTATTAGAGAAGCATCCTTTATTTTTTTGCAGTCTGTCTACAAAACAACCTGCGAGTACAGGATAGAATAGATACCTTCGCGTGTTATGCCTCAGTTACCTACGTTGTAACCTTCTAAATACAGAATGACTGTGTAGCTAATTTCTGAAGATGCTGAGAGCTGAGAGATTGCAGAAGAACTTAACCGGAACATGAACAACTTTGTTCATGTTCCGGTTAAGTTCTTGCTGTTTTCAACTAGCTTATGCCCGCGGCTTCTCACCCGCGTGGAGTTCGGGAATTGCCCACGGGATCTTACTTCTGGAATAATAAGTAATCTATGTGCTCTACCAAATTATAATATATCTCTGCCAAGTTTCATCAAGATCTGTTCAGCCGTTCTGGCGTGATTGAGTAACAAACATCCATCCATCCAATTGGAGAAACTGTGATACAACTGTCTTATAATTATAATTGAAGTGTGTACACCAATTTTCGAGTCAATCGACCCCGAGAATAAAAAGTTTCACAGAAAATTCAACACCCCATTACACCCTCTTAGGGGTGGAATTTCGTAAAACCCTTTCTTGGTGGATACCTACTCTTCACAAAGAATTCATCCTCCAAATTGCATGTGTCTAGGACCAGCGGTTTGGGCAGCGTGTTGATATATCACCCAGTCAGTCAGTTTACCATTTTATATAAATAGATTGTGATTTATATTTTATTCATTACGATGATCATTATAAACAAACTAAAAATGGATGTAAAACAATAATAAAAAAAAAAAGGTTTGTGATGGATGAATAAGCTCAAAAACTACTGGACAAATTTAAAAAATTCTTTCAATAGTAGAAAGTGTGAACGCATGAAATATTTAACACAGTCATAGACATAGGCTAGGATAAAAAAATGATTCGTTACGAAAACTTCAACAACTAGTTAATGTATCAAGAAATGTTTTTCTTAAAAAGATTAAATTTTAATAAAAAGTCGCTGTGTCAGTGCCAATAACTTTTTTGTTTCGGTTTTAACGCCTTTGGCTCAATTGTAGGCTCGACTTTTTAATTATTTATTCAAAACTGGCATCCAATCTTGCAGCTAGATACTGTACGGTGCAGAATCCAGAGTCAGAGGGCCACAATAAAGAATGGTGAGGACGAAAAATCACAGTATGATACAAGATCGTTTATTTGCTTATGATAGTTACAAATTCAAATGATTATAATTCGCCTCCACCTCCATGGGCACTTTTAAAAGTCAGGAGCATGGTGCCAATATTTCACATTATATACACTTCTCATCAAAAAAATCGAAACACTTTCGTTTTTATTGTTTTTGTCCTAATTTTTTACAAAAGAGAATTAATTCCATGAAAAAAAAAACATTATTGTGTAGCTGGCAGTTTGGTCATTACAGTAAGAAGAAAAAAATCAAAATTCGAAATTAGAATTTCATTTGTTTATCCTATAAATGAAATTAATCACTGTTTTGAGACAAATGTGTATTTAGGGTTGGAGTACGTTTCTCGTTTAAAAACTAAAAATTAGCGCTTGTCTTTAAACTTTTTGTTTCTTATTTCATTTACTGTGACTTTGGGACGTCTGAAAAAACTTTTTTTTTCTAAAACATATGGATACTTCGCCCGCAGAAGCCGCCCAAGCGGTGGCATTGCTGGATTCTGGACTTAGTCAGCGTGTTGTGGCTGCAAGATTGCATATAAGCTTATCATCTGTTCATAGAGTCTACAAACGCTATCGGGAGACTGGTTCGTTCACGCGCCGTTCAGGATCTGGCAGGAATCGGGTCACTTCTGAGCGAGATGATCGATTTATTGTAACAACTTCTTTACGAAATCGACGCCTTAACGCTTTTCAACTGCAGCAGCAGCTTCGCGTTGTACGAAGAGTAGCTGTAAGTGACTCTACAATAAGAAGAAGGTTGAAGGAACGCGGATTGGCACCGCATAAGCCAGCGAATGGGCCGAAATTAACTGCAGACCATCGAAGAGCGCGCCTTAACTTTGCACGCGAGCACCTAACTTGGTCATACCTTCAGTGGAGCAAAGTACTGTTTTCTGATGAGTGTAAAATTATGCTGTATGGTAACGACGGAAGGAACAAGGTCTACAGAAGAGATGGAGAACGCTTTGTAAAATGCTGCATTGAAGAAAAGGTCAGCTGTGGTGGCGGTTCGTGGACGGTTTGGGGAGGAATCAGCGCCGACGGTAAGACAGAACTTGCCTTTGTGTCTGGGCCACGGCTGCCTGCACTAAACTCTCATCGGTACATCGAACAGTGTCTTGAACCTCATGTGATGCCCTATGCACATTTTATTGGCAACGACTTCATATTCATGCACGACAATGCTAGAGCTCACACCGCGGGCGTCGTACGAGATTATCTTACCGAAGTCGGTATCTCCATTATGGTATGGCCAGCAAGAAGCCCGGACATGAATCCCATTGAACATCTATGGGATGAATTAAAGAGACGAATTCGAGCAAGAGATCCAGCCTCAGAAACACTTAGCCAGCTGCAAAATGCAATCCAAGAGGAATGGGATAATATACCACAACATGTGATCGTGACTCTCATCCGATCGATGAAGAACCGTATGGAAGCAGTAATAAGAGCTCGCGGAGGGAATACAAGTTATTAAATAAACGTTTCTTACATTTTTTTTTCATTTACGCGTGTTGTTTTACCCATTTCCTTCATATTCCATACAGGGTAAAAATTACTCATTATACAAAATACGAAACCTATGAAGACTTAATTTGAATTTAGAACAATAACATTAGGATTTAAAAACCTCATACTACTCACTATTAAATGACATTTTACATTTATTCCTAAACTAGCTGTTGCCCGCGACTTCGTTCGCGTGGAAATTTTGTATGTATGTGAGAGACTGCCTCGTTGGTCGAGTGACTCGAGTGGTCGCAAGTACGACTATTAAGCATGAGGTCCTGTGTTAAATTTATTTTTTATTTTAATTACATAAAGCTATATTGCACATTATTTAGAGCTCACCTTTTGAGCAAGGTGATGCTTGTGTGACTCCGCTCTTCTACTTAACATTAAACAATGTATGCAATTGAAAAAAATACTATAAATAATAGTGTTATTGGGTTATTCCATCAGGAATTTTGCAATAGCAGCCACGGAATCTGGATTTGTACCCAGTTGGTGGAAATAGGCTCGGCCCCTATCACATGGGAGTTCAACATAACTGGCGAAATGTGGCTGTACGATTAGGTACACTTCTGCCTAAACCTTTGGGGATTACATGGCGTGATGTGTGAGAACTGACTGGCTGATCAAAATGTGATAATGTGGGTGATGACTACAAAAAGAAGTCCCAAACAAAATTAAAAACCGTTTATTTTAGCGCTATACAACTTTATTTTCACAGTGAACCATCACACGCCTTGTTGGGCACTATTTATTCTAGTACCGTTTTGTATACAACATTAAATGACTTATTATTTTCCGCAAGCACGTGCAAATTTTGGGCACTGAACAACCAACACATAATTGACCGTCTGAAAAGCATGGAGTGCACAATTGAATGCCGGTCACTTTTTCACGGTTTTTTGGTTTGGCCCTGGGATTTGTTGATCAGTTGCATCAAGGTTTCGCATCACCAGAACTGGAACGACAACTTTAAGCTCCAGCTGATGGGACGACTCGCCTTTTAACTCCACGGAGTTGAGAAATTCAACGGGGTAGGCAGTACTATCGTCATTAGCCATCACAGTGTCTAGTGTGTCAGCGTTCTGTCGTCATAAGACGGTCGGACTGCGAGCTAGCCCATTACTCACCGTCCACAGGGTCTAAAGCGGCCGAACGACGCCACCCATCAGCGCCTGGTTGCCGCAGATGTCCTGCAAGCTGCGGTTCAACGCCTCTAATGCATGCTTCTGCGACATTGTGCACTCGTCCTATAGGCTTAACTTCCACTGCTGCAAAAAGACTCCCCCGTTTTCGTGATGTTGCATGTTGGAGTATCTTCGCTTGCAAGATTCAGCGGCAATTTGAAAATTGAATGTGCAGTCTGGCCACCCTTAAGCAAAGTTGCATCAATGCCCGACGAAGTTACAACGACAGTTATGTGACGGCACGGTTTGCGCAGTGGCTGAGCAATTGACTGCGGCGCTGCACACACACAACGTCGTGGATTTTTACAAATTTTAATTTTGTTTTAATTTTTAGAGATTTTTTTTCGTAATGGGTTGTACGTAGTACTTATTACTTCCATGCAAAGAGTAAACACAAAAGGAAAAATAAAACCAAATTCATTATCAGCCATTCCGACTACACTTCGACTAAAACCTATTTACATAAATAATTAAAATTATAGAAATCGCGTGTTGAGATTACTAACTAAATTTTAAACATTAATATCTTTTGCGTCTGTTGGTCGATTTTGATGAAATAAACACTAAATGTTACTCGGAACAATGCTTCTTATGTTTCAATATTTCGATTTTGAATATAATGAGGGATTTTTACGTGATGCGCGCACAAACATACAGACAAACCGACAAACCGACAAACAGACAAACCGACAAACAGACAAAAATTCTAAAAATGGTAGAAATGGGTTCTGTTAGTGTTCCTTTAACACCCCTACTACTTTTTTTCTAAATATTTTCAATGTACAGAAACGCCAAGTCTACAGATTTATTATATGTATAGATATACACATTTTTCTGATAATCCTTATCAAATCATAAACTGCGAGGTGTTTCGATTTTTTTGATGAGAAGTGTAGTTATAAAATTAAAATTATTTGATAAAGAAAACCTAATTAACTAAACCACTATTCATTTAGAACTAAAACTCGTAATAATAACAGGGAAGTATGTGCGTCATCAGAAACATAAACTAGGTTAGAGTCCATGGGAAAAAACACAGTCGAGGTGCTCTTGTTTGTTTAATTGCTTTTAAATGAATTTTATTGAAAAATATTTCTGACCACAAAACGATTTCAGAGATTTTTTAGTTGGATTGCCCTTAAACTGGTGATTTTATTTGAAAAGATTACTGAGGACAAAATCTTTTCAGAGATTGTCTATATTGTAAAGACTTACTGGCAAACTTACATCAAAGGATCTATCTCATCAAATGCGATTCAGAACGATTTCCACCAGATCCGTCTTCGAAATAATGTTCATATCAGACTGCAAAAATAGATCAATAAGGTGATTTGTCTAAAATACAAAGTTTTTTGAAATATTCTGATTTGAATTACACAGACGTTCGCTACCCCCAGGAGTGAGTCAGGAGTAATGGCTGCATCCTCTCCATAAATTCCTCGTATATTTTTAACTGGAAATGTAATAAGCAATATCAGACAGAAAGTGCCTTAAATTCTAGGTTTCTTCAAGAAGATTTTCTTCATCAGAGATGTGAGATTTTAACCAAACAAACGAACACATACTAGATTAAAGAAGAAGAATATTACTTTAAGGAAAATATCTATCCTTTTGACGTTATATTGGAAATACCAATCTATATTGAATTCAAGTAATATTAGGGACGGTGCACTTCGGGTATTTAATATTTTACATTCACTGAAAAGCGGCAATATTGAAATGTTGCATGATATGAGAGATCTCTCAGACGATGGGATCAAATTTCTACGAAATCCGGGGGAATATCGACACAGAGTTATGGAAGAAATGATGAAATTGAGGAGCTCGTGGCTAAATAAGAACAGCCGCTCGGGTCGATCTTTAGGTTAAGCCGTGCTTACCTAGGTTGGTCCGTGGATGGGTGACCACCCATTACATACCGAGTTTCCTCCGTGCCTCGGAAAGCACGTTAAGCCGTTGGTCACAGCTATCATTTGTAGATCTTTGACAGTCGTTACAGGTAGTCAGTGGCCCAAAAGTCTGACAACCAGTCTTACCAAGGGGTATCGTATAACCCAGTACTAACTGGCTTGTGGAGGGCAGATATGCAGCAGCTCCATGTAAAATACTGGTATTCAGCTGCATCCGGCCATCCGATAAGACTGGAAGTCGACCCCACTAATAAAGTTGGGGAAAGGCTAGGCAGGCTACTTACATGTAACCTCACAGTTACATGTAAGTAGGTGTTTCTATACCTACCCACCAAGTGATTTGAAAATAAAATTGGGGCGGCCGGAGTGCCACCCCTATTTTTTTCAAACTTTTGTGTAGCTGTACATAGAGGTCACCTACTCTCTCGGACGGACAGGGCTTAATCTATAAGGGTTCCGTGTTTTGCCATTTCACAACAGAACCCTACAACACTTTAAGTACCAGTTACGATATAAAGCCGCGGATGTTAAATTGTTACCACTGCGTCCACAGGTGCTGGTCGTGGGATTAAATTGACTGCACGTAAACGCAAATTAAGTGAATCGAGATCCTTTTTAGGGTTCCGTACCCAAAGGGTAAAACGGGACCATTACTAAGCCTCCGCTGTCTGTGTGTCTGTCTGTCTCCAGGCTGTATCTCATAAACCGTGATAGCTAGAAAGCTGAAATTTTCACAAATGATGTATTTCCGTTGCCACTATAACAACAAATACTAAACATTCAAAAAAAATATTAACCCTTAATATTTTATTTTCCCATACAATAAACGTGTTTTTTTCGTATTTTTTATAGATAATGGTACGGAACCCTTCGTTTGCGAACCCGACTCGCACTTGGCCGGGTTTTTTAATTGCGCTGACCTAGTCCACCTAGAGTAGGTCCTATAATTTTTAATTTCGCGCTGCGGCGGTTGCTAGGTAAGCCAATTCGTGCGGCCGCGGAACATTTCACAAGTGACGAGTCGAGAGGTAGGTAGTAAGTATTTAGTTGTTTTGCTATGCAGTTTACCACAGCGGTTTTTCCATCTTATCCTGTTTGATCGTAAAGCAGCGTGTTGTGTAGGTATAGACAAAGGCGCGGAGGGTCGTTCTGTATTGCAGGGCAGCATAAAGGTCAATGTACTTTTTGGTACAACCCCTCAATAGCAATAATATATATATGTCATTGGATAGGTAATTTTTAATAGGTCAATATTTACTTTCCGGCATTTTTGAATTCGTTGTCCGTTCAGAGTTATAGACAAAGATAGTTGGATGCCCCTGGCTGGAGGCCTTACACTCAAGGCATCCACAGGATATACATATATCGATAGTCCGGTTAGCCATAAACCAGCCTTATAGGTTGACCTGCGAGACGCAATGTCGAAAAAAGAAAACCGTCGTTTTCCGCGCAACATGATCGCGCGCGCGATCTACTAACTCACTTTTTATCTACTTTTTGACCTGGCGGTGAAAATGTCTGGCTTTTACGTGGCCGTATCCAATCTTGGCACGTGCGAGCCAGGACATATTATTGTTATGTTTTATTAAATAAATAATATATTATTAAACATGCTTGACAGGTCGACGTACCATAGGCATTTACGTACATCTATTGTCAATTATTTGGTATCTATCTACGGTATGCAAGACATGTAGGATTCACTGTTCCAGCTTCATTTTTAAATGATGTAACTAATAATAGATAAGCCTTAAAACATTTAATTATATATATAGGTATTAATAATAACATTAAAGTAGGAACTACATTTGAGTACTACATATACGTCAGTGAAGTAGTTATTAGTAATTAATATAACTTTTGTTTTTATTTACAGTCAATAGCTTGCTTGGCATATTAGAAGTGTTTTCTTCGTGTTTTTTTTTTTAAATTATTATGAAGTAATAAATTGTCTAAAAACAACAAAATGAATGATTTAGGTATAACTCCGAACCGACAACGAATAAAAAAACTGGCGATAGTAAAAGTAGTTCCAATAGAAAAGACCTTTCCAAAAATATATAATTTATCGCTATTGGGGGGTTGTACCAGATTCTGTACTTTTATGGGCATTGTCCTTTGAAACATTTTCAGCAGTTACAGTATCAGGTTACAGGTTGCCGTTGACGGAAAAACAGAAATCTCTGTTTTGCCGTCTTCGGCGTATAGGTACAAACTACGAATACCTATGAAATTGGAAAATTAAATTGTTGGAACGAAGTTCCTTATCGCGCGTTGCGAAAGGGGGCTAGACGGAAAAAAATCAGACGAAAAGTTGTAAAGACACTTTTTGCCCGACTGCGCGACGCAAAGGTAATGTGTTTTTGCTATAGTAAGCTATTGTAAGTCGTGCGGCGTGCGCATGTTTCTCTGGCTGTCTCTCTCTCTCTCTCTTATAGAAAGCAAGCCAGATATTTTCTTTTCTTCTTTGGTCTGTGGATGGGTGATCAAGGTTAAGCAACGGTTGCCGAGGTCTGTCTGTGGATGGGAGATCAAGGATAAGCAACGACTGCCAAGGTCTGTCTGTGGATGGGTGATCCAAGTTAAGCAACGACTGCCAAGGTCTGTCTGTGGATGGGTGATCCAAGTTAAGCAACGGTTGCCAAGGATGGGTGATCAAGGTTAAGCAACGACTGCCAAGGTCTGTCAGTGGATGGGTGATCCAAGTTAAGCAACGGTTGCCGAAGTCTATCTGTGGATGGGTGATCAAGGTTAAGCAACGACTGCCAAGGTCTGTCAGTGGATGGGTGATCCAAGTTAAGCAACGGTTGCCGAAGTCTATCTGTGGATGGGTGATCAAGGTTAAGCAACGACTGCTAAGGTCTGTCTGTGGATGGGTGATCCAAGTTAAGCAACGGTTGCCAAGGTTGGTCTGTAGATGGGTGATCAAGGTTAAGCAACGACTGCCAAGGAACTTTGTTCCATCCGGGTGTCCCTTGACACCTCTCAAGTTTTTTTTATTATAATTACATGAATTCAGCAATGTTAACTTTGCTTTTAGGAAATAACCTATTATGTAAACCTAAAAGCAGTGTTAACATTACCTATTAAGACAAAAACATTTTTTAACCTAACCTAAGTATGTAATTTTGCTTTCTAAACTTCTCTGAGACGTGGGTTCACATTTCTTACCTATTATAAGTAGGTACTTATATTACCTACTAGCTGTTGTCCGCAGCGTCGCCCGCTTGAAGTTCCGTAACTGTCCCACGGGATCATACTACCGGTATAAAAAGTATAGTATATGTTAATCCAGGTTATAAACTATCTATGTGCCAAATTTCATCCAAATCCGTTCAGTAGTTTACGCGTGAAAGAGTAAAAAAATATTCGTCCATCCTCACAAACTTTCGAATTTATAATATTATATTAGTAAGATGTAGTTTATAGTACCTAAGTAGATAAGTAGCAGGTATAGGTACCTATCATAAAAATATCTTTGACTTATGAACGACCTCAGGTAGGCCAGCAATCAACGCTTCTTGAAAGTTAGGTAGATAGAGGCATTGAAGCAGAAGGCCAGTGTGCGAGAGGTCACGATAAATCTAGCAATAATTAAATCGTATTTTTCGTTTAAAAATACAAATAACATAATATATTAAAGTTATCTCACAATATTCAGACTCCGTGGCTGCTACTGAGAAATTCCCGTAGGAAAATCCCAATAACATTGCCCTACCCGGGAATCGAACCCACGACCCACCTCAATTGAATGCACCCTACCTAATACATACCTATAAAGCCAGTGCGTCTAGATAGACAATATGAGTGATTAGCCTCATTACGAGCGTATAGTGTCCGTTTTCACTAAGCGACACCTAGGAATGGCTAAACATTGCACTATTTACTATAGCCTACTTAGTGTTACTTACATTCGACCTAATTATAACATAAGTAATATCAAGCCTGTACATACTAGAATAGAATTTTATTTTGCAATATGTGTAATACGCAATAGTTGTCATCAAATATCAAAGCTCAGCCGTATTTTACCCTTCGGCATGCAAGCATTTACATTATTTATGGAATTAATTTTAAAAACAAACATTTAAGTACATTTTTTATTAACAAAACCAAACATTTTCATTATTTATGAAATTCATTTTAAAGACCAGATCAATGTATAAAGTATCATTACCATTACAATTATAATTCAATAAATTAATAAATAATCATTTTCATTACAATTATCATTCAATAGATCAATTAATAAATTATTTATCATTATCATTAAAATTAATCAACAAACATATTTTTCTCGGTTAGAAACTCATTTATTAAGTACTAGTAGTATGCTTTGTCTATCAAAAAATTACGTAGTTTACTCCTAAACATCACCGTATTTAAAACTTTCCAACCACTTAGTAATTTATTGAAAATAATTGGGGCCATGCAAACACTTTTGTGCATGTAAGTGGTTTGATATGTTCTGTGGTTTGACATGACATTTGACAAAGTGCAGCATGCACAGAAAAAGATTAGAGGAGGCCACTAAATTGATTGACAAGCTGATGAACAGTACAGCAATATAAGTAGACGCCGTCAGTTTTTATTAACACAGTAACATATTATTTTTTCTACAGATTTTCTCATGATTTTGTCATGATGATTTTTTTTCATGACAGGGGGTGCAAGTGCACCCCCTTGCACCTTGCTGCCGACGCCCATGCAAGAAAGTGTCAAGATCATTGCTTAAAATAGGGTTTAGTAGTTTTAAGTTTAAACAATGATCGGAAACGTGTCTCTATCAGTTAAGTTCCCCCAGAAAATGATACTGTAGCCCAAGTGAGATTCAACTATGCCGTAGTAAGAATAGTTTTGGTATCTACTACCTATGGAGGATACCTAATCTATGTCTATAAAACATATGCAGATGAACTCAGTTTTTACACATAATTTCTATTTTTGCTTTCCAATTTAAGCAGTAATCTATTTATAAACCTAAAATTTGGTATCTCCCGCTTCCTTAATATTGACATTTTTGTAATGTACGAGTATGTGAAGATTAGTCACGCTGTCTAAAGTACATTATCTTGGTTTAACTTAAATCATTCTTTTCTGCCGTTTATTTAGTGAGTCAAGAGAACTATTAATATCATTTTCATATGGAAATGCGTTTATACTAGGGAACGTTACTGTGCTATCGTCTGCAAAGTAGGTTGTTCAAAGGACATGGGCATGCAGGCTATTGACAAACATATAATATAAACGAAAACCGGCCAAGTGCGCGTCGGGCCACCCACAATGTAGGGTTCCGTAGTTGTGGGGTATAATACCGTAAAGTCTACATATATAGAGTCATACAATTTCACAGCCGCTTCCTTTAGCCGTCTCACACGTCTTCGACTGCTCAACTAGAATCAATACAATTAAGTTTGATATTCAAAAGTGCCTTCTAAATAAATGGTTTGGCTTTGACTTTGCTGGAAAGGTAAAGGGTTAACGTACAAAATAAAACAAATCACCTTTGTAAATATCTATTTTTATTTACCAAAAAATAGAATTACACAAAATAATATGGCGACTTCACATTAAATAAAGTAAAAAGCTTATTAGGTAGGTAGTTACAATAATTTTAGAATTTTACAAAATACTTTATTAGAGAGGAACTAAAAAATAGCCCAAATTTTTTATGAACAACACAGCCATATGATCACGGCAACGATTACAAGATCAGCAGTTGATGAATGATTTGATAAACATCTTACAATAAAATGAGACACTAAACAAGAAATAGAATCAGTTGCAAAAGTTAAGACCAGCACCATGTGAACGGATGAAAATTTAAACTGCACCGGATAAAATATAGCAGAAATACCAAGTAGGTACGTGAGCTTTTAGTAATACCGTACGTATGCGGTACTAACCCTTTGATGTTGAGCTGGCGTCGCGGAGTACGGAGTTTCAAGCAAGAGGCCAACTTGCACTGGTTTTGTTTACTCAGGTGCAGCCTACTGAACGCGAATCCCGCGAGCCAGACCGGGGAGGAGTTCTGTTTTAAACTGAAACTTTACAGGGCTGTTGTGTGAGGTCAGGGACCTCGCGTATGTTATCTTTATTAACTTTTGAGTATTTAAGCTTTATGATGTTCGGATCGGATACTTCAAATGAACATCATCTTGTTACATTTTTAACACAAATCGCATTATTTTGTTCTTACTTTCAGCAACTGACTCGAGATTACAACAGAAGTCTTACAAATAAATCTGAGATAGCATTCACTCTTAATAAAATATCATTAAAAAAATATTTACGTAAAGATAAATATAACTATGGATATTTAAAGTAAAAAGAAAACACATTTAAATAATGTTATTTAAATACAACTATTTACCTAACGACGTACACATTCCGGTCTCTCATACTTATTTGGATAAATATTTTTCTAGATAACTATATTCGTTTAATATTGTAATCTATACTAATATTATAAAGAGGTTAAGTTTGTGAGGTTGTAGGGGGTATATTTTGAAAATTATTTTACCAATAGAAAGCCACGTTATTCGTTGTCATAGGCTATAAATATATTAACCCGAAAAGTGAAAAGACTTTTTCGTGGTAGTCGGATTTTCAAAGTCGGAGAAAAAACGGTCAAACGAAAACGTTTCTTACGAACGCTGCCTTAACGATGAGAGATATATGATTGAGTTCTAAAGAAAACTTTAGAGCTTGATAATGCCTACAAAAAAGTCAGCGACAGCAAATGTCTAATGTTTATATTTAAATCACAAAGTGGTTTTTATATTTAAAAAATAATTGAAATCGTTAGGTCATGTCTTGTTTACTGGTCATATTATCAACAATTATGAATTCTTATCAAAATAAGTAAATTTATCGTCTCAAGTGTTTAAAAAAAAAAGACTTTTCCCTTTTACTGCATATAATTTAGACGAATGGTTCAAGAGATAATACGACATAGGTAGTAGGTACGGAACCGCGACCGTATCTTAAACTATTGAGTGATATTTCTATTAGACGGTTTTTTTCATAGACAACACGTCAATCTATTTAGAAATAAATTTCTTTATCACCAAGGAAATTTTATTTAGATAAAATTCGTTTTTTACATCATAGCACTCAGTACTAACCGAACCACACTCAAAATTTGATCACAAATAAAAATGTTTACCGCCCAACGAAGTAGGCACGGGTCAGCTGGTACTAAATATAACCTGCTGCGAATGAATAAACTGTGATATTTCGAATTAAAACGATTCGCAAACAGTTTCACCTGCAACCTCACAATATTTGTTACTGGTAAAACTACAAAAAATAAGCGCGATTATTTTATTTTTGGTGAATTTTTATCCGATCTCAATTTGTTTGTAACAGCCAAATTAATACTTTGCATATTCGTATATTTGGTAAAGTTTTTAAACGGCCATAACCGGAAATTAATCTACCTATCCGTACTAATCTGGATGGTCCATAATCCCCGGAGAATTGGGCAGATTTGCAGTGGCTGTCTTAGTGAGCACACACAGTGATAGGACGTTTGATATCTTTAACCTGGACATCATTGAGTAGTAGAGACTCTTTTTTTACCAAAAATGTGAGCTGGTGATGTCTAAAACTTGAATGTCCGTAACCGATGTTACCCTATAACTAATTTATTCTTTATCAAACACCACTTACGACTGCATCGTGTTCAGTTCAGAAACATCAGTAAGTAGGTGACGTACTGCGACAGTTTCCAGTGAGCGCCATATAGTTTCCGTCAACAAATTAATTGTTTGATGGAGTTCACACGACTCCGGACAGCTATGATGACAAATAAAACACAAACCAACGTTAATGGCCGGCAACAATAGCAACTGGCAGGTCGGGGTTTAACTGAACTTTGGATTAAACGTTCGTTTAGAATTGATTCGATTAAAAATCTGGCAGGTCCGTTTTAGGTTTATTGGCAGCTATTAACTTCAGACTGCGGCTGAATAAATTCAATTAATAAGTACTTTTCCAATATTGTAGTTATACTAATCCGCACGTCTCATACGCAGTGAGAGAATGATAAAGATCGAGAAAATATTCTTAAATGTCGCTTGTCCTTTGTACTACCTTTAACATGTTATTAATATGACCTGAATTTACAGATGACATTCACATCTGTTATTATCAAGATAATTATCAATGATAATGATCATTTCGATCCCTGTTTAGTATTCGTGCACCTATTGCGATACAGCTGATGTTCGATCATTTGCCGTATTTTTTTTAATAATATCTATGTATCAGTAATTAAACATAACATCGTGTTCTATTTAGACTCGAGAGTTAATAGCCCGGTCATGTTAGACATACAAGGTTACAAAAATACGCATACAGCTGAAAATTTGTACGGATTTTTGGAACACCATTATAAATGAAATATGAAAGTCTCCGTCGATCCCAACTTGGCATAAACAATTCAAGGTCAAAGATCGCAAATATGGGGTTTTTTTGGTTTTTCAGTCGAACGGTAAGTTTTACCATAAAAATAGATCAGACTGAAATTATAAATCATACAATTATCTTTGATAATTGATTTTATATTCTTTCCTAAGAATCACCATTTCTGAGATATAGCTATTCAAAAAGTTGAAATAGTTGTGTTCTTCATAATACGAGTATGCACACGTTTCCACGCCACGCACCGGTGAGGTAGTGTACTTGACCCGTTTTTTTAACGTGGTTACTACTGGTTACCCCGTTAAGTCTATTCCACGATCTATTGTGGCCATGTTTAATATAAAAATAAAAAATGGTACTGTTGGAAATGTTAGGTATAATGTAAATAAATAAAATAAATCATAATTTACACCGCTTTCATCGGTGTAAATTATGAGTACCTAACTAGGGAAAATTACTCGTCTGATAATTACGAGTATCTAATAGAACTTCAAATGTAATGTCTTTTTCTTCATCTCCTTAAAACTTTGTTGCAGGCGCATTTGTCCCCCTTATTGTAATTGCGGTCAGATAGGCAGTCGCTCCATGTAAAATACTGGTATTCAGCTGCATCCGGTTAGACTGGAAGCCGACCCCAACATAGTTGGGAAAAGGCTAGGCAGATGATGATTGTAATTGCAGGCCCCGCCGTATTCACATACGTTTCGATTCGATTTCGATTCGGAAAGTCGTATGTCTATCTCGCTCGCTTTCGTAATGCCGAAAAAAGATAGACATACTCGTACGACTTGTACGAAATCGAACCGAAGCGTTTGTGAATACGGAAGCAGATGGGAGTAAAGTCTGTATTGGTTCCAATGCATTGTCAATTAATTTCCAACCCGTCTTCTGGGTCTAGTTTATTACCAAGCAGAAGCAAAGGTTGGGGGAAAACAACTTACACTTGTTTTAGTTGCATTAGATAATTATCAATCGAAACGTGTGCATATTATGAAAAACACTACTTTTTCAACTTTTTGAATAGATATACTTATCTCAGAAATGGTGATTCTTAGAAAAAAGTGTAAAATCAATTATTATAGATTAAGTATATAATTATAAGATAGAATTGCATGATCTAAAATTTTGTCTGAAATATTTTTATGATAAAACACCGTTAGACCCAGAAATGTAAAAAAACCATTTACGCGATCTTTGACATTAAATAATTCTTTTTGCAATGGTCGAATCGATAGTCCGACCCAACGGAAAAGTCCCCACTTTTCACATTTCATTTGTAATGGTGTTCCCAACATTCGTACCAATTTTTAGCTCTATGCGAATTATTGTATTTTGAGATAACTTGACCGGACTATAAATAAGAATAATATGCGCTAAACCTTAC
The DNA here is from genome assembly GCA_950022335.1 of Eurois occulta. Lineage (NCBI taxonomy): Eukaryota > Metazoa > Arthropoda > Insecta > Lepidoptera > Noctuidae > Eurois > Eurois occulta. The sequence continues at coordinate 29,603,465 of OX465477.1, read as the reverse complement.
ATCTAATAATATGTAATTTCAAAATTACTTGAATAAATAAGTCCTATTCTTTTACACACTAGGTACGCGTTTTACGGAAACGTGTTCGAAGAAACGGGGCTTTTTGAATACTTAATTTAGATGTCTAAGTTAGCGTTCGTAAGTGGGCTAATGTACCGAGTCTGCCCGCTATCGATTTGAATTGTTTATTGTATTTTAAAGCGACAAAGCGCTTTAAATAAGTTGCTGTTTTAGCTGCTTGTTGCGCTCGCCTATTAATTTTCAGCGATTAGGCGTACCGTATACAAACATTTAAGTGCCGTTAACAAGGCAAACACTAGACATTACATTAATATTAGAGCTACGCCACGTGAGCTACAGGGACACAATGGACAGGAATATTATGCTGAACCACACGCTGTAGCTACACGTAGAGATAACCGCGCTGCGGGACAGTTGTTCATAGTACGTGACACGGGACATGGAGTAACTTCCCCTTTTCAAATAAGTCCAAACCAGTGTTTACAAAAATAATAGCATAAAAATATGTCGAAAGTTACTAATAATATAATCCATTTGACATATTTTTCCGACCACGTTGCCGTAAGACCACCACAGCATGAAGAGCTAACTTTGCATAGTGTTACAAAGACAAGTGTTGTACCTTAGGTACAATAATATCTTATTATTAAATTCCCTTAACCGGCGTGTGATTCCACCAATATGGCGTAGACATTGTTGGAATGACACGAGCATTACATTAACATGTAAGTATGATATTTGATAACGATAAAAACTTGCTTTATAAATGCTATGCTAACAAAACATTTAGCTGATTAGGTGTAAACATTATACGGTGATTATTCACAACTTACAAAATGAGTTAAAATACTCTTGAATTACATAAAAAGTGGTATTTTAGAATATCGTTGTGTACATAAAGTGTGGGACGCCAAAATAGTGGCGTTGACAGTACTGTACTGCAGGATTTACTCACAAACTAGTCAAAATATTATTTTCTACTCTATTTCAATAAAAAATAATGTGAATCTATAAATATAACTACAAATATAAACTACGGTTAAATAACGAGGCACTTGGAACAATCAGCTTGACGAAATACATTTGTATATTGTTTAATCAATAACATACTTTATTTAGAATTTCTATTGATTGTTCATTGTATAAAATAGCGTCGTAAAGCATTGAGCTTAGATCTACGTACATAAACTGAACATTTTTAAATCGATCGTGTAGGAGGAAAATAAATAATAAAATCTCAGACGGTCCGAGGTTCTGCAATGTGGGGATTCTCTCTGTATACGTATGTACAAGGCCGTCTGGGAATATGAAGATGTATGCAGGCATGTCGGAAAATTTTCTCTAAGATGTGCAGAGATTACAGCTTCCACCGACACTCTGTTTGCATAGCAAATTCGCAGGGGACGTGCGGGACTTGAAAGTTTGTAGAATGGAAAGCTACTCTCAGGTGATCAGTGGGTTAGCGTGCAGAAAAGGTTTATGACGATCGATGTTATTTTAATCTTATGAGTAGAAATGGTGAAGCTGTTTTTCGTCAAACTGTAATAAATTCGAATAAACAGTATAGATGGGTCGGCCACAAAAGATGGATATTGAACAAAATAAACATAATGTTAGGATCGTAAAGGACGCAGACAGAAGTTTTTAGCATAAATACTGAGTGATTTACAAAAATACGCGCTCCAAATTAGACAGACACAAGAGCGAAAACATTTGCACTATGTGAAGTAGGTACACATTCTCAGCCATCAATGATGTGTCATGAATTCAAATTGAAATAATTAGAATAAAGTCTTCAGATAGTTTTATTTTATCAGTGCTATCTGCTTTAACTATGGCGGCAGTGGTATTTCCTCTGAATCTTCAGTCGTAAACGAGCCATTTTGTTCTATATTATAACGATCCGGTCGTCGCAACCCGGCTGCAGGATCTAATCACTAAAACATTCATGGAAGTTATATTGCACAAGTGCAATACTTAAATCACTTTACTGGCAATCCAGCTCAGGATTGTGCAGTCTTAGATTTGCACAAAAAGAGGGAAAAATGAGCCGACAACAGGTTGAAAATGTTCATAAGTACTTCGGTTTTGGTATTGTTTCCGCTATCAGATTTTAAAATTATTAGATAAGATTAGACCATTAGATTATGGAATTCTTTGTTTAAGAATGTACACTATAATTTGATAAAGATCTAGAACAAAGGTAGTTAGATAATAAATACTTGTAATGCAATATAGCTAATCTATTGTTAGTGTACTTACATACAACTTGAAAGATAAGATACTGCGATCAAATTGGCATCTTTACACTTCATAGAAATATATCCGCCAATTTATTGAACGACATTTCCGAGTCTCAAGCCTTTAGAAACCTCCTCGAGAAATCAGATTTACACGATCGATTTGTACATTGAAATGATATCATTTCGGGTATGAAATATGTATGTTCCTGTTTACAATATTTAGTTTAATGAAGGTCTTTGTGTTTCTGAGTTACACGACAAACCTGAGTAAGCGCAGCCCGGCCGACAAATAGTAGCGACGTTATCAAAGTGGCAAAATGAATGAATCGAGTCGATCATTTGTGCAGACTTTTACTCTCAAATAACGGTACCTACTTTAAACTGTAGTTGTTAAGACAGAAAGATAAATAATTGTTAATGTTAAATTAGGGGAATTTATTTCCAGTTCTATGGTTCTGATCCGGGAAAGACGGTTTTAGGCGTTGTTTATCATTATCGCAAAAGTTGGCAGTGGCAAACAGAACGAAAAACATCAATTTTTCGATGGAAGTCAAATCGACCTAAAAAGAGCTACATCCTGGATTAGGAATATTAGGATACATCGAACAAGCTTGTTCAGTTTGAGAGGTCTAGTGGCCTCTGTGTCGATATCTATGTAGACACGGCTTTATATGTAATAGTATTGCATAAACAAATCATAACAACGCCTCTAGTCCGCGAATTGTTTCACAGAAGTGTACCTACACCTACTACACCTACATTACACCAGTTATGTTATTTGTAATAGGGGGCGAGCCCATTGCCATCAACCGGCGATAAATCAAGATTCCGGGGTGCTACTGAAAAATTCCCGAAGAAAAAGTCCAGCAACATTGCTCGGCCCGGGAACCCCGACTTCCCGAGGAGCGCTGGCGGCCACACACCCACGAGCCAGTGAGGCACAAAAAGTATAACCTACTTAGAACACGCTCATTACAATATCAGTTATCGCCCAATTGAATAGAGACCGGTTTTACATTTATGTCCTTTCCTTCCGTCTTTTATGTCTTGTTTAGTGTGATGGCTGGTTATAATAGACAACTTTTCATGTCTTATTTATTTCAGCCGAGGTAGCTAACTAGCGGCAATAGTATCATTTCTTAAAGCTCTTCCTTGGTAGTCTGGTAAAAATATAAGGCTGACTGCAAGCTGGTCTACAGGGACCACTACTGTATTGTTAAAAGGCATTTGAACTTAACTTTGTAATAATTCATAGATTTGACCCGTTTCCACTAACATTATTTGTTTACTGCACAATGTACCAACATACAGTTTCATTCAGGGAGTATGTCAATGTACCAACGTACGTACACCACCCGGCGCAGCAAATCGTACTATTTAATTTTATTAAGCAACAACTAAGTGAATGCCTAAATAAAAACTCGTTGGACTTTAAACGTTCAGCTAAGAGCCAACAGTTGAAAATCGAAAAATGCAATAATATTTAAACAGGTGTCACCTAGTGTTAGTGTAAATTCTGAACATATGCATAAAAGGTGACACATTGTCTTGCTCTAGAATGATAATCAAATAACCTCGCAGTTAATTGTTTAGTAATGAAGAACAATTCAACATTGTATCTTTCTTTATTGAGTAGCAGACAATTTGTCCCATTACATTATATAGGTGATGCCACTACATTACACAAGCTAACGCAAGTATTGTGCTAATTTAAGAATCTCTAGTTAAGCTTGGCATGTAACTGTTTTTTGTCCCTAACAAATAAAATAAAATACACGCACTTCTATTCGTCACCATTCCGTTATACTAGCCTCTTGTTAAGGAAATCAATGTAACATGGAAAGTTCAGTATTTTGCTCTCATAATGGAATTATTTTTTCGATGGCTTAAGGTGAATGCTCCAACCAACCCGCGAAATTCAAATTTTCTTACGTTTTTTGCAATTTGCAGGCCAATGCTAGTTTGTATGTTGATTAAAATATTATTCGCGGCTGTAAGACATATGTAGTTACAGAATTATAATCATCAAAATCATCAATACAACGCTCTAGGTTCAAAAAGCTGTAGGAATGACTTTTTCTGTTTTTTTTTGTTCCTACGCCTTTATGAACTTGGAGGGTTGTATTGGTGATTTTGATGATTATAATTCTGTAACTACATATGTCTTACAGCCGCGAATAATATTTTAATCAACATACAACCTAGCACTGGCCTGCAAATTGCAAAAAACGTAAGAAAATTTGAATTTCGCGGGTTGGTTGGAGCATTCACCTTAAGCATTAATATCATACTACGCTCAAATGAGTGGCGAAATGTAAAGTACACTGTACCATTACAGGAGATACTCTGCTTACGAGGGGATTGTTTGCGGATTACAGCTGTAAATGTGTAATGTTATGCAGTGTATTAATGCGTGTATTAAAACGAATTACCAACATCGGCTCTTATCAGAGCGCGCGCTTAAAATTTAACAGTACTTACGTTTTTTAAATAGCATTACATGTATGTTAGTAAAAACGAGCGTAAGAGTAAATGTTACTAGGTACTGCATGTTTCTCTGCAAACTCGTTTTTATTTTCGAGAAGACAAACAACGCCATTTAAGTGCTAGGAAGTAGGTAACATCGGTGAGTAAAAAGCAATTTCACGAGTAATTTTAGACCTCGGTCTGGTTGATTGTGGTAAGCGAATTTAGGGCCGAAATCGAGCAGCAGGCGTCAAGGACCCGGGATGTACCAACAATCGGCTGGCAGACGCTAGACTACTTGACACTTGAGCACGCCGGGCCTGATTCACATTATGTAGATGTACTGTAGGAAGCTATGTTTAGTTTACAATATAGCCACTCGAGTCTTGTCCGTCCACCCTCCCCGAATCAGCCGTCGTTGTGTAAAACATATTGAAGGGCATTGCCATTAAGTGTGTCACGCAATTATCCTTCCGGAGCCGACCGAAGGCTGCAATCCCTCATTTAACATTAACATAACGGACATATTCTGCTGGTTGAGGCACTTTATGCGAACAAGATAACATAATCAATTAAAAGTGTTTATGTAAGCTTCAGGAAATTGTTAATTATACGAGTAGTAGATCATAAAACACAATTTAGTATGATTGCTCTCACACAGGCGTTATCTTATCGCGCTCATTACGGCTCCAAAACGTCACGAAACAGGAAAAATAACTGCAAAACACTTCTCATAGATTTCTTCTAGTACCTGTCAATGTCATGCTATTCAATACTATAGTAATTAAGTAATAATATAAATGTATAGGCATATTGCTAATCATGGATATTCGATACTCCCTACCCAAAATAAGGAGCGCAAAAAAAAATTTAAATAATGTCCTACGTATACGTATTGCTCATGAGTCTCATTTCAACAAACAACACCTAAAAAAATATAACTGTAACACAAATATAAGGGCTTAGGCAGACAATGACGTCGTCTGCCGCTGCAAACTGTCGCTTTCGATTCCAGCTGAGCTTGCCTAAGCTACAAGCTCAGCTGTAAAGGCTCAATTTAAGAGAAGTAGATCGGAAAAACATTTATTGTGTTTGAACTTGTTACTGTTTGCTGTTCCTATTTTATCTAGGATACGATAGTAAATGTACCCAGCTCTGGTGCTAAAGATTTCAATCCTAGTTCATAGAGCAGAAGAGTAGTTATACCCTTATTATTCCCTGTTATTCCCTTTTTGTTTGTTTTTATTAGCTGTAAGTCCTCCATGTACTTAAATAAATAAATAAATAAATATACTCGTATAATATTATCGCCATCACTCCATAGTTTCGAGTCAGGCTTGGGTGTTGTCTCTATGGACTCAAGCTTACAACAAAAATAAATGTTGATGTCCGCCTGAACCATTATTTCAATAAAAAAGATTGAAAAGCTTTTTTTAAAGTGAGTTGCTTTTCGTTCCAGTCAAAAATAATACAGAAAGTATGTGCAACTATTTTTATATTTTACACGAAATTTTATAAAAAAATATCTTAATAATATTATAATAATTTACTTTATAATTGTACTAGCTTCATTTTTTAGTGTGGGATTTTAAATAAAGGTTTCTTATTTTTTAATCTATTTAAAATGTAGCATAGACAAGAGACATAAATAGCTTGTACTTCACCATTGTTGGAGACTGTTTGGAAAGTTTCAAGACAAGTAGAAATATCCACTATTGCATATAGGTAATTACAGAGCTATTAAACATATTTCTTTATTAGGTAAATATAGGATTGATTTAAGCAGCATCTATATGTATAGGTATATTTATAACTAGCGATCTGCCCCGGCTTCGCACGGGTGCAATGTATACTTATGGGTAAGGTACATATAAACCTTCCTCTTGAATCACTCTATCTATTGCTAAAAACTGCATTAAAATCCGTTGCGTAATTTAAAAGATCTAAGCGTACAAACAGGGGGAGCGACTTTGTTTTATACTAAAGATTTGTTTGTTCCGAGCTAGGTACCATAATATCTAAAAAATAAACTACTAGGTATGCTTAACTTCAGTCTATTTCTCTACTCATAATCCTTTTCATCATCTTTCCAGTGTGGAAGACGATGGTAGTTCAACAAACCTACATGGCAGGATTCATAGACCGTATAGTCGTGCACTATTGGCTAAAAAGCATTTTGCTCGAACTCTTATGGATATGTTACTGTAATAACCCAAACTACGGTAAATCCTAAGATTTTCCAGTAAAACCTATGATTTACCAACTCTTAATAGTAAAAGCCCGAACTATTATGAGATGATCGTTCATTTCGAACTTTTACCACCAAACACTCGGTAAATCTTAGGTTTTACCTCAGAGTCACGGTAAATTTTGTGGGCGAATGACTGCTAGCGACTACAAATCGTGAAGACAGACGGCGACTTGACAATACGCGTCCAGCTTGGATGTGCACTCGCCGGCCGCTGCCGCGGCACCGCTAGCTCGGCTCGCGCGACCTTGGTCACAGTTCGAACCTAACCTAAGGGGCCGTCTCCACGAGCGAGAGAACCGCGACGATATTATCGTTGTTGCCACGTATTTCTATACACTCTCTTAGAGGCCGTGGAGACGGCCCCTAACCCATTTGGTCAGGGTGCCCGAGCTTAGTTACTGCAACCATCTCGACTCGCACATGGTTGATCATGGTTCTAACCTACCTAACCCATTTGGTTGCCCAGTTTTGTATTAGAGTATGTCATCATCAATACCAGATATTTAAGGAATACTCATTGTTTTATTCCTAATGCGTAATTAATAAAACCTAGCATGTCCTAAACTCCAATGGTAAAAGTCCAAAAAATGGTCTTTTCTATTTAAAATCTTTACTTTTACCAACTCATGTTAGTAAATCTTAAGAGTTACAAGTACATCATAGAAACCAAAATACACATTTAGCATTGTGGTTTTGCAAACAGCAGTCCTTCGATTTTAATTGTTATGTAATAATGGCAACAGTGAACAAACTGGTTAACTTTTAAAAGTTCTCAACGCTTGCAAAATATTACTGCAAATTTTTCAATTGAAAAAATATATAAATAGTGGAAGCAGAAATTATCTGTAAACTCTTAAACATATATTACAGCTTAATATTTAATTCTACAGGGAATAGCTACTAGTGAAACATAAGCTAAATATGCCTGCTGTTTATATTTACAGGTCTACAGGTTTTTACCATTTGTTTTTCTTTTTGTCTTGTCATCAATGTCTCTGATGGTCAGATTGACCTGACAAAATTTTGTGCAAAATGCTTGCTGCCGTGTATTAAAAACCAAAACATAATTGTCTATTTCACAATAATGCATCTTCTTCATATAAGCTATTTATTATCCTGCCCCAATAAGGATATATTTTAATTGACCTGTTCTGTCTGAACATGCTATACTGTTTTGTCCGCTAATAGGTTTTAAGATATATTGGAGGGTTTACATATTACTTGGTGAAATACTTATAATTGGCTCTGTTTGTCTCTTGCTAACCATATGAAGCTATAATGAAATATATGTATACTTTTTAAATATATTAAAATTATTATTTTCTTCATATCAATAAACCAGCCTGGTTTAGTAGGTATTGTACTATGAGACTCAACTCATAGAGACCACATCGCAACCATAAAATATGGTAATTTCTTGAATGTACAACTTACACAACGAAACATAAATGTATTATTGTGAGTACTGCTGATACACAAGATTAACATAACACAAATACAAAAAATATTGCTGCCCTCTAAGTGTGGCCACAAACTAAAACTAAAAAAATGCTGCTGGTTCCCACAAATAAGTTAAGCATTCAAGATTATGATTATAAAGAGGCAAATACCAACAGCTTGGGTTGTATTGTATGTTTGAGTTAAAACATATTTACATTTCACTACTCACTGTGACAGTCATCTTTGGCACCACCTTCAATACTATACTAAATACGTAGAGCACTGGGTCGGTCTCCTCTTCCGGTACTGCTATACGGTGTCCACTTTAGGTGCCTCAATAAGGGTGTAAGTGGGAGTGGGCTTGCGCTTGAATGTGACGTATGTGTACAACAAGCTGGCCAACACACTGATGTTGAGCCCCACGAAGTTCAGCAAAGAGAACACATAGTCACCACCTATCACCATTCCCAAATATGTCACTAGGATGTTCTTCAGGCACCCAATGATTGTGGTAGTAAGTGCACTGTTGTACTGAGTGCAAAGCATCACACTGTATGACAGTATAAATCCCATCACACATGACATTAGGAACTGTGCTAGGAACAACGAGTCATCCCAGTTCTCGTATGCAGCTGAGCTGTGCAAGTCTCCAGTGCTCCATGCGATCACTGTCGCTGGGATTATCATAAACAAAGCATTATAATACATCAGACCATATTTACCAAGATCTTTCGCATCTAGCTTCTTTTTCATGTACACTCCATTAGAAGCAGTGAAAACATCATTGAGCAGCACCAAGGTGTACCCGGTCCACGAGAATGTGACGTCGTCGGCGGCGGCGAGCATAGCGCCGGCGACCATCGCGTACACACTAGTCTGTACCGACCAGGAGGGCTTCACGCCCAGCACGAACCTCTCGCCCAGCATTGTCATGAGGATACTGAAGCGCCGCAGAGCTGTGAACATCGGCAGGCTGAGTTCTTTGGTACCGCCGAGTCCTGTAGCCATGTTCCCTAAATAGATGACAGGTAGCGGCCAGATGCGCCGTAGAATGTCAGTTGACAGTGGTGGGAACTGCACCACCCTGAAGAAGCGGCCGGCCCACAGCACCGTAATGGTGGCCACCATCTGCCCCAGGCCGAGTACTTGATACGACGGGAAGGCGTACGTCGTCAATACAGTCTTGTTCACCACGGTGATCATGAACGAGGCCAGCGCGTAGAACGATGCGCTCAGGATCTTCTTCAGCATCTGCGCGCGATCCGCCGCTTCCGCTCGCTCCTGCGCGCTCAGAGCCGACATCGTGCCACCACGTATGTAGTTATACTAACAGCGAGCTAAACTAACATGATTGATTAGCGAACGCGTCATCAAACTCGCGGTCGGTCACGAACTCTAACATATTATGGGTTCGTTCACGCTCATTACACTTTCATGGTCGATTCAATGATCCTTTCATTAATAAACATAAATAAAAGAAATAGAACCTTGATTACAACGCATGCCGAGCCGTGCTTGACATCAACTAAACTAATGACAGATCAACGAGTGTCACTGTCAATGACTTGACTTTGAAGTTGACATTTTGGCAGACTGAAACAAAACATTCATGGAATCAGGATTAGAATGAGGGCTATTGTTTTTGAGCTCTCCAGGTGGCGCCACTGGCGAGTGATTTCCTGTCATTAATTCTATTTTATACATTATATCACCAAAAACTTCATAAAAAGTTAATTTTACTACGTATAACAACATACTGTAAACTACAGATACATATTTACAATATTTTCTTTATTTCTAATGAGCAAGCATGAAAAATATAAATATTATTTTTCCTCCAACTACTAACAAATTAGATCCTAACTAGCTACTTAAAATCTTAAAGTCATAATTAATCAGGAATTGCACAATCTTGACCACAATCGTGAATTATTATTGTTTCTGAAGAGCTTACTCAACACGAACGGTTCTAGCCGCGACTATGCGCAATAGCCCCCAATTGACATACGGCGGTAAAAGCTTTTAAAAAAATATCTGGTATAAAGTAAAGGGTTTATTTATTACATAGGATTATACATATATTCTTCAATAAAATACAGAAACTCAATTAGGTTGAGAACGACTTCCAGTGTAAGCGGATGTATAAAACTGAAATTCGTGCTGAAAAAAAGAATACCTACTAGAATTAATTAACGCCACAGTAGACAAATTAATGTATTTGGAGTGTTTGGTATTTGGAATTCTATGGCATCACATGCACCCATGACGTCATCAGAGGCTTACTGCACGATTTCTGGAATGAAGAAGAAGAAGTATATGATTTATGTTATCATGAATTTTGAGCTCAATTCGCACGTTGACCTTAGATTCAGTTCGTCTCTCATCAAATTAAATAAATAATAATAAATCTTTATTCAGAATCCCAAAAGGTAAAATACGATATGAGTCTAAAACTAAAAATGTAGGTATAAAAATGTTAGATGCCTGTACTAATTATATCCGGTGATACAGGATTATCCTACAATCCTGTATCATCCGGTTGTAATTAGTAATTAGATTAGGTTCGGAGAAATGGACTTCCTACAGCATGATCATGCGTTAGATATATGGCTGTACGCGTCCTATTTAACTATATTTTTATTGTCAATCTTATTTTTTACTACTCTCATCTCAGTGCAATTCCCATTAGATGACAAAGGCAGAGTAATCAGTCCAATTAAAATGCATTTCAAATAAGAATAGGAACGTCAATAACCTCTATGTGTCAGATGTTCCTTGAAAAGAATGCAATAAAATTTTAATTGACTAATATTTTATCATCATCATCATTTCAGCCGAAAGACGTCCACAGCTGGACATAGGCCTCCCCCAAGTGTCGCCAAATTGACCGAACCTTTACCAGGTCATCGGTCCTTGGAGTTTCTTGCCCATTCTTCTCTAGGAGATCTACGATTTTGGAATGGGCGACTACAGTTCATTCACAGTTTTTATGCCTGTTCCTGGACTTTAAGTAGCTCATTTTTGACTATGCAAAAGGGTCTATCACGGGTCTAATTGAAATCAATGATTGGAGTTTGAGTTTATTTGTCTCTTTTGCATCGATTTTTTAAAGTTGATAAATGTTCATTTTAAAAACAAGATTTAAATTCTTGTATATTTTCGACAACATTGAATGTTAAACTAAAGTATCAAGACCACACGCCCTACAAGTACAACCTTGATACATGATGTTGATGACATACCACAATCAATTACCATCCCCCCACTCCCTCTTCGTTCCCCCATCCCATATCCCCACATCGACAGTCTACAGATCAAAAATAAAATCAGCTTTAATCTATAGTTCAAACCACTAAAATAAAGTTTAGTCTATGGTATTAGATTTTTTTTTGGATTTTTAATATTTGCAAAAACTAATAATTCAATAATAAAAATACGTCTAAAAATTAAATGAATTTATCCTTTCTTAAATAATATACACAACAACGAAATTGCATATTTTCAGTTTTTTTCATACATTCTGACATAATGTTCATGTTGTTTGTCGGACAATGAACGGTGCATTGTGAACAATCCGCGTAGCAAACCAAACCAAGCGACATTTTGATTATTATTCCATTGTATTGCCATGTCAGTCAATATTGTTTGTGTATTATAGATGATCGCGAGTACGGGTCCCGTCGTAGTGATGCGTTGTTAATAATGTTTGAGAAATAGAACGTTCTTACCCGATTCGTATACGTGGGCAATAATTCGCGTTTGAGTTTTCAGTTATGTATCACTGTTGGGACGCGTTGCTATTCTGAAAGTGGTACAGGTAGTGTTAGGAGGGCGTCTAGTGTTTTTTTTTGTCTTGATTGTCGAAGTTTGTCGGCGGGATGGCTGTTCCCGAGCAGTTCTCGCTTCGGTGGAACGATTTCCATTCGAATTTGTCACAATCATTTCATGCGTTGCTGGAGGGCGAAGACCTAGTGGATGTGACTCTGGCAGCCGGAGGGCAGTACGTGCACGCTCACAAGCTGATCCTGTCAGTATGCAGCCCTTACTTCAAGGAGCTTTTTAAGGTATGATTCATTAATTTCGCATAATTTTGCATCATAATGTATGCTGAATTTCTTGGAAAATACCATAATCTATTGAGATATCCAGCGTATTTTTTCGCCACCCTTGTTTATTTACGAGGAAAATAACATCCTTCATTGTTAAAAGCTATCCCTTACATATAGTAGATAGACAAAAATAAGAAATCAGTCTGCATAAAGATGTGATATGCATATTGTTGCACACAAACCTATTGTTATGTGATCTTGTGTCTAGTATGGCGGCTAATTGTATTGATTTTTTGGCTATAGGTGTTTAGGTATCCATCTGCAATACCCTCCCCTTCCCCTGGCAGCCAGACAGACAGGAGGGTTGATTTGTTACCTTGCCCCTCCCACCTCACCTCTCAGAGGATAGGGAGACCCTCTGATATTATTATTACATGCAGAATCCGAAAGCCCTTTTGAGAACAGTATTAAAATTTGCCTGGCTTGTGATATTACTTGTTTGCTGTATCATCAATTTTGGGTATGTTATCTGTTTAGATATGTTTTCTCTTTAGATTAGTGAGCATTCTGATTATTTCATAGAAGTTAATGCCTCATGTTTATGCATAAAAAGGAAATGTATGGATGAAATAGAAAGCTTTGTTATCTCTTGTAATTTCCTTACAAAGGTTAGCATTATAGTTATCTCTTGAGGGAGTTTACTCTGTTCTGTACATTTATGACATCTGATAAACTATCAATAGAAATACAGTTTTGTTACTAATATTCTACTCCATAATACAGTTATGGTCAATAAAAACCTAAAGAAATGTTTTGGGGATACTGATGAAAGATTGAGCATTCACTGTGAATGCTCAATCTTTCTTTCATCAGTATATTCCTCAAATATTCTAGCCAATGTCTTCCAATAGCTAAACAATACAAATTTTGCTCAAAACATCTCATAAAGTGAAGAAATTCAATGAATCACTTCTATTATTGTTACAATGACCTTTGTTCCATATCTCTGTATTGGAACTAAAACAAATAAAAACTTATACATATCTGCTATCATAATAGCATGCAGGCTAATACAATAGTTGTTTATTGAATAGTTTTACACACTTGGGTCGCTTAGCTATATGTATATAAACCAGAAATTACAGTTTTGACTGTGTTCGTAGAGCAGCAGTTTCAAAGAATTATCTTTAGGTATGAGATAATAGACTCTTCAGTATTGTTTTAACCTAAATACAAAACAAATATGAACTTTCATATTTTCGTCCTTCAGTATTGATTAAAACTGCTTTTGCCAAAAACTAGTAAAAACTGAAAGCGTAAAGGAAAGCATTGCAAATGCATTTCAACTGTCACTGTTAATTGTATAACAGTGTATAGTATCCTTATTTTTAGTAAAAGATATTACATAATGATTCTGTACTTTATTTAGCACACTGTATGTAAGACCAGTTGTTAGTGCAAGTGTTATCAGGAAGATATACAATGTATTTGAGAAAAAATTATTGAAACAAGATACAGTTAGAGAGTGAAAGTGCACTTTATTGTTTTACAAAAACCTATATGTAATAGTGGTACTGATTTTCAGAAATAAACTGATATGAAACTGTAGAATATATTATGAAGAGCAGCGTTGACCTCCTCTTATTGTGTCTGACATAAAAGGCATACGAGTAATGGAGTATAAGAGCAGTGGCATTCACATGCGCCAATCTATCTAGCTGCAATCATATTATCAGCACTCGTTGCAACTGTTATGAATATGGCCTTGTCACCCTTCATCATTCACTTGAGCGGCCTATGACAAGTAGTTGGTATGAAATGGAAAATTGTTTATAATAATAATCAGCAACAAGGGCTATGGTGTTTTGTGATCATGAGTACTTACTACTGTTACTGTTAAGCTCAGGTCATCCCACAGTTGGACAAAGGCCATGAGTCCCATGAGTACCTACTTATACTGAAAGTACTTTCATTCTTCGTTCTCCATGTTTTGTTTTCATAAAAGTTAAACATAATAGGCCAAGGTTATTTATCAGCAGCAAAGAAAAAAAAACAGACTAGATAGAATACATCAAATATTAGGGAGTGTCCATCTACAGTCTGGGTACACATTTGTAAGATATCATTAGGTGTTGAAAAAGGCAATAAGTAACTAAAACCATTCCAAACATTTCATTTGTGTTGACTGCCTCATTGGTTTAGTGATTACGTGTTATTGGGTTTTTCCATCAGGGATTTTTTAGTTGGAGCCCAGGGTCAGTACTTTTGTGCACAGTTGATGGCAATAGGGGCATGAGGGACTTAATACATGGGACTTAAGCATAACTGGCGAAATGTGGGTGAACTACAGGCACATGCTCCATGTAAATCTCTGGGGTTGAACAAATGACTAGAAACCAGTAGGTGGCCACGTCTACACGGTGTTTAATGTCTTCTCAAGTGCAGGTGTAGGGAGACTTTGGCTACTTCAAAGTGATTGACCAATTATCTTTGTTCACAGATGAACCCGTGTGAGCACCCCATAGTGATTCTCAAGGACGTGGCACACCAGGAGTTACGTCAGCTGCTGCAGTTCATGTACCGTGGTGAAGTGCACGTGCGTCGTCAGGAGCTCTCTGGCTTTCTCCACACCGCTGAGCTGCTGCAGGTCAAGGGTCTGACTGGTGGTCGGGAAGTAAGTACCACTCTTTGCGTAATAGGAGACAGCTGAAACATTTGGATGAAAATTTCACATTTAGGCTGGCACAGGAGCATAAAGATGGCACAAACAAAGAGTGGCCTATACCCAGCAGTGGGTGAAGTCGGGCTGTGGATAATGCATTGACCAGAAGATAGGTGTTCCAATTTACATGCATAAACTCACACCTTTTTTCCATGGAAGTCGGCAGAAACTTTAGAATGCCAGCTGCCAACTACCAGCTAGTGCTTTGTCTGCATTCAAACATTTGGTCATTCATGCACACTGGTAGATGTAATTATATTGAATAATAATTATACAAATAGTCACATTAAACCTGCATGGACGATCTGGTATTTCATGTAACATCTATGGAAAAGAACCCGCAAGATCTTTATCTTTATCTTTGTCTTTATCAAGACTTTACAGTTATTCTTTAGATAATAACAGATTTTCATAAAGTTCTATTTACACAATAATGGTGAATTGGTATGTATTTGAAGACAGTGTAGGCTCCACAACAAGAGTTAGGTAATACCGAGTAGACTGACGGTCGACCACTTTTCAACCTTATTACTTAGGGCATTAGCGTGAAAAGCGGTAGAGAGTCAGTGAACTCAGTAGTACATTACTGAGTACAACGTAACATCGAGGTCAGGTTGCAACTTTGGAGAGTTGACACAACTAGTGACGTCCAGGAGACAGCGCTACGCGTGGACGTCACTAAGTATCTGTACGCATTCTTAAGGGCTGCGTTTATAGGAAACTAGACTTGAAAGAATCACATGATTTCCACAAACTTTCTAGCTTTTTCTTTGAGTCACTCGCACGACGTACTTCAAATTTTGTTCACACAAAAGTTCACCGCTTCAACGTGACTTCCTCGCGATTCACAGCGAAGCGAGTCTCCGTCAGCCATGCCGGACGAGGTGCCGAAGCAGATTCCGTCGCAGCCGGAGGTGGTCGAGCCCGTCAACGAGTGGACTCCAGCGGTGGAAGACACTACGTCTTCGGAGCCACCGCCAGAGACAGCTGACCCGGTCACTATCAAGGAGGAGGCAGCTAGGAGCCCTCTCAAGAGGTAATGCACGCATACATTTTATACTTTCTTGCGTAGTGTGGGAAACCCCACATCTAGAAGGACTGACGTCCTTTTAAAAGATTGCCGGTTTAGACTGGGAGGCGGAGGACCAGATGCTGGAACGCTACCTGGGAAAGGGCTTTTTTCAGCAGTGAACTGCGATAGGCTGACTGGATTGACTTCCATCTTGTGTTACTGTACTGTACTTATTAGTTATGCCTGGAAAATGTGTTTAAAACGGCATGGATAGCTGGGACGTATAATTACTACTATATTAAATATCTGAATTTCTAACGTTAAAAATACCCGCCCCGTTGAGTCTCGGTGGAAGTCCCGAAGATGATGAGGAGCAGTTTGTGTGTAACTTAAAAAAACGCAGTCTTTAACTGAGACTCCAAATTTGATTTTTTTTGGTCATCTTCGCAAACCTGAAGAACAAAGAATTCTCAGCAGTATTAACGCCCATCAAAATATGGTTCATCCAGAACACACCGCCATTTCCCTACAGATTACTGAAGAACACCCCGACTAAGAACAGCCACAATGTGAAGAAGAAGCCGCGTCCCATCAAGGACAGCCCCACGCACCCGGAGAACACTGACTATGCTTACGACGGGTACGTACCCTTACAGACATAGATTCTACCCGCAGATCGTCAGCTTGCCGTTTAGGCTTGTTCTACAAGCTTACCCTTTACCCAACTATACTGGGATAGGTTCTGCAATATTCTTAGCTGTTGTAAATAAATGCGTCATTTCTTTAATTAATTTAAATATAATGAGCTTGTTTAGCACTTACTTGCTTTCTGCTATACATCTGGCGGCTGGCTTCTTTGCACTCATATGCACCAGGACGATGATACCAAGACACATATTAGTCAGTAATTGTCGACATAGGCCTGACCACAAGTTGAGGCGATATATCGGGCGATGGCCCACCTTTCATTTACCACCGGTTACTCTGTCACCTGTACACATGAAGAGCGATAAAACCTTATATCTGCTTCATCAAGTACTAACGTTTCGGAGTACAAACAAAAAGAAATGTATACAAAATATTTGCATTCGATACACGAAGAAGATCATCATCATTTTAGATGGAAAGATTTCACTTCTTACTAAGGTTAGGTTAGTCTGTATTATAATGTCTTGGGGTCGAGTTCTAGTCTAACCATATGCGGCTGAATACTAGTATTTTACACCACAACCTAGTCGCTGGCAGCCATACGAACACATTCACAGACATTCCCATTGTATACTCTAGCTTCCTATAAGCATCGCTTTAGACTTACATTGCCGTTGCTTGCAGCGAGCCGCTGATTGACTTCGACAACGAGCTGTTCCACAGCGTGCTTGTGCTGCCCGAGTCCGCCAAGGAATCTGGTAAGTCACACCTGCTTTATATGCTGTGTCTTCATTGTATTTTCAGGCTTTTTATAACTGTGCGTTCGCACTGGCGAAACATTCTGCTCTAGGGATCTTTCTCTTTTAGTTGTTCCAATATCTATTAGACAACATGTTTTCATGGATGAAACTGTAACGAATATGTTTTATTAATCTAAAATTCCAGTTCTTCTTATATAATAACTTCATATGATAATTATTGTATGGAACACTTACTGATAAATTGTTTTTAAATTAATTTATTAATTTGTTCATATTTATTATAAAACATAGAGAATCGTAACTATATTATAACATCGTACACACCGTGTGCCCTATGTACCTATGTGTACCTATGTTTACAAATAAAAGTTTCTTATTCCTATTCATATAAATGTTTCGCCAGTGCGAACGTACAATATGAGTATGCTAATGATGTTCATAGAAAAAAAACAAGAAATATACATTTAGCTCAAAAACCAGTGTAGTTGGTCTGGTGGTTCTGCAAAATAAAAATAATAGTTTAGGCTGTCTCGGTGGTCTCGTGGTCTGTGACCAAATGAAGTCATTCTATTTTGTTTGTTTTAGCGTAGGGATTAAGCTTATGCTGAAAGAAAGAAAACATAACCATTAGGTATGGTGGTCCCGAGCTTGAGCCTCAGGATGGGCCAAGTGTTATTGGGTGTTTCGTTAGAGTGCCTCCCAGTAGAAGTCCCGGATACAGATCTGTGACACGTTTAAATCGACTTAAACGCAGATAATCAATGACATAAACGTACACAACACACCATATCAACTTTGGCCGAAAGAGCATCTTAATGAATGACTACTTAATAGCACAAAATAGAGCAATGATATTATTGGCTGTCATGCAGATTTATACTAACTGAGCCACTACGCAAGGTGCCCGTGTCATCAAAACTGTTACCATGTTCGTAACATTTGCCAAGATATCCCCAGTAATCGCTGAGTTGATTTGACTGATTGACCTCATACGGCTAAACATACGAACTCGACAAACCGACACGTCGGTGGACAAGTGATGGTCCCTTTACCATCCTTTGGGCACATAAATCTTAAAATTTGTATGAACCACGACCACCAACTAACTCCCATCTCTCAACAGGATGGAACTGCAAGACGGGCGGCGTGAAGTGCCCCTCCTGCCACCGGTTCTTCGCCAACCGCTACAACCTGAAGGTGCACATCCGTGACAAGCACGATACGCGCGAGGGCACGCTGCAGTGCGACATCTGCCAGAAGCGCATGCGCAACCCCAGCTGCCTGCGCGTGCACATGTACCACCACCGCAAGCAGGCCGCTTATCTCGCTCAGCTCAGCTCGCAGGGGGAGCAGATGAAGCATGTGTAAGTAGCATACACTCATTTGCCTTTACGTGTGTAAATCGTCATGGATATCCTCCACTTTGAGGCGGCCGAAGCGATCTGTCAGACTTAGGACTTGGACAGTTACACTCCAACTTATCTAGCTGCTCCACCTTCCTGAGCCTCTCTGCTATTGAACGCAACTTTGCAAGGAACTGCAACAATGTGTCATCATCAAGTTTGGTCTTGAGAGGAACTAGATAGACTTACTGACCAAAACCACACGGTGTTCCTCCTCATCACTTCTGACTGGGGTGTGACGACGCATTCGCAATCTCTAAAATCACCCCAGCAGAGGCTAACATCCTAATAATGCAAGTTGGCAAGTTTTCAAAGTAATGAATTCATCAGGGAGACGCCACTGTCTTGGTATAATATTTACTACGGGGTGTTCGTTTGTGTGGTGTACTGTTGCAAACGCGAGATTGGATATACCCACTTTCACGCAAAAACTACTTAGATGGAAATTTTAGTAATGTAGCATATACATAGTTACACTTACGCTATTACAAAGATAATATGAAAAAGAAAATTGCAAGGACGAAGCCACGGACAGTTGCTAGATGGCACAAAATAACAATATCCTTTGGGCTGTATGTTTTGAACTTGTGTTTGAATATTTATTTACTGAGCAACAAACAGAACTCGTGTCTAAAATGTAGACGTAAAACATTTCAGTGTGCAGAACATGGTGGGAGGCAAGTGGCGCTCTGACTCGTCGGCGAGCAGCGGAGATTACAAGGATGTGGATAAGTGAGTACTCTTGTAACAGAACAACCCGTACTTTAAACGAAAACATTAGAAATACTACTTTATCGGTATTGAGTTTACGGTTATTATTGAATCTTGGGAGGTTTGTTACTTGATAGTAATTATTTGACGCCTCACGGATTTTGATGAAATTGGGCATACGGACAGACCCCGGGTTAGGATATAATAATATCTATCTGTGAGGGTAATTACTGATCTCCACGTGAGCGAAGCCGTCGACAAAAGCTAGTTTAATTATTAATTTAAAGGCTGATTTAGATAAAATTCATGGTAGCACTGTACAGTATTTGGTAGACTAACCTATTGATTATCAAAATATGCTATTGGTTTTTTTAAAGTGGAAGCTTGTTATTTAAATAGTAAAAGAATACAGAACATGTAACCATAAATTTACGCTGTTTTCTCATGGGGGTTGGCAGATACCACAGGACACTACAAATATGAATATTGAAAATATATTCAACCAAGTAATAAATATTTAGGTAAAAGTCTCCAAGTATAAAGTTGTTTAAAGATAATGGTGTTATTTTAATAATTGATGGGCTTTAAAAGTTTTGTAGTAGAAAAGGTCTTGTAAATAATTTTGGTTCAGAATTTGTCCGTAGTTTTTGAGAGTTGTTAGTTTGGGTTTGGAGGTCACACAGTTCATTTGTTATATTAGTAAGTGTTGATTTTATTTGTTAATACTAACAACTAATTTCTAAGTTGAGATAGTGGTAGAAGAATGATAACTAACCACATAATTAGCTTTGTGTTGCTTAACCTTTCGTGTGCCGGAACGTATATCTACACAAGACACAATAGCTTTTTAATTGTGTCTATATACTCGGCATACGAGTGGTTAAGCGAGTATTAGGGTAAGTATAAGTCATTTTATATTTTTACAGTGATAACATTGACAAATTATGTTTGACTATTAATTTATGATGGAGTGGTGTTACAAAGATAAAGATATTTATTAGTGATATGCATATAAGAACTGGGAACTATAGGAAGTAAATACAACATAAAAAAAAATAATATTTTGTTTGTAACTGGTATGTTAATTACACAAGCACACTGCCGCTCACACACACACACATGGCCTCCAGTCTGGTGCGTGCTCGGCTAGACTCGAAATCGTTGCCAGACGGGGGCCCCCTCCCCCGGTAGCGGGCGCCTGAGCCGCCTCTGCCGCTGGTCGCCGCCCGCTGGGCCCCCCCCGGGTAACCGGAGGTCTCACCCGGCGGCGGCGGACCGCCGAGGCGGCGTGAAGCAAGCGGCGCTAACATACAGCGCCGTGGCGCCCCCTACCTACACAAACAGCAACCACACTCAAGCGAGCGCAGCTCGCCACCGGCCAGGCCTATACGGCCACACAACCGACGGTGTCCGTAATTTTACGGACACAACAAAGAGCCCGCGGGACCAAAAAAAGACGGTTATTTGGACTTTAAAACTATAGACATGACCTGTTACTTGATAATTACAAAATATAATGGATTAAACCAAATTACTTAAATTAAATTAAAAATTAAAAAAATAGCGTTCAACAAGTTCAAAATGAAGCAAAATATTAAAATTAACATTTAACTACAAACATATCCTATTAGTTCTTAAAAAACTTGACACCACTAATAACACATAAGTCACAACCAAGTTCCAAACTACCTCAAATTAAATCACAATCAACACACTAAGAAACAAGATAACATACATACTTAAAAAAAAACAGTAGGTATAATAAAAACTATATCTTTAATGTTAATTTATCTATTATTGTTAATAAAATTTTGTTTTCACTAACACATATTCATACAAATATACACCACCTCATGAAAACACCTAAATGCAAATAAAAAAAACAATCAACTTAGCAACACTTAAAAAAGCCTATATCGAGAATAAACATCTTAATTATGTAATAATAATAGCACCACCACGAACTAACTAAACAAACGCATATTTACAAACATCAATACAACACAAGAACCAAAACACATGCCTATTTAACCTCACAAGAACACAACCAATTTCAAAAGCGGAAACTGGTTTTGCCCCCTAACTCAATATTAATAGTCACAAAATGGCCGCCGCACACACAATACTACGCACGTCGGATGTGGGTTATTTAGTAATAACTTGGACTGTTGTGCTCCTGCAAGACGATGCTCTTTTATTGCGGCGAGTGACAATTTTCTACCAATACAACAATAAAATAACCAAATCTACCATATTAGAACCACTACTATCTACTATGGCAACACAAATTTTACTAATCACACGAACTTCAGAATCACAAACTCAAGTACACTTCAGAAATACATGTCTTTACAAAAACCAATAGAATACAAAAAACTATAACACCGCCTTACAGAATCACATCAAATTCATATACAAAGTCAAGTCTTGCGATCTACATCTTAACATTCACAAAATGGCTACCGTACACAAAATAACCGCTACAAGCACAGCGCCGCTTGCGTCGGATGTGGCTTATTTAGTAATAAGTTGAACTGCTATGCGCTCACAAGCCGATGCTCTTATTATGTTGCACCAAATTGCGCTGATCCACTGCCTTGCGAACAAATTGCCATTGAGTGTGTCATAATATGTTTAAATTTAAATTGTTTTATAACCAGTAGTATCGCTGCTGCTTTCTTGACCAAGTTGTCACAAACTGCTGAGCATGACGTCTTGGGTTCGATTCCCAGGTTGGACAGTATTAACAAAACTAGTATAAGCTGGCGTCTTATTCTATTGAAATTTCTATTAATATCTCGATAGGCCAGCTCAAGGTCAATATGTTTCCACCGACGTATGGTCGATTGTACTGTAATAGATTATCAGTCGCCCAGACGGTGAAGAGAAAGTAAAGTAGTTAGACCTCAGCGTTAACATACTGGGGTTTTACTTTATCCATGCGACAGTATGAATAGCCTTGCTGTGCTGTGTGTAACTGCTTCCAAAACGACGAATAAATTGTGGGGATTTTGTGATAGGATTGAAAATTCTAAAACATGTGACACACTGGACCCGCGTGTTGGGTTACGGCCCACTCCCACTCACGGAGAAGAGGCTTGTGTCCCAGCAGTCATCATCTGCCTAGCCTTTTCCCAACTATGTTGGGGTCGGCTTCCAGTCTAACCGGATGCAGCTGAATACCAGTATTTTACATGGAGCGACTGCCTGTCGGACCTCCACAACCCAGTTAGTGCTAGGTAATACGATACCCCTTGGTAAGACTGGTTGTCAGACTTTCGGGCCACTGACTACCTGTAACGACTGTCAAAGATCTCCAAATGACAGCCGGGACCAACGGCTTAACGTGCTTTCCGAGGCACGGAGGAAACTCGGTATGTAATGGGTGGTCACCCATCCACGGACCAACCTAGGTAAGCACGGCTTAACCTAAAGATCGATCCGAGCGGCTGTTCTTATTTAGCCACGAGCTCCTTTGTCCCAGCAGTGGGAACATTAAATGCTTATGGGGGGTGAGCCTTTTGCCATCAACCGGGCGCAATTCCAGACTCCGTGGCTGCTTCTCAGAAATTCCTGATGGAAAAACCCAATATCTCATTGCCCGACCAAGGTATTGAACCAAGGACCTCTTGGTCAGCAGTCGAGCTTGCGACCACTAGACCAACCAGACATTTTAAAGACCAGCGTCCTAACTAGAATAAAATACCGTATTGATTACTACAAACATTGCCATGGTAAACATATTACTGAACTGTGCTTAGAATATTTGATTTATAGAATCTGTTGAACGCTTGCTGCGCTGTGGCTGTGACTCGTAATTTAGAAAATTCAATTTTTAAGTTAAGAACAATTTTCAAAAAAATCGGGTACTCGATGTAATTATTTCTATCACAATATGAATTTAAATATGATTAAAATGTCAGCAAGCTAGTTAAAAACCAGCTGGAATGGAATATACAACGAAGCTAATAGCAATGTAACAATAACCTATTTCATAATAATATGCACATCCGAGAACCACATCCTTTCGCCAGTTACAGGAAAGGCATTTAGTCTGGCACTTCAGATTAAAAAAAAAACATTGATTAATATTAATTAGATGTAATAAAGTAATTTATTATACGGCGAATAGCGATTATTCTATTATGCTATGCATGTAGTATGACGAATGTTTTCATTTAACGTGCATTGTGTTAAATTGCCGCGAAGCTGTACGAACTGCAGTAAATAGCAAATGCATTCACTAAATGCACCGTGACTAACCAGCGCGTATACATGCGTAATTAATGAAATATGCATGGCTAGAGGAATGTAAACATCAAAATTAACATGAAGCTGCTGGCTGTTATAACCGATTATGATAATGGACTAACGCGACGATATATGCCCTATTAACAGCAGTACTTTTTTTTGATAATTAGCATAACAAAAAACCGTGTGGTCCGATCTTTTCTCAATATTTTACTCTAAACTTTGGTGTTTAAGAAATACGTTATTTCTGTGTAGACATGCGTGCTACATGTATTTCATTTTATGCAATATTAACTACAATAATGTTAACTTTGCAACTATATTACATTATACAAGATAGTAAGCAATGGTGTAACAACACTACATAAGACCATCTGCAACCAAACTAGGTGTAGAACCAGTATCACGGCATGCAGTGTTAATGTGTAGCTAACATAGCAACCAACAAAGCATTGCGATTCCTGTACAAAATATAAATTGAATAATGACTGTATTGTACACATGAAACCGGCAAGTAAAAGTTCAAAGACTTGTTGTGACGAACCAAACCCTCACTGCTCACTCAATCTCACTGAGCCTATTCCATGGCTGCACAGGTAGTTGGAACATTATACGCTAGTTACATATGTAGGGGTGATAGTGGAGCCATTGCTTGGGGTGTGCCAGTTAATCATTTAAGTATCACAAGACTTGGAGGCAATCCCTTGTGTTCTTAAAACCCACTGAGGTATTCTCACAGGAGGATGGCCAGCTGCGTCTTGTCCATCGTCTGTCATGCATGTAAATTCAATATTTTTATTAAATGCATAAGAAACATTAGAAGGTATATATTTATACTTCATGTACAGTGATTTATAGCAATTAGTTGCCCCTTCTTTGCATACATGGTTGAGATTTTTTAGAACTTTATAATTCTTTTATATTTGACTAGCTGATGCCCACGGCTTCGTCCGCGTCGATGTCGGTTGTCGCAACCAAAAGTAATCATGAAATTTTGATCCCGTTCCCGCAATACAAATATCATTATATTTTAGCCAATGTATACAAAAACTTGATAAATTATAAAACAAAACCTTCCTCGAGAACACGAACCAATCCATTGGTGAAAACAGCATGAAAATCGGTGCAGTAGTTTTTGAGTTTATCGCGAACAGGCAGACAGACGCGGCAGAGGACTGTTTTATAATATGTAGTGATTTACTTTGCTCAAATAAATAAAATATAAAAGCAATGACTGCTACACGAGGAAGACTTAATGCCTTAGGTAGGGCGGATATAAATGCTGAAAAAACGACCAGGACATTTATAATAAAAGTATACAAGGCGCTCTTGCCTACAAGGCGATGTGTTTTCGGTCAAAATTCAATACATTTGAATGTTGCTATCGAAAATATCACTCGGATAATGTTACAATAATGTATGCAACACATCTCTAATTGTTTTCTACATTTGTCCACAGCTTTTCACCTGGCTCAACTCCGGAATCTAACAAGGCGTACCTCGCGCAGGTCGGACAAGGCGAGGCTATGAGGCAAGTGTAAGTATTACTATTATGTGGACGAAACATCTACTTTGTCGGATTAAGAATAATTTATTTAATGAGTATACATTTAGGAAAAAAGTGTACATTTAGGCACAATAGTATTATTGCTCATATAATGGTATTAATAGTGCGTTTATGTAAGTAACAGCTGCAAGTCATGATTATACTGAATTAAAATTTATCAGAGTGACCTGCCCAATCTAGGTTTATTCAACCTATGGCCAGAACAATTAATTGGGACAATTCATCATCTGCCTAGCCATCAACTATGTTGAGGTCGGCTTCCAGTATTACCGGATTCAGAATTAATTAATTGGAGCAGTTAAATTGCAAAATAAAATTATTCTATTAAAAACTATAAGAAAAAGCAAATTGGTACAAAACACTAACACTAGCCTATGTAAACATGGACATGTAGATACGAGGGGATGTCACACTCAAACCACAATCTAGAAGTTTTTCGTTTTCAATCTAGAATTGATTATAGCTAAATAATCTGATATAATACAACCCGTCCAAAAGTTTGGAAGCGACAAGGTAAACTCAAATTAAATTAAATAAAACCATTCTCATTTATTTGTATTGATTTAAAATTAAACATTCAAAAACTACTTAATTTAAAAGAAAAAAAAATCAACATACAGCATGAAAACTTCGTTAGCTTCATCGAAGTGTCCAACTTTTTCTTATATTTGTCTTCTCGCAGATTCTACATATTATTAATTAATTTCCTTTTTCTAACTTGTTCCATTCACTCTATAACAATCACCATAAATGTTGTCAGCTCGTAGGAGATCGATTTTACACCCGTCTATCGAGTTCACCCCAAACAAGTGCAATTGTAGCAAGGTCGATTGAGATGACCTTTTTTTTTAAGCACAGGCACAGTTTAGACGTATGCTTCTGATCGTAATACTGCTGAAAATGAAGCCAGGACCAATGAGATTCAGTTCACTGGGTGCGGCGGAATCCTGAAGAATCGGCGGAAGCCGAAAAACGTACACTGCTGGACATAGGCCTCCCCCAAGTGTCGCCACATTGACCGGTCCCGTGCGACTCGCATACAGCGGATCCCCGCAACCTTCACCAGCTCATCGGTCCACCTAGCGGGAGATCTTCCAGCGTAACGTCTTCTGGTTCGCGGTCGCCACTCTAGAACTTTTCGGTCCCATCGGCCATCCGTTCTACGAGCAACCACTGCCACTTAAGTTTGGCAATTCTTCGGGCTACGTCTGTTACTGGTTCTCGGTTCTGTTCTGGTTATTGGTTCTCTTTCATTTCTGATTCATTTACGCAAGGAAACTCCGAGCATAGCCCTCTCCATTGCCCTTTGGGTGACTTGTAAGCCTTCTGATGAGGCTCAATGTGAGCGAACACGTTTCGGACTCGCCATTGACGTTGATGCCTAGCTCTCTCCAGTCCAGAATCTTGAAGAATCCTCCAGCGCAGCGGTGAACAGTTTCGGAGATACGACGTCTCCCTGTCTCACTCGTATGTTCCGAGGTCTGGTCCTGAAGTCGGACTGACATGGGGTCGTTTTTGTACAAACACATCAACATGTCGATGTACCGATAGTCAATTTGGCACCGTCGGAGAGACTGCAGTACGACCCAAGTCTCGATCGAATCGAAAGCTTTCTCGTATTCCACAAACGCTGAACAGAGAGGCAGGTTATACTGGGTAAAATACGATGGTTAGTACTGGCTAATACAATACCCGATACCCCTTGGTAAAACTGCCTATAACGACTATCAAAGAAGTTTCAGAATGGTGTACCTACTGAGCACGTGGTAATCGTTTATGAGACGATGTCCCTTCTACTCTGTAATAAGAACATGGTAAAACATACTGCCT
Organism: Eurois occulta; assembly: GCA_950022335.1. Taxonomy (NCBI): domain Eukaryota; kingdom Metazoa; phylum Arthropoda; class Insecta; order Lepidoptera; family Noctuidae; genus Eurois; species Eurois occulta. The sequence goes on along the minus strand of OX465477.1, from coordinate 29,576,090 downwards.
TGTATAGAACTGAATGTTGAGCCGCAATAAGGATGAATGACAGGCAATTGCAGTGTCTGACATGAGAATGCTAAGAGAGATGTGTGGTGTAAGTTGTAACGCAAAAGGATAGAATTATAAAAAAAGTATCTGGGTGGAATTTCTTAATAGGCCGTACTTCAAATTAAAAAAAAAAATCAAGCGAAGACATATAGGGTTAGTAACATAAGCCTTAAAAACTAAGTGAGTACTTAAACAACACGATACATGTAACTGACAGCAGTGAACCACATAAGGACAGTCATCTCTGTCAGCAATCATTTCCAGAACCCTGTTAGGGCAAAAACAATCTACACGCGCCGCCGCAAACACCCCTGACGCACTGCAACGCCATGACAACCCTATCCGTTTCCGGAACGCATTATTGAATTGGAAACGAAAGGCTCCATACGACTATTGCTAATAATTTACTCACAAGCTGCATGTTAAGGTGGTACAGAATGCTCTAAAGAGCGTCACCTTTACGTCTGCAGTACAACGAGCAAACCTGCCAGCTATCACATTCGCGCGTACGGACAGGGCCCTCCGTTTCCTTTCAATGTTAGCATTGTCCTTAAGGTCAGTGGTGACCAAGTGACCTAAGTATTTAAATTGTTCCATTCGCTCAAGAGGAACACCGCTTAGCCGTATATGGGAGGCACATCAAGATGTTACTTGCTCCCCGCCTGAAAAACAAACCACTCTTCTGAACATTGTACAGTAAGCCATGCTCCGTTCACCTGTGGCCGATAGTGTCCTTATATCGCCGAATATAGCTTAATCGTTGCGGCTAAATGAAAACGGTCTTAGGGGACTATCCAAAACTTTTTGAGTTTGGAAAAAATGTACAGTTAGCAAGAAAATGGCCAATTTTCATTTTCAAGGGCTCCTATTACTTTTACCCATGTGCATATAATAACATAAGGTTCCAGACAGGGCCGTCTTTAACTTGAGAATACGGCCCTTGTAGAATGCAAGAGCTAGCAAGCGAGCTCCATATTTTTTTCACCCCGCCTCGGATAAGTTAGGTTTTAATTTGAAATAAAACGGAGAAATATTTTTGATTTCCATGAAAATGTTGGTTTCCAAGTGCTCAATTGTTTCTAATTTCGTCAAAGGTTCAGAAATGATGATGTTTAGAACGTTACTTTCAACGGTCAGTACAGAGACATGATTACTAACTTTTCGTGCCTCAATTGCAAAGCATTCATGTTGCAGACATGTGGTTTCAAAGGACCAAGTCTGGGATCCATAGGTCAAAATGAGAAGAATGGACTTTTCCATAATTTTTCGTTTGAGTGCCAAAGGAAGGTTTCCTTTCATAGTCTCCTTCATGGCAAACAAACAATATTTGCACAAAATTGACAGTCAAATAAAGCCAATTACAAGGATGTTAAAAACTTGTGTTTTGTTTCAATTTATGCTGAAAAGCTAGATGCAAAAGCGAGCAGAGCGAGCTCGAAAATCTTAGTATCCTGCGGTCCTGTCTGGGATAAGTTAAGTTTCTTTTGACAGCCTCTAGCTTTCACAGCTACAGGAAGTTGGGGCCCCCTTTAATTGTGGGGCCCTGGGCAGGTGCCCAATGTGCCCAGTGGAAAAGATGGCCCTGGTTCCACAACTAGAAAAGTATGAACTCGCAAATAAACGTTTCCCATACATCTCGTAGGAAATGACTTTTAGGAGGAAGGAGACTTTTGCTGTCGCTGTTAGATGATTGGCTAGAAAGGCTCATGAGATGACTAATAATAGAGAAGTATGTAAAAGAGGACGTGCCACGCGCCGACGTATAATAGATTTTGATTTCATTTGACCACTAACACACCATTGCGCGTGCATCACTCGTATGTACAATGCCAACTTACACTATCCAGCGTCCATTGTGAGTTTAGGAGACTACTATTTTATCATTGAAAATAGCAGAATTGCCACTTCGAGAATGATATGATCTAGTTGGTATAGTTTGTACCTTTGTCCTGTGCAGTTCTTTCGTTTCGAACTTTTAATGACCGCCAGAGCATAACAAACCATAATTTGACCAACCATTTTGTCACATATTTGTGTTGTTTGGCGTACAGGGTACGCGCTTGTCACGTATATGTGATTATGGCCGTCAAAAGGTTAAAATGCTTTCGAAAACCGTTCTTTTTTTCGGAAAAAAATTTGTGTCAATAAGCTGGTGGGTACCAAGCTTCATAGCCTTGCTCACCGGAGCAAAGTTGCATGTCTGTCGGTCTTTTATAGGCTGTATTTCGGTGAGTGTGCCCAAGAGCTCCACGAGATCATTCCTTCTTCCATCGGGAGTCCAGACGTACAGCGGGTTATCACTCATTCCTCGTCGATGTTCCACACATTCGCACGAAGCGCTTTGCTACATCGTTTATTATGCGCACCGCCAAGGAGTGGAATTCCCTGCCTTCGTCGGTGTTCCCATGTTCATATGACCCCAATCTATTTAAGTCGTGAGTTAATAGGCTTCTTTTGGGGTAGGTCGTTCATCGTCGACCTCATCTCTGTCCTCCGGTAGATTGAGGTCAAGAGTAGGCTCATTTAATATAATTATATAAAAAAACTCCGCTGCCATAGCCATAGCTAGGCGATAAAATCAAATATATGATAAACGTTGGGGATAAAACTGCTCGGCTTAGCTCAAATGATATAACATTGCATATATCTCATGACAACAACAAACATTTCAGCTTCACATCATCGACTCCGGAGGCCAGGTCGTCCCCCGACGCGAACAACTTCCCGAGCACGCCCGAGCCGGCCCAGCTCCCCGAACCCGTGCTGCCCAAGACCGAGGCCGACTCCGAAGCCGTATGATGTCCACCCTCTTGGCCCGCCCACATCTACGACTTCGTGCCTCCCGACCAGCTATACTCCATCTTCACTGAACAATCGTACTGGACCGAAAACCTCATCTTCAAAGTGATTCAAGAAGATCCGATGTCGTTATATAATTAGGACACAACAGGTATATGTATCCACTTCCGTTTACATATTTTACGTATATTTGAGTCGAACGGACGTATTATGAAGGCATTTTTGTAACTTGAGATTAGAAGTGTATCGATGAGTAGTAGTATACTCTGCATTTTTACTTATTGTTAGTATTAATTGTACCTCGAGATGTAACGTTGCGTAATCCTTGGTGTTGTAGACATGGCCTCAAGTAGACATTAGTCGGTCATGATCTAATTGATGTGTAGCTTTTGATGTGTATAATTCTTCTGTCGTCGTTTTTAAGAGTTGTGAAATGCAACAATTTTTGGAAAATTACGTGGACATCAAGGAACCTTCAAAATTATGGAACATTTAAATTTTTTTCGATTTTCGATCGATTTTTCTTAATTATACACTTTTTTTAATCATACATATTTTATACATTCCAATACACAAATTCCAAAGACTGAAACAATATTTTATACAATTTTCATATTATTTAGTATTTCAAAAGCGCAGGATGATTTTAATCTAATAGTTAGTACTGTGTGCAGGGAGTCTGCAATTCGTCTGTAATCTCATTTATTCTGCAATATTGCTTAGATTTAAGACTGCGATTGATGCCATTCTTCTTATAATATCTTCTACACTATATTCTATACTCTTAACTTTATCTAATAAGTATTACTTAAGGATTTTTGGAGGACTAGATTCTGCACTTCTGCAATTATGGAAATCGGATCTACATGTAGCATAGGTCAGTAACTATGTAACAAGTTTACTGAACACATCCTGCGCTTTTAATAAAACGAGATTATTCAACGTAACTTGTATTCTATCGTCCATTCTTTTATTGTGAAGAAAATGCTCAAAAAATGGTTTGTAAAATATTAACGTTGGTAAGGGATCCAAGGTAAAAGAATGGGTCATAGATGATTTTTCATAATAAAAATAGTCCAAGTACAAGTTATTTTAGGCAGCTAGACCGAAACCGATTAGATAATATGAACAAACAAACAAACGTTGCCATTCCGCGTCGAAGTGTACAAAACAAGCGTTTCTTTACGACAACTTGATATTCACCGAGCGTGACGTATCACCGTATAAAGCATAACCTTACAGTACAAAATACGATATCGTATATTAATCATCTATGTATGCTTTACTTAGACATTTAAGTTAATTTTGTTAAGTTCTTAATTAAGCCCCGTAAATCAACGTGAACAATTTATACGTACAACATAGGTTTAGCGATGTATACATTTTTTTTTTATTCTATACAAGGGTTGTTTAGGTGTATTATGATTATAAAAATTATACCTCAATATTTTCAAGCGACTGTTTATGTAAGATATGCTACCCACTTCGGTTCACCGTAGGAAAAATACTGCTCTCGTTCCGCGAAAGTTCATGTTGGGACGAAGGATATATCGTTACTGTATCCCTTATCGATTTTATATATTCCAAGTAAAAAGTTTGCGATCAAACTATGATAAAAGTAATTAATAGGACGGACTGATAATGTTAGCATTATTACATGAAGTGGTTCAAATCTTGTTTAGAACGAGAGTAGTGCGACGGCTCGTGGAGTCCCTGGTCGGTGACAAATCACATTCCAATATAATAATAAGGTATAAAATTTTCGTCAAATTGTGACCGGAAAATATGGCACGGGTTTTGATAATGTCGTTCTTGTAACTTGTGGTTACTCGTGTTAACGTTTTTCTGGTCAGGCTTTAAAGCGTGTATAGCTTTAACGTTTTAAGAATCGTCCCATCGTTATGAAGTCGAAATGTATTGTAGTCATTAGCTCTCTTATTGTATAGAGGTGAACCTTGGATTTGGAGACAAGTAGCGGACGCAGCGCGGGCGCCGCGTGCGGCTCATTCTTTGTATATTTAGTACGAGCGCGCAACTCGGCCCCGTGCACTTTAAAAAAGAAAATGTAAAAAAAACAGTTACGTCCAATAATCGGTGTATTTTTACAAAGGTTTGGGTATCTAACCATTAAATATAAGGGGTTATGTCACTAACACTATGATATTGAAAAAAAAAATCTCTTTACATTCCACTAGATATAAAATGCATAATCTTAAAAAAAAAATGAATCTTTTTCTAACTTTATATAATATTATATTTATAACTAAGTAATGTAGCGATTTTAAGATTATAAAAGAGATTATTAAGAGGTACGAGTTAAGGACATTCCATAGAAACGATAGCTCTTGTAGATTTTTAGCATTTATATTGATAATTATAATATGATGTGTTTTTACCAAATTATTATTATACCAATGCTATTTACATTATACTATATTTCGAGTGTATAAGGTGCAACCGCAAGGCCTCTGTCGTCGACATGCCCTCAATACAACCATTTATTGCAGACGTTGTTTTACTGGCATTGGCGATATCGTTTCGATTACTGAGTTACAATATTTCACAGATGTGTATACTCTCTTCAGAACAAAAAAAAAGTAGTGTCACTTACAAATGGAGTAATTTCATATGATGATTAAATCTTACATTGTAATTTAAAATTGCCTTAAGGCTGCGCTACTTTTCATATTTCTCCATACATACGTTGTGGGATAACTGATCCAAGTATCACAACATGCGTCAAGATAAGCATGCTATCCAATCGTCTCGTTGCTATATATGTCTGTACGTAACTAGAGTAGTTCATTAAAAATAATTAGCTTCGAAACATTCATATTTATACTGAATTTAATATCTTTCGGTGTGAAATCTTTGAAACTATACGTGTACAGGCATAATGTTTAAATAACCTTTTTCTCTTTAAAATGACATATTTTCAATCGATACATTCAGTAGGTATTTCACAATAATAACAAACACCGGAAGGTCAGTGAACGTACGTTTGCGTTAAAAGCTACCGTGCTTCTCAGTCGAGAAAGCATGTGTTCTAGCAACTCCCACGAGCGAGTTCAAGCATTAGACTAACGCAGCCTTAAAGTTGATTTTCTTTTGACCATTGTCGTTATTTTATAACCTAAATTCTAAACCTGTAAGCCAAAAAGCAGTACCTTAAAATAAAATTGTTTCGAGAAAACAGGGACTATAACTATTTTGCGAGAGGAATCTCAATAGGATACTGGCAATACTGGGAAGTATTGCAAGTATCCTATTATTGCATACATAATATTAATATACAGGATCTTATTAGTACACAAATATAATATGCATGAAACACTTCATATAAAAGAATGGCTTAAAAATAGGAATCGAAATATGGCAGCCATACCGGACGCCTCCTTATAAGTTCAGTCGAAGTGGTTCGCCATTGCCTCTAAAACACTCTGTAGAGCTGGCTCAAGTTTGTGTAGTACTCAATGAAAGCGCTCAGAATATATGTTACTCTTATTCTATTTAATACTCAGTATAATGTGTTGCCAAATAGATTTACTGTCATTAGTATGTTATCAAGTCAGACTCGAGGTAGCCTCGACTATGTAAAGTAAATTTTTATAATTCTCTCTAATTGTCGTGTATATCCGATGTAATTCGATGTTGCTGTATCTATTCCCCTAGTCGTTTAACGGCTAAATTGGCAAGTATATAAAAATGAAGCCGAAACATATTGTGTAGCTTAGTTCGACAAGTAAGTAGACGTAATGGACACATTTAAAATCGTTTGTGATGTATAAGCAGCGAGGCGGCCTCGGATGTAAAACGATTTATAATCTACATTCTACAGTTTATAGAGTAAGACGCGATTGTCGCACATGTATCGATTAACTCATATTCTAGATTGATGTGTCGGTAGTGATTACTGATGTTAACGTATCTAACCCTTATGCTAAGCTTTCTACATTGTGCTCAAATATTCATTGAAAGTACAGATCTATGTATCCATGACAAAACCCTAGTTTATAAGAAAGTTTAGTCAATTTTGAATTTCTTGTTTCATCTAATTAATATGGAATTGCTCTAAAAACTGATTTATTGACTCATTTGTTCTCTTTCCACACGGCCGCATTTTTTCACGACGTGCTAGATGGCAGGTTCTTCAAAGGCCTATAATAAATTTAAAAAAATAGTACATAATAACATGGTACAATCACCTACTTTAGAGGGGATTTAAAAAGTTAGTGTATTTGAGGTATCCAGGATAGCGGCCATTTTCTATAAATGAAAAAGCGATTGTGTTACAAAAGCCACTCAGTCGCAGAGAGCACATCAGGCCATCATCACCTTGAAATTCAAAATCGACTAAAATCGACAAGTAGTTCGTTCACAACGATCACTCAGCCATACAACACGTTTAGGCAACTAATCAATCGTATTAATATCAAACTGTCCGTCTTAACCTTTATAATTAAGTATTTTTACGAAGCAAAATAACCAATAGAATGATATTCGTAGCGTAGATGTAATTTTTTCAAGTTTTCTATCGATCTTTGTACTGTCTCTATGTCAGACAGATTATTTCTACATTCCACTAGTTACGGTATATTTCTTAAACTTGATAAGCTATTTTCACATTATTTATATATCCTGTATGTGTATAGAATTTAATATTATGGTATGTAAAATTTTGACAATAAATTGTCCAAAAATTGGCCAGTATTATTTGAGACTAGGATCTAAATATGGTCATGCGACTAAGTATCTCTGCATTATTAGCAGCAGTAGGCAGCACTTGTTCTGAAGGCAGCAGTGATTGTGACTAAAGTCTGACTTTTACGTCTGTGCACAGTAATTGTAGGTCGTGAATAATAAAATACAGTGATATTTGTATTCGTCCTATTGAGATCGAATCTCGTATAAGGCTGCTATTAAAACGTTTCACTGCAACGACGAATCCTTGTCTCAAATGTATCAAAGATGATTTCGACGAGAAATATTTTTAATTCAAACGTAACGTTGTGTCAGTATCATAATAATATCCTTAATTGGTTAGTAGCTGCATTGCACAATCTGTATACGTATATATAAAACTCGCTTAAACAGTTTCAAAATAATAGAACAAAATTGCTCAATACATTTTTTAAACTTATATTTATCAACATAAGTCTTGTCGAATTTATAACGTACATTTATCGAATTTACGAACGAAATTGATGTAATTTTCAGACCCTTACACGGTAGCATTTTGAAATGATGTCGGAATTATTGGTGTTTCTCTGTAATCACTAGGTTAATATCTGTAAAATTTAAACAAAAGACTTGAAATGAGTCAGGCTTATTGAAACGATTCGAATATGAATATTTCCTTCAAACTAAATATTTCTGGACAGATGAATGTCTCGAAAATCATAATATAATCACGATTACGAGTATAAATACAAGTAGTTTTACACTTAATTAATACTATGAAGTAATAAATTACTCACTATAATATCTTCAGTATAACTTTTGTTGATTCATAAATTTTTCCCACGATAGCAATGCTACATATTTTCTTGATGAAAATCTTATTTTGTACAACGAAGATGATTTTGATTTGATCCGATGAATTGTCTTAAGCTCTCTAAGTTGTGATCATATTTATTTAATAAGTTGAATTTTCAGCTCGTTGTTTTTACTTTTATCAATGTCGATTTTGATTGATTGCTAATGTGAAATAATTGATTATTCTATTAAATTCAATCTTTATTTAGTGCTGAGTTACTGAGGACCTTAGTTAAGTTTAAAGATCTTTCTATGATAAAACTGTCTAATTTGCATATTTTCTCATTTGTTGTAAAGTCCGTCGACGTTGATATCGGTATTTTCACTTAGTAACGAAAAAGTGTCGGCTTCCAGCCCGGTTGCCCAAAAAGTTATCTTATGATTAGCCTAAGTTTTCCGTCTTGTGCACCACTACCATCACGGCTCCTTCTAAAATTATAACTCGGTTATACATGTATGTCTCAAATCTGTCTGAAAAATTAACGCAAAAGTTTTTGGGTGTTTTGTATTTCTAGCAAGGAGCAGTACATTTATATGTTTATAATATGGTAATGCCGACGTGACATATTATGTGCTCTGTTTATACTCAAATACCTTTTATATTTTTATATTTTAGCTTTACTAAGATAATAAATTATAATTTTTTTTATGAATACTTATTATTTTATTTACATTATTTTAGATCCTGTTTTATTCTAGTGGATTTGGATGGAACTAACCTTTACACGTCGTTGAGCTGTACCATATTTCGCAGTAATTCTACAAACTGCTTTTCTTTTTAACAGTGTCATCATACGTGTGTGGGTTATTGACGTGTGATGTAAGATATCGCGCAGGATAGCGCCTTGTGAAGTGCCGATTTGGGTAACAAATAATTTAAGCAAAAGCCGCAAAAGTTATCAAGTTACTAAATGTTATCATGTTGCAAAACGTTGTTTAGCTAAAAGTAACTTCGGTGTGGATTTCTGATCTCCCAGCTCTAGTCCGCTGATAAGTTTTTGACGTCTGATTTGTCTTAGGCTTCTAGTAGGCCTTGATTTACTCTTTCGTATATCCCAGTTGCAGGCGGGTTGTAAAGTATATCGGCCAAATGTTGTAAGTCGACCGCTTGTAGCTGTTGCAGGAGATACCAGAACTTCTGGTCATCTGAGGTCTTCAGCGGGTCGATCACGGCTTCGATTGGATGAACCAGGTATAATAACCGGGTATTTCTCTCCAAAAAGGTGACAGCTGCTCCTGCACGGATACTGCGTTCACGTCGAAATTTATCTCGGCCTGGATTTTCGCTTATTGCTCTTCAGACATTGTAGCTTGCTCCGCACAAGGTCTTCATTAATGTTCCGTTTTAAAATTCGGGGTCACCAATTGTTGGGATCAGAAGGATGACGTATAATTAAACTCGTGAAATTACAGGGAATAATTATTGCTCATTTATTGGTACCTGCCTTCCATAACAATTATGGATATACAACTCTAGTAGCTAGGTTCACCTATGCGCGGTGTGCGCGTCGTATACCTTGCCGACTCGTAGTCACACCAGTATGATAAACAGGATTTTTTTCTCGTTTGTCACACCACTGATTTTTCTACACCATTTATTCCTAACTAGTGCTGTCCTAGTTCTACTACTTAGTTTACAACCCGACGACGAAAACCTCTAAAAAGTTTAAAAATTAAAATTTGATAAAATCCACGACATCGTAAATTTTATTTTAACACTGCCTGACCTCCTATTATTACTGAAACTGGTCTCCCTCGTGGTCCTACGAGACCATTTGGGGTTCCTATTTCTGTCTGCAGGGTTTACAGGAACCTAACTAACCAAACCTCGGCGTGCCCCTGACGTCGACCGTCTAGGATTAGCGTTTCCGTCAGCAGGTCGACGGATCCCTGCAGGGTTTACAGGAACCTAACTAACCGAACCTCGGGGTGCCCCTGACGTCGACCGTCTAGGGTTAGGGTTTCTGTCAAGCAGTTCTGATAAGAACTATTTTAACGTTTTAGACGATTCCGTAAAGAAATAGGAGTGTCGGGAGCTGTGAGGCCACTCTTCTCTTCGGTTCCCTTGCCGACTCGTACCTACACTAGCAATTATCGTATACATGATGTGGAAAAATCAGTGGTGTGACAAACGAGAAAAAAATCCTGTTTGTCATACTGGTGTGATAATCTGGTGTGACTACGAGTCGGCACCTGTCGTATAGCGTCGTCTGCTCGCACACTATAAAACTACCGACACCGGCGTGCATCTCGTCAGTACGTTTTAGCTTGCGAGCTTATGTTGCCTGTTGGTGCGACGAGTCTTTAGATGTGGCGTAAGTATGTGAATCCGCCTGTCCATACCATGTAACATACATAAAACAATGCATAAAACTAAGATTTAATAAAGTTCACTTACAATTTAACATGCTCTAAAGTTGTCTAGCGGGGGTTTTCCACCAAACAAAGTGTCTGGCAGTGGAGGAGGTGAATCATCATAATAAAAAAAACACGCTTTATAGTATGACATAACTTAGCAGCTATTTACCACAACTTTGTTACTTACCTGATATCGGCTAAAGCCACCACGACTGCCTTTTCATAATATCGAATTGTTCTTACATAAAGTAATGCATTTCCACAAAAAAAATTGTAGCTTTTATAAAATGACGTAGGTCTGGCGTTCATGGGATTTTGCTCCATTACACTTATGCCCTTTCACAATAATAATAATCATCTGATATTGCATCTTATTTCCGTTAGGGCGACTACTCGTTCAGTTACGGGTACACGCCTGCGTGTAGGTATTAAAAAAAAATAGTATGATGAGCAATTGAACAGCGCTACGACGCGCGAGCGGGCACGGGCGCGTGCCTCGGGCCTCGGGTTGTTTCGATTTTTTCCCTTCGTCCTATTCGGGCAGGCTAAGGTCTTGGACCATACCGCCTCGTCTTCAGTGCTAATCCTCCTTCTTGTACAAAAGTAAGTGTGCAATATGAGCACAACACTGTTACTGGGTTGGTGAGAATAAAACTCGGGAACTGCTTCTTTCTTCTTATTTATTTTTCTTGCTTCTTAGGAGAGTATTCTTGAAGGTGGCCTGCCGTTGACTGTGTCGAATGCAAAAAAAGGCCCCTTTTTTATACAGATTTCGTTAAGCGATTAACCAATCAGAACAGTGCAAAAAGGCGGGAAAACATTGCGCAATTACCTTAAGTACTACAAAACTTTACCTTAAAGTGAACCGCGAGACAATTTTTGCGTTTTTCGCTAACTTTTTCTATATAAACCTATGTAAAACTATGTGTTATTAGCTTCTATGTAACAAGAACTATCAGACAAAAATATAAAATCAACAAAAACATAACATAATAAACTTATTTACTACTAACAATAAATCTGCTATGTGAACAAAACAAACGTTAAGAAACTATCTATTTAGAGACTTACTATATCAAATTCACTGTACAACATGCTTATATACTGTCCTGGCAGTGTCTATATGTCACTTAAATCACTATATACTGTCTTATCAGCGCGTACGTAACACTAAATCACTATGTACTGTCCTATCAGCGCGTACGTAACACTAAATCACTATGTACTGTCCTATCAGCGCGCACTATGCACTTAATCACTATGTACACTATTTTCACTGTCCCGCACATCACTCCCGCCGTGCGACCGCGTCGCATCAGCTGTCGGTGCGGGCTCGACGTCCGTAGACAGGGGCAGGATCACCAGCTTCCTCACGGGGCGGCGCAGGACGCCTCCCTTTGTCCGCACGTCCACCGTGCGAACGATGTTGTCGGGGCCTGGATACGTAGCGATGACTCTTCCTCGGATCCACACGTTGCGTGGCAGGTTCGGGTCGACGATCTGTACGAGGTCGTTGACCTGTACTGCTTGACCTTGTCCGTGGGGCTCCCGCCGGTGTTGGAGCTCAGGGAGATACTCCTTTACCCAGCGTAGCCAGAAGACATCTGCTAGTCTCTGCGCTGCTCGCCAGCTGGACCGTGAGATGGCGTCTTGCTCGGTGAATGTGCCTAACTGTGGCACTCGCCCCGGTCCTCCCAACAAGAAGTGGTTAGGAGTCAGGGCTTCTGGATCTTCCTGGCTGACTGAGACATGAGTCAGCGGACGACTGTTGACGGTGTACTCTACCTCTGTAAGTAGAGTCGTGAGGACTTCCTCTGTGGGGTGACGTTCGTGTAACGTCGCTGTTAGTGCTGTTTTTACTGAGCGAACCATTCGCTCCCAGGCCCCGCCCATAAATGGGGCTCCAGGTGGGATGTAGCGCCACGAAATGGTCCTCTTCGTCGCCTCTTCCTTGGTCGCTGCGTCGATCGCTTGTCTTAGTTCCTTGTCGGCGGCTTTTAGGTTGGTGCCGTTATCCGACCAGATTTCAGTCGGGCAGCCGCGTCGTGCGATCAGTCTGCGTACCGCCATCACCGCGGAGTCGGCGCTTAGTGAGCCGGCAACTTCAAGGTGTATAGCTCTTGTGGTAAGACATGTGAAGATGGCCACATATCTCTTCTGTCGCGTTCGTCCGACGGTCACTGAGAGAGGTCCGAAGTAGTCGACGCCGGTGAAGGTAAAGGGTCGTTTGTGATGAGCTAGGCGACACGCTGGTAGGTTCCCGGTTCTCGGGTACGGTGGTACTTGAGTCTTCATTCTGCAGAACAGGCATCGTCGTAGTAGTGTGCGTGTGATTGGGCGTAATCTCAGTACCCAATATTGCTGCCTACACTCGTTCACTGTGGCTTCTACGCCGGAGTGATGGAGTTGTCGATGTATACTTTGCACCCAGAGTTTGACTGTAGGGTGGTCACCGTCGATCACCAGCGGGCTCTTGACTTCTTCCTTCACGTCTTTGACTGCTTGAATACGACTTCTTAGTCGTAACGTGCCGTTTATGGACTCGACACTGAGTTGGTGAAGGCGACTTTCTTTTGAGATAGGCCTCCCGCTGTTCAGTCTGTCTATCTCTTCTGCGAAGGACTCTTCTTGAGACGACCGCATCAGAAGTTCTTCTGCTGACTTGAGCAACTCTGCTGTGACTGGTAATAACTTCTCTTCTCGTGACGGTTTCTTTGTCGTTGTCGGTGCCTGTTTCTTCGCTGCAGTGTTGTTTTTCTTCCACGCAGGATCAGCCTCTTTATTCTTCTTCGTTCTTCTGTAGTTGACTCTTTGTTTGGTGGCTCTGCAGAGTTGGATAAATTGCAGAACGCGCGCTGTTGAGTACCGGAGTCTGTCCCAGTTGGAGAATTTTGTTGGATCAGGCAGACCCTCTGCAAGCTTCAGTCTTCTCTTGACGTTTACGTGATGAGTCTTCTCTTCCTCAGAAGGTTCTTCTGTTGGTGTTCTCGTGGTTTCTATTGGCCATGAGTGTTCCGCCAAGTACAGGAAGTCAGGGCCTTTGAACCACCGATGATTCTTGTCGAAAGTTGCTGGCACGTCTCGGGTGGCGTCGTCCGCCACGTTCATTTTTGTTGGTACCCAGCGCCAGTCATTGACCTTAGAGCTTTCCTCTATAGCTGCCAGACGATGAGCTACGTATGGTTTGTACGATCTCGAGCCCGTCCTTATCCAGGTGAGGACCGTCTTGCTGTCTGTCCAGAACACCTTGCGATCGGGCTTCCTCTCGTGCTCTTCGACCACTGTCTCTGCCAGTCTGGTGCCCATGACCGCTGCCTGCAGCTCCAGTCTGGGAATCGATGTCAGCTTCAATGGCGCCACTTTTGCTTTGGCTATGATGAGGGACAGAGCGACCTCGCCGTCGGCTGCCACCGATCTCCAGAAGAGAACCGCAGAGTAGGCAGACTCGCTGGCGTCGCTGAAGACGTGGAGTTCCAGGGAGGTGGCATCGCTGTAGTGTAAGTATTGCCTCGGGATCGCCACCTTGTGAAGGCTCTTTAGGTGCGCCATCCATGTTTCCCACTGCTCCGCCAGGTCTTCGTCGATCTTGTCATCCCATGCTGTTCCTCTGCGCCAGACTTCTTGGAGGAGTTGTTTCGCTCTGATCGTGATAGGCGAGGCGAGCCCGAGCGGGTCGAAGAGTGACATTACTATTCTTAAGGCTTCTCTCTTCGTCGGCTGCTTACCCTCTTTTAGTGTTGAAGGTATTCTAGTTAAGTTGAGGTTGAAGGTAAGCTCGTCTGAGTTGATCTTCCATATGACACCCAGGACTCTTTCTGTTTGTTCTTCTGTTTTATAGAGTTCTATGTCTTCCGACTGAGTGGCTTCCCCGAGCGCCTCTAGGAGTGACATCGAGTTCGATTTCCATTGCTTTAACTCGAAGCTGGCTTTCATGTGTACTTCCCGTACACTCTTAGTGATACGCTCGGCGTCTTCCAGGCTTCTGAAGCTGTCTAAGTAGTCGTCGACGTAATGTTTCTGTGTGATGGCTGCGGCGGCTTCTGGGTGAGTTTCTTCGTGCTGTTTGGCGTTCAGGTTCTTGACGTAGATTGCTGTCGATGGTGAACTCGATGCTCCGAAGATTAATGATGTCATCCTGTATTCTTCTGGAGGTTGGTCGTCTCGTCGATTTCCGCGCCACAAGTACCGCAGTGCATCTCTGTCTTCTGTTCGTAGCTTGACCTGCATGAACATCTCCTTGATGTCCGCTGTGACGGCGACTGCGTGTTGTCGGAACCTCATGACGACGCCTGGTAGAGACTGTAGTAGGTCGGGACCTTTGAGCAGCATGTCGTTGAGAGCCACCCCTTTGGTCTTGGCGGCCGCGTCGTGTACCACTCGAAGCTTGTCTGGCTTCATTGGGTTGATAACTGCGAAGTGAGGCAGATACCAAGTCTTGTCTGTTGTCTTCTGCTGTGGAGCGGGTTCGGCGTACCCTTTAGAGATGAGAGCGTCCATCTGTTCGACGTACTTCTTCTTGAGTGTAGGTTCACGATCGATCTTCTTTTCTATGTTGAAGAGCCTCTTCAGTGAGTTTTCGTAGTTGTTCGGGAACTTGACCTCTTCTTTACGCCAGAGAAGGCCGGTCTGGAATCTTCCATCTTCCATTCTTGTTGTGGTCTTCTCTAGGGTGCGTAGCGCTCGTTCCTCTGGATCAGTCTTCGGTCTTTTGGGATTCAGGCATAGAGCATCCATCTCGAAGTATTGTTTCACGAGGTTTTCTATGTTCTCTTCTGCATCTTCTGTTATGTGTGATACGAAGTCAATCTTCTGTCCGAAGGTTCGGGTCTGGCTGCCATGGAGTACCCAACCTAGTGGCGTGAGGGATGCCGCTGGATGGTTCTTGTCTCCACTTCTGGTTTCCGTAGTCAGCAGAAGATGCCAGTTGTCTTGACCGATGAGCACTCGTGGTTTCGCATTCGCGTACGTAAGGTGTCCCCTGATGTCAGTTAAGTGTTGACACCCTTCCACTAGTTCTTGTGGAACTCGTTGAGACGAAACTTGCAGGTTCTTCACTGTGCGTGCTTGTATCTGTTCTTCACGATCGTTGAGCCCCTTTAATTTGATGGTGACTCTTCTTGAGGCTGATTCTGATGTCTTCATATCATTGATGGTTTCTATTTTCAGCGGATCGACAGGTCCCGTTGCTCCGATGCTTGTTACTACACTGTCGTCGACGAGCGTGACTGTTGACCCGTCGTCCATTAACGCGAAGGTGTCGACGGCTCCTTTCGGTCCCTTTACTTGAACCGGTAGAATTTTCAAGTAGGACTGCTTCTTGACGGTCCAAGTCGAGTTGATTACTTCTGTTTCTTTATCTTCTGTCTTCTCTGTCTTCTTTTCGTAGTGCAGCATCTTGTTATGAGAGTACTTGCAGTTGTTGACACCACATGGCCTTGGTTTACAGTGGTGTGTCTTGTTCCTATAACGAAGACATCTGAAGCAGAGGCGTTTGGACTTGGCCATGTCCCATCTTGCGTTCGCGTCCATCTTCTCAAACTTTTCACATTCTGTTGCGTTGGTGTGACTTGTGTTTTCACATATGATGCACTTCGATGTCTGTGTCTTCTCAATTACGTTGTTGACCCTCTGCGTCCTTCTTTGTGGTGCGGTTGACGTAGGTGCTGCCATCTGTTCAGGCAGTGCGTAAGGTCCGCACAACTCTGCTTCCCTTCTGAAGAATTTTTCTATCTTGATGAGGCAAGGGTCTTCACGTGGCTGTGTGGCTGAGAAGTCGTAGTATCTGTATCGTAGAGTAGGCGTCAGCTTGTCCACCAATGTCTTCGCGAGTTCAGGGTTGTACATGTAGTTGAAACAACCCAAGGTTTTCAACGTCGCCACTACGTTGGATATTTTCGTGGCGAATATGCAGATGTCCCTCGGTGACTCAGTAAGGCGGGGTAAACCTCGAAGTGTTTCCATCTCCAGCATGGCTATTGACTCTGGTCTTCCGAATCTTGACTCCAAAGTCTTCATTACTTCAGCTGGATGCGCGTTGGTTATGAGTAAGCCTTCAACCGCTTCTTTGGCCTTCCCCTTCAGGTTTCTTCTAAGTCGATTCGTGTTTTCAACCGGACTGAACATTGCTTCTGTTTCACTGTAGGCGGCGCGAAAGGGTAGCCATTCTTGATGCGACCCACTAAAAAATGGCAACTCGATGAACTTGGGTCGTTGGGCGGCGCCGACTGCTCGGGTGATGGCTTCGGCTAGGAGGGCTAAGTCAGTTTGCCCTCCCGCCGATGACTGACGTATTTCTTCATGCTTCGCTGGCCTTGGTTCTTCTATGTGGAGTCCGACTGTTGGTTCTTCTGGGGGGTGGTGAGGTTCGTTGGTGATCGCTAACACCGGACGAGTCACTTGATGTTCCAACCAGTTGTCCACTCTTGCGTTAACTTCAGATTTTGAATAGAGAGAGACGTCATCTTCTTCTTCTTCTGAGTCTTCCTTTTCCAAGGCGGCTAGTCGCGCTGCTGCTAGTTCCACTTGCAGGCGTAGTAAATCTTCTTTCGCTTTTGCGAGCTTTTTTTTTTTTTTTTTTTTTTTTTTTTTTGAGCTTGATTTCTTTTGTTCTGCTGTGTGTTGATCCCCCCCCCGCCCCTTTCTTGTTAGGGTGGCGGAGATCCTGAGTTCCCGTCGTCTTCGGTGGAACGGCATTGTTCCTTGTAGCTTGCCTTACTGTGGAAGCTTCTGTTTCTTGACGAGTTTCTTTGTTGACAGTCGCGGGCGGCTTCATCAGCTGTTTCGCTCTCGCACCTGCCGTTAGTGTCGTCGTAGCCGAGGGGGTTACGGACGGAGCGGCGGCGGTAGCAGGTTGCGAGGCGGAGGTGGCGGTTGCGGCCGAAGCAGAGGTTGCGGCAGTCGAGGTGGTTGCGTCGGTGGCGGAGGTCACGGTGGTTGGATCAGTCGCCGCGGAGGTGTCTGTTTGTTCTGATGTCTCCGTGGCGGTCGTCCCTGTTGCTGTAGATTCTTCCGTGCTGGCTTCCGCGCTGGTACCGGTCGCCGAGTTAGTAGTCTCGGACGACGACGGCTTCTGTTCCACCGGTGGCTTGCGTCCTCTTCCCTCGGAGCGTGTGACGGGCATTCTGTCAGCTGATGATACGTAGTAATCTTCCCTAACTAAAATCTTCGAAATCTTCACGTAGATAGATCTTCCCTAGCTAAAATCTTCGAAATCTTCACGTAGGTAGATCTTCCCTAGCTAAAATCTTCACGTAGGTAGATCTTCCCTAGCTAAAATCTTCGAAATCTTCACGTAGATAAATCGTCCCTAGCTAAAATCTTCGAAATTTTCACGTAGATAAATCTTCCCTAGCTAGAATCTTCGAAATCTTCACGTAGGTAGATCTTCCCTAGCTAAAATCTTCGAAATCTTCACGTAGGTAGATCTTCCCTAGCTAAAATCTTCGAAACCTTCACGTAGATAAATCTTCCCTAGCTAAAATCTTCCAAATCTTCACGTAGGTAGATCTTCCCTAGCTAAAATCTTCGAAATCTTCACGTAGATAAATCTTCCCTAGCTAAAATCTTCAAAATCTTCACGTGGAGAAATCTTCCCTAGCTCTTCAAGTCTTCCCGTAGATCTTCCCACAAATCCGGCGCTCGAAGGACCATTAATTGTGCAATATGAGCACAACACTGTTACTGGGTTGGTGAGAATAAAACTCGGGAACTGCTTCTTTCTTCTTATTTATTTTTCTTGCTTCTTAGGAGAGTATTCTTGAAGGTGGCCTGCCGTTGACTGTGTCGAATGCAAAAAAAGGCCCCTTTTTTATACAGATTTCGTTAAGCGATTAACCAATCAGAACAGTGCAAAAAGGCGGGAAAACATTGCGCAATTACCTTAAGTACTACAAAACTTTACCTTAAAGTGAACCGCGAGACAATTTTTGCGTTTTTCGCTAACTTTTTCTATATAAACCTATGTAAAACTATGTGTTATTAGCTTCTATGTAACAAGAACTATCAGACAAAAATATAAAATCAACAAAAACATAACATAATAAACTTATTTACTACTAACAATAAATCTGCTATGTGAACAAAACAAACGTTAAGAAACTATCTATTTAGAGACTTACTATATCAAATTCACTATACAACATGCTTATATACTGTCCTGGCAGTGTCTATATGTCACTTAAATCACTATATACTGTCTTATCAGCGCGTACGTAACACTAAATCACTATGTACTGTCCTATCAGCGCGTACGTAACACTAAATCACTATGTACTGTCCTATCAGCGCGCACTATGCACTTAATCACTATGTACACTATTTTCACTGTCCCGCACAGTAAGGCCGAAGCATCGTCTTAAGTTTCATCCTTCTTGTTCAAAAGTAAGTAAGTCCGAAGCCCCATCTTTTTTATCTTTAGGCCTCGGGTTGTCTTAGCATATTTTGACAGCGGGTATCGTTCCGCTCCGCGCACCCGCCTGTGTTTTACAGGATGCCCTTTTTTTTTTTTTTTTGTTTTTGGTGGGTGGGAGTTCATCAAATGACCCCCCCCGCCCTGGGCGGAGCGGAAGGGAGTGTCAGACTCTTACTGACTAAAAACCACCCATGTTCCTTCATTGGCCCTTTATGTTCCAGGGCCGCGGTATCTCTTTCGAACAGTCCCGCAGCCCTGGCAGGCACCGGCCCTTGCGGGCCCCTCCCGTTTGCTGACAACTCTTTGAGGCGCGCGTGGAACACGAACGCGCCGTCGACACGGCCTGCCCGTCGTCATACGACGGACGGACGGCGAGCTATTATAGGATGCCCTTAGAATAAGATTGGTGCCACTAGGAAGCCTGTCCAAACGCAGTCTCAGTCAGTAAAGTTGTAAAGAACTAGGTACTAGTACTACTAGGATATTACTGATCTTTTAGATCTTTATGTTCGTAACAATTAGGTTGCTGCTACCAGAAGTAAAATAACTGTGAAAGAATTGTACCTACATAGTCCTTTCGCACTTCCATACTTCTGTAGTACTCATCATCTAATCAGACACTTCCTTTCTTGCCATATCCTTCATATAGTTCATCTCTTTCAAAATAAAATATCATGTAAATAAATCAATATAATATAAAACTCAAGCTTTAAGCGACCACATGGACCCCCTAATTCTGCCGTATTCGAGCAGCCCCTCGAGGGGCCCGATGGCGGACACCACCGGGCACTTGTTGTAGAAGTAGCGGTAGCACGTGTCGCGCACGTGCGACACCGTAATGCGCTCCACGGCGCGGATCTGGTTCAGTAGCGTCGGCCGGCAGCCATAGTACAGCGTCCACTTCCCTATGTCCATGCACGTGCCCAACGCACTTTCCATTTCTGACAAAATCTTCGTCTTCAGAAAATTCTTGGCCCTCTGGACCTCCGGCTCCGTGACGCTCAGGCACAAGTACATGAGCTCGTCTTGTATCAACATCATCATGTCGTCTAAGTGCATCACACCGCTCACAAAATGCACTCCAAAGAGTCCGCAGTCTTTGTAGGCAATATTGAATGTTTGGTAAGAGTCGCACAAGCCGCAGCAGGACGCTTCCCGGGCGACCCGCACGGGGTGCATCTCCCCGCCGGGCTGCGAGCGGTCCCAGCCGCCCAGTAAAATCCGCGCCACTTCCATCACGATTCTGTCGTTGTCACTGAAGGCCGGACCTTCCACGGCGACCATGACATGTGCAGTGGGCATCGAGTCGTCACGATATCTAACTTCTGAGCCTGTGTATCTGTAGGGTTCCATTTCGGAACCCTTGTGCGATTCCAGACAGCCCATGTAGCAATTGGCTAGCGAGAACATCTGCTCGTGCGTGATTCCACCGACCGCGGCCAGTACTGTGCGGCAGGGGTTGTAGAACCTGGAGAGATAACTGGAGATGGAGCAGACATTGAACGAGTACAGGTTGCTGGTGGGACCCATCACGGTCTGAGCGAGCGGTGTGCCCTGGAACGCAGCGGTATGCAAATAGTCGACCACCACTTTGCCGGGGTTCTTGTCGTGTTTTAGCATTTCCTCATAGACGACCACTTTCTGATTCTCGATTTCGTTTTTGTTTAAAGCGTTGTTAAATACGCAGTCCATGAGTATCTCTGTGGCGAGCAGCGCGTCCTGGTTCAGGCACTCCACATAGTAGACCACTAGCTCGCGACCCACGTGGCACTTGAACTTTGCACCGATACACGCCATTTGTGTTTCGAGAGTAATTTTGTTTCGAGCGCAAGTTCCTTTGAAAGCTATATGCTCGAAAAAATGGGATATTCCATTGTCAGAAGAGCTTTCGTAACGGGTGCCGGCGTCTATGAAGAGCCCGATGCTGGCTTTACAGCTCTCACGATCCTCGGTGGCGATGGTCAAGCCGTTGAACAGCTTGGAGTAGCGAGTGACCGGCAGGTTTGAAAGGTATTGAGTGAAATTATACGGGCAACATACATGTCTGGTGAAAGACTTTAAAGGTTTGAATTGCCTTTGCATAATGCTTGTTGTTTTGAGCATCCTTGATTATTATGTGTACAATAATAAACAAATACGTGCTATGTCAATGAGTGGGGTGGTTGGTTATGCTGATGTGTCATTGTCATAACATGACCATAGTCAGCGGCAAAGAGTAAAATACTTATACCAAAAGATGAGATGACAGCGGAGAAAGGCTTCTAGAGATTAAAAAAAGAGGTGCTGTCATTTTTTGCAGACTTTAAAAACACACTCAGTAAATAAAATATAGTAAGACACACCAAAGCTGCGCCAAGACACCCTGTTCTCCGACTTCTATTAAATTGGTAATATACCTAATCTTAACACTATGGTATAATTTGGTTGAACTGAATTCTGTATTGGGTGCCGATCGATGGCTACTGCGCGCACGGCGGACGGAGAACAGCAAATGAAGATGCGACTTCTTGCTCTCTTAGTGTAATTGCATTATGGCATGCTGCCAACTAGGGCATGCAAACCGGATACCCGGATTTTTTAGAATATCATAACCGGGTTTTTCGTTTTTTTTTGCGGTTATGTTTCTCTGTTGTTCATTTAATAATACTTTAATTTTCCCAAACAAAATATTCAGCATTTCTACATCAAGCTTACGGAACCACTTGCGTAGAAAACACTCAATAGATTTAAAAGAAAATGTCAAATCTATAACAGAAACAACACCAAGCACAAGTGCAGTAGATATTTTCAAATACAGTCAAGATATCAAAACAGAACCTTCAAAGCAAAAAAAAACACAAAAAATTTTTTCACAAAATGACATTCTTATCATTAACACTAGAAACGGGATATTTACCATGTTTACTGTTTGTTTAACGAACAAGAAAGAGGGTAGACCGATTTGTCTGCTCATAAACACCCACCCGCAATAACTTCAGTTTATCCGTGATCATGATGCTTGCAACAGCGCCGAAATATCGGGAACTCAAAACAAACTGTCATCATCTGCCTAGCCTTTTCCCAACTACGTTTGGGTCGACTTCCAGTCTAACCGGATGCAGCTGAATACCAGTATTTTACATGGAGTGACTGCCTATCTGACCTCCACAACCCAGTTAGTGCTAGGTAATACGATACCCCTTGGTAAGACTGGCTGTCAGACTTTCGGGACACTGACTACCTGTAACGACTGCCAAAGATGTACAAATGACCGAGACCAACGGCTTAACGAGCTTTCCGAAGCATGGAGGAAACTCGGTATGTAATGGGTGGTCACCCATCCACGGACCAACCTAGGCAAGCATGGCTTAACCTAAAGATCGACCCGAGCGGCTGTTCTTATTTAGCCACGAGCTCCTCACTCAAAACAAACAGTAAACATGGTAAATATCCCATTTCTAGTGTTAATGATAATGTTAGTGACCATGACAGTTAAAAAAATTACATTCTGTTGAATATATCGTATCAAAGACGGCGCTTTGGATGACCTGAGGGTCTAAAATGGCCGCTTTAGCAGAATCATAATAGGATAATAATATGAATTACGTTTAAATTCTTAAAATGGTCATAGACGTATTATAAATCACCTTGTGACCATTTTAAGAATTTAAACGTAATTCATATTATTATCCTATTAAGATTCTGCTAAAGCGGCCATTTTAGACCCCCTGCCCTTCAAAACATTTTGTTCTTCTGAGGAGCTTAGAAAACTTTTTATCAAAAGCGGTCCTCAAGAATAAGCTTTATTCTATGCTATGTTTAAAGAAAATAAACTTTTTGTATTGTTATTTAGTAGTTGTAGCATATGTCAATCCAGACAAATGCTTACATGCCCTAGTGACAACATAATTATAATTAACAATCATTAAACCTCTTTTTACTCCTTTTACTACAATATGAATTATTATAATAATTCATATTGTAGTAAAAGTAGGTACTAGTGATATGGGCAGATAATTATCTGCCCATATCACTAGTACCGGTGCTCTCTAAGGTCTATAAAGAGATATTTATGACAGGATAAATGACTACTTTGAATATTTCAATTTATTTGCTATATAGCAGATAAAGTCATAAAGGAGATGTTACATCGAGCTTGTAATGAATTTTACGTCTGAGCATCGCGGTTCCACGTGGCGAGGCTTGCCCCTAAGGCCAATATTTACATAGCTCCTGCCTTTGAACACGGCTTCGCGACTCAGCCTCTTGTCGTGATCTCAACTAAACAATGTTTAATATTAATGATGTGTTTTCCAACTATTTAGGGATTTTGTTTCACAAACAATGAATTTATGAGGGCGGGTTTAGGCAGTATTGTTGCTGGAGAAAATTGTTTTCTTAGCTTTTGCTGTGTAAACACGTAACCATAATTATTATAAAACTAGCTGTGCCCGCGACTTCGTCCGCGTGGAATAGTGACTTTTCGGGCAGCATATTTTGAACTACATATACCGGCGGCGTTTGGGTAGCTAAAAATTTACTTTAATAAGTAATGCTTCTCTGTATACGATATTTGAGGTATGGCCATCGGGGATGAAAGCATACAGGCTCCTAGGATTGCTAACACGTGACAGAGCCACATACAACTGACCGTGCGAGAAACAGCTGATACTTAGATCTACTTCTACACCCACAACTTTCTGCGTCTGACCTTGGGCTTTATTAATTGTCATCGCAAAACATAGACTGACTGGAAACTGGACTCGTTTATAACTAAATGGAAAATTGTTTGAAATGAGAGGAATCCGAGTAATGAAAACCTTTTCCACACCCTGTTTGAATCTCTGCTTCTATCAGATTTCGTTGTAAATTGGTCACTTTTAACCTGGTGCCATTGCAAAGTTTTGGAGGGCTATTTCTAAGAAGCATTATGGGTACGCCTACTTTATTTTTATTTTATGTGCTGGTAGTCCAGGAGCATTGAGGGATTCTAAAAATTCTACTGGGTAGCTTGTAGATTCTCCTTCTTCCATGACTCTGTTAATGGAGATATACTCAACATAATCCCCCGGAACATAGCTCAAAACTTCAGCGTTTATTGTTGCTGCTTGGTCGTTTCGTGGCGTCAAAATAGCTCTTTCGCAAAGCCAGGAATTTTCGCAAGTTGGTATTTGCGTTGCGTTTCCATACACAGATGATATGAGGTCTCGCATTGATGAAACTATGTTGCATAGGTTTTCATTAAGAACAACTTTTCCTTGTTCCTGACACCACACACCGTTACCAATCTCAAGTAGCAAATCTGAAAATTCTTGAGCATTTTCGTTGCCTCCAATTTGTGAGATGAACGTCAAGGTGGATGACGGGTGGATATCTCTCGTGGATCGAAAAACTTAAAATACGCCAAACTGCCTCAGAGGAGCTTATATACCGGCCCGACTGAAACCTTGTAACTTCATCGTTATCATTATTAGCGAACCCCATAGTTGCTCGGTCAGAGCCTTTATTCACATATCTATACATATAATAAAACTGTAGAAAAGTCGTTTTTGTACATCAAAAAAAATCCAAAAAAAATAGCCAGGTTGTTAAAGGACAACCAATAGAACCCATTTCCAGCATTTTTAGAATTTTTGTCTGTTTGTCTGTGTATTTGTTCGGGCATCACGTAAAATGTACAAAAGCAAAGTAGATAACTTTTATACACAACGATTGAGCGTAACTTGAAGTAACATTTAGTTTTTGTTTCATTGCAATCGATTCAGTCTATCAAAAGATATTTGAATTTAAAGTGTTACAGAAGTAAAATTGGGGTTATGTGCACTTGGTCTCACAACTTCCTGTAACTTATATACACAACAATATGTGCGTAAATTGAAGAAACATTAAGTTTTTTGTTTCATCGTAATCAGTTCACACCTTATAAATGAAAAGAAAGAAAAATGTAAATTAATAAAATTATAATAGTGTTTCCGAAGTAGAATATTAAAACAGCGCCATCTATCGAACTCAGACTGGACTATATCTAGAGCTCAACTGCGTGCAGCATTGAATATAGATATTCGATAGATGGCATTGTGCGTGTGACGACATTTTCTGATTGAGGCATGTTCAACTAAATACTTATGGAGAAATTCCTGACCTAATAGGGTACGTGAAATTTGTCACAACAGGTCCTTATTGGCTATTAAAGAGATAGTTATAAGTATACCAGGGAACCCGATCAGTCAATACGGTTTGCCCACACCGACAGTCGATGGGGAACGTATAAACAGAGATTACGTATCAGAAATTAGTTAAAAACCCGTGGAACTCGCAGAAATTTTACAAAATGGCTGCGCAAAGACAGAGGAACAGCGCCAGACGTTTTATCAAACGTCTGGCGCTGTTAGTGGATAGGGTATGCTGCAGTGTAGAAAACGCCTCGGGTGAAATCCTGTTTTTAGACACACCGGGCGGAACAGGTAAAACTTTCCTAACCAAAGTCATTTTGGCTCGAATAAGGAACTTTGGGAGTATGAAGAACAGGGTGTAAAGCTCTACAACCCCCATTGAAAAGGGAGGATCCTCCGACCAGACGGGTGTTATGTCTGGTGGGCTACTGCCCTACAGTTGTTGTCGGGTTCTTCTGTATAGTCTTAAGTCGCGAATAACTTTACTTGCGCGATGCAGAATTTAGATATATTTAGATTTTTAGTTTATCCTCATCATCCTCTGCGTCATAGATGGCACTGTAGTACTTTTTGTAGTGCCGCTACATCACTCCCCCCCGGAGACGAGGGTCGGTAGTAGAATGAGTCGTCGATTACCAGGCCAGTGGAAAGTCGTTGCCGCATTGTTCACGGTGAGTCGGAACTGTCTGCGGCGGTAGTGCGAACCCCTTGAGTCGGGGTCGGCGCTGCATGTGCTCCGTTGCGTCGGACGTGGTACAGCGCCGCGATGTGGCTGACTGCTCGCGTCGACCGGGAGGTACAGCTCTCAACCGGCCGAAAGTGCAGTGCCAAGGTAGCTTGCTGAGGCTGAGGGTGCTGACCAGGAATGTGCTTCCGCTGCATGCTGGTGGTCAGGAATACCCATTTTGAAGCTGGCTGGCTATATGACTCGCTGCTCGATAGCTTGAGGAAGTTTGAGGAAGCTTGAGGAAGTGATGTTGATGACGTCACGTTGCTCGAAGGCTGCGCTGACGTCCATTTCGGGGTCACCAATTTGGGGGTATGGAGAACAGGGTGTAAAGCTCTTCAACCACCATTGTAAAGGGAGGATCCTCCGACCAGACGGGTGTTATGTCTGGTGGGCTACTGCCCAACAGTTGTTGTCGGGTTCTTCTGTATAGTCTTAAGTCGCGAATAACTTTACTTGCGCGATGCAGAATTTAGATATATTTCGATTTTTAGTTTATCCTCTGCGTCATAGACGGCGCTGTAGTACTTTTTGTTCTATGTTGCTGAAGTACTTTTTGTAGTGCCGCTACAGAACCAAAATAAAATTTCCCTTGCTGTCGCCTCTTCAGGGATAGCAGCCACATTATTGCCTGGAGGAAAAACGGCACACACAACATTTATAATTCCAATCGACTTAGACCGCACGGAAAGCCCGGTTTGCAACATATCGCGAAATAGCGATAAAGCAAGGGTTTTATGCGATTGTGTTTTAATTTTGTGGGACGAGTGCACTATGGCAAACCGCAAAGCTGTAGAAGCAGTGAATATAACTTTACAGGACATAAGGCAAAATGACCGGCCGATGGGAAGCATTACGGTGCTGTTCTGTGGTGATTTTCGGCAGACACTCCCGATAGTACCCTGAGGAACGAGAGCCGAAGAAATTGCTGCCTGTCTGAAGAGTTCTGTTTTATGGCGCAATATATCATCTACACACCTGAGTGTAAATATGCGTGCACAGTTGCGAGGCTGCGAAAATGCATAGGAGTTTCCCAATTTATTGTTACAAATAGGCGATGGCACATACCCCGTACAAGAAGATGGAAAAGTTATTTTGGTTGATAATCTCTGTTCTTGCGTTACATCACAACAGGAGCTAATTTCTTCTGTGTACGGAGATTCCACAAACATGGGAAATCAAGCCGGTTCTTGGCTATATCAGCGAGCTATTTTAACTCCTCGCAATTTCCAAGCTGCGGCAATTAATTTAAAAATATTGATTCATGTGTCCGGGAATAGTAAAGAATACACCTATATAAATACAGTTATGGAAGAAGATGACTCCACGCACTACCCGGTAGAATTTTTGGATTCCCTCAACACACCCGGACTTCCAGCCCACAAAATAGTTTTAAAAATCGGTGTACCAATAATTCTCCTCAGAAATTTATGTCCTCCAAACTTTGTAACGGCACTCGGCTCAAAGTCACAAATCTGCAGCAAAACATAATCGAAGCTGAAATATTATCCGGTTGCGGCGCTGGTGATATTGTTTTTATTCCAAGAATACCTATAATTCCTAACAACTTTCCTTTCTCTTTCAAACGAGTGCAATTCCCAGTCAGTCTCTGCCATCTGTCATGCCATGACAATTAATAAAGCTCAGGGCCACATTATCCGTTGCGGGGGTAGACCTAAGTATTGGATGCTTTTCCCATGGTCAACTATACGTAGCTCTTTCTCGCGTAAACAACCCCAATAACCTTTTTGTATCCGCTCCAGATGGTTCCACAGCTAATGTTGTTTATAAAGAAGCACAAGCATAAATAAAATAAAAAATTGTATCGGAATCCTCCAACAGCGCTTCGCACTAAAAAATACATTGTTAAGTTCCGACATCCACGCGAACGAAGTCGCGGGCACAGCTAGTTTACAAATATATTTGATGAATTCAACACTGTTACATGCCTCGACATTGATGTGAGCTTGAAAGGATCGTGATAGTACCAGTGAATAAGGTACCACCCATCTATTATCAACATCTATTTCCTGGCCATGTAATCTTATTTTAGCTTTGAAACCACCTTGTTGTGGTGATTTTCGACGGTATAATGGATACCCATTTTCTCCTGATATCGTATATTCTGAAAGGGCCCGAGGGTATCTTTTAGAGAACGACCTTCTTGCATACAGGGAGAATTTCTGTTTAACGTGCCGCATGGTCCGTGAATCATATGAGTCTTAATAATATCGAATAACACGGGATCTTGGGTCTTATCGGGAAATTCAGCACTTATAACAGTATCGATAGAATCAGGTCTAAGTTTTTCTTCTAACCACAGCAGAATGTGGGCATGTGGCAAGCCCCGTTTCTGCCATAGTAAATACCCAAAAATCAAGGAAAGAACCGCCTAACCTATACCAAATACTTACAATATTTATTTAACCTAACCTAACCTAACCCAAAACCCACCCAAAATAACCTCCCTAACCTAACCTAACCTAAAATATAAATAAATGAAATACGCAAACAGCCAGTATTCAAGTGAATCGCAATAATCGAATGCAACTATTCGCCTATACTCTCCAGGATACGTGCGTTCGCTACGAATAACTGGATCCTTATGGCAGCGGCGTGTTTTTTTTTTTTTGGGTAGGGCATCTCTTAGTTCAACCTAGAAGGTTGGCTACTGCTTAACCGGGCAAGTCCTGTGGATGCCTTGAATGTAAGGCCTCCAGCCAGGGGCGTAAAAAAGTAAAACTTAAAAACTAAGCGACTACTCGCTAAGGGCACCCCCTGTGGGGTACGAGCCTCGGCTTAGGGCGTCGCTGGGGAGGGCAGCAAGGGGACAGGCTGGATCTGGTTTAAATTAGTTAGGGGCTAATTTAAAGCTACTGGCTCAGCTCGCGGGCTGAGCCAGCGAGCTGAGCTGCTCTTGCAAGCAGCTCCAGCTTGCGAGCTGGCTCTGGCAATGGACGGGGGGGGGGGGGGGGACGTTACTGGGACGTCGCGATGGACCTCGGCGGCGAGGTCTGAAAATTGACTGCGGTCTGTGTGGTTTGTATTTCCTGAGAGTACTGGTTTCCCTACCACGTTCTTGGAGGAGGGTAATAGGGTCGTCGGGGGTGAGGAGAGCATGCCGAGGACGGCGAATGCTACTGAGGTGGGACGGGTCGTATCGGGCGGCCGATGTGATCAGGGGGTTTTTGTGCTTGGGAGCATAGTCAAAGAAGCGCTTTGAAAGACGCTTCATGAATTGGACTAAGGTAGGCAACCTAAGGTCTAGATGAAGGCTGTCATTCGGTTTTAGGAAAAATAAAACCATTAATATAGTCGTCTATGATTTTCTGACCACAGTTATGACTAGCTTAGACAGTAAAATTCCGGTGTGCGCATTGTATATGGATCTAAGTAAAGCCTTTGATTACGTGGATCACCAAATACTGTTAAATAAATTATTCAGGTGTGGAATTCGGGGCACTTAATTGCAGCTGATGGCTTCTTATCTTACCAACAGAAAACAGTCCACATTAGTTACTAGAGTATGCACCAACATAAATTCAGAAATTAGCTACACTTCAGAATATCAAACATGGCGTCCCACAAGGAAGTGCTTCGGGCCCTCTCCTATTCATCATTTATATAAATTACCCTCCCAAAGTAATTAATCATCCCACTATACTTTTTGCTGATGATAGTACTGTCGTTTTTACAAGTAAGGACAAGTTATCCCTAGAACAAGATAGATAAGATAACACGATAGATAAACAGCACTCGTAAGTGATATAATAAAAAGGCTAACTAATAACAATTTAAAAATGAACTTTGAGAAAACTAAAATTATTATATTTCGCAATCATAAAGCCCAATTTACTTATACTAATATAGATTATACAGGGGAAAAAATAAATGAGGTAGCAACTACTATCACCAAGCTGTGGCTACATCAGTTAACTGCCTTATTTTCCTTACTGCAAATTCAGCTGAGCTTAACCTACCCGAGAGATTTCCAATGTGCAATTTTGAATCGATAGTAATACCAAAGAATACAGTTTCTGCTATAACATCAAGTTTTATGCCGTCAAGATTTAAATATATATCCTGTTGTGGTACACTTGGTAAAGAGAACTTTAGACATTTGGTTTGGTTCGCATTCAGTAAAAGATTGTTAGCTGCGAACCATTTCGAGAGAACAGTTAGACTTCCGATGACATGTAAGACATCCGTATCCTTTCTACCTATTTAAAAAATTAGCGAAGTGTCATCAGCCAATTAGAAGAATTATAGGGTTTTTGTATATCAATGATTATATCCGATAATTTGGCCATCATATAAGGAAGATCATTAATGTAAACAAGAAATAGGAAAGGGCCGAGAATTGAACCTTGGGGCACGCCCATCTTAATAGAGACCCGGAGGACATCGCCCCATTTACATTTTCTTTTTGCCGCCTGTTTGATAAAGGATGGTATTTAAAAGTACTTCAATTTACCTATTCCCATTTCATTTACCTAATTTTGCCTGTGTTCCACCAAATATACCGAATGTGCACCAAAATATGTTCATTAAAATATGTCATAACGAGCATCTATTTAACAACTGTTGCAAATTTGTAAAAATAGAGTAATACACCTAATTTTAAAAACAAGCATTTATTTTTTTAGTTTTACTTCAGATAATGCACTGCAAAATGTATTTGAATCAAACACCAATGATATAATTTTAAATTATATCTAGTTTCCGCCAGCAGGTCGACGGAGCCCCGCTGCGCGGGGCTCCTATTTCTGTCTGCAGGGTTTACAGGAACCTAACTAACCGAACCTCGGGGTGCCCCTGACGTCGACCGTCTCTAAGATGCATACTAAATATTTTGTGTAACTTTCAGGAACGAATGCACGATCAGTATTTTTCGGGGAAGAATAAATATTTTATAAATGCATACATAGATGTACCTTTAGATTTTTGGTGAACACAAAAATTGTCCACGAATTCCGTAGTGGAGTAATTTACTGATCAGTGTGTTGTGGTCGACGCAGTCGAACGCTTTTGAGAGATCACAGAAAATGCACATTACACATTTTGGAATCCTGGATGAACCCAGGATTCCTAAATGTGACTGATGAGTTTTACTCCCACGTCTGTTGTTGACCTACCCTTCGTGAAACCAAACGGTTGACTTTGCAGAATCCCATTTGAGTTGAAGTGAGATAACATCTAGTCCAGCATGATTTTTCACCAATTTTACCCAATGCTGGAAGCACAGATATATAATTAGAGGGGTCACTCTTACAACCTGATTTGAATATTGGTACTACTTTACTATGTTTCATTATGTCAGGAAACTTGCCGCTTTCCAAATATTGATTGAAAATGCCTGTTTGGACAGGAGCAATTGAGTCAACAATATCCCCAAAAACCTTGACGGATATCCCCTATAAGTGTTCAGTATTTTTCATGTTGAGACTTTTGAATGCGTTTACAATTGTAGAAATACATATTAGTTATAGTTAGTAGTTTAAATTTAAAGTTTGATATGTCCTGGGTAAAGTTTTCTTTAAGAAGTGCTTCAGCTAATTTAGATGAAGAGGACAGAGATTTTTTAATCTCTAACGGAATGTTGGTAAACAAATTTTCTAGAGTCTCAGCTACTTCTAGCTTGTCAGAAATGGTTTGATAATCTATTTTCAAAGAAAATTCATGCTGATCTCGTTGTTGTGTCTTTCTGGTTTCTCTGTCTGCCACACGGCTTTTATTTTATTATTAGAAGTACTAGTTTTGTTGATTATTAATTGAGACTTCGCTTGAGGGGCTGCGGGACTGTTCGAAAGAGATACCGCGGCCCTGGAACATAAAGGGCCAATGAAGGAACATGGGTGTTTTTTAGTCAGTAAGAGTCTGACACTCCCTTCCGCTCTGCCCAGAGCGGGAGGAGTCATTTGATGATTTCTCACCCTCCAAAAAAAAAAAAAAAAAGACTTCGCTTGAGCGCAATATTTTTGAATAGTTTCTAACAAAGTGAAAAGCTTGATCTGAAGTCACAGATTTTTCGTGATATAAATTATATGTATATATCTCTCCTTTTTCTTATTCCCGCAGTGGCCCATTCACTAATTTTTAATTTTTAATTAGATATGGAATTGAGTTTAACTGTTGTTACAGGACAAGTTTTATTGAATTCTTGGCAAACTGTAGAAAATAATGTGCCGTAATTTATATTGGGTTCTTTTGAATCAAAACTAGAGTTAGGAAGATTGCTAAGAATATTAATATTAAAAGATTTTAATTTAATTTTAGTAAGAGGTCTTAATTGAATTGATTTAGCTAAGTTAAACTTTTTGTCTAACTCAAAAGATACAAGTTGACCAGTATAGTCTGACCTAACACCACTAATTTAGGACGAATCTTGTACCTACTTTACAATTCGTAAATAAATAAATCTGTACATGAAGCTGAAGTTGCTGTTATTCTAGTCGCTTCATTAAATAAATATTTTAAATTGAATGACTTAAACACGGAGATGAGCTTAAATTTTTCTGGTGAATTGTCTAACAGATCTATATTTAAGTCACCACAAACAAAAACTAATTTATTGTCTCTGAAAAGTTTACTTAATATTTCTTCCATTGTGATTATAAACAATGACAAGTTTGATGCTGGTGGTCTATAGACACATAAGAAAGTATGCCGTTCAACCTCTGCACATGCTACCTCACATAGGCGCTGAACAGAGTAAGCAGTGATATTTTTCCTTTCCTTATATCTGAGACAGCTATTACAAAGTATGAGGGTACCACCACCCACTGTGGCTCTGTTGTACGCACTGACAACTGATAAATTATTCATATTAAACAACATCCTATCTGGTTTAAGCCAAGTTTCACAAAAACATAGGTAACCATAACAACTTACAAGTAGACACTTTCATTTTATTTATTTGTAGCCCACCGGTATCGAGAATATGGTCCAAGCTACTGGCGCCGGCGGTCAAAGCTCCAGAGAAAGAAACCTCCTAATAATACGAGCCGTGTGCAGGTGTACCGCTTTCTGAATCAAGCCCAGTCAAGTAATGATTGACGCTCTTGGCAATTAAGCAATTGGCTGAAGCGCTTATTATTCTTATAATAATTGTATTATTGTTCTACCCAATGCCATCCACGTGGATGTTGTGGTTTATGTGAAGTTTTTTATTTTATTGTATTTAAGTATATAGACGTTCATAAACATTTTACGAGTTGTGCATGTAACTGCGCATTGATAACTCAGCTACAAACTATTTTAACACCCTCCGTGCATATAGCGCAACGGGTGCGTGAACATCATGAGTGTACGGACCGTGATGCTGCTAGCCGCGGTGTTGACGCAGCAGCTCCACGCCCAGGATACGGAGAAAACCGAAGATTCAGATCTGCTCCAATACGTAGTCGCTCTGATTACAGATGTCACCTACTGCTACGGGACGCTCATCTCACCTAACTGGGTGGTGACCGCTGCGAACTGCTTTGATGCCACATCTGTACAGTACGGCGACTTGTCCATTCCGTTGAACGAGACGACCTCCATGCGAAAAATCCTGTTTTCGAAACAACCTCGATCGATTAAGAGTCTAGAGCCCGATCTTGGCTTGATCTTTATCAGCTCGGTGCCCCTGGGTTTCTTCGGGCAGTTGTCGGCCGTGGACTACAAAGCGATGATAGGCCACGTCATCAAGTACACCGACTTCTTAGGCCCCCAGGATGAAATAATAAAAGAAGGTCTCGTAACCTCGTGTCACGTGGAGAAGAAGTCTGTTTTGGCGTCGCACATATGTGTAGCGCCCCAGTGCTTAGATAAGCAGGAGCTATCGCTCCCGGGCGAGCCCGGCAGCCCACTGTTCTTCGACGGCAAGCTGGCGGGCGTGCACATTGGGGACAGCACCTTCCGGTCCTTTGGAGACACCAAATTGTACTTTTTGCGCACCTACACCCCAATCAGCCCTTTCCTATCGTGGATCAATGAAGTGATGAGGACAAAATAATTCGCGTCAATTCTCTAGGCGAGTTTACGCTGCGCCTTAGACAGAGCGTGCCGTTGCAGTAGCTGGTATTATTTTATTTATTTGCATGACAATTGCAGATACTTTGGTTAGTTTGCTGGCAGGTTCTTATTGACATCCATCCATGCAGATTTGATGATATGCAGGCTGCATATCATCAAATCTGCATCGATGCGTCGTAGAAACCATTCTATGGAGCAAGTATGGAGCTCGTTAAAATATTTCCAAGAAATTCGATTACGGACTGGTCTTCGAGTCGTTAATCTGTGAACTTTCAAACTGTATAATAAGAAAATCTGATTATAAATCAATATTAGAAATATAAGTTTTATTTAATCTTAGTACCTAAGTACTTGCAGGTGTAGTAGAATGGATGACTGTGTAAGAATTTAAGGATGATTTGAGAATGACAAAATGTAATGTTCAAACGATGTAAGGTCCGCCAAAACAAGCGCAGGTGCGGGTCAAAGTGCGCGCTCGAGTGTCAGTATTGAAAAATATGTGGAAAGTACTAGCTGTGCGCCGCGCCATTCGTGCGCGTGTATTTTTCCTCCTTCTGTCCTAAGTTACTGTTTTAAGTTACTCCTTACCGGCTATATGCCAGTAAAAATCCCGTAAAAATCGGTCCAGCCGTTTTAGAGATTAGCCGGAACAAACAGACAGACAGACAAAAATAAAAAATAAATTTGTTTTTGTTATAAGTACCGTATATACTTTCATATGCATTCAGTAAAAAGCGGGTCTTTCAACAAGGACGGGTCGATGTTGAAATTAAATAAAACAAGCTGTATGTGAGATATTAAAGAAATTATTGTTTTATTTGAAAGGTCCATTTATGCCATTATTTATGAAATATGACATCGTTTAAATGTCCACCGCGGCTTCGAACGGTGACACGGATCCGAAAGGTCCAATGTTCAATTACTCTACTGCATAGATCCGGCTGAATCTGAGCGATGGCCTTCGTTATGTTGACTTTCAGGGCATCGGTTGATTGCGGATTATTGGCATAGACCTGCGACTTGAGAAAACCCCACAAGAAAAAGTCTAGCGGGGTCAAATCGCACGATCTTGGTGACCAATTCACGTCACCTTTGCGAGAGATAACCCTACCCCCGAACCGTTCATGCAGAATGTCCATTGTGTCGGTCGCTGGGTGGCAGGTAGCACCGTCTTGTTGAAACCACATGTTGTCCACGTCCATATCGTTCAATTCAGGCCAAAAGAAATTGTTAATCATTGATCTGTATAATAGCGCTCGCCGTTAACGGTAATGACCTCGCCATCATCGTTTTCGAGAAGTACGGACTAATGACGCCGCCGGACCAAAATCCGCACCAAACAGTAACTTTTTGTGGATGCAGTACCACCTGGTGAACCTCATGTGGGTTGTGGTCGTCCCATATACGGCAGTTTGCTTATTAACAAAACCATTCATCCAAAAATGCGCATCGTCGCTAAAGATGATTTTCGGCCAAAATCGGGGTCCTCTTCCAAACGTTCTATAGCCCAGTCAGCGAACAAACGGCGTTGTCTATGGTCATTCACTTGGAGCTCCTGGCTCAGTTGGATCTTGTACGGGAGTAGGCCCAAGTCCCGACGCAAAATTTGCCAAGTTGAAGTCTGCGAAAGGCCGAGTTCTTGTGCACGGCGAGAAAATCAATTACTTATTATTACAAAAAAATTACGGACAGCAGTGACGTTCTCGGCCGATCTGGCGTTCTTTTGACGTAAGGGTGTTGGTTGGTTGTTTACCGAACCAGTCGTCTCGAATTTGGTCACTAAACATTGGAGAGTCGACTTTGAAGGGCCACCGCGTCTGCCGTAAAATGGACGTAATGCGCGCAACGTTTGCACTAACGAACACTAATTTTGATAATAAAGTTTTATCATTTGGACGTGCTGCTCAATCGTGTAACTTGCCATGGTGATTTGGCATCAGTAACTGAAGAAATAACAACGCATTTGACAGATGCCGCCCAAACAACATGACCGCCACAAACCTTCAACATCGACCCGCCCTATTTGAAGGACCCTATATTTTAAAATTACAAACAGGCACTCAATTGTATTTATTTGTTTGTGCTCCGTGCACTCGCACGAATTTTAGCGGACGCCCTAATAGTAAAACTACATAGATTCTCCAGTAACACTAGCAACAACACAATACACACACACATTGTATAATGTATTGTATGTTTACCATTAGGGCTTCGGGGCTTCCGGCTTTTCACACGAACACGCGCGATAGGTATGGCCTTTTTCTACATGGCGCTCATTCATTTGCAGAGCCGTTTGTATAACTTTAAGTTACGCATTTATTTTTAGTCTTGCATGTTTACCTTGTCTACATTTCAATTGCATAAAAAATGATAAATAGAAGAGTGGAGTCTGCTAATACAAGCAACTCCTTGCTTAAAAGGTGATCTCCAATAATATGTATCGAAATGCCCAATGTAATGAAATAAACATTTTTATTTTATTTTTATTTTTCCGGGGTAGTTGACTCGTGCGGGTGCACGAAGCGTGTGCCCACTGTCGAAATATCCTTACAAACACACACATAATATTGTTATGGAGGTACCAGTGATATAGTTATCAATGTTATTCAGCGCCGTAATGTACAAGCACACATACAATAACACAGGTCTATTGGTAAAAGTTTATTGATTCTCCAGCAACAGTACAATTCATAAAACATTGTTTAGGATGACGATTGTTTTTACGTCAAACGGTTTTTAGGTATCAGCTTATCACACACAATATTATTGTGCACTAGCTGTTCCCGCGACTTCGTTCGCGTGGATGTCGGAACTTAACAATGTATTTTTTTGTGCGAAGCGCTGTTGGAGGATTCCGATACAAATCATTTTTTTAAAATTATGCTAGTGCTTCTTTATAAACAACATTAGCTGTGGAACCATCTGGAGCGTACACAAAAAGGTTATTGGGGTTGTTTGCGCGAGAAAGAGCTACGTATAGTTGACCATGGGAAAAGCATCCAATACTTAGGTCCACCCCCGCAACGGATAATGTCTGGCCCTGAGCTTTATTAATCGTCATGGCATAACAGAGACTGACTGGGAATTGCACTCGTTTGAAAGAGAAAGGATAGTTGTTAGGAATTGTAGGTATTCTTGGAATAAAAACAATATCACCAGCGCTGCAACCGGTTAATATTTCAGCTTCGATTATGTTTTGCTGCAGATTTGTGACTTTGAGCCGTGCCGTTACAAAGTTTGGAGGACATCAATTTCTGAGGAGAATTATTGGTACACCGATTTTTAAAACTATTTTGTGGGCTGGAAGTCCGGGTGTGTTGAGGGAATCCAAAAATTCTACCGGGTAGTGCGTGGCGTCATCTTCTTCCATAACTGTATTTATAGAGGTGTATTCTCTACTATTCCCGGACACATGAATAAATATTTTTAAATTAATTGCCATAGCTTGGACATTGCGAGGAGTCAAAATAGCTCGCTGACATAGCCAAGAACCGGCTTGATTTCCCATGTTTGTGGAATCTCCGTACACAGAAGAAATTAGCTCCTGTTGTGATGTAACGCAAGAACAGAGATTATCAACCAAAATAACTTTTCCATCTTCTTGTATGGGGTATGTGCCATCGCCTATTTGTAACAATAAATTGGGAAACTCCTGTGCATTTTCGCAGCCTCGCAACTGTGCACGCATATGTACACTCAGGTGTGTAGATGATATATTGCGCCATAAAACAGAACTCTTCAGACAGGCAGCAATTTCTCCGGCTCTCGTTCCTCGGGGTACTATCGGGAGTGTCTGCCGAAAATCACCGCAGAACAGCACCGTGATGGCTCCCATCGGCCGGTCATTTTGCCTTATGTCCTGTAAAGTTCTATTCACTGCTTCTACAGCTTTGCGGTTTGCCATAGTGCACTCGTCCCAAAAAATTAAAACACAATCGCATAAAACCCTTGCTTTATCGCTATTTCGCGATATGTTGCAAACCGGGCTTTCCGTGCGGTCTAAGTCGATAGGAATTATAAATGTTGTGTCTGCCGTTTTTCCTCCAGGCAATAATGTGGCTGCTATCCCTGAAGAGGCGACAGCAAGGGAAATTTTATTTTGGTTCTGTAGTGGCACTACAAAAAGTACTTCGACCAACATAGAACAAAAAGTACTACAGCGCCATCTATGACGCAGAGGATGAACTAAAACTCGAAATATGTCTAAATTCTGCATCGCACACATTATCGCACAAGTAAAGTTATTTGTGACTTAATACTATACAGAAGAACCCGACAACAACTGTTGGGCAGTAGCCCACCAGACATAACACCCGTCTGTTCGGAGGATCCTCCCTTTTCAATGGTGGTTGAAGAGCTTTACACCCTGTTCTCCATACCCCCAAATTGGTGACCCCGAAATGGACGTCAGCGCAGCCTTCGAGCAACGTGACGTCATCAACATCACTTCCTCAAACTTCCTCAAGTTTTCGAGCAGCGAGTCATATAGCCAGCCAGCTTCAAAATGGGTATTCCTGACCACCAGCATGCAGCGGAAGCACATTCCTGGTCAGCACCCTCAGCTTCATAAAGCTACCTTGGCACTGCACTTTCGGCCGGTTGAGAGCTGTACCTCCCGGTCGATGCGAGCAGTCAGCCACATCGCGGCGCTGTATCACGTCCGACGCAACGGAGCACATGCAGTGCCGACCCCAACTAAAGGGGTTCGCACTACCGACGCAGACAGTTCCGACTCACCGTGAACAATGCGGCAACGACTTTCCACTGGCCTGGCAATCAACGACTCATTCTACTACCGACCCTAGTCTCCGCGGGGGAGTGATGTAGCGGCACTACAAAAAGTACTACAGCGCCATCTATGACGCAGAGGATAAACTAAAAATCTAAATATATCTAAATTCGCATTCGTAAAGTTATTCGCGACTTAAGACTATATAGAAGAACCCGACAACAACTGTAGGGCAGTAGCCCACCAGATATAACACCCGTCTGGTCGGAGGATCCTCCCTTTTCAATGGGGGTTGAGGAGCTTTACACTCTGTTCTTCATACCTTATTTGAGCCAAAATAACTTTGGTTAGGAAAGTTTTACCTGTTCCGCCCGGTGCGTCTAAAAACAGGATTTCACCCGAGGCGTTTTCTACCCTGCAGCATACCCTATCAAACGTCTGGCGCTGATTCTCTGTCTTTGCGCAGCCATTTTGTAAAATTTCTGCGAGTTCCACGGGATGATAACTAATTT
Source organism: Eurois occulta (assembly GCA_950022335.1). Taxonomy (NCBI): domain Eukaryota; kingdom Metazoa; phylum Arthropoda; class Insecta; order Lepidoptera; family Noctuidae; genus Eurois; species Eurois occulta. The sequence continues at coordinate 29,536,810 of OX465477.1, read as the reverse complement.
CTGATACGTACTCTCTATTAATACGTTCCCCATCGACTGTCGGTGTGGGCAAACCGTATTGACTGATCGGGTTCCCTGGTATACTTAAACTATCTCTTTAATAGCCAATAAGGACCTGTTGTGACAAATTTCACGTACCCTTATAGGTCAGGAATTTCTCCATCAGTATTTAGTTAAACCTGCCTCAATCAGAAAATAACGTCACACGCTGCACGCAGTTGATGTCTAGATATAGTCCAGTCTGAGTTCGATAGATGGCGCTGTTTTAATATTTTACTTCGGAAACACTATTATAATTTTATTAATTTACATTTTTCTTTCTTTCCATTTATAAGGTGTGAACTGATTACGATGAAACAAAAAACTTAATGTTCAATTACTTCAATTTACGCACATATTGTTGTGTATAAAAGTTACGGGAAGTTGTGAGACCAACTGCACATAACCCTAATTTTACTTCTGTAACACTTTAAATTCAAATATCTTTTGATAGACTGAACCGATTGCAATGCAACAAAAACTAAATGTTACTCCAAGTTACGCTCAATCGTTGTGTATAAAAGTTATCTACATTGCTTTTGTACATTTTACGTGATGCGCGAACAAATACACAGACAAACAGACAAACAGACAAAAATTCGAAAAATGCTGGAAATGGGTTCTATTGGTTGTCCTTTAACACCCTGGCAATTTTTTTTGGAATTTTTTTCGATGTACAAAAACGACTTTTCTACAGTTTCATTATATGTATAGACTAGCTTCTGCCCGCGACTTCGTACGCGGATCCCGTTGCTTACGCCAGCGACAACGGGGTCGTCAAAATCGAAATTTTGAAAAAGTCTGATGTAGAATTCTAAGGCCCGGGGACGGGAAAACAACGGAATGAGCGAGACGATTGGAGTCGTTCCAGATCATTCGGTCGTTCATTTTTGTATATCAACAGGAAATGCCCATCAGACTAAATAACTTTTGCTAAGACGTCATTCCTTAACATGTTATAGCGCTGCCATGGGCTTTGGAGTTCCACAGCAGGTGTTCCAGATCTTCAAATTTATTCTCACAGCAGAAAATGCTCTTCACGTGGAATATTTTTAGCTATTGCACCATTTTTATATCTCTTATACTGTAGCTGGTCTGTTGCGGTTCTGCATCAGGTGTTAATTTTCTAAAATAAATTATAGCCTTTATGTTGCCCAGACTATACAACAAAAAACTTTTCTTCCCGTTACTCCGCAGCAGATCCCAAGGGTACACTGAATTAACTTCTGTCTCTTCATGCCGTACTCCAGCAATCCTTTCTCTCTCACTTTAACTTTTCTCTCTAACTGATCATGAATATTTTGTTGTGTGCGTGTTCGGGACAATGTATGATAATCTCGATCAGCAGTTAGTCGCGCATCACGTTCATCACTCGTTTCAAAAGACCTGTTAGTAGATGTGCGAATTCGCTGAGAACTCAAGCGTGATTCTGTATCGGTAAACGTTTCTGACTCGCGAGACAATGCATGTCGCTCACGAACAGCAGACAGTCGCGCATCACGTACTGCACTTGTCTCTAGAGACCTAGCAGCAGATGCGTAGATACGCTGAGAACTCAAGCGCAATTCTCTATCCGTGAACGTCTCCAACTCGCGAGACAATGCGTGACGTTCACGATCAGCGGACAGTCGCGCATCATGTTCCGCACTTGTTTCTAGAGACCCTAGCAGCAGATGCGTAGATACGCTGAGAACTCAAGCGCAATTCTCTATCCGTGAACGTCTCCGACTCGCGAGACAATGCGTGACGTTCACGATCAGCGGACAGTCGCGCATCATGTTCCTCACTTGTCTCTAGAGACCTAGCAGCAGATGCGTAGATACGCTGAGAACTCAAACGCAATTCTCTATCCGTGAACGTCTCTGACTCGCGAGACAATGCGTGACGTTCACGATCAGCGGACAGTCGCGCATCATGTTCCTCACTTGTCTCTAGAGACCTTGAAGCAGATGCGTAGATACGCTGAGAACTCAAGCGCAATTCTCTATCCGTGAACGTCTCCGACTCGCGAGACAATGCATGACGTTCACGATCAACGGAGAGTCGCGCATCATATTCTTCACTGGTCTCTAGAGACCTGGATGTAGATGCATAAATACGCTGAGAACGCCAGCGAGCTTCGCGATCCGAAGAGGTTTCTACAGAGCGAGTTGCAGCCTGATGTTCTCGAACAGCATCAAGTCTATCCTGACGCTCTTATTTAGATTCTTGGGATCTTATGATCCTCAATCTTTTAGCTCCTTTGGAACGTTGGAAAAGACTTGACCTATTTCTAGGCATGGTCATAGTTTTATTCTGAAAATAGGTACCTGATCAATTAAAATCTAAGTGACTTCTCCCCTGCGTTACCGGGTAGGCTACCGTGTCACGAAGATAAATGGAAAAGGAAATAAATGGGAGTTTCAGGTGGTTTCAGCTAGTAGAGTCAAATTTTCAATGATTCATAGAATTTTCATCGAAAATCAGTCCTAAACTGTTACCGCCTTCACCGCGTGGAGGTACTCCCAGCTTATGTTATTTTATAATTATACAATGAACTCTTGGAGTTCTACAACAGGTGTTCCAGATCTACAATCTTTATACGTCAACAGAGAGTGCTCATCAGCCTGAACAACTCTTGCTAAGACGTCATTCCTATATAGGTTATAGTGTAGCTGGGCTCTTGGAGTTCCATATCAGCTGTTACAGATCTTCAAATTTTATACGACAACAGAGAGTGTTCATCAGGCTGAGCAACTCTTGCTAAGACGTCATCCCTATATATGTTATAGTGTAGCTAGGCTCTTGGAGTTCCACATAAGCTGTTCCAGATCTTCGAATTTTATACGACAACAGAGAGTACTCATCAGGCTGAACAACTCTTGCTAAGACGTCATTCCTATATATGTTATAGTGTAGCTGGGCTCTTGGAGTTCCACATCAGGTGTACCAGATCTTCAAATTTATTCTCTTAGCAGAAAATGCTCATCACGTGAAACAATTTTTGCTAAGGTACCATTTTTGTATCTCTTATAGTTTAGCTGGTCTGTTGCGGTTCTGCATCAGGTGTTCAAGTTTCCAAGATAAATTATAGCCTATGTGTTGCTCAGACTTTATACCTATACAACAAAACAAAAATCATTCAAACCCGTGAAGTAGTTCCGAAGATTAGCGTGTACAAACAAACAGACAAACAGACAAACAGACAGACTTTTTTTTTTGGTTTCGTGCTCTATTACTGAGCTCAATTATTTTTTTTTTAATATATTCAATGTACAGACACAGTTTTTTTACTGTTTTATTATATGTATAGATAGTCATGATGAGCTCCTTTGTGCTTTCTTTGAATATCCATCAATTACGTCCAGTTAGTTAAATTTGAAATGGCCACATTCATTTTATTAGTCTCAAATGACAAACAACTAGATCGAAAACTGCGGTCACTAAACTGGTTATTGGGACGCCAATCACAACTTAATCCTAACAGCAAGATGCTATATAGTGTACAAAACATATAACCAATCTGGACTTATGTAATACAACTGTGGGGAACGGCCAGCAACAGTAATATAGATATTCTGGAGAGATTCCAGACCAAAGCTCTGAGAACAATGTTTGGCATCCCTCATTGTATAAGTAATAGATACATATTAACATAACAGTTCGACAGGAAATAGCTCAAAACAGCCTGAAATACCAGGAGAAACTGACCATCCATGTAAATAAACTGGCACATGCTCTGAGCGGAGGAGGCGCTCTTCAGCATACCTGGCTAAAAAGAAGTGACATACCGAGCCTACATAAAAGATTTACCACTTGACATCAAGAGAGTCGTGTGAAAAGTTTCATACAAGTTTGGCTCTTGAGAAAAACATAAACTGAGAAATCAAACCAAGAAGTGGCTTATTGTTGGAAAACAGATTGCCATGAAGCAGAAACATAAAAAAGGTCTCAAATGACGCCACTTTCGCGTACCATTGCCAACTGCGTTATCACTCCCAAAAACTTTAATATTGAATGCATGCGCCATCTATTTTCAGGCAAAAAATGAATTAGCCATAATTCCCATGTTCTAAAATCGGTGGCAAAATCGGTGATTGGTGGTAAAAGGCCAAAGCAATAATAAATATATAAAATTAGAGAAATTTGGTCACGTTTTGGTATAGCAAAACAATTAGTTTCCGATAACGGGTCACCCTTTAGTAGTGAAGAATTTGATACATTTTTTTTAAATAACGGAGTAGAACATGTATTTTCCGCACCGTATCACCTAGCTTGGCAGAGAATGCGGTCAGGCAGTGCAAAAAGAGTTATTAAAAAAGCTATTATTCAAAATATACATAGATGTAGAACTTGCCCTTCAGCGGTGTTTACTGGTGTATAGGACCACTGAACATAGTACCACAAAAGAAAGTCCGTCACAAACATTACAAGGTAGGACATTAAGAACTCGGTTGAATCGGCTGAAACCGTCGCGCGAGAAGCAAGTGGCCGACGTGCGGTAGAAAAATGGAGCAGGCGTAACGCACCGCGCTTTCGGTACGGGGGACGAGGTTTGGTGTGCCGGGTGTACCAAGAATTAAACGAGGTGGGTAAGTGGTACAGCCATTGAGCGCTTGAGTACTACAGATTATCAAATGAGATTATTAGATGCACAGAGATACATAGGCATAGTTAAAATGTAAGGCAAATCAATCACAACCGACTGATGGCGTAATAGTCAGCACAAAAGTAGCGCCCAAACTCTAATCGGTTTTTAAGTAGCTTTAAGACTGCGTTTTGGGCACTTTCCATCAGCAAAATTTGCTTTCCTAATGCGTAAGACAGCATCTCCAAACTGCGAAGTATGCAACAAAATAGAAGACGTGCAACATTTGCTGATGGAATGCGTTAAGAACAAAAATAAAAAGATTCATTGATTAGGGAATTTGGTTTAAATATTTTAGATCTTGGGCTTATTTTCACTATTTTAACGAATCCTAAATCAAATGTTGCAAAAAAATTGTGTGGTCTAGTACAACAGCTTGATCAATGAATATCTAAAGTAAAATAATAAGTATTATAAGAATATTGTTATTATATGTTAATTTTAGTGGTGTAAGAGTAGTGATAAGGTACAATGGGGTTGGCGTATCCATGTGGATAAAAACCCTCTATTAATTTTTAAGAAATAAAAAAATTAAAAAATAATTCGATTTTAGGTAATGCACTGGTTTTTCCTACAGTACCGGCTACGAAAATACCCACCATGGTGTGCGGTAGGGATGAGGCGCATTCGGAACCGGGGTTGATAAAGCCGCGGGATTCATGTAAAGGGCTGGTTGATGGACTCAACGGTGTAGCCTCGACCGCCGGTGAAACTCGTCTCGTTAGAAATAGGAAACCTCCCCAAAGTAATGGTCAGCCCTAATTATAGTTTAGTTTAAATTAAGTACTACTTTCAAGGTTAAAGGTTGTTTTTAGTTTTAAGTTGGGAGCTAAATACACTCGAGAGCAATGAATCCGGGTCACTTAAAGAATCCTAAAAATCTCGGAAACTAAAAATGCTAGGTTAATGCAATAAATTGTATTTAATAGACAATGTAATACTCCTTAAATGAAGGTATTAAAACTTCTTAGTTATTGTAAAGTTATATCATAAAAAAATCAAAGGACATCATTCATTTTGGACCAAAAACTGAAAGTGCCGGCCAGGATAAAAATGTGTAATATTCCGATAGAACACACAATTCCTATATTTTTTTACTACGACACCAAATCTGTGCGCCCTTTGGTTACGGTGTTACATACTTTTAAAATACAATAAAAGTGTTATTATGATGTTGTTATTTTCATACATTTGATCAAGAAACAAAAGAACAAAAGAACTATTCTAGCAGCTTTGTTAGCAAAACTCCGAACCGGCGAATCAAATGCACGGCTAGCATCGATTTTTAAAACCAGTGAAACCACTTACTCGCGAATCCTCCAGACTGGCAGAGAAGCCCTACTGCAGGACTTTGTTCCTATTCACTTAGGCTTTAACCATATGACCCGGGAAGATGTAGCACGGAGGAACCTTATGATTCCTGAAAGAATTTTTGGGAACCCAGAGAGTCCTACAGACGAAAGAAAAGCCATAACAATTGTAGATGGCACTTACATATATATTCAAAAGAGTTCAAACTACTTTTTTCAAAGGAAATCCTATAGCAGCCACAAGTTCAGAAACTTATTAAAGCCGTTTCTGTTTGTTTGTTGTGACGGGCACATCATAGAAGTTTCTGGTCCACACGCTGCTACTTCTTCAGATGCGCAAATAATGCTTAATATTGTACAAAATGAAAATGATCATGGCGATGGATTATTTCAATGGTTTTACCGAAATGGGGACGTATTTATTTTGGACCGTGGCTTCAGAGATGCAATTTCCACCCTTGAAGGACATGGATACACCGCTAATATGCCCGAGACGAAGCTCCCTCGGGAAACGCAACTTACGACCGAACAAGCTAATAAGTCGCGACTTGTTACTATTTGTCGATGGGTCGTGGAAGTCATAAATGGCCGATTTAAAAGAGATTTCCGGCTATTGAGACACGTCAACATTAATATAACACTGCACAATATGATGGATTATTTTAGAATTGCTGCCGCATTAATAAATGCCTATCACGTTTTGATAGTGGATAGCGTTCATGCTACTGATATCCTTCAAATAATAGGTGAAAGAATAAACATGTCCAATACACTGGGAGATCTTGTGAATAGGCACAATTTAAACCGAAGGCGAGCACAGTTCCAACCCATGGCAGTGGATATGGCAGATTTTAATGATTTTCCAACGTTAACAGAAGAAGATTTAATATTATTCAGCCTTGGTGTATACCAGCTCAAACAAGCAAAAAGTTATTACTTCAATCCGACGGAGCTTTTATCATTGAGCTCGGTGGTGGGATTCCTCTGGAAATAGTCAGGGAACTTGAAGGGGAAGACTTGTGGATTATAAGAGGATGAATACCATCCCGCCACATCCAAGCCAAAAAATACTATGTGTACATTGCATTAGATCGGGCAGCGAATGGTCGTCGAGCATTAGCTCATTATTATTGTACATGCAATATCGGCAAGAGGACCATTGGATGCTGCTCTCATACCATGACCATAGTCTGGTACATGGGTTATGCTAGACATGACCCATACTTCACCCCACCTGCAATAGGATTAGATGATGTATATGTTAGATTATAAATGAATTAATACAATTGATCGTTGTTTCATTTTGTTCTTTTTTACCTAAATGAAAGGTACTGAATCTAAATGAGGCGCTGTTGGTATTGTTGCTAGTTTTTTTCATATTTAATATATTTGACCAAACGTATTGAAATAACATAACATTTATTTCACATTGTATATTTTAAAAGCATGTATAACAACATAACCATAGGGCGCACAGGTTTGGTGTCATAGTAAAAAATAATAGGAATTATGTGATCTATCCGAATATTACGCTTTTTTTTTCTGGCCGGCACTTTCAGATTTGGCCCAAAAATGTATGGAACGTGAATGATGTCCTTTGAAAAAGGGCCACTTTCGAAGATGGAACTACGAAATTACAGCATTTGGTTTTGCTTTTGTTTGTAATCTGTCATTTATGTGGGTACATAATCCATGTTGATAGTGCTCTATATTCATTATTCAAGCTGAAATTATGTCGCTTACGCCTGAAGAATGCACCAGAATACTTACAATGCTGGAAACTGGCCGGAGTCAGCGCGATACAGCCAGGACTGTCGGTGTGTCGCTGTCAACAGTACAAAGAGTTCTCCGACGTTACGAAGAAACTGGTTCTAACCTACGCAGACCAGGAACGGGCACAACCAGGTGTACCACAGCACGAGAAGACCGATACTTGGTGAACACCATGCTTCGAAATCGCTTTCTCACAGGAACTGAACTCACAAATCAGTTTCGACGCCTCGGAGGAAGTAACCCAAGTGCATGGACAGTAAGACGTCGGCTTGCTGAATCTAACTTAAAACCCCTTAGACCTGCAAACGGCCCTAAACTGGAGCGTGGGCATCGTATTTCAAGACTAAGATATGCCCAGAGCCACGTAAATTGGAGTATTGAAGATTGGTCAAAAGTTATGTTCTCCGACGAATCAAAATTTATGCTCTACAAGCACGATGGAAGACACAGAGTGTATCGAAGACCAGGGGAAAGATTCAAGCAAGCATGCATTGAAGAAAAAGTAGCCTACGGTGGTGGGTCTGTACTTGTGTGGGCCGGAATTTCTTCTGAAAGTCGCACAGAGCTGGTGATCATAGAAAACGGCTCTTTAACTAGCGTAAGATATGTGGAAGAAATCCTCAATGATCACGTGGGTCCATTTATGGTCAATTTAGGTGAGGATGCTATATTTATGCATGACAATGCCCGACCTCATACAGGTAGGATTGTGAATGACTACCTTCAAGAGATGAACATTACTCGTATGGAGTGGCCAGCGCGCAGCCCGGATATCAACCCGATTGAGCATGCTTGGGACAAGCTAGGCAGATGCGTAAAACAACGAAACCCTCCCCCAATCACGCTTCGTGAGCTCAAAATTGCTCTCACAGAGGAATGGGAGAATATTCCCCAAAATCGTATAAGGAACTTGGTGTACAGCATGCCAAACCGCGTAAACGCAGTAATGGAAGCACGAGGAGGCAATACGAAGTATTAAAATTCAAGAAAATCTTAATAAAGTTCAAAAATTTCATGTTTCCTATTTTGGTTTTAAGAAGAGATCAGCAGTTTTTTTCTTTATGTAATTTTGTGTTAATAAAATGTATGGCGACTCATATTTTTTTACTTTCATTTAAGGAATATTACATTGTCTATTAAATACAATTTATTGCATTAACCTATCATTTTTAGTTTCCGAGATTTTTAACATTCTTTAAGTGACCCGGATTCATTGCTCTCGAGTGTAGTTATTATTAAGAAAATACATTATAGTTACTATGTATGATTATTTTAAGTTAGTTAATAAGGGTGGAGGTGTAATGTAGGATATTTCTAAGTTGTGTCCGATGTAAATACTGTTGACCACCCGCGGCGCTATAGTCAATAAATGTCAACCGAACGAACTACTTGTTTAACTTCCCAATACCACTGGGTTGACATAGGTATTTATGTCGGGCATGCCACCGTCCGGTCCGGCAGAATCGATCCGACACATTATTTATGGGTGTTTTCGTCTAGCTAACAGAGTACTTGCATAGATACAACCGTTGCCAGGATTATCCACCAGGAACTTGCTTTGAAGTACAACCTTGTGGAATCAGAAATGCCATACTATAAGAATGCACCCGACCCAGTTCTCGATAATGGTAATATCACGTTGTATTGGGACCGATCTATAGTCACTGACAGGACTATTGTTGCCAGTAAGCCTGACATTGTGGTGATAGATAGATTGGAGCGTCGCGCAATTATTGTTGACGTAGCGGTCCCAAAAGCAGAAGCTCTAGAAAGCAGAGAAAGATAAGCAGTCCATGTATGCAAATCTGGCTCGCAAGGTTGTCGACATGTGGGATGTGATTAGAGCAGTTATTGTTCCGATTGTCGTGTCGGCCAATGGTTTAATAGCCAATAACCTTGACCAACATCTGAGAAGGCTCTCGCTTGGCAGCTGTATCAAGGGCTTGGTTCAGAAAGCAGTACTTCTGGACACGGCTCGTATTGTTCCTCGAGGTTCCTCTCTCAAGAACCCTGACAGCCGGTAGCTCGGACCCTCTTCCCAATGCTGGTGGGCTACTATTTTTTATATTTTTAAATGTTTTTTTTAATACATAAATATTATTTAATTTAAGAAAATAAAAAATGTATTGCATGTGTATTAGAATAAATAAATGGAACATAATAATTATTCTATGTACCCGGAAAGATTTCACACTTTTTTGGCACGTTAAAATTTGAGTTCTAATTGTATTATTATTCTACTCAATGCCATCCACGTGGATGTTGTGGCTTTATGTACTTAAAGGTTTTATTTTATTTAAATATACAGACGTTCATAAACATTTTACGAGTTGTGCTTGTAACTGCGCATTGATAAGTCAGCTACAAAATATTTTAAAACCCTCCGTGCATATAGCGCAACGGGTGCGTGAACATCATGAGTGTACGGACCGTGATGCTGCTAGCCGCGGTGTTGACGCATCAACTCCACGCCCAGGATACGGAGGAAACCGATGATACAGAACTGCTCCAATACATAGTCGCTCTGATTACAGATGTCACCTACTGCTACGGGACGCTCATCTCACCCAACTGGGTGCTGACAGCTGCGAACTGCTTGACTGCCGTATCCGTACAGTACGGTGACTTGTCCATTCCGTTGAATGAGACAACCACCATTCGAAAAATTCTGTTTTCTGAACGACCTCGATCGACTAAGATCCATAATCCCGATCTCGGCATGGTCTTTATTACCTCGGTGCCTCTGCAGTACTTCGGGAAGTTGTCGGCTGTGGACTACAAAGCGATGGCAGGCCACATCATCAAGTACACGGACTTATCATCCCCTCAAAGTTGTGAAATAAGAGAAGGTGTCGTAATCTCATGTAACGTGGAGAAGAAGTCTGCTTTGTCGTCACACCTGTGTATAGCGCCCAAGTGCTCAGCTAAGAAGAAGCAGTCGCTCCGGGGCAACCCCGGCAGCCCGCTGTTCTACGACAGGAAGCTGGCGGGTGTACACGTCGCGGAGAGCGTCTTAGATCCCCTCAGGGACACTAAAAAGTACGCCATGCGCACCTACACCCCAATCAGCCCTTACCTATCGTGGATCAATGAAGTGATGAGGACAAAAGAATTCGTGACATTTCTCTAGGCGAGTTTACGCTGTGCCTTAGACAGAGCGATGCCGTTACAGTAGCTGATATTATCTTATTTATTTGCATGACAATTGCACAGATGCTCTGGTTAGTTTGCTAGCAGGTTCTCATGCTTCTCATCCGGTCTCTCAAAATTTCCGGGGCAAGTGCGAGTTGTGCCGTCCATGTGCTCCGGACAGGCTGACATCGGTACGGCACGTACCGGTGTGTTCTTCTAATAGGTAATTCAATTTTTTCGTGTAGTATAAGAAAATTGTAATAATAAGACGATACGTGATCAGTGTATAACGTTCCCAATTCTGAGACACAGGCCTCCTTTCTGTAAGAGGGAGTAGGCCAATATCCACCAAGCGGACGCAGTGCGGAGTGGTGACGTGTCTTCTAATTATGATGCCGGTTGCCGGTGCCGGCAAGACGTTTCATTGTTTTGATAGTAGTGGTGATGAAATAAATTACATAAAGTAAAGAGCATGTTTGGGGTTGAACCTACATCTTGGCTTGCCTGTTGGGTCCGATACTGGTGGGCCACTGCTTCTCGGATACAGAACTTATTCAGAACCTTTTTTTAATTAGTATTCTGATATATATATTCATATGTGGGGTGGTGTCTTTATATGTCCGTCTGTATACTTAATTTGTGGGTCTCTTTCTTTCTTTTCTTCGGTTAGTTTTGAAGATTGTCTGACATTTTGGGTACTTTATGCTTTCTTTGGTATTATTCATCGAGTCCAACGACTCGATGAATAAGTTCCTTAGGTCACGAGTTGAGCTACTCGATTACTGACAAATGCGTGCACTAATTGGATAGACCCACTGAAATCTGTCTGATTCTCTCCGCAAAAGACCATTACAGACACTAATCTGCATAGTCCTCTGAATATTATGACTTTACCATGATAATATGTCTGGAGTTTAAAGAAACCGTGACCAACAAGTTTGTCACGGTGTTTCTTCTTAGTAGGTATAGTCGGGTAGGAATCACCGACCTCATCAAGTTCTAGGACATAATTTATGTTTCACCTGTAATAGTGCTTTTACAACCGATTTACAAAACAAACATCATTTATCAATAAAACTTTAGTGTTACAACAAACATGTATGCGTTTCATCTTAATCCCAACTTATTTAATAAACCTTCTTGTAAAAAGAAAATAAACAGACATGACATTTTATTGATAATTTTATTTACAAAATGTTCAAACGTTGTTCAACGTTACTAAAATCTATTTCAATAAGACTCACCACGATTAGTGTCAGGCATGAGGTTACCGCCGTGGAAGGTGAAACCTGTATTAATCCGACTTTGGCGGTGTTGCCCAACGGAGTGAGGATCGCCACGCAAGTGAAGGACTCGTCGCTCGCATGCGTGACGCTGGCGGTGGCGGCAGGCCCGCGCTACGAGACCAGCTACACTAATGGGTTGACGCACTTCATAGAGCACTTGGCGTTCAAGGGTCACAGAACGTTGAACAAGGATCTAGTGGAAGAAACAATTCGCGATATGGGTGGTACGATGTCAGTGCGCACGTCGCGAGAAGAGCAAGTGTTCTCAGTAGTGCTGCACTCTCATAATGCGCACAAAGCAGCGGACATACTATGCAGGGCTATCACCGAAATTGACTTCACAGACGCCAAGATAAAGCAGGAGCGGGAAAACATCAGGAGGGAGCTCGCCGATACTGATGTCGATCCAAAAAAAATACTTTTTGAGTACCTGAACGCAACGGCTTTCCAGGGTACACCGCTTGGCCAGCGCGTTATTGGCCCATCCGAAAATTTAGACCGATTTAATGCTGAAATCACATCAAACTTCTTGTGCGAGAACTATGTGCCCAGTAGGCTGTGTTTGGCGAGTACAGGGGCAATGGATCCCAGGAAACTAGTTGACACTGTTTCTGGTACTATAGGGTGTATTCCAAGTGTGCCGGTCGGTGAGTTGGGACCCACCCGGTACACCGGGTCCCAAGTTGTGTTTCGCGACGATTCTTTGCCTTTCTGCCATGTAGCGATCGCGTTCGAAGCGCCGGGTTACACCGGCGCTGACTACTACAAGATGTTGGCGTTGAGCTACATAATAGGTTCGTGGGACCGCAGTCAGGGGCGCGACGAGGGGCAGGCGTCACCGGTAGCGCGCTGGGTGGCCATAGACAAGCTGTGCGAGCGCTATCAGCCGTTTTACACCGTGTACCGCGACGTCGGCCTGTGGGGCGTGTACTTTATCGCGGACAAGTGGAAGTTAGACGAAGTAGTGACCAGGATTCAGGACCAATGGATGGAAATGTGTACCGTGCTACGGGCTTCGGATGTTGAGAGGGGTGTAAGGCTCGCTCGTCTGAACGTGGCGCGGCAGTACAGCAATGTGGTGTGGTCTACACACAACTTGGGGCAGAAAGTGCTGCACACTTCCGGGGTGATAACTTTGCGGACGGTGAACGAAGGTCTGGCGGATCTGACCGCGAAGGACCTACGTGTGCTGGCCGACCAGTACCTGTACGACCGCTGTCCGGTCGTGGCCGTGGTGGGCCCCTCCGAGGCCATGCCCGACTACGTCAGGATAAGGAGCGGAATGTGGTGGCTGAGACTGTAATATTTCAAATAAAATGTTAAAATTTGTCTATTCACTCTCCCCTTGTACACAATATTGAAGCAGGTGCGTTACGAACATCACCAATAAGGTCGTGTAAGTTCTCGATCACTAATTAAGAACTAGTGATCGAAGGTGTAGGCATCTAGGGCATCCCTCCAGGCGGTTCCATCCATAACTACCTTTTAAATGTCGTTTACTAGCTAATACCCGCGTCTTCGCCCGCATGGATTTCGGGAATTTTTCTCATGGTATCGTACTTCCGGGAAAAAAAAAGGATACAGTGCCAAACATCCAAATCCGTACATATAATTTTTGCATGAATGAGTAACATCCATCGTCACAAACTTTCACATTTGGGTGAATTTCCCAAATGACTTATTTTTTTGTCTTCGCTGAAATTAGTATTTGAAAAAAGGAATATTGTTCTTAATTATTTTTTTTAGTATTCAATAGGTAGTTATTGGGTTGTGGCAAAAATATAATTTGCCCAGGACTATTACAAAGGTAAGAAATAAATTCATAAACCTCTATTTTTTTCAAATCGGTGCTGTCCCTCTACTTTTTTTACAAACAAAAAAGCTCATACACTAATAAAAATAAGTAAGTTAAGTATATAACTTATTATATTTAATAGAATATTAGTTTTGTTATTATTATATAGCATACCTATTTTATTACATAATTAACGATTATTATTACTGAGAGGCGCAAACGTACTTGTCCTGAAAAATGTTCTCATATCGCTGGACAAAAGTAAAGGCGCGGGCCCACCGCGGTGCACGGAGAGGCTACGCACGTGTATTAAGCTTCGCTTTGTAAGAAAATGTATGTGGTTGTGTCCACTGCGACCCACGGAGAGGCTACGCATGAATTGACGTCATTGATACATGCGTGGCTTGCTCGAATAGGCAGTTACATAGCTCAACGCTGTCGACGTGGGTCTACGTTTCCACTGGAGTACACGAATATATGACCCACGACTATGTACAGCTCACTTATCGCAGCGCAGTTTTCAGTCATACACCGTGGATTGCAGTGGCACGTGCGTAGCCTCTCCGTGCGCCGAGCCACGCTATACATAGTCGTGGGTCTTAATCGTGTACTCCAGTGGAAACGTAGACCCACGTTGTCAAACAAATTAATACACGCAGCTAAAATGTGCGGCGTGCCCGTGCACAGCTTGCGCCGCGGTGGGCCCGCGCCTTAATTTAAACCTAACTTTACATCGACGAGTCCGACAGCGTCCCCACCCCAATTTTATTTCCCTCGTTAGTGTGTGCTAGTGGGCAGTCAGGACGGGCATGTGTCAAATCGCTGCATATTCCCGCCAATAACGTAAATACGCCATGTCAGTTGCTCCCGGACAATTATTTTATATCATCGGTGGTTGCATTTTTCTAGTGTAATGAGTAGTTTTATTATTGTTGTTTGGTTCTAACAGAGGTAGTAAGTGAATTAGCTTCATTGACTGTTATTGAATTTATCCTAGATATTATGCATTTTTTCTAATTTTCTAAAAAGTATGTTATTCCTCACGTCGCTGTTCTCATATCGCTGTAATCGGTGGTCTTTATTACCACGGATGTGATAATTTACACCGAAATGATAAGAAAAAATCAATCGGTGTCATCTAATATCGGTGTTTTGATTCATGATCAACGCACAGTTTTGTGACATCGGTGGATTGCTTTATCATATCGGTAGATCATTTTATCATCTCGGTGAGTCGTTTTATCATATCGGTAGATCCCGTGTCATTTCGTTAAGTATACAAAGAAACAATGGAACATACATACAACACATACGTTATATACATGCATAAAAACATTCATACGTACATACTTACCTACATAGACTGCCAAAATCATTACCACGATACCAGTGGGTAGTAGAAGATGTATGAATGTATCATTAGGGGGGTCTGTATTCGGTAATGTACGTCTATAGGCTGAGATGATGATGGTGAGGTGGAGCAATTGAACGCATTAATAAGGACAATGATGTTAAAAATAAACATTCTTTTTTTAAATTCCAAGTACAGTCGCCGTCAGATATATTGTAGCAGACAAGGTGACCAAATACTTCTGAACAATTTAAAATGTCAATAAGTTCCTTACACTACAAGTTACCATTAGTATCTGAACATTCATTAGTTCATTAATATCTGAGCAGATGCTTGTCAATAATATCTTTACACACAACTTACCAAAAATATCTGAACACTTACAACGTCAAGTGTATCTACGCAGATGGGGTAGTCTATCTGAGCAGTTGAGGAAAAATTGCAGTAGGAAGAGCTTCCAACTTTACTATAAATCTATACATATAATAAAACTGTAGAAAAGTCGTTTTTGTACATCGAAAAAAAATCCAAAAAAAATAGCCAGGGTGTTAAAGGGCAACCAATAGAACCCATTTCCAGCATTTTTGGAATTTTTGTCTGTTTGTCTGTTTATCTGTTTGTCTGTTTGTCTGTGTATTTGTTCGGGCATCACGTAAAATGTACAAAAGCAATGTAGATAACTTTTATACACAACGATTGAGCGTAACTTGGAGTAACATTTAGTTTTTGTTTCATTGCAATCGGTTCAGTCTATCAAAAGATATTTGAATTTAAAGTGTTACAGAAGTAAAATTGGGGTTATGTGCACTTGGTCTCACAACTTCCCGTAACTTTTATACACAACAATATGTGCGTAAATTGAAGTAACATTAAGTTTTTGGTTTCATCGTAATCAGTTCACACCTTATAAATGAAAAGAAAGAAAAATGTAAATTAATAAAATTATAATAGTGTTTCCGAAGTACAATATTAAAACCATCTATCGAACTCAGACTGGACTATATCTAGAGCTCAACTGCGTGCAGCATTGAATATAGATATTCGATAGATGGCATTGTGCGTGTGACGTCATTTTCTGATTGAGGCATGTTCAACTAAATACTGATGGAGAAATTCCTGACCTATAGGGTACGTGAAATTTGTCACAACGGGTCCTTATTGCTATTAAAGAGATAGTTATAAGTATACCAGGGAACCCGATCAGTCAATACGGTTTGCCCACACCGACAGTCGATGGGGAACGTATAAACAGAGAATACGTATCAGAAATTAGTTAAAAACCCGTGGAACTCACAGAAATTTTACAAAATGGCTGCGCAAAGACAGAGGAACAGCGCCAGATGTTTGATAGGGTATGCTGCAGTGTAGAAAACGCCTCGGTTGAAATCCTGTTTTAGACGCACCGGGCGGAACAGGTAAAACTTTCCTAACCAAAGTCATTTTTTCTCGAATAAGGAACTTTAGGAGTATGAAGAACAGGGTGTAAAGCTCTTCAACTCCCATTGAAAAGGGAGGATCCTCCGACCAGACGGGTGTTATGTCTGGTGGGCTACTGCCCAACAGTTGTTGTCGGGTTCTTCTGTATAGTCTTAAGTCGCGAATAACTTGCGCGATGTAGAATTTAGATATATTTCGATTTTTAGTTTATCCTCTGCGTCATAGATGGCGCTGTAATACTTTTTGTAGTGCCGCTACAGAACCAAAATAAAATTTCCCTTGCTGTCGCCTCTTCAGGGATAGCAGGCACATTATTGCCTGGAGGAAAAACGGCACACACAACATTTATAATTCCTATCGACTTAGACCGCACGGAAAGCCCGGTTTGCAACATATCGCGAAATAGCGATAAAGCAAGGGTTTTATGCGATTGTGTTTTAATTTTTTGGGACAAGTGCACTATGGCAAACCGCAAAGCTGTAGAAGCAGTGAATAGAACTTTACAGGACATAAGGCAAAATGACCGGCCGATGGGGAGGCATTACGGTGCTGTCCTGCGGTGATTTTCGGCAGACACTCCCGATAGTACCCCGAGGAACGAGAGCCGAAGAAATTGCTGCCTGTCTGAAGAGTTCTGTTCTAAGGCGCAATTTATCATCTACACATCTGAGTGTAAATATGCGTGCACAGTTGCGGGGCTGCGAAAATGCACAGGAGTTTCCCAATTTATTGTTACAAATAGGCGATGGCACATACCCCGTACAAGAAGATGGAAAAGTTATTATATGGTTGATTATCTCTGTTCTTGCGTTACATCACAACAGGAGCTAATTCCTTCTGTGTACGGAGATTCCACAAACATGGGATATCAAGCCGGTTCTTGGCTATTTCAGCGAGCTATTTTGACTCCTCGCAATGTCCAAGCTGCGGCAATTAATTTAAAAATATTGATTCATGTGTCCGGGAATAGTAGAGAATACACCTCTATAAATACAGTTATGGAAGAAGATGACTCCACGTACTACCCGGTAGAATTTTTGGATTCCCTCAACACACCCGGACTTCCAGCCCACAAAATAGTTTTAAAAATCGGTGTACCAATAATTCTCCTCAGAAATTTATGTCCTCCAAACTTTGTAACGGCACTCGGCTCAAAGTCACAAATCTGCAGCAAAACATAATCGAAGCTGAAATATTAACCGGTTGCGGCGCTGGTGATATTGTTTTTATTCCAAGAATACCTATAATTCCTAACAACTTTCCTTTCTCTTTCAAACGAGTGCAATTCCCAGTCAGTCTCTGTTATGCCATGACAATTAATAAAGCTCAGGGCCAGACATTATCCGTTGCGGGGGTGGACCTAAGTATTGGATGCTTTTCCCATGGTCAACCATACGTAGCTTTTTCTCGCGTAAACCCCAATAACCTTTTTGTGTACGCTCCAGATGGTTCCACAGCTAATGTGGTTTATAAAGAAGCACTAGCATAAATACATTGTTACGAGTAAGTTCCGACATCCACGCGAACGAAGTCGCGGGCACAGCTAGTACCTACAATATAAATAGGAACTCTTTTGCTAATTTATAGACTATGATGACCCTGGCAGTTTATAACATTTTGTAGCTAATGATTTTCTATACAATTTTTATTCCCTTTCCATCGTATTTATACCTAGCACGAACAGTCATTTGGTGTTCAAAAAGGGTGTTACCTGGAATTTTTTCCGGGACTTTGAAAATTGGTTATTTTAATGAGTTCGACGTGTTCTCTTCGAATTTTCACTTTGTCGCTCATTGTTTTATCTTGGCCGCTCGCACCGCCATACAATCTTTTGGTAAAATCAAGTCATTTATGCCTTTGCGGTTTGCGGCGAACTCTGGGGATAATGAAAATTCGAAGAGAGCACGTCGACCTCAATAAAATCACCAGTTTAAAAACTTTCCAGGTAAAACTCCCAAATGACTGGACTAACCACCATAGTCAAGTCGATAGTCATTTTTGGTTCGTCCTTTATATCACGCAGTAACGAATTAGGTAAGCTCAGTGTTTGTCTGCGTAGATACACTTGACGTTGTAAGTGTTCAGATATTTATGGTTAGTTGTTTATATAGAAATTATTGACAAGCATCTGCTCAGATATTAATGAAGTAATGAATGTTCAGATATTAATGGTAACTTGTAGTGTATGGAACTTATTGACATTTTAAATTGTTCAGAAGTATTTGGTCACCTTGTCTGCTACAATATATCTGACGGCGACTGTACATAGTAAATATAATAAAATAGATACATCATTTAAAAAATATATTTTAATTGGATTTCTAAGAACTTAGTTCTCTTTGGATGTGATATACTTACATAAGACCCTAAGATCAGGTCTTCAGTTCTGAGTCACCCTTGTAAAAATATATAGGTACCTACTAACTATTTCATTTTTGATGTTCAAAGGTGGATATATTTTCATATCGCTGGATATGTACATCATTTCGGTGGATAAACTTATCATATCGGTGTACAGAAAAATAATCGGTGCCGGTTTGTCATAACGGTGGAAACCAGAATTCAAACTGAATTTTCTCCTTAGTCTTAAATGATACGTTGATGATATTAAATTTGGGGATATTTGATATCCTAAAGATTACATAAAACCTGAAAAATATACAAAAAAAGTATAAATGAAAAAGTTCACCGATATGATAAAAAAAATGGCATTTGTTGAAATTCACCCATTTACAATAGTAAAATAAGCTTAGTCGTCTTTTACTCATACTCTCAACAGTCATGACCTTTAAGGTCATGACCGAGGCATCGAGGCAGACTCTCAACAATCACGACCAAAGATCTAAGAATACTCTATTAAATTGTTGTCATTACGTCTATTTTTAAACAGCAACGTTTTCATCACTAATCTCACTAATAAAAAGGGGTGCATGAAAGGAGCCTCCCCGAGTGACATATCCTCCAACCTCCTTTGACGCACCCTGGGCAAGCAACTGTAGCCGATTGGAATATCCTTTCACTACGATGGCAAATATAAAGCCCTCCTTGCCAGATTGCCGCCATCGGATCTGCAGGCGTTAGTCCTCGCGCGCCTGTACGAGTGGCGCGCGGTGGTGCTACGCCGGGAGGAAAGTCCGCTGCCGCGGCAAGTTGCAGCTCAGCGGACAGACCTCGGGCGCGATCTCATGGTGACATGGAGAGAGCGACTGTCGCAAACCCGAGCAGGGAACGCCACAATACTGGCGATAAGTCCCCTCTTTGAAGAGTGGCTAGAGAGGCGCCACGGCGCCCTCACCTTCCGCCTGACGCAGGTCTTCACCGGACACGGTTGGTCCGGGAGGTACCAGCACCATATCAGGCGGGCGCAAGACCTCCTCGCCTCGCCGGTTGTCACCATTGCGAGGATCGCCCGGAGGACATGGTGGAGCACACCGTGGAGGTCTGCTCCGCTTGGGAGGAGGCAAAGTCTAGCGACCCGTATTTAACGATATTTGGTAGTCTCGACACTCAAAGTTTGCGAATGTCATTGGTATTCTACCATTCTTTGTCGCTAGAACAACTTAACGATTTTCGCAATATATTTTGTAACCATTTTTGACAGCCCGCAAAGTGATTCGGTAGCATCGTAAGCTAATTTATTGTTGGTTTTTACGAAATTATTAACAAAAATTGTGCCGGACGGGCTTATAACTCGAAGGTCTATTGTTTGTAGCGAAGTATGCTGTGCTTACAGCCTTATAAGGCCGTGAGCCAGTTGGTTTCCAATGACAACAAATAAGACCAATTGACTCGACAAGTGTGACACTTAAGTCAATAATAATATATTTAATTCAATCAACTTTGGATCATACAAATACAACACAATTATTATACAACTAAAGCCAAAATTAAAATTTTAAATCAAAATTAAAACAAAATCAACATCAAAATTATAATTAAAATCTAAATTAAAATCAAAATAAACATCAAAATCAATATCAAAATTAAAATCTAAATTAAAATCAAAATAATCATCAAAATCAATTACAAAATTAAAATCAATATTAAAATCAAAATTAAAAATTAAAATCAAAATCCTAATTTCCTTACATATTTAATGATTTTTTTCAATTCTTAAAAACGTTTTTAGCTCTACTTACGAGTTTTCATGAAAAATAGTACCTTCAAAATCAAAATCAAAGTTAAAATTAAAATCAATATCAAAATCAAAATTAAAATGAATATTAAAATCAAAATTAAAAACTAATCTGTGTCAAAATTAACATTAAAATAAAAATAAAAATTAAAATCAAAAGCAAGGAGGCAAATTCTAATTTCCTTACACATTTAATGATTTTTTTCAATTCTTAAAAACGTGTTTAGCTCTACTTACGAGTTTTCATGAAAAATAGTACCTTCAAAATCAAAATCAAAGTTATAATTAAAATCAAAATCTAAATTATAATTAAAATCTAAATTAAAATCAAAATAAACATCAAAATCAATATCAAAATCAAAATTTAAATCAATATTAAAGTCATAATTAAAAATTAAAATCAAAATTAACATTAAAATAAAAATCAAAATAAGCAAGGAGGCAAATTCTAATTTCCTTACATATTTAATGATTTTTTTCAATTCTTAGGCCGCGGCCCCATGTCCACGGCGCGGCGCCGGCCGCCGTGTGACGTTGCGGCGCCGCCGCCGTAACACGGACGACGTCGTGCCGCAGCACGGTGCCGCGGACGGCGTGCGCGGGCGGGGGCGAATTCTCAGTCGACATTTGGCAGTTGGTGTGCAAGCATGCGTGTTAATCAAAATGGTGGAAAATATCGATTTAGATTTCTTTATTTCGTTAGTGGAGGCACGTCCAGTGCTCTGGTATAAGACAAATGACAATTATAAGGACAAACATGTAAAAACAGAAGAATGGAAAGACGTTTGCCGAACCATTTTTGAATCATTTGATGACAAGGATATTAAAGAAAAAACTAAACTGTATTCGCGGCCCCATGTCCACGGCGCGGCGCCGGCCGCCGTGTGACGTTGCGGCGCCGCCGCCGTAACACGGCACGACGTCGTGCCGCAGCACGGTGCCGCGGACGGCGTGCCGCGAGGGAGAATTCTCAGTCGATATTCTAAATAGAGATTTATATATGTCGATATAGGAGCATATGGAAAAGAATGCGATTCGACAATATTTCAGAACACAAAACTATACGAATTATTATTACAACATCGATTTCCCATACCAGCTCCAAAGCCTTTGCCAGGCCTTCAAAAACCAGTTCCGTATGTCTTTATTGCAGATGAAGGCCTACCGTTAATGAGCAATCTAATGCGTCCATACTCAGGGAAAAATTTGAATACAGTTTAGTTTTTTCTTTAATATCCTTGTCATCAAATGATTCAAAAATGGTTCGGCAAACGTCTTTCCATCCTTCTGTTTTTACATGTTTGTCCTTATAATTGTCATTTGTCTTATCCCAGAGCACTGGACGTGCCTCCACTAACGAAATAAAGAAATCTAAATCGATATTTTCCACCATTTTGATTAACACGCATGCTTGCACACCAACTGCCAAATGTCGATTGAGAATTCGCCCCCGCCCGCGCACGCCGTCCGCGGCACCGTGCTGCGGCACGACGTCGTGCCGTGTTACGGCGGCGGCGCCGCAACGTCACACGGCGGCCGGGCGCCGCGCCGTGGACATGGGGCCGCGGCCTTACGAGTTTTCATGAAAAATAGTACCTTCAAAATAAGGCTTAGTCACAGTTTAACTAACAAGAAAACCAATTATTTTTATTGAGCTATGTTGTCCATTTTTCCCCATAGTCAAGGAGATTGTGTAAAGCCAAAAAATTGTCTTTGAAACAGCTGAACTATGAATACTGTTTTTTGCTAGCGCACCGACATCCATATGTCCAAATAATATACGACTTTGCCCGCTATCTTGGATGTAGAGACTTGCGTTTGTCGCAAGCATCGTTTTTTTCGTTATTATTTAGCGATCTCAAGTTTGCGACAGTGTCGTTACTAATGTCGAGACTGCAGGCCCAGGGACAGTGTTATTTTAACATCTCGCATATATCGTGCTAACCTGCGGGCCAGCATGTTACACCTGACAGCCAGCGCTCTACGTTCCCTCTCCAAATCGGCGTCATCCGACAGCCCATCGGTGACCCAGTGCCCTAGGTATTTAAAACGAGTGACTCTTTTTAGCGGAACTCCGCCCAAGGTAACTGACGAAACAATGTCGTACATTTTATTTTGCGCCCTAAACACTAAGCGCTCACTTTTGGTTGAGTTGTACCTGAGACCATGAGTCACCGCATAGTCTTCACAGATTCGAAGGAGCCTTCCTAATGCACTGATTGATGGGCTCAGCAACACCATATCATCCACGTAACTAATATTATTGACACACTGTCCGTCAATGGAGCAACCGATTTGGGAGTTGCTGAGCTCACATATCAGCCGCTTGACATACAGGGTGAAAAGCCTGGGTGAGCTAAGCTCTGCCTTACGCCGCACTCCAACCTATAAACGACAATTCTGATATAATATCACGCCTGTAATCCCCGATGGGGAAGGCAGAGCATTCTATAGCTACATTTCGCACAACTCCAGACGTAGGTATGGCTGCTTTGGTTTGCTTTGGATTTTCGCCGGTTCGATTCCAGAGTGTGGCAAGCGATTTCTCTAAAATCTTTGAATGCAGATTTGTTTCTTTTTATAAATAAAGGAATGTTTCCTTTGAGTAAAATTTGCTATCTCCAGTATTTAGAGTACTTTCCCTATTGTGGTAGAATTTTTCAACCTCACCTGGTTGAAAAATTCCACCCTGTATATTGGTACACCTACAATAAAGCTTAATAATAACAATTTGACTAACAGTTACGACTAACTGTTAGTTGAAATTTAATGTTTTTTTTTTTTGAAATAATGAGAACTCAAATGCAATATATGTGTGTGTAAAACGTATCCACGATCGGCAACACATGCGAACGATACCCATTGAAAAATTCATTCATCGATCGATTCTCATTATTTCACAAAAAAAATTATTAAATTTATTCTTTCGTATTTTTTTTATTGTTATTTTTTGAAAAAATAGTGCCAATCGTTTCGAGTTAGATGATCGAGTTCATGGTATTCGGCTCCAGAACGACCTAAAAATAATGGTGTACCTATATAAAATTATATTTAGAGATATATATATATATATATATATATCTCATTATTTTAAATCTTTGTATCATAAAAAAAAACACATTTTCGATTATTTCATTGACCAAAACATCTAACATTATCATAATATGTGGACTCTCCACACAAGCGGAGCCGAGGATACAGCTATAGTATAAACACCTTTACGCCTTTAACGCAAAATATTAAACACAATCCTTGAGCTTAGTTAAAACACGATCACCGCAACGACGGCGGCGATACGCTGATGGCTTCATAATTCATTTAATTTCAGCTGAAAGCATTCACTTCAGGTTCATTAATCTTTTATCCGCATCGAACACCTCTTCAGTTTCCAGCAGCCGACGCGACAGAGAATTACAAATCCTAACAGGGTGGTAGTTAGCCGCACCGGCTCCATCCCTCTGATAGGGTATGATTACACCCCACCCCTATTTGCTTACTCCTATCGGGCAGGTACGGTGTGCGAACTTCCTCCATTCCTTAGATTACAGCGGACGTACAAATACATAAAATTGGACGGTCGCTCGCCGGTAGCTTTGGACGACATCGATAGGAATTTATTAAGTTTAATCCAGTTAACGGTGGTGACTCATGAGATGGCGAGTAATAGAGAAGTATGGAAGAAGAAGACATGCTGCGCCGACCCCAAAATAAATTGGTATAAGTGCAGGACGGGGATGATGCATTCCAGTTAACAGGTGAAACTTAATGTTACTTTATTTCTTTTGTAAACCATTATCTTTAATGTGGTAATGTTTTTTAAAGATATTCTTATCGAGTCAATTAGAACTATAAAATTGCAATTTCAAAGTTTTTACACGACACTTCTTGAGGACTTGTCAAAAAAGTGGAAAGCATCTCTCGTCTGATCTCAAAAATGGCGTACCTACCAGTAATATCTGTTAGACTATGAGGACTCTGAGGTAAACTCATAGATACAAGAAAAATAGCTTGACTCTTATCAAAGACATTCAAATATTTTAAATGTCTTTGACTCAAATCAAGTTTCAGCATAACCAGCCCATTATGTTACCGCTTCCGTACTGAGACACGGCTCCCTCCTCCCCCTTGGACTGGGTAATCTGTATTAATAAGGGAATTCGATCTTTATCCACCTCTTTTACCCGACTGACTCAGAAGGAGGGTAATGTTTTTGACGCGTATGTAGGAGTATTGTGTAAATTCACGCCTTTGCCATGTGTGTATGACGCAGGTGGTGGCTCCTCATATGGCTCTGTGGGTGATTACTAAGTAAGAGAATTTAGTAGATTTTGGCTTCAAAAAACGAACAAAACACTAGTAACGCTAAACCAAGTGTTTCCATATTAACGGTTTTGCAACAGAAATTGGATAGGATTTTTATCGGCCATAAAGTTTTTATAGTGCGCTTCTGGTTAGTACGGAGAAGGCGTATTGAATTATTGAATACTGCGCCAAATCTGACGTAGGGTGAACCGAAGGTGTGCGGCGTCTCGCGAATAAGCTGGGGCAGCCAGTAAATAAATTTATTATTGAATGTTATCGAGATTTGTAGCGCTTGACAGGATGTGGTTCGAATCTTTTAGAACAAAATCGATCTGTTTATTCTTCGGTACATACATCCGTCACGAATCGTTGTTACAGGTACACATAAAAATATATATTTGATCAGAGGTTCTACTGACAGCTTCTGTTCATTAAACTTATAATACGAGTAAATCCCAGATATGGTTTAACGACTATGAAAATAAAACGTTTGTTACCTATTCACGATTGGGAGACAATGATGCATGACTGGTCAGGTACGCTTACCCGAAAGTCTGTCAGTCTTACCAAGGGGTATCGTATTACCCAGTACTAACTGGGTTGTGGTCGTGGAGGGCAAATAGGCAGTGGCTCCAGGTTAGACTGGAAGCTGACAAACATAGTATTGAAGTGGCCAGGTAGATGATGATGAGGTAGATACTATGCTACTGTGTGCTAACATTCATTGTAATCAATCTGAAAGATCTGTCTGAAAGTAACTCTGAGAGACAGAGTTACTTTCGGAACGATCTTTGGTCCACAAAATTCCATTCAATAAACTTGAGAGCACAACTTGGGTCCGGATGAAGGACTAATTAGAATCTCCGGTATAAGTTCGTTCATGTTGAGCCTAGTCTGGAGTCCTTTGCTTAGTGGAACGATAGCGAGAGGCAATATCCGTAGTCCGGTCCGAAGTTGTACAAAGCCAAGATTTCCATCTGGTTGCCGGATTGAACGTCTTGCTAGATAATAATGAAGGTTGACTTGTTAAGGATACTCGTGTATCTTTGACGGTAAGAGTAAGTATATTTATGATTGAAAAGCTATTTGGTATTGCGGTTTGAATTTTGCGGTAGGTATGTATGAGAAAATATGAAAGACGATGAAGACATGCTGCATCGACCCCGTTCAAATTGGAATAAGGGTAAAAGATTTGTGATGATATTTCCAAATTAAATTGTCCGTACCTTTTCGGGTAATATCCGTCATTATTAAACAGTTGTAAAAAATGACTCAATTGCAGAAAATGTTCAGTGTGTCAACCGTTTCCCAATTTTCCCTCTCTGTACTTAGTTTTAGATGAAGCTGTTAACAAAGATTAGACAAAGATAGATTTGAATTCTTAACACGTTTAATGGAAATTTTAAAACACAATTATAAACGATATTGACCTTGAATGAGTTATAGATACATATAATACATATACAAATATTTCATATACTCATTCCTATATAATATGTATCTCTGGTACCGGTACCGTACCATGACATACACACCATATTATGACATATGAGACGATGTCACACGTAAGATGTCATAATCAATATTCGTCACGGATCCGCTATCCTGTTCTCCACCGAGGCAGGAATCAAAGGCGACGTGATAATGTTTACATTTGTGTCGAGCGACAGGCGGGTTCGGATCTACGTAAATAAACAACACGCTGTATTCTAATTGTTAACCCACATACCGCCAGTTATTTGAATCCTCACGTAATGGAGGGCAAGCGTATTGTCGTTAACCGGACATAAATCCCGACGCCGTGGCTGTTACTGAGAAATTCCTGATCTAAAAAACAGGATAAGGTGGTCAAATAATGGCACGGTTACATAGTTGGAGTCAACCCGCGCGTGCTAAACATACCGCATCATCATTAGCCTTTTCGCAACTTATTGGGGTTGGCTTCAAGTCTAACCAACTAAATGCCAGTATATATCAAGCGTCTGCCTATTTGGCCTCTACAAACCAGTTACTGGGTAATACGATACCCTCTGATAAGAATGGTTGTCACATTTTAAGGTTTCTGACCACCCGTCACGCTTTAAACGAACTTCATATTGCATAAAACAACAAAAATACACCTCATGCAGCACTCATATTACTGGACTGTGATAGGATGTTCACCGAGTTAGGACCGTCCAAATATTTGCCTCAACAAACGGATTGCAACCCTTTGCAATAACCACGGCACTGGGCAAGGCTCTGACATTGCGTAGGCTACAACTACTTAAAAATAAAATAGCCTTTATTTCCTTTCATTCTTAAATTTTACTTCACTAAATTAATTAATTTTATACACTTAACTAGTTTTCCTTTGATTGCTTTACTTATTACTAATTTAATTAATCTTATACGTTTAAACTAGTTTATTTCCTTTAACCGCTTTACGTATTAATTAGTAACTTATTTAACATAATAATTTGGTTATTGCCAAACCATATTTGCAGGAACCCCATATAGGGTGAACAATACATATAGGTATATATACCATATACAATTACTTATATCGGTACAAATACCTGCTACTTTGGACGTGTAGTAAGGAAGATTGAGGGGTTACTATGACGTCTTAAAGCATCTTCATCATCGTCTTATTACTTTGCGTTTTCGTACCATCACGTGCTTAAAACAAGCTTATTATATTCCTCCTAAAATTAGCAGTTTTGATGACGTCACCTCAAATTGTTCATTCAATTGGTACCACGACGTGCCTTTTTTGACAACGGAATACCTAATGTTTTTACGTCAACAGTCTAAAAAAGTTGCTCCGGAGCGACGGATATATTATTGTTCCGCAAATTATGAACTGTATTGCCGTGTCATACCTATAGGGTGGGATAAACGTATTTATTTACGTGTGAGGGGTGTACTAAACATCACATCTCAGTCTGCTCCATCGGGGGGTAGGTACAGGCGTGATGTTATGTTATCGAAAAATAATCGACTAAATTGTACATCGTCTTCATCATAACATCACCAGGAGACGGGCTACTACCGGACGAGGGCCTCCCCTAAGCGTCACCACATCGAACGGTCTAGTATTTCTCGCATTCAACCACGTTCGCCAGTCACCAGTTTTAGTAAAGACGCCAGCACATCAAGCTACTACGATTTTCAACTTTATCTCTAAAGCATTAGGTTCAAGGTTGGTTGGGAAAATCTGACAGTTTTGGTGGTTTCGGGTAGGTTGAACTGTTGGCGTCTGTACATGGGAATTTTGTATGGGTAATTCATTTTTTGTCTGATTTTAGATGGTGAATGTATGTAATATTAAAGTTTTTGGAAGTGATAATGCAGATGGAAATGGTACGCGAAAGTGGCGTTACTTAAAATGTATCTGGCCTTACTTTTATTATGACGTAATCAATGAATGGATATTCAAAGATGAAGAGCACAAAGGAGCTCATCTTAACTATGCTGAATAACATTGTGTGTGATAAACTGATACCTAATAACCATTTGTATCGACGTCCGAAACTATGTTGTGTAAATTGTACTGTTGCTATAGATTTCCTATAACTGGAATTACCTGTGTTATTGTTTGTGTGCTTGTACATGGCGGTGCTAAATAACATTGAAAACGAATTACACCATTAGCCGCTCCTTGAAAATAATGTGTGCGAGTCTGTATTGTATTGTTGTTTTAGATTAAAACCAGTGCTACTGGGAATCAATATACTTTTACCATTTGGGGCGTCCGCTAAAATTCGCGCGAGTGTTCACTGTCAAAATATCCTTAGAAAACCGGCCACACGCGCTCAGCAGGAGCTGAGCGCTGCTCATACTATTGTTCAACAATACTGATACACACGAACGTGCACCCAAACCCGTACCCGCGCGTGTTTTAGCGATCGCCCTTACATCGTTTGAATATTATTTGTCATCCTCAAATCATCCACAACTTCTTACACAAAGTCATCCATTCTACTAGACCTAGGTACAAGTGCTAAGATTAAATAAAACTATTATTGCTGATATCGGTTTATAATGAAAATTCTTTATTATACAATCACTACATAGTATAAAACAAAGTCGCTTTCTCTGTCCCTATATCCCTATGTATGCTTAAATTTTTAAATTTTGATGCGGTTTTTTGATGATTCAAGAGGAAGGTTTATATATGTACAATAATACATGCACCTGTGCGATGCCGGGGCGGGTCGCTAGTTTGAAATATAGATTAACGACTCGAAGATCAGTACATAATCGAATTTCCTGGGATTATTTCATTGAGCTCCATACTTCTAACACTCTCATACTACTCTACTACTTCCAATCTTATAAATCGTTCGGTCTTTCCCCGCACTAAGCAGGAGTAAAACAATATTGCTTTGTGGAGGTCATGGTACCAAACAAAGTTACATTATTATAAGCCTGAAACAAAACGATCTTGCAATAAGTATGATTGTTTTGTTAAAGGTCATGGTGCCTTTGAATGTTAAAGTATAGTTCCGAAGGCGACCTACCGCACTAACGACATCTCGAATTAATTTGTCGAACTATTAACCTAATCTCTAAATAAACAAAGAAATATTATATTTCGCAATAAAATATATATACAGTGCAAATACTCTCCAAACGAAGTCAAATCGACTATTGGTACATCGAGGTGTTGAAGTCTTTGTACAAAAACGCCACCATGTCAGTCCGACTTCAGGACCAGACCTCGGAACCTATCCTTCTGCAGCGAGGTGTGAGACAGGGAGTCGGTCATATCTCCGAATCTGTTCACCGCTGCACTGGACGATATCTTCAAGTTTCTGAACTGGAGAGGGCTAGGCATAGACGTCAATGCCGAGTATATCTCTCACCTTCGGTTTGCCGACGATATAGTGGTCATGGGTGAGACCTTCCGAAAGGGTGGGTCTTAAAATGAACATGGACAAAAGTCATGTTGAATGCCTTCGTAACCCCCATTGGCGTAGCAAGGTAACCAATTTAAAGGCCCTGGCAGGCATCGGCCCTTGCGGGCCCCTCCTGGTTGCTGATATCTCTTTGAGGCGTGCGTGGAACACGAACGCGCCGTCGACACGGCCTGTCGTCATAAGACGGACGCATGGCTAGCTAGCCCATTACTCACCGTCCACAGGCCCGCGCCTACGATAGCCGAGAGCCACCACGTGGCCCCCGACGCCCGGTACTTCTCCCGCGGCGGCTGGGACGTGAGGTTCTCTCCCTCTCACGTTCCGCCACCTCCTTCGCTAGCATGACTGCTTCGCAGAAGGAGGTGACGGCTTCCCATTCCCTCTCGCCCCGGACCAGGGCCGGACGCGAGAGGTCGCCGCCGAATTTAAAGGCCCTGGGGCAAAAAATAAACTAGGGCCCCAACTATTTTAAATCGTTTGTTCCGTATTCGTCGTGTTCCGAATTCGACGTACTCCAGATTTGTTGTAATCCAGATTCGTCGAATTCCAGATTCGTCGTATTACAGTCGACCTCCTTAATACAATTAAAAACCAAATACAAATTGTAACTTATTTTAATGAACTAATTAAAACTATTATATGAAAATAAGAGAATATATCTACTTAATTATAATTCTGTCCCCAAAGGGTGCACAACGGGACCCTATTAACGTGCCTCCGCTGTCTATCTCTCACAGGACTGTATTTTTTGAACGGTAAGAGGAAGTTTTTTTGTCTCATTTTCATTAAATAGTTTTACACTTACACCAAGCTACTACAATCTGTCAAAGGACATGTCCAAAAATGGTTTTTTAATCATCAAAAATTTTAACCAGAACAATTTAAATATATATGGATAGACATCCCAAAACCGAACTGTTCTAACTACAACATACATTTTTAAAGACCTCCAATTTTGAGAAAAATCGTTTTTTATTTAAGTGTGAATTTACACTTAAAGCGAACAAACCTTTCCCAACATCAAGAGTAATAAAGCGAACACACCACAAAAAAAGTATACTTGACTTCTGTCACTGTCACTGTCAGTCGATATTTGAGTTTTGGGTCAGTGGATACGAATTACGAAACGGGGTACTTACTATGAAAAAGTCGACGTAGCCCCGCTACACGGGGCTCTCATTTCTGTCTGCAGGGTTTAAAGTAACCTATTCTAACGTCGGGGTGTCCCAAGTTCCGAACTCGCTTCCCTCGCTCTATTTCAGTGGCTTCAAGTTCCGTATTTTTGTCGCTTTTATAGTAGTGCAGTTTGATGCTGGTTAAATTTATCTCGGAATAAAAAACCAACATCCATACAAAAAGTGGACATCTCCTTTCTATAATAGATTTTTAACTGTATCGCTAAGGAATTAGGGTTCAAGGTTGATTGGAAAAAAATGTCAGTTTCGGGTAGCTTGATGTGCTGGCAGCTGTACACAAAACATTAAAAACAATTTATTTAGCGGTCTCATGTACAGACAACAGTTTTTTGTAGCGATAATGTTTTAATTTAAAAAACTGTGTTTAATCTATGCTGTGGGTGAGTGGGAGTCGGGCCTCTGGCTTCAGGCACTACCGTCACTTAATATAGGCACTATGTTAGGTGACACAACCTTCCGGCTCGCTACGTGTTTGCGATTGAGCGCTCCTTGTGGGGCTCCACATCGCTGTCAATGTGGTGAAGCAATCGACTGCCTCAGACACCATGGCCTTTCATGCAGTAAGAGTGCAGGTCGGATTGCGCGGCACGCCAGCATTAATGATCTCGTCCGTCGTGCTCTTGCCACCGCCGGGGTGCCAGCTGTCTTAGAACCCAATGGCTTGGCACGCGCCGATGGAAAGAGACCAGATGGTATGACCATAATGCCATGGAAGTTGGGTAGGCCTTTGGTGTGGGACGCAACTTGCGTCGACACCCTTGCGCCATCCCATCTTCCTAGCACAGTGTGCTGCGCTGGGGCGGCTGCTGCAGGTGCTGAAAACCTCAAACGGCGCAAATACAATAGGTAATTTAATTGGTAGTTATGTGTCTGAGCCGTTCGGGGTTGAAACACTTGGGCCATGGGGTTCGAGTGCCCACCTAGTTTTTCGGGAAATCGCCAAGCGGTTGGTCGACTCTTCACGTGACCAGAGGGCGGGCCTATTTTTTGGCCAAAGAATCAGCATTGCTATCCAACGTGGTAATGCTGCCAGCCTTCTGGGCACTTTTCCTGTTGACAGCGATGCGGACGAATTTTTGGATGCCCTGTAACCCTTTTATACTTGTACATATTTAGTTCTATTATAGTTTTGTAGTTTGTAAATAATTAATATTTTAATTTAAATAAAATTTTGGCTTTACATAATCTATACATAAACACAGTTTATCAAATACAAAACATAGAGTGTATTAAAATAGAGATTTTAGTAGTAGTTCATAGACTATATTATTTTGATATTACAACACTCAGATAAATTTGTTAGGTACTTATTTATTTTTATAAAAACCTGTTTTCTTTTGCACTTGTTTATTTTTTTGTCTAAAATAAAAATCTCATACGGTTTATTACATTCAATTTTTAAATCAATACTCACAGACGACTGAGACTCACAGACGCGCTTTAGGGTATATACAGGACAGTGTGTGTTATCGCAAGATGGCGTCGATGGGACGTCAAGAAATTGATGATAGTCGCGCTCACATCCAAACGGAACGAGTTTTGACGCGCTAATAGCGGTTTTGACGTGACTCGGAACGTACTATTGATCTAGCAACCCTGAGTAGCACTCCCACTGTCAGTGTCAAATGTACATGTCATACATCCATCCGCCTTGTCCGGCGGCGCGGCACACGGCGCGGCGTCGTATTAATAGTGTATTATCTATGGCGGCGTCGTTCGTTCAAGTATTCTATTCTTTGGCGTCGTCCCTTCGTTCGTTTTCGATTGCATATTTGCATTCGATGCTAAAGTAACCTTGCAGCAATAGGCTTGTATGAATTGAAACATTATTTTTGTAAAATTTACTTTTTGGTTTCAAAGATGGGAAAACTACAAATGTGTAGGATATGTTTAGTGAAGAATGTACGCATGTATGTAGTGGTCAACAAGAACTTGCATGAACTATATGAGAAGCTGACTGATATTCCAGTAAGTTGATACTTTAAAAATGATTGAATTTCCGATACTAATATTTTATAACTGCCTCTCATCACATCCACGAGAATTCATATAAATTTTCGGTTAGACGACTCGTCTTAGGGGAAAAGAAATCACAAACTTTAGTGAAGGAAAACATTATGAGGAACCCAAGCCAATTTACGTAGAATAAAGATTAATAATCGATGCTTGTGCCTTCTGTGTCAGTTGGGCATAGAAAACATCACCTGGTGATTCATAGAAACAAAATAATGTAAGACAAGGTGGACAACTAATAAATTGCACCCTTCCTTATCCCTCAAAAGTCCTGATTTGTTCATTTTGTACTTGTTATGCTAAAACTATGTATGTTAAGTCGAAGTATTATTGTAATGTTAGTTTTAAGGTACATATTATTTGTTTTCATCTACGCTTACTAGCAGATAACATTGTTCTAAACCTATTTATGTTTTCTTATAAGTGAATTTGTAATTCTTTTCAGAAATATATATCTTTAACCGTAAGTTTTGTTGCAGTTTGTAACTGAAGACAGTAGACCGACTCTTGTATGTTTCGTCTGCTGCACTAAACTAAAGCAATGCTTCCGGTTGCGGAGTAAATGCTTGGAAGCTGAAGAGCTATTTGCTCAGATGAAGGATGACGATTATGAGGTGAGGTATTCTTCAACTGAAATATATTCTCATAACTTGTGATTTTGTCTTTATAATGTGTAGGTGACTTCAGTCATCCTCTTGTGTCTGCATTTTATTCCACTGCACACACAGCACGGAGTGTTGAAGGTTGATATGTATGCTTTGTCAAATGTTAATATAATGCTGATACAACTAGTATTGCACTTGTACATCTACGTGGCAGATTGATAACAGTCCTCTCTCATGTAGCTCACCAGTGGTCAGTGCGGTTGGTAGCATGGTCCACTAGCTGGGATGCATTGGGCCTTTAGTAGGTATCCTCACTTGTGGAGGGTATTTTCACTGACTTGACTTAACCTTTAAGTTCTGACGTGGTTAAGCCAGGCCATAGATGGTGACGTGATGTATCTTAGACAGCTACAGAAATAGCTAATAAATAGTATGATTATGTACTTAACCATCATTACTTAAAGGTTAATAACATAATATTCTTTTTTCAGCCTAATCCTTCAATAACCGGAGACCACTTATTGGTTTTTGGTGGGTTTGTTATAAGTGCAGTAGTACACACAAGTACAGTTGATGAATGCCAAACAATAAACATTGCTATCAATGAAAAATTACCAGCTGATTGTGAAGGACAGGACAATATTGAGCCAAATGACAAAAATCAAAGTAATGGTATGTTTTTTAAGAACTAAAATGTTTTTTTAGTTACTTTTTAAATGATCCTATCAATGCAGCTCGTGAAATACAAAATATCTGAGTTTCCCAAATTGTGGTGGTGCGTTACATTGTATGTTCATCACAATTCCATGGAAATGTTTGCGGGCAGTTTTGTACGATACGCGAACATAAACGACACCATCCGATGAGCTCCTGTCACCAGCATTCCGGCTGTCTTAGAACCCAATGACTGACAATGAAAAATACCAGACGGCTTGCCTGTTTCTTTGGAAGGTGGGTGGGCCTTTAGTGTGGGACGAAACGTGTCAATACTCTTGCGCCATCACATCTTCCAAGCACATCGTGCAGTGCTGGCGCTGCCAATGCAGCTGCAGAGAACCTCAAGCGGTGTAAATTAAGTACCCTTTGTGGAAACTATATTTTCGAGCCTTTTGAGATTGAAACTCTAGGGCTGTGGAGTCCGAGTGCTCACTGCCTTTGCCTTTTTTCACAAATTTTTAAACGCCTAGTTGACTTTTCTTGTAAACCAAAGGCTGGCTTTTACCTCGGCCAGAGGCTAAGTGGTGCCATACAACGTGGCAACGCCAACAGTCTCTTGGGCACATTACCAGCTGACAGCTTTGAGGAGGAGTTTTTTGATGCCCTTTTATAGTTTGATGTTAGTTTATTTAATCGATTTTAACTGTAATAATGTATACAGGGTGAGACACCGACGCGCAAACAATGCGTCGGCGTTTGCTCTATCCTGTATTATAGTAAGCTTAATAAAAATCTTAAATTCATTCCCTGACTTTCAAACAAATATGGCTACTTAGTGAATATATGATGATGGCAATATTCATATATTCACCAAGTAGTCTTTCTAGCAGCAAATATTGTTTTGAGGGCTGTTTGATACAATCATTACTACATTGAAGTAATCACTTTAATTCAACCGAAAATCATGTTAAACTGAAGTATTACAATCATTAGTGTTTTTACTTTATTACTTACAGATATAGAACCAGAAAATGTAGACAATAGCCATCTAAGTTTAGAAGAGATGCACCCGTACCATTCTAATTCAGAAGATGATGTACCTTTTATTGAGGTTTCTGTTAAAGTAGAAGAAGTACCAGATGTATCTGAGAGGAACCAAACTCCCGTGGAGATCAATTGTAAGTATTAATTACTTAATCAATGGGTAAGCAAACAGGCCGAATGTGTGTACTGGATTAAAAGTGGTTAACGTTACCTACAGTCTGTTGAATTATATCCATCGGACTGTAACTCTTTATGTCACAAAAGCAGCACCAGGACCATCATAGTTTTATAAACAAACTGTTGATTTCTGATAACAATAAAATATATTCCTTAAAATTTTACATGATTAAAATGACAGCTGTCTGCAAAAATAACAACATAACTTTGTAGTAACGTCTGTACTGTTGTATCGTTACTTTTGTTTATTTATCATAACTCAACATTATAAAGTCAAAACAAACCACAGGCGTAAAAAATGTTAGAACCGTCCTAAGTTACTAAACGACATAAATTAGCTGTTTCACCAGTATTGTGCGCGCGTTTCGTGTATCCGGACGAATGAGTAAGAACTACGTACTACGTAACGCCCGCGCCACGGCGTATGCCATTCATTCTCGATGTGTGGCACATTCGCATTTCTGCTCCCGACGAAGACGCACGTTCACTTGATTCTTATCACCTGTGACCTTATACGTGGTCTCCGCCATTATACGGGCCTAAAGCAGGCACTTTTATTTGCTCGTTTACTAGCAGTAAACCTCACTAAATATGTGTCTTCGTAACCCCATACTGGGTAAGTGTTGAACGCCTAATCACGTTGTGTGTACCTAACTAGCTAGGTCGGCTCAGGATGTGTGCCTACTCTCTCTCACTTTTTTGCTATGCTCTTCATAATTATCATTAAATCCAGTTGCTTTCAGCTAAGTCCATTTGAACAATTCGTTTATTTCCATGACACTCAAAATGTGCATGTCATGCCGTGCTTCTCACTACCATTTTGTAAACTCCGTACTGATTGTGTCTACCACACATTACCTTCATTGGCGCACTGGTATTTCTCGCTTTGCTTATGCCTTGGTGTCACAATCAGCGGAGATGACTATTGGCCATCTTGTGGCACACTGGACGTTATCTTCCAGGGTCCAAAGTTCCGGCTGGCATCGCTCTTTCAAGTTCCGGCATTCCCGGTTATCTGCGAGCTCCGCACCGAGTACCTTTTTACCTGCGTGGTCGGCGCCAACATCTGCCGCCCGTCACCCCTCGGCGTCTGCAGCGTGGCACACCGCTACGGTCGGTAACTCCCAAGTGGACCTGGAGAACGTATACGTGACCATAAACCTTCTTACGCCCTTTTCTAATCTTTAATAATTTCGAAAGTCTCAATCAACATGTACGGTTTTGAACTTTTGAACGATTTTTACTATTGTCATATATTTATATTTCTTTTATAAATAATAACTAAGCATTTATTGCTGTTGTTCTTAAAAAACAGTTACTGAGACTAACACAAATTTTAGCCTTGCAATGTTTCTGTGTTTAATAATTCTTGATGAACAAATTAACATTTATTTTTATTTATTTATGTTATGTACATTATAATTATACAGACTACAAATAGAACTAAAATAAATATAAAAAGAAGACTAAAATAAAGTACCTGTATATTATATAAAACGACGACAGTAGGACACGTCTTAGGCGTCAAAAGCCACGTTGAATGGCAATTTATTATTAATTTTATTAATTCTTTGCCCAAAGAAAGAGCCAGCCCAGCATTTATCCTGTTGTTTGAAACTTGTCGGCAACGATTTTTCACTGAATTTATAAGATTGTTTATCTGATCCTGCGGCAATCGCTCCCAATGGAATTTTAACAAGTCTTTCGATAACCCAACAAGGGTTGTGGACAATCCGTCCATGTTCTCTAGAACACGTCTCTGGAGCATGTCTCATTGTGCAGGCTACGGCAATACCCGGATGTTTTCCATTGCCAAGTATTTTCTAGTCCTCCGAGCTGTGTGCGAACGCGCATTGTAATGCATCCGCGTGAAATCTTAAAAAGAAAAGCCAAGACTTAGTGCAAATGGGTGAACATAAGGCCCGACGACATCTTCATCATAACTTTCAGCGTTCATATTGCCATCTACAAAAACGAGCTCAGTTCGTCGGTTCTTCATAATACCCGCCCATACCATCATTGTGGAGCCACTGTAAGGGTGCACTTCCTGTACGAATCTCAGCCGTTCAGCATTTCCGGGACGACGATACACTCTTATCCTTCTCGTATCAGGCCTAAATCCGAACCGGGACTCATCGCAAAATAAAATTTTATCCCATTGCTCCTGGGTCCATGTCATGTGTACACCATTCGTTTCGACGGGCGTATATTCCATGGAGTATAGGTGGGCACCTAATTGGGCGCCGTGCTCGTAGACCGAATTCATGCAGCCTATTTCTCACGGTTTGGTGGCTAACAACAACACTGCTTGAGCTTTGTGTCTATTTTGAACGCGAACACCAAAATGGCGGACCGCTTTTGCCACTGTCAAATGCGGTCGCTGTTACGCGGTTGTTGCTGCTGGTCTTGGTATTGGCAGAGTGTGGAAGTTGCTCAACGATGCATGTGAATATGTAACACCAGATGACTAGAAGAAGGTGGTCAGTAAGACGCGAAAAATGATAACATAGCATTGGGATCGCGATGTGCGCTTTGATTTAATATGCCACCAGGAAGCAATAATTAATCTTCAGGATTGTTCTAGCGATTCCGATTCTAAAGGTGATGACGATACTAACTTTGGATGTACATCATTAAGTCAATAATTATATTATGACTGATTTTATAATTTAATTTTGTTAGGCCCTATTTAATGCCTATTTTTGCATAGCGTAAAATACTGACTGCATTAACATGCATTTGTAATAATTTTTTATCGATATGACCAAAGCTACTTTCCCTGCATTAGTCACATTACTTTGTGCAGCTGTCATTTTAATCGAAGTTGGATTTTATGGACTAAAAACCATGGCCAGCAAAACAATCAGTCACAACCATTATACAGGCTAGTATAACCGTTCATTTAATCATTCTTGTAATTTTACATTTTGTAATTAATGTTTTAATCATATGACCATTTATTTTGACATTAATTAATTTATTCTAAATCGATTGTGTGTATAATATCTTACTTTTTTTATTTAAGTTAATAATGTTTCTAATGTAATTCTGTCAATTAATGTTTTAGCAATAATTTGTTGTGTTTGTTTTTTTATCTATTTTTGTTTTATATGGGTCTCGAACCTGAAATAAATGAACTTTATTTTTTGTTTTTATTCATAATGCTAATGACTATAGATTGATAAATATCAAACGGGATTTATTGCTATCAAAGAAGAATTACTAGCTGCTCTGCGAGAGACTAGATGACTAAAAGGTAAAACTGAAAGGTGTCGGTATGTTTTAGAACAAAACATAATAAATAATCAAACTTAAAAATAAATGGAAAGTTGGTTGCGAAAATAAAAGAACTTAAGATTCAGCATGTCATTGGGGTTTCCTGGAATTTATCTGGGTGCCTGGTTGATGTCAATAGGTTCACCCCTTTTTACATAGGACTTAAAACTATCTGGTGAAATGTGGGTGTACACCATTGCCTACCCTCCGGGGACATTAGGCATACTGATATAATATTTTTGTGTTATTTCATCATTTAAGAAACCAATATTATTTTTATTATCGTCATATTAACTTAGTAGCCTTATTTGTAGTAAATATTATTTCAAGAAGTATTTGATGACTACATATTCCTAAAATCACAATTCAACAGTTATCCATATTATGTAGATAAATAAAACAATTTTAAATATAATACTGTAATGCTTTTAAGAGTATGAAAAACGTGTAAAGTTCTTCATCTCTATAGAAAAGGGAGGTTCCTCCGACCAGACAGGTGTTCCTTGCCAAGTTGTTATCGGGATTTCGATGTAGCGTGTACCAGAAAGGTGTCTTGAACTTTGTCTATGGGACCACCATTGAAATCGCAAAAAAAATAGCCGTCTAGTTCAAAACTTCAATATAACTCGATCTAAATGTATGGCACACCGCACCGGATTTTTTTTTCGTGATTTCGATGGTGGTGCCATGGAGAAATGTGGTCAGTTTGATGGTCTGAATCACACCCTGAAATATGACCTCACCTTTTTAGTACACGCTGTATGGTCTTAAGTCGCGGATAACTTCAATAGCACGATTCAGAATTTTGATTTTGAAGTTCTTCATTCGTGGCATAGATAGCGCGTAAATACTCTTGTAATGAATGCCACATGCTATTGACTGTTTTTCCTTAATTGCAGATCTAGAACCAGAAAATGTAGACAATAGCTGTCTAGACGTAGAATTTATACCCCCAGACCGTTCAGATCCAGAAGGTGATGTACCGTTAATAAATTTTAAAACTGGAGTGGAAGAAGCACTACAAGTATCCAAGAAGAAACGAAGAGCCGTGGAGACGAAGAGTAAGTACTAGTTACTTAAATAATAGGTAAGCAAACAGGCTGATGGTCTACCTGATAGGAAGTGGTTAGTGTTACCTACAGCATGTTAAATTCTATCCATACGACGGTAAGTCATAGTTTTGCCAACAAACTGTTAATTACTGATAACAATACTAAAACCATGGGCAGCAATCACTACAATTGACGAGCAAAATGCCATTCCCCTGTTTTTGTGCCCCAACGCTTTCGCGATAACTGGAGAGTCTGATTAACTTGAACGCGGGACAACCGTTTCACAAAGTTTTCAACAGTTTCATTCCATGATTACACTTAAAATAAATTAATTCTCGAGAGTGCGCTCTAAGAAACCCTAAAAGGCTCACGAAGTGTGCGAGTGGTGTCGGCGTCGATGTTTCCAGTTTTGTAGTTAGTGTCACTAGTTAAAAAGAGTATTATTCAATGTTAACAATTCTCTTGCACCGAATACCTTCAGTCTGGAGTAGATCATTCAAACCGCTGTTATTTTGATTCGTGTGCATGTCAATCTGCTTTAAACATTGCATTTATAAGATTTTGTAATAACAGGTGCGCCCGTCTCAAGAAGATCAAAACGGCTGAAGCAAAAAAGCGGCAAAGATATAATTACAGCTGAGCAAAAAAATGAACCATCAAACTTGGAAGTGTTTCGGACAACACGAAACCGGACGTCCAAACCTGACACTTCTTTCAAAGAACCTGACAAATGTGATCGGCCTAGTTTAAATGAAGTGAAGAAATTAAAACAACATCCTCGGCCAGGAATTTGTGAGATACAAGATGCAATTACAGCTGAGCAGAAAAATGAACCATCAAACTTGGAAGTGTTTCGGACAACACGAAACCGGACGTCCAAACCTGACACTTCTTTCAAAGAACCTGAAAAATGTGATCGGCCTAGTTTAAATGAAGTGAAGAAATTAAAACAACATCCTCGGACAGGAATTTGTGAGATACAAGATGCAATTACAGCTGAGCAGAAAAATGAACCATCAAACTTGGAAGTGTTTCGGACAACACGAAACCGGACGTCCAAACCTGACACTTCTTTCAAAGAACCTGACAAATGTGATCGGCCTAGTTTAAATGAAGTGAAGAAATTAAAACAACATCCTCGGACAGGAATTTGTGAGATACAAGTTGCAATTACAGCTGAGCAGAAAAATGAACCATCAAACTTGGAAGTGTTTCGGACAACACGAAATCGTACGTCAAAACGTGGCACTTCTTTCAAAAAGCCTTACAAATGTGATCGGCCTAGTTTAAATGGAGTGAAGAAATTAAAACATCCTCGGAGTCGAATTCGTGAGATACCTTCCAAGTGTGATTTTTGTGAGCGTATATTTAGTGACAAGAATAAATTAGCAATTCATGTTCGAATACACACTGGTGAAAAGCCTTACACGTGTGATGTATGTCAGCGTAGTTTTAACCAGACGAGTCATTTAAAAAAACATATTCGAACACACACTGGTGAAAAGCCTTATAAGTGTGATGTATGTCAGCGTAGTTTTAGTGTAAAGGGTTCTTTAACAGAACATATTCGAGTACACACTGGTGAAAAACCTTATAAGTGTGATGTATGCCAGCGTTGTTTTAGCCAGAAGATTAATTTAACAAATCATATTCGAACACACACTGGTGAAAAACCCTACAAGTGTAATGTATGTCAGCGTAGCTTTAGTCAGAAGAGTCCTCTAAATAATCATATTATAATACACACTGGTGAAAAACCTTACAAGTGTAATGTATGCCAGCGTAGTTTTAATGGAAAGGCTACTTTAACTAAACATAGTCGGATACATAGTGGTATAAAACCTTACAAGTGTGATGTATGCCAGCATAGTTTTACTCAGAAGATTAATCTTACAAAACATATTCGCATACACACTGGTGAAAAACCCTACAAGTGTGATATATGTTTGCGTAGTTTTAGTCAGAAGATTCACTTAACTAAACATATTCGAATACACACTTGTGCTTTCCCTACAAATTAGTTACAATAAGATCCGACCGAAACACGAAATGGGTGTCACGGGGTATCCGAATGTGTCACAAAAGAACGTCAATTCCTGGGACAACAGAGGTTAAAATTGAAATGTCGTAACATTCTTTTTTTGCAAATAAAAAATAACCGAATTTCCGAAAAAAAACAAACAAAATATTAAAAGTAACAATATAATGAGCGTTGATAAATGTTACAGAAGTCGTGACAGTTTGATTTACTTTTTTTGCTGCCGACTTCTGAAACTTATAAATTATAAATGGGATCACCGCGCGGTCTTCCTCTTCCAAATGAATGAGAATCATGATGTATCTTTATTTTTCAAATAATGTATGTGTGTACGACGCCATACAATTCACATTTGTTTGTGAACATTTTGTAAGTACAGATCTGTTTCCAAATCAAATCATTTATTTCTTTGCAAACATAGGTAGTTGGTACATAGATGTTTTCTTATAAAGGGTGTAAAAAGAAATTAAAATCAATCAAATCAAAATATTTTTTTATTTCACATAGGCCTACATGCAGGCAAGAAACTCCTTGGTTACTCTTTTAAAATGATTTGATTAGAAGACACTTGAACAAGCCGAAAGGCACTTGTTCTCCCCGCTATTGCTATCATGTTTTTATTCTGGACCATACTTGGGAACCTTCTAGTTACAAAGTTGGTTTTATTTAAGGAATGTACTTATCTGATTTTGAAGAATGCGGTTACAAAGTACATATTCCACCGAGCAAGGACAGAAACAGTCTGCAGCTATCCACAGAACAAGTGAATAAGACGCGTCTGATTACAATCGTGTCGTGATTGTAATCGTGGTTTTAATTTCCACGAGCACATTAAAAAGTTGTGCAAAGATGCTAATAAGGCACTGGGTTTCGTAATCGGAACTTCCTCCCAATTTAAAAGTGTTAGGGTTATAAAGCTGCTGTACAATGCATATGTGCGCAGTAAATTAGAGTATAATGAAATTATCTGGGATCCTCCGGAGAAGGTTTACACTAATGGTTGAAAAAGTTCAGAGGAAGTTTTGCGTTACATATATAAGCGAACCTACGGATACTACCCATTTTTGTATCCATCTTTGTTTGTGTCTGGAATGGTCGGACTGGATACTTTGCAGCTTAGGCGCAAATTAATGCATATTATAAACTACTGTTTGTTAATTAACAGTAGTATAGATAATCCATCGGTAAGAGAGCATATAATATCCATCTGTATGTTCCGCAGCAATATATGCGTGGTATGGGACGGCGGCGGCACCAACTTCTTGCATGTCCACCGGAATGGCGTATCCATCAAGCCAATAACGGCCCAACCGTGAGAGCAATTGGCCTCATTAATCGTTACCTTGACAGCAGTCCAAATGCCGACAAATTTGTGTATACTAGTAGCACTTTAAGGAAAGATGTATTGACATTTTTAAACAATTGATTTGTAATTTTCTTTTATTTTAGTTTTTGAATCAAAAGTGTACTGTAGTAATATTGA
This sequence comes from Eurois occulta, assembly GCA_950022335.1. Taxonomy (NCBI): domain Eukaryota; kingdom Metazoa; phylum Arthropoda; class Insecta; order Lepidoptera; family Noctuidae; genus Eurois; species Eurois occulta. The sequence goes on along the minus strand of OX465477.1, from coordinate 29,493,178 downwards.
ATTCCAATGACATGTTTATGTAACACTATTATAATAATTTTGACTTCATGATCGTCTGCCCAACCTTTTTCGGTCGGCTTCCAATCTTACCGGACATGACATCACATGTATTTATTTTACAAATTTATTTTTGACTTATCAGAACTTATATAATTTTATTTGTGATATATTTATTATGACACCACTTGACATATAACTTTGTTTTTAGAATTATTGTAATTATAAGATGACATTGTAATATGATTATTATTATCTTTTAAGCGAATTGGTAAAAAAAAAACTGTTAGCTTAGAATGTATTTCTGAATAAATAAATAAATAAGATGGGTAGTAGAAATAGTTAACAGAAGGTTAACTATTTCAAAAGTTAAAAAAACTTGAATAGACAACGATACGTATTTACACGCATGGCAGCGAATCTTCCTGATTTTGAAGATATTCCTCAATTAGAAGAATAACATCTTAATCTTATCGCCCTGGGCGCGTACCACATTAATAGCCAAATCTCATTGTGCTGAACATTTAAGCGATGGAATGTATACAATTGAATTATACACAGAACGGTACTACACATAAGTGCTTATAAACAGAGGAGTTGAAGGAACAAATACATTCAGGCACTGTTACTGCACGTGTCTGACGGCGACACACCGCCAGCTGCCCATGTGGACAATGTCATTTTAGATACTAGCATAATGTAAAACTGTAAATATAACTATTTTGTAATAAATTATATTATTTTTATAAATCTTTTGTTTTCCTTTTAATGTTGAGCAGGTACACAAAGGTTCATATATTTTAGCCCATTCTCCTTTTGATCCACAAATTCTTTCATCTGTATCAGAAACAGGATCGATTTACACCAAAACACATTTTTTGGTTAAAATATAGCTGAACAGAGCTGAATACATTTTGAAAAAAATCGTTTCCGCAAATACTAGATGAAACTAATGACTCCAAGGCTCTTGCTGGTTTACTTGCACTAGAATTTTCTATCAATATTTACAGACAGTTTTAAAGGGAAGTTAACTCCCCTTTAAAAAAAACTTTTTTTGCAAAAAGGGTTTTTATTTTTCCATTTTTAGTTGTAATATCCTATACAAATATTTGCTATGCATTTTTTTACATTGTTAAAAATACATTTTATGGTAAGTAATAGGCTTATCCCCAATAAAATGTAACTTAATATACCTAACTGTTGTAATCTGGAAAATAATCCCTCAGAGCATACAGGCGTTATGTTATGTTATGTTATGATATTAAGTAAGCAATAAACATCCAAGCTATTGCAGAAATTACGACAGATTTACTGTTTATTATTATTGAAGAGTTCCATTGTATATCTCCAAAGATCAGCATCAGATTGTGACTGTTCCAATAAGACCCTAGGCTGATAAAATTTTCGTTTTTCCTAAGTCATGTAAATATTAGTATTTTGGTCAGTTGCCCCCTAAGGGGCAAAGGTCATGCCCCGCCACCGCATGACCTTGTAAGGCTCGTCACCAGGCTGGTCACCTTTCCACTGACTGAGAGGACTGAATTCCCGATTCAGGGCAGCCCTGTCCCGCCTTGAAAACTAGGAGGACAGGGGGGGAATACAAGGTGGCGTTAATGGGAATTCACAGATAAGACTTATACAAGAATAATATCACATCATATATAGCAAAACAACAATATAGTATGAAGCTAATAAGACAAGAGGACGCAAAGATAAGATATATGATTAAAAGGGTTGGTGAAGGAAAACGTTACGCTTGCGCTTAAGAATTCCATTATTTACTCGTTACGTTAACTTATTTGATTCCAAAATACAAGATGCCGTTTCGCAAACGCAAACGATTCCATGTAACAGCATGGAACCGTTTTACAACGTATGTCCGGCGTACGCTTACTGTTAGACCTAAGTGCATAGTCCTACTGAGGACACTGCTGCGAACTCTAACAGGTCACGTTCCCTAAGCACTATCTACATGTCTTTCCCAATCCTAAGGCAGTGGGTTGTGAGGCCAGCCGCCATTGAGGAAGACAGGTTTTCAGTATTTCTACTTAAACGCGTACTCACGTTAATAACACCCTTACGGCCGTCTATCCCATTTACTATTTCATAATACAATTTGCACAAGCGTATCGTAGACTTAGTCTGTAGCAGAACATATTGCGATTGGTGATTGGTAGCCGCTGAAGTGGGAACTTTCGTCACTTCACATTTCTTTAATCTTCCCCATGTCGTGGTTGCGTGTCTCGCTAAATAGTGTCGATTCAGTAATAGGCATACCATTAGCCAGGTTTGATTTTAACGAGACACAGTCCCTAGCGTTCCTTAGAACGTAGCTATCAATTCAGTTTAGAATACTTAGTGACGCCTACCCCCACTCCCGGAAATGTGCTCTAACAATCTCCACGCAATGTTTCTGAGCTAGACCTTTATAGGAAGCAATATTTACCATCAGAGCTTGATTACTTTGTACAACAAGTACAAGTCGGCATTATAAATTACTGTTTAATATCATTTGTTTTAATCAAAATGTGATTATGGTGTTGCCTTCACCGACTGAACAATATAGATTGTTCTACTTAAAATGAATATAGCGGGTCTGCCTTCCATTTGTGGTACGTCAGAATATAAGTCAACATATTTTATCTATATACATTAGTCGTTCGTATTAGTCGAAATTGTACATGTCGTTATGAAAGGCCAACCGTCGTCCCTAGAATCAAACGCAGACGGTAGATATTTGCCAAGGTACGGAATAGGAGTTGGACACATAACACATGATATAATTATATACATCGTGGCTCCGCATTACCGATTTGCAAGCTGTAATAAATGAATTACGCTGGTGCATTATATTAACAGTTAGACATTGTGATGATTGAGGTGGCTGCCTCGCCTTACTGGAATAAATGGGTTACGCGGGGCTTTATATTAACAGTTCTTTACGCTACCGCCAAACTGCTACTTAAGCTAGGGTTTAATTATAGTTAACACTTACCACGTGTTCACTGAAGATGATTAGTCTAAAACTAACTTACAGAATACCGCTCACACCACCAGTTTTGTCTCCGCCACTGCTCGTCTCATTGCGCGTCACGACACTTGTTTCCACCAGACTTATTACTACTACTTATATTTGATTTATAAAACATGAATCGCTCTATTACGACCGTACACTGGGACATGTGCATCTTGGTACCAAGACTACGCTAATTTCACGAGACTAACCTAGGACGTCCTAGTACTTTAACCGTTTTAGACCGAATACTCTGACTTAGCCTGTCTAATCCCAGACTCTTACGTCCGACCTCTTTCGTGATTCCAAATCCACTGCCCCTACTCAATGTGCATCTCCTGGCTTTCGCCTTCTCAAAAAACCCACGCCGTCCTTTCCGAGAAATAGTTTAGCAACCTTTCTGTTTTTGCGTAACCGTCTCAATTGTTTTAAGTATCCCTTCTAAACTTCGGGCGGCCAAGAGCCACGCACGTTGCAACCAGATGTTGTGCCAGTATTCAGGAATGTGTTTAGAAATCGTATATTTTTATCTTTTCTCAAGAATTGCCTGCTAATAGTCCTTGTCCCAAGTGGGTTTGCCATTAAGTAAAGAATTTATGCATTTCTGAGTGGTGCAGTATTGTTAATTACGGTCACTTGACCGACACGCCATAAAATAGAAACTTAATGTTTTCGTATCGTGAGAAGAGTTTTAAAAATAACGATCGAGACTAAAATATGTGCTTAACAATTAGGAGTAAGTGACAAACAGTCACAAGATCCAGACTTATACCTTCCATCATCAGCTTAGCAACATGAGATTATGATTACCAGGCACAAATATCTGAATTGCTTGGGAAAGTACATACAAACATTGTGTGTGCCTGTGCATTTCAGGGTTGCAGTCGATTTCCCTGGGATCCCATCATCAGATTCTGACTTGGTGACAATGGAACCACCTCAGGAGTATAGGCTTTCGAATAAAAAAAGAATTTTGAAAATTGGCGGAGAAGTCGGTGAACATAGGTACATAAAAAAATACACACAGTCGAACATAGAACCTCCTCCTTTTTTTGAAGTCGGTTAAAAATTGTCAAAGGAGTTTTGGTGAAACATTAGTGAACCGCCAACCATACATGTCATGGTAGTAAGCTTAATATCCCCAATAAAATGTAACTTAACATACCTAACTGTCGATCTGGGTGTACTGGCACATCTGCGTACCCCTCAGAGCATATAGGCGTGATGTTATGGTATGGTGTTGAAAATGAAAAATATAATTTGTAAAAATAATAATTTGGTTTTGACAAGTTTTTCTTACAAACTAGTGATTGGGGTTTCCTTTTAGTCGTCTAAAGCCTGTATTAGGAGACTCCACTCTTCCATAACTTAAATTACCATTAATAAACTTGTTTTTTTTTTACAATTATTACAGATAAAAGAATATAGTGAAAAAAATAAAAATAAATATATGTTTGTAAAATTAAGACATAATTTAAGAAATAACAATAAAAACTGAATAATATATGCTTGTCACTAATACGGTGTGTGGTCTATGGTTAAGTGTGAGTGAGTGTATGGCGGGTGTATGTGAGTGGGTGTATGGGGGTGTATTTGAGTGAGTGTATGGGGTGTGTGTGTAAGTGAGTGTCGAGAGCTTACGCGTGGGTGTGTAAAAGTATGTGAACTGTGCTTAAGGCTGCGTGAGATAGAAAATGATGACGGTTTGTGTTTTATTTTAGCAGCGCCTCCGTGTCCTCGTAGGTAAGTGGTTTAATCCAACTACACTCGAGAGCAATGAATCCGGGTCACTTAAAGAATCCTAAAAATCTCGGAAACTAAAAATGCTAGGTTAATGCAATAAATTGTATTTAATAGACAATGTAATACTCCTTAAATGAAGGTATTAAAACTTCTTAGTTATTGTAAAGTTATATCATAAAAAAATCAAATTTGAAAAAGGGCCACTTTCGAAGATGGAACTACGAAATTACAGCATTTGGTTTTGCTTTTGTTTGTAATCTGTCATTTATGTGGGTACATAAACCATGTTGATAGTGCTCTATATTCATTATTCAAGCTGAAATTATGTCGCTTACGCCTGAAGAATGCACCAGAATACTTACAATGCTGGAAACCGGCCGGAGTCAGCGCGATACAGCCAGGACTGTCGGTGTGTCGCTGTCAACAGTACAAAGAGTTCTCCGACGTTACGAAGAAACTGGTTCTAACCTACGCAGACCAGGAACGGGCAGAACCAGGTGTACCACAGCACGAGAAGACCGATACTTGGTGAACACCATGCTTCGAAATCGCTTACTCACAGGAACTGAACTCACAAATCAGTTTCGACGCCTCGGAGGAAGTAACCCAAGTACATGGACAGTAAGACGTCGGCTTGCTGAATCTAACTTAAAACCCCTTAGACCTGCAAACGGCCCTAAACTGGAACGTGGGCATCGTATTTCAAGACTAAGATATGCCCAGAGCCACGTAAATTGGAGTATTGAAGATTGGTCAAAAGTTATGTTCTCCGACGAATCAAAATTTATGCTCTACAAGCACGATGGAAGACACAGAGTGTATCGAAGACCAGGGGAAAGATTCAAGCAAGCATGCATCGAAGAAAAAGTAGCCTACGGTGGTGGGTCTGTACTTGTGTGGGCCGGAATTTCTTCTGAAAGTCGCACAGAGCTGATGATCATAGAAAACGGCTCTTTAACTAGCGTAAGATATGTGGAAGAAATCCTCAATGATCACGTTGGTCCATTTATGGTCAATTTAGGTGAGGATGCTATATTTATGCATGACAATGCCCGACCTCATACAGGTAGGATTGTGAATGACTACCTTCAAGAGATGAACATTACTCGTATGGAGTGACCAGCGCGCAGCCCGGATATCAACCCGATCGAGCATGCTTGGGACGAGCTAGGCAGATGCGTAAAACAACGAAACCCTCCCCCAATCACGCTTCGTGAGCTCAAAATTGCTCTCACAGAGGAATGGGAGAATATTCCCCAAAATCGTATAAGGAACTTGGTGTACAGCATGCCAAACCGCGTAAACGCAGTAATGGAAGCACGATGAGGCAATACGAAGTATTAAAATTCAAGAAAATCGTAATAAAGTTCAAAAATGTCATGTTTCCTATTTTTGTTTTAAGGAGAGATCAGCAGTTTTTTTCTTTATGTAATTTTGTGTTAATAAAATGTATGGCGACTCATATTTTTTTTACTTTCATTTAAGGAGTATTACATTGTCTATTAAATACAATTTATTGCATTAACCTATCATTTTTAGTTTCCGAGATTTTTAACATTCTTTAAGTGACCCGGATTCATTGCTCTCGAGTGTAGTTAGTATTTTTTTACATTCATGTTGTTTCTTGTTATGTACATAAACCTCTCTGTTAAATCTATTGTACAGCTGAGCTGAACGTTTTTTATATTGTTTGCTGGCGAACTTGGTTTTCGTTTGGGGAACTTCTGCTATTATGTCTTTTCTATTTTTAAGGTTAGGCCAGGGATATAAGGTAGGGTTTTGTGTATCTTAAGAATAGTTTTGTATATGTATTATTTTCTCACCGAGAGTAAATAAAACTTATTTGGAAAAGACTTTGGGTAGGATATCTGATCTTCTTAAAATACATCAGTCAGTCATCAAATTTAGTCGTAGCTGCTCCTCCCCATATTGGGATGCAGTACACTAAGACAGATTGTACCAACGCCAAGTATATTTCGTTAAGGAGATGTCTGGAGGTTTTTGTATTTGTGGACACATTTTTTGGTACAATATGCCTCAGAGTCTTGAAGATCCAACTCAGTTTTCTAATCCTATTTGTAACTTGTTCAAGCTGGGGATACCAGGATAGTCTATGGTCAAAAACAACACCCAAATATTTGGTTTGCGTTACTCTGTCTAGTGTTGGACATATACAATGATTTGCATCATCACACGTATGCACTCTTATGCCGAAATCTGTACTTGGTTGTGTACGATTTGATATACTGAAACATTTGTAATTGGTTTTGGCTGTTTAATGTGAGTAGGTTAAACTGTTGTGTAAACAATAAACATCCAAGCGATTGCAGCAACACGGCAGATTATTATTGAAGAGTTCCATTGCTTATCTCTGAAGACCAGCATCAGATCTTCACTAAAACGCTAAACGGGACCACCACGGAATAATTTGCTTCCAAACAAAAAAAGAATCATTGAAATCGGTTCAGAATTTATTGGCAAAGATATCGCTGAACATACACTCAAAAAAAAACTGACGGATTGATAACCTCCTCTTTTTTTGGATGTCGGTTAAAAAATCATAGGTATTGACAAAATATAGATTTCGAAATTTATCGCGTTGCCAACTAAGAAACAAAGGGTGAAACAAGAGTTTTTGCTTGTATGGCATTAGGTACCTAACTGGACCTTGCTTTACTTGGTCATGAAAACGGATTCCCGTCCCCTGGTAAACAAATCCTCGTAAGTGTGATCTGATCTGAGTAAACTGTTTGATCATATAGATGTGTTAGAAAACTGTAATATCCCACCACACGTCGATAATTCTACTGGCGCTGCATTTAGAAGCAAGTTCTCAAAGCAAATGCTGCTGAGAAGATAGAATCTTAGCTTAGCTCATCGGATGGTATATTATAGTCAAAACAGCTTTAGGATCGGGATCAATTGAATGTAGCACTGATTACACGAATTTCTTATTGCTTACCGAATTGCTTACAGTCGTTATAGAAATCGGTCCGCATCGCACTCTGACATTTTACCCGGAAAATTATGATCAAAACAAAAAACATTGCCAAGTATTGTTCCCAAGGCTTCTTTCGAGTTTTTTTAGCAGCCCTTCGGCGACACGTGACACGAGTTTCCGAGAACAAACGCGAAGTTTTTAAGGCTTCACTTTCATTTAAATAATATTAACTCGGCCGGTCGCAATTTACTGGGGGAGGGAAACCACACGTTTCAGTTGCGACACCAGGGTAAATTAGTTTGTTTATTTAGGTAACTATCAGAGGCGTACGATATACTTAAATATATATGTAATACCATAATGAACATTATTTATCATACCATGAAAATCAACTGCAACAATGAAAATATAGAAGAAGTGAGAAGGTTGGGTAAAAAACAAGAAGGTGAAAAAATTAGGCCAGTCGTTGTGACCCTCAACACGATGGGAATGAAGATAAAACTCTTAAAAAACAAGAAGTTATTAGATGAAACACCCTACTATATCAAAGAAGATTTCCCATCAGAAATCCTTGAAGAAAGAAAGAAGTTAAATGTACAACTATTAGAAGAAAGAAGCAAGGGTCGAAAAGCATTTTTAAAATACAATAAACTTATAGTAATCCCAGAAACTAAGCAAATGCAACACAACGAATCTAGCCGAAATAACAATAAAAGACGCTTAGCAGAATCTCCTGAAACGGATAACAATAAATCTGGATCAGTTAATAATAATAATACTAGGAAACCGTCCAAGAAACAAAACTCCAATATCGACCAATACATGATAAAAACTCATAAGAAAATCACAGAATCCCCTGAAAATACACCTTCAACCATCAATATAAGTACCCATCCTCCACCCCATCAAAGCACGACAATAAATAAATTTTGAAACAAAGCGACCTCTCCACGCTCACCCCCACCACGGTTGGTCACCGCGGGGGCGCAAGACCAAAACCCTCCATTACAAAAACTCTATATATGTACATATAATGCAAGATCTCTTCTATCAAACGAAAGATTAATTGACTTCAAACTGGCAATTTCAAAAATAAAATACGATATTATAGGTTTAGCTGAAATAAGAAGAACAGGCTACAATATTGAGGAAGATGATACACACATATTCTGCTATTATGGCGAAACGAAAGGTCAATACGGAGTCGGATTCCTTGTCAAAAAGAGATATAAATTGAACGTGGAAAGCTTCATCGCAGTATCAGAACGATTGTGCATTTTGAACCTAAGATTCGACAATACATCAATATCAATAATTCAAGCTCACGCACCAACCGTTGAATCTAGTGACCACGAGATAAATATATTTTACAACCACCTCGAAAAGGCTCGTCAGAAATGCTACAAACACCAGATTATAATGGGAGATTTTAATGCACGTATTGGAAAACGTGTTGCTGGCGAAGAAAGAATCTTAGGAAACTACTGCTACGGAAAAAGAGACAAAAGGGGTGAAACTTTCCTACAGTTCTGCTTGAGAAATAATTTGTTCATTACGAATAGCCTATTCAAAAAGAATACAAATAACATGTGGACATGGCTATCCCCTAAAAAGTCAAAGAGTCAAATAGACTACATATTAACAAATCATAAGAAAAACATCATGAATATTGAAATATTAAATAGATTATCATTTCCTAGCGACCATCGGATGATAAGAAGCACTATTCTATTATCAGAAGTAAAGAAAAGTAGAGCAAAGTACAGAAATCCAAAATCAAAATTAAATACACTAGAAGAAAAACAGCAGTATCTTAAAAAATTAAGTGAGTGTATTAATACAACAACACTAAAGAAAAATGAAGATATAGAACTATATTACAATAAAATAAAAAAATGTATAACTGATAGCCTCCAATGTTCTGAAAATAAAACTAAGAAAAAGCGTTTCATTATTTCGAATGACATAAAATGTCTGTTAAATCGAAGATACGAATTAACAAACAAAAAACAAATTACACCTGAAGAAAAGAAAGAACGCAGTTTCTTGTTTAAACATGTTCACAAACTGATTAGAAAAGAATACCAAGACCATAGAATCGAAGTAATAGAAAAACATCTAATGACATCAGGTAGCTTGAAAAAAGGATTCAAAGCTTTAAGTAGCGTCAAACAATGGATTCCGTGCTTGAATGAAAACTTGTCCAATGGCAAGACCTTTTCGAGATCAAAAATAATAGAAACTGCCACTTCATTTTATAAAAATCTTTATTCCTTACACGACACAAACCAGGATGATTACCAACCACTAGCGATAAACTCTACCGCTATAGACAGATTTTCTTCTACAGAAATCATGAAGAAAATCGAAAGATTGAAATCGGATAAAAGCCCAGGCCCGGATGAAATTACCAATGAAGCTTTAAAAGTAGGCAAATTTCTACTTGTATCTCATTTAACTGAACTGTTCAACCAGATTCTTGATACTAGAAAAATACCTAAAGAATGGGCAGAATCCGACATCATCCTGCTGTACAAAAAAGGAGATCCTGCAGATATAGGTAACTACCGACCTATAAGCCTACAACCAAATATTTATAAATTATTTGCCTCATGCCTTGAAGAACGTCTAGCAAAATTTACTGAAAAACATCAACCACTAGAACAAGCCGGTTTTAGAAAGGGTTTTTCAACAACAGACCACATCCACACGTTGGACCTGATAATAGAAAAGTATGAAGAGCGTCAAACACCCCTCTACCTGGCCTTTATTGATTATGCGAAGGCGTTTGACTCTATTTCTCACAATAGTATGTGGCAAGCATTACATGAGTGCGATGTTCCAACTGAAACCATAGAGCTTATAAAAGATATATATAATAAAAGCGTATCTCGCGTAAAAATGGAAACAAAGGGCCCGGTAATAAATATATGCAGAGGAGTCAGACAGGGTGACCCTCTATCACCTAGAATCTTCGTGACTGTTCTTGAAAGTATAATGAAAGACTTAAACTGGAAGAGTAAAGGAATATTGCTGAAAGGCAAGTACTTAAACAACCTGCGGTTCGCCGACGACATTATTCTTTTCTCAGAATCTGCAACTCAGCTAGAAACCATGGTTTGCGAACTTCAAGCTGTGAGTAATAAAATTGGTTTGCAATTAAATACTGCTAAAACAAAAGTCATGACAAATTCCACAAAGAGACCCATATATGTGAACAACAAACAGCTTGAATATGTAGAAGAATACGTTTATTTAGGTAAACAAATATCATTTAATAAGTCAAGACATATAAATGAAGTAAAAAGACGAATAAACCTATCTTGGAACAAATTCTGGTGCTACAAAGAAGTACTCAAATCAGATCTTCCAGTCAAACTAAAGAAAAAAGTTCTAGATTCCTGTATTCTCCCATGCCTGTCATACGGCAGTCAAACTTGGTTATACAATAAAACCACAACAAGTAAAATTCAGACGTGCCAAAGAGCAATGGAACGCAGCATTCTAAATATAAAGAAAATTGACAAGAAACGAAATACAGATATAAGGAAGACAACAAACGTAATAGACGCTTTAGAACATTGTAAAAAACTGAAATGGAAATGGGCTGGCCATGTAGCGCGTATGGATAATAATAAATGGGCAAACCAAATAACTACATGGACAGGTCCACAAAACAAGCGTAAAAAAGGAAGACCAAGAGAAGGATGGAGCTATGATATGGAGAAAATAGCTGGAAAAGATTGGTTTACAAAGGCTAAAGATAGAGATATTTGGAAAAATATGGAGGAGGCCTTTACTCGGAGTGAGGTCCTTAATAATATAAATAAATAAAAACCTTATTTAAGTGCACCTATATAAATTGAAAATTCTGAAATTAATTTAATTTAATATAATAATTTAATGTAATAAGCAAAAATTTTATGTAGGTAAAATTATTAATTATTGAAATGTATTATTACTTGTGTTATTTTATTGTAAATTATTGTAATTTTTTTTTTTATTATGGAAATAAAGAGGCTATATTATTATTATTATTATAGTGCTTTAAGTGTGTTCCATTGTCATAAAACTGTTTAAGTTACAATGATAGATTATTTGGTTAAACTGTTAGAAAGCTGGTGAAAGGCCTTAGTTTTCAGTGAATATATCATCACGCCTGTGATCGTCGAATCATTACAACAGTTAAGCTTAATTCACATGTAATAGGTGGCATAAATCCCTCCCATAAAGACTTCGGGCTATTGAAATCATCCTAATGGAAAAACTCATGGATCATTTGACATACTTGAACCGGTGGCCAAAAGTGTGTGGATTTTTATATTTATGTTCTATAGAATATTGTTAAAAATTCTGAAGTAATTAGGAATTGTTAGGCACAATTAGAAGCTAAACGAATATTACGTCCTGAGTCCTTTAGAGAACTCACAGATAGATGATGTTACATCGTAACAGCTCTATTTTGAATCTAGGTCAAATCACCATGTTTGTTCTCGGCACTGTCTTCAAGAACACTAGCTACGGTGCCTATATCAACACTGGCTCCGCGCCGACTGTTTACCCAAGTAAGGCTCGCCTCAGTAGCTGTAGTCTGTTGACTCTAGGGACCGAAGCAACTGTACCCAAAAACTTTATAAATTTCTGTTTCGTGGAAATTAAAAAACTCCAGCAGTAAGTTTGAATAATGGCGTCTTTAAAGTTTGGACAGAACATATCGATCGCTTTTTCTTGTTATGTGTCACAGGGCAGCAATATGAAAGTAAAGAAAAAAGCCAATGGGCACCTTAGTATGGAAACTATACCCACGCTGTACATAAACCAAATAGGGTGGAATAGACAGATTAATGTCTCTAGTTTACGATAGTATGGGTAACATTACTGTGGTTATAGTCTGTGAGCACAAAAAGAAGTGTATTTTGCCATGTGTATCATCTATATAATAATTTTTATTTTTAATATTAATTAACGTATTAGACGCGCATCGCGAAGGCTGGATGAAGTGTCGCAAGAAAACGAGTGTGTGGAAGGATATGGGGAAGGCCAGCAGTGTGGGACTATACAGGCTAATAAAAAAAAAATGTCATAATTATTGTTTTTAACTTTTAATTATTTTGTGCTATTCATTATTACATTATTTATTAGATTAAGTTAAATTAAATTAGATTACATTAAATTAGATTAAATTAGATTACATTAAATTAGATTAAATTAGATTACATTAAATTAGATTAAATTTAATTAAAATAAAATATAATAATATTGAATTGAACTGAATTGATGTAAACAATTGTAATTTTTTTTTTAACTGTGTCTATGACGGCTATGAAATTATGACTACTAACATAGTTATTTAGCATTTTTGTATTGGGGAAAAAATAATACTAGTTTTTTTTTAAATAATCATTATTTTAATTATTATTCAACATGGTCAATGTTTAGAGGTACAATTGTATCATCTAAAAAAAAACACGCCTGCCATATCAAATAAATAAAATAAAATAACATTAAATTACAATCATATTAATTATTATCAATTAAATTACATTGAATTAGATTAAAGTAGATTAAATTTAATTAAAATAAAATATAATATTGAATTGAATTAGATTAAAAAAAAATTGAATTGAATTAAAAGGAATCATTAGAATAATTAAGTGTAGACATTTATGTAAACAATTGTAATTATTTTTAACTGTATCTATGACGGCTATGAAATTATTACTACTAACATAGTTATTAAGCATTTCTAACCCTTATATGGACTTGGTTGTTCGAAATAAAGTATTTGAATTTGAATATCAAAAAGAGAACTAATAAATTAAAAACAAGTTACATGATTTTAGTATTGAAGGGCCAAAAGGTAGGTACTAAATAGATTATAATATTTACGGTGCAATTAAAACGCCATTGTGCCCAATGTATGGAAATCTGAAAACCAATCTTTTCATCGAAGTCGAGGGACCTGTAAAGAACTATTCCAAGGAACCGTCCCCCGACTTTACCTTTGGCCCTTCAACACTAAAATCATGTTACGTGTTTTTATATTTTTAGTTCACTTTTTGATATGCCAGGTGTGTTTTTTAATTATTTGTTTTTTATTGTAAAAACCTTTTTATCACTAAAAGGTTTTTAAAATAAAAAAACAAATAATTAAATAAAACAATATTTTTGCAAACGCACAATGTTCCACGACAGGTAACTATTATTTTTTAGGAAATCAATATCACGCAATATCTCAATCAATATCAATATCATGCAGTTTTTTATAATAGCCATAACACAAAAATAGCAGTTTTGAGATATTATTATACGCATTTAGAGCTTTTTGTGTTCTTAATGATACTTAGCGTAAAAACTTTCGCTTGTGTCATTCGGCGACTTATGTTTGTATGCTTATGGCAGTTTTTTTTCAATTATAGAGCAAGGACAATTGAAGTTGAGTGGGGTATTATCTAAAAACCTACATATTTTGTGTTATGACAGTTTTTTAGAGGACGTGCGATATAACTTACTAGCTTATGCCCGCGGCTTCGCCCGCGTGGAGTTCGGGATTTGCCCAGGGGATCTTATTCTGGGATAATAATTTAAATAATCTATGTGCTATACCAGACTATAATCTATCTCTGTGCCAAGTTTCATCCAGATCTGTTCAGCCGTTCTGGCGTGATTGAGTAACAAACATCTATCCATCCGAACTTTAGCATTTATAATAGTTTATTAGTTTTTACTTTTAAAGTTGAATAGGTAATAAAGAATAGTAAGTAAGTATTTAATTTTATTTGAGTAATACAGACACGCGTTTTTTTACATTTAAGTGTTTTATTCCATAATGCTTACTTTTCGTCTCATCTTTTTCTTTCCAAACTTCTTCATTTTGAGCTGTCTTACTTACTTATAACTTGCAAATATTATTTCATAGTAATATTAATATCAATTATATTACTTAATTAAGTGAAATATTGATACCTTGGTTTGAGATTGGACACTGGTGACGACAATCAAAGGATTCATTCGGAATTTACTTATAGACATAATACTTTTACATAATATTTAATATATCGCGTATCACGAGCCAACGCGAAAATCTGGATTTCACATATATTTACAGACACGTCTACCTAAGAAAAATCCTACCTACTTACTAATAGGTAAATACTCCCGCGCCCCGCACGCCCTGTGCAACACTGCGCGCCATGCGCCTGTGTACGTGAGTTTCGAAGCCCCATTTGACAATGTTGGGGTATGATTGTGGAAAAAAAAACTGATACACGCGTCTCGTAATTTTAATTGAAGAGTGTGTACATCAATTTTCGAGTCAACCGACTCAGAAAATTCAAACCCCATTCACCCCCTTAGGGGTGGAATTTTGAAAATCCTTTTCTTAGTGGACCTACTCTTCACAAAGGATACACCCTTCAAATTGTATGTCTTCAAGACCAGCGGTTTAGGCAGTGCCTAGATATATCAGTCAGTCTGTCAGGACTTTGAATTTTATACTAGGGATGATTTTGGAAAGACTGTAATAGACGTTTCTCATCATTTTAAATGAAGGAAATATACACAATTTAAAAGTCTATCGACCCCAAGAATAAAAGTTTCACAGATAATTCAACACCCCATTTCACCCTCTTAGGGGGGGAACTTCGAAAAACCCTTTCATAGTGGATACCTACTCTTTAGAAAGAATACACCCTCCAAATTTCATGTCTCTAGGACTAGCGGTTTGGGCTGTGCTGTGTGATATATCAGTCAGTCAGGACTTTGAATTTTATATGTATATTAAATTTTTTTATTGTTCACGAATGCATATTGAATACTACTGTTACATACATGTTATGTACTAAGCAAGCTCTAGGCGATGACAGTATATGTAGTCAAATTTTCGTGAAAAAACAAAATGTTTCCGATTTTTTCAGGAACCATGGCTCCCTCTTTGTTTTTTTTTTAATTTTCACTAGCCTATGTTACCCGGAATAACTCAACGCTTCTAATGATACTACAAAGCCGTTTAGAAGACAGATGTTATGATGGAATAAAGAAACTCACAAACATACATACCTACATACATGAACCCTGAAAATATAACACTCCTTTTGTTGGGCAGTCGTGTAAAAACGCTGCAGGTGCATCTGTTTGTTCTTGATGTCTGGCCCAAGATAAAAATAAACCACACTGGCTATATGCGCGCAGCTTCCAATGGTGCGGCGCCCGTGGATGCAAGAGCAGTAGTACCCTTCGATACCTTCTGTCTACCATGTACTGTTGGGTTAACCAATATAGATGTATAATACTGTTTGCTCATCACGTGTCGTGACTGTATTCTGCCTCTTTTTAATATTTTGTTGTTAATCAATTCTTCGTGTCGATACATTTCCACAATCGGTGTCTTTACACCGTTTGGTCGCAAAAGCTCATGGCAGTACGATCGAGCGATCGTTAAAAGAACGTCCCCAAAGTGAAAAGAATTAAGTCTTCTGAGTTGTAGAAAGTCATCAAAAGCAGCATTATTGACGTCAATTAGCACGAAAGCAACTCTTTGCCTATTTAAGTTGTGCTGTCTCACATACTCCGCCAATTCATTCTCTATAGATATTTTCACTAATAATAATAATGAATTGTTCCGCGTAAATGCTGTCCTCATATGGACGTCGAGTTGCATTGATGATTGCCGTGGTAATTCTGAAGTCTGTCATCATGTTTGGTAGAGAAACATATAAAAGAGACGTGCCGAAAGATTTAAAAATCTTTTTTGAATCGACCGTTTATAGTCTCAACCACTTAACGGGTCATTGTGATGAGTCTCAACTTATTTGCATCTGGTGTCGTCAACTATTCACCTCTAGATCTAGTTGGTGGCATCTGAGGATTGTAGGGACATTCTTCAATACTGGGAATCGAGTCCCGAAAGCCACGGTCTAATACATAAATGATTTAATTCATAATTGAGAGGGTGGTCGTGTAAAAATAAAAAAGTACATGAAATTAAAAGTGGGGTATAACTTAACAATTTAAATCTAGTTTGGTTTTTGTACGCAAGTTTTCACAAACCGGGTCAGATTACGCCCAATGACCTTTAAACAACAACAAAAAACAAAAAACGCTCGACGAATTATTCAGGCTGAATGAATAGTACTCACAGGGAAATGCTCTAAGTTTTGCATAGAGATTTCTAAAGATTTGACGAAGGATTTTTTTCAGTCGTGGAACAGATTTAAGCATTACCCAACAACACTTTGCCCGACCTGGGAATCGAACTAAGGACCTCATGCTCAGTTTTTGAACAACTCGGTTTCAAATCGCAAGCGCGAAGATTCCAAAAGATTTTGTTGTACCCGAAGTTTTTCGTACACATACACATTTTTCAAATATAAATATTAGGCAAGTATTCATATGTATATACACACTTGAAAAATATTTCAAATCGTTTATCAATGGTTTAGGCGGAACCACGGGCGCATTGTTTAACGCCCGTGGTTCCGCCTTGGCGCCCGTGTTCTATTGTTTTTGGTAAAGCTTTCTTTATTCAAAAGTGGGTCAACGTGTAGCATGTACAAGGTTGCTTGCTATGACAGCTATACCTATGGAATTTGCTGCGTTTTTTTAAACATATCGTTTGTGGTACTGCATCTAGGAGTAATTTGTTTACGAGAAATTTCCCTACGCAATATTAGATATACTATTCCATACTTTCCTCTATTTATTTAATCTTCCTTACTCCTGTTGAAAACTGGTTACCGAATAGATACTTGCAATACATATATAGACGTGCTAACAAAGGTGACGGTTGCATGTTAATATAATGGTACCAGTATGTAGGTCTAGGTACCATTATAAATGTACCATGTATGAAATTTTACCTTTTTGAAATAAACTGTGGTCGTTCGTCGCTAGATCTTTGTCAGTCGTTATGGGTAGTTCGAAACCTGGAAGTCTGTCGAAGTAATATTTCACCCAAAACTGGGTTGCGAAAGAGAGCAGTCCCTTCATTCAAAATACTGATACTCATGGGTAGTTTATTTCTGTGGATTGCTCTCCACAACTCAGGTAGGCTAAAAAATCAAATAATCTCTTTTGCGAAAGTAACCAGTTGTTTAATAAAACATCCGAAAGCACGTGCAACGCCGGAAATTAACTGAAACATGGCAAACAGAAAATTAAACAAAGTGCACTTTTCCTTTTATTTTTGTTCAAATAAAACTGTTTTTTGGCAAACTTTCTCGTTTAACCGGTAAACTCGTTGCAAATGCTGTGTTAGCCATAATTTCTGGTTTGAACGCTGTTTGTTGATGTTTTTTTTCCTGGGATAAGTTATTGCGCCGCCGACTCAAATAAGTGGAAACCTTAGCTTCGTGTTGCTTTTGGAAAATAAACTGTTATTACAAGTGCTGTTTGAGTTTCTTTGTAACATTAATGTGCTGTCTAATTACATCTAGCGGGAGCTGAATTACTCATTAAAGTCCAGACCAAATCTTGGTTAAGTCATGGACCACGCAAATTAGTGTCTGACATGGTCTTTTGAACAAAGAACCCAACAGGTTTGAGTGGACAGTGCAAGCATTTTTCAGTTATAGTGTAGCTCGACTCATCATTCAATAAGCTCAACAACACGACGACCATCTCTACCTAGCCTTTTCCATGTGGGGGTTGTCTTCCAGTCTAACTGGATGCAGCTGGACACCAGTATTTTACATTGAGCAACTGCCTATCTGACCTCGACAACCCAGTTAGTACTGGGTAAAACGAAATCCCTGTCCTGTCCGTCCAGTTTGGGGTCACCTATAACGACTGTCCGAGATCTACAAATGACAGCTAGGACGAACGGCTTAACGTGCGTTCCGAGGTACGGAATAAACTAGGTATGTAATGGCTGGTCACACATTGACGGACCAAAATCAAGTGCGGCTTAACCTGAAGATCGATTAACTACTAAGTCCACGACAACAGCTCTTGTAAAGTAGGAAAAAGTAGCCATCCACCACCTGCAGAATATGTTGACCCTGCAGAAAAGGTCCTTGCATCCCCCTACCAACTGTCACGGCACAACAGGTGTGCCGCTGCAAGACAACTGAGTCAAGTGGAGGTATTCCGACTAAAACAAAGTGCGACTGTAGAGCCTCATTGCAAACGATGGCCCACCTCCTGTCCTGCTTTGAGAGACCTGCCCGAAGCCACTGCTGTCGAAGCTTTATCTTGAATAATGAACAAGGATAAAAATCATTACGATTATGTCCGTGGTGAAGGTGGTGTGACGGTTTGATCTTGTTTGCTGGGCTAACGTGACCAGAGATCACACGAGGAGGTTTAGAAGGAGAAAGGTGAGGCGTTTGCCCAGCTCTGGGACACAAAAAAAATAACATCATCTATAACAAAAAGTAGCTATCCTTTGTCCTCACTCCTCCGCAGCGAACAGTATACAAGGTTATTTTTAACAACACCCACTGTAATTAAACAGTTATCCTGTGTAGCAGAGGTAATCGGTGAAGTACATCAACATGGCGTATGTTTAATGTTTATATTTCATAATAATCTCCTCTCGTCAAACGTACCGAGCTCACGTGCCAACTGTAATGAACATGATGAACGAATATTATGAAATATTCAGCATCTCATTTCTTTGTGAAGAGCCTGGTAACGGCTCAAAGAGTTTGCTTTCGAATGTAGTAAAGTATTAATCGTGCACGCTTGCTGCTGTTTTGTTGGGAACAGCAGAGGGGTTCGAAGCATGTGCAAATTCAGACAGATCTAATGGGTACTAGTTTGATATTAAAAGTCGTTTGTTTGACGACTTTATTTTCCAGTCGAGAAAGAGATTTAAGCATTAAACCCAATAACACTTTGCCCGATCTGGGAATCGACCTTAGGACTACATGCTCAGTATTTGATCAGCTTAGTCTGTTTCAATTCGCAGCTCTAAGAAGATTCCAAACATTTTGTTACCCAAAGGTTTTCGTTTACACAAACACATTTTTCGAATATTTATATTGGGCAAGTATTCAAATGGGGAAATAATAAAGCCGAAAAACAAATTAACTTCCAACGATCTGTGGTTGACTGTAATACTAAGATTGGTTAAAACAAATTACCGAAAAATTAATACAAAATTAACCGACAAAAAATGTCCATAATCTCCAAATGTTAACGGTTCAGACGGAACCACGCACGGCCGCAAAACAATGTGCGCGTGTTCTATTGTTTTTGGTAAAGCATTCTTTATTCAAAAGTGGGCCAACGTGTATAATGTACAAGGTTGCTTGCTATAAAAGCTATGGAATTTGCTTCGTTTTTTGAAACATTTCGTTTGTGATACAGATTATACACCAACGGTTATGTCTCTGTTAGTCCGCGAACGCGATTTAACTCGGTAACTACCTGTACATACCGTACCGTACCGGGACATAGGTTATACGTGAAAACACATACTCTAATAAAATCCGTGGGGTTTAAATAATGTAAATATAATTGGTGATGAGCAGGGTTAAAAGAATGAGGGCTGTGTGCGATAGCGTTTATGCCATAGATAGACAATAAATACTCACTTTTATGAATTCAATTATGCAACAAAGTGCATGTTGTTATAAACTGAACGTGTTTTGTTTTGTGCCAGTTTGTAAAAACTGCCATCGAGTATATTAATGATTTTTCATTTACATACATTTCCTAAATTTTACTAGCCGATAGATTGGGCATTCTCTTTTCTTAAGTTAATCCAACTTCTTCTTGTATCTTGTTTCCACCGAAAATAATAAAACAAAACGTCACAAAAAGGGAGTCAAGTTTTCTACATTAGTGGTGTGTGTGGGTGGGGTAATAATCATCGGCTCTTCACGGTTACAAGGAACCGACGACCTACTATCTCCACATTCTAAATTCTCGATTTTGGCCGCGCGCGACTTAGTGATAGCTTAGTGCAGTCTGTCCCAAACTGCTTTACTTCGTAGAAACGGACTCCCAATAATATGGCACGAGGAGTTGTATTTAAACAAGATAGCATGAAAACTTTGATAGCGCGATGCAGGACGCTATTGTATGGAATTAAATTTGTGCTATAAAGGGTAGTACAGTTCACCCCCTTCAATTAACATTATTGTACTTGAAGAGAGAGTACGCTATACACGTAGGGTCCCGTGTTAGAGCCTCGGATATAACTTATATACTCTGTGTGATTCTCAGAATTTTTGTACCGATTTTCTTCATTAATAATAATTTCTCGCTTTACTTTAATTTTTTTTTTGGTTTATATCTATAGTAATATTATAAAGAGGTGAAGTTTTTTAAAGTCAGAGAGTCAGAGTCGGGGGTAATCTCTGGATCTACTGAACCGATTTTGAAAATTCTTTTACCAATAGAGAGCCACGTTATTTGTGAGTGTCATAGGCTATTTATATTAACCCGAAAAATTCAAAGAATTTTTCGCGGTAGTCAGATTTGCAAAGTATGTCGGAGAAAAAACGGTCGAACGAAAACGTTTCTTACGAACGCTGCCTTAACGATGAGAGATATATGATTGAGTTCTAAAGAAAACTTTAGAGCTTGATAATGCCTACAAAAAGACAACGACAGCATATGTCTAACTTTTATATTTAAGTGAAGTTTAAGTATTTGAAGTGGGCACGGGCCAGCTAGTTTGTAATAAAACAAATTAACACGAAAACTTTGATAGCGCGATGCAGGCTTTGTGCTTTTATGAGAGGCTAGTACAGTTCACCCCTTTTGATAACAATTATTTTATTTTGCATACGGAATAGGGTCCAGTTTGAATGATGCAAGCGTAGGGTAGCGAGTTCGAGCCTCGGATTTAAATCGGATAAATGAGTGTCAACACACAGAATACACACACACTCAGAATTTATGTACCTACACAATTTTTCATGAATACTAATTACTATTTGATGCTTTATCTCGTTATTTTTATTTTGAATAATGTTATTTAAAATGGGTGTTTTGACCATGTTCCGGCACGTCGCGCGTTGCGTCTTAAATCCTTGTGTAGCATTCATTACTTATTACTCTAACTAATACTGTTTGTAGAGACTCGTGTTGAAAAATACTGATTTAATCCTACGAGCATCACTATCTCCATGAGATCTTTTACAATCAGTAGATATAGTAATGATAAGGCGTGCAGGCGTTCTCTTTCGCCTCCCAAACAATGTACAGACGCCAGCATATCAAGCTACCATAATCTGTCAAATTAAGTATATATGTTCAAAGTTGATTTAGAAAATTTGACAGTATCGAGTAGCTTGATGTTCTGGCGTCTGTACATAGGTAGTCCTATATGTAATTTCCCTTTTTCAATTAATAAAAAAAATACTATTTAATATCAAATAAACCTATACTAACAGATGCACCATAAACTATCTTATGTTTAAAGGCGCGGGCCCACCGCGGTGCACGGAGAGGCTACGCACGTGTATTAAGCTTCGCTTTGTAAGAAAATTTATGTGGTTGTGTCCACTGCAACCCACGGAGAGGCTACGCATGAATTGACGTCATTGATACATGCGTGGCTTGCTCGAATAGGCTCTTACATAGCTCAACGCTGTCGACGTGGGTCTACGTTTCCACTAGAGTACACGAATATATGACCCACGACTATGTACAGCTCACTTATCGCAGCGCAGTTTTCAGTCATACACCGTGGATTGCAGTGGCACGTGCGTAGCCTCTCCGTGCGCCGTGCCACGCTATACATAGTCGTGGGTCATATTCGTGTACTCCAGTGGAAACGTAGACCCACGTTGTCAAACAAATTAATACACGCAGCTAAAATGCGCCGCGTGCCCGTGCACAGCATGCGCCGCGGTGGGCCCGCGCCTTAATGCTACGCAATGTTATGTAAACAGAAACTAGCCGGTCGCTGGGTAGTTTCTAAGCTTTAATGTCTTACAAACAATACAGAAAAATGCCCTTTCAAAGAAGGACGGCAGTGTAATTCTATCTTGGAGAAGTGTTATGGAACTCCCTCATTCACGTCTTAATGCCCAGCGAGATATGGACCATTCTATCTCTGACAGTGTTACCGCTACCAAGTTCGGGCTCCCATTTAGTAATTAAATGAGTTAATTAAAAGTTCGAGCTAACGCAAACGCTGTATGTGTTAAATACGGCGCATTTTGTACAAACTAAATTGAGTTTTCTTTAACTGGGATTACTCGTATGTATGGTTTTAAAAATAAATGAAGCCCAGTAAAACTAGAGTATCGTTTATAAATTAAGTAAGGTGTGGTTATTTTCACATCTATTTTTTTTTTTCATTTTGAGGTCATCATAAAACACGATTATATTATACGATCTCGTTTTGTTCAATAGGTTGATACATAATACACATTATGCAGAACATCACGGCTGTAATCCATTGAGGGTTAGGTAGAGATGTGCCTAATATTACACCTATATTTCACCCGTTACGTAAGCCCCATGTAATGGAGGGCGAGCTTATTGCCCATGAACCGGGCACCAATCCAGACTGTCTGAGAAAGAATCGGTGCCAGGAGTAGATCGGCACAGCAGTAACGCTCACTAGATCAACGAAGCAGTAGGTACATTTAAATAAAAAAACTATGATTTATCTTTTTTCCAACAGTACCTAAACATAAAATGTTACAGCGGCGTTCCTTGATTCAGAAATACGTAGTTGCAAAATATTATATTGTATTGATCGCAAAATCTCAAGCGTTTATGATTTTCTACTCGGCTAATAAAACGCCTGTCAACATTCCAGTCAGTAACAAAACACCCTAATTCCAATAGCACGTAACTAACTGAATTCATAACACCGTGTAAAGTTGGCACAAAGTTAGTCGGCCGTGATTGCCGACTCATATAATTTAATCGAGTTACAAAGCTTTTAACTTCACCTTAGTGCTTCTGACGGGATGATTTAAGATCTGATAGCTCGTGAAATATTTGGGTAATGTTGTGGTAGGCTGGAAGAGCTCGTGGCATATAAGGTTTCTCCGTGGATAAGTGACCATCGTTGATATTAAGAGTTCACCCCTGCCGTGGCTCGGAAAGTACATCAAGCCATTGATCCTGTCTGTTATTTTTAAATATTTGGCAGTTGTTACGGGTGCCCGAAAGTCTGACAACTCGGCTTACCAAGGGGTATCGTATTATCCAACATCAGGATGTTGGAGGTCAAAACTGCAGTGTTCCATGGAGGATAGCTGCGTCGGTTAGCGACCGATTAATGAAGTTTCCAACTTCGCGCTACTATAATAATTCCAAATGTTGCTCGTGCCGATTAATTTTGTTTTAGAACAAGGTGAGGTCTACGTTTCGCAGTATTCAGATACTCTGTGAAGTACAAACGAAACAAACTCAGTGCTCTCAGCTTAGTCTGTTTAAAAGTCCTGACATTATCTTGGTCTAGTCATTTAAAAACCATGCAATTGCATATTTTGGGGGGTACGTTATGAGTATCGATGTCTAGGCAATGACAACAAAAGTAAATAAAATGATTTCTTTAAATCATAATTTTAGGAATTAATATAATTTCGGTCGCGGCAACCATCTGACAGGATCGGGGGAAGCGCAGGTGCGTTGTTGCTTTAGCTTGACAGTCTGCACCTGATAGCACTCGGTAGCTGCCCTTGAGTGCCAAGGGTAGCTAGCAGATGAGAGAAAGAGACAAGAGTCATCATATGACCAGTTATGGGAATATCATGTACTACGCGGAGGGTGTATTTCATTATACTAAATCTTTTTGCGATAAGCTAGCCTAGCTACAAACCGACAACTTTGGTTGGAATTCCAGTTTATGTTTACAATGCTACGATCCATCGTTCTTTGACAAACCTTGAGTTTGGACTTCTGAGCCTCCGTCAAAGACCAAAAATGTCTGTGCACCACAGGCAGGATACACACACATGTCGACGAGTTTACGCTTAAGTGAGATTGGAAGGTATAAGGTTGTCCAAGTAAAATCGGTCAAGCCTATTATTTATTATTGTTCGTCTATACGAAGGGCTTGCTTCAAGTCTTTGTTCCATCGATCTGCATAATACGAGTACATGCGTCTTTACTTCAATTTGTTTTGCCCGTTTATCAGTATCCTTGGAAAAGATCCACTTAGGCAATGATGGACCATCTTCGGAAATACGAGATCTAATATCATCATCATGCCCTGTTCTTCTTCTTTCGTATCGATGGTACGTCTTATCAAATTATTAACACCCAGTTGGCTACGTTAATCGCGTGTCAGTAGCGTTTTTGACAGTAAGCACTCTAAAACGCATGTGTAGGGACACTTTGGGCACTCCAGCATGTTGGCCATGGTCTGGTCGGGAGCCCGGTATTCAAATTGAGCTGCTACAACCATGGGAGTACATACCTATGATGTATCACCATGGTTAGAATATTACAGATTTACAACTAAAATCTTTAGTAACATAAATATGACGAAATGGGATCAAAGTGGAGAGACTTCATAAGTGCGCAATTAATGCTATTAACCGTTGGGACCCAGGATAGATCATGAGTTGCATCTATATTTATCGTTCAACTTTGAAAATGACAAAAGAATAATATTCACGTGAGCGAAGCCCCGGGCACAGCTAGTACAATAATAAAATTATCAAAATGTAAGAAGCGCGAGTGCTGCATTTAATTGCTAGGCCGGTAAAGTTAAATTGAGTTTTCCACCCATGGTCAGGAACTATTTTATTATTGAAATATTTTAGATAAAGTTAACAATGCGTGTTACGAAACCAACTTCATAGGGAATTAAAACATGTATCAGTTTACTGTTAAAATACAAAATTAGTACCCTAACCAGTGTGAGTAGGTTTATATTACTTTACACTCCAGTAATATAAACCTAGTCACTGTTTAAAGCAGGGTTACTGTAGGTTTAAGGGTTAACCGCAAGGGTAGCCTGCGAATGTTTTTTTATGATCTGTTACTGTCCCACTGCAGGCCAAAGGCCTTCCTACCCTCTCTCCACTTTCGTGATCTAGTGTTATTTTAGGCCAATCCTTTAAAAAGGAGTCCAGCTCATCCCGCCATGTCCGTCTGGGCTTACCACGTCGTCTGCTTCTGCCCGTTGAGTTCCACAGTGAGTTAACAACTTAGCAACAGTAAGGCCAGCATCGGGTATTTGTGTTTTCGAACAGTGAATGGAGTTTCTCAAACTTACGTTTTTTGATATCTTACATTCCAGGTTAGTATTATATTTGATGATTCAGTTTAACGAAAATCTATAATCATTAGAAATACTACAATCTATGTAAGCAATGATTTCAAATGTCGTGATTTCATGAAGTAGTCATTCTTTTGGGTATTAAGAACTTGACGAGTTTTATTGATAAAAAATCATCAACAAACGACCTGCTACTGACCAGCTAATTGCAAAAAAAACGAAAGATAATTTATTTCGTTCCCTTTAAGGAGGCCCAGGAAGGCACTTCATTTTGTAAAAGTTATTTCGTCGTCACTGCTCTCCAACCTCTCATCTCTGGTCGGTACTTGGTTGGTTCTAACCGGCCACCAACCATTCCTTATGTAAACAATCAAAGTCAGCAAGTTCGTCTCTTACCTTCCTGCTACCGTTAGCATGACTTGCAGTACACACTGGATTATCCCGAGCTCCGGCCCCCTCGGCCAACTCTCACGAAGTAGTAAATTATTTAGGGGTGATATTTTCCCGGATAACACAGTTTTTTAATGAATGAGGCGCAGAGGATTTTGTGTACTGCGGAATATTTTTGTTTGAGCTGTGAATGAATACTTCATGATTACTTTTCCAAAATTCTGAGACATTTTCGATCTTTTGGAAGGGGATGTGTAGCGCGCAAATACTTCTTAGAGCGCTTTTTGTTATAATCCACTGTGGGGCGGGGGGAGGGGGGCATGAGAGCGGATGTATTATTCTATATATCATTATGTAGAACGTAATTACGTGAAATATTCATCGTATTAAAAACCTATACATACTTGAGGACCATTAATTTTACTTCTAATGCCGGGGGAATCTCGTGTTGCTTGCTTTTATTTATTACTGACTAGCTTTACTTATAGTTCAAAAAACACTCACAGGAGCGTTTTAAATATAGTCTATGACACTATTGGGCATGATCTGGCGTCCAATTAGTGATAGAATTTTCGGTATCGGATCTAGATTTCCGAAGATTACTCCCTACATGTAAACTTACTAACTATTAACTTACATTTTACCTTATAGTTATGCTAACTTGGTGTAAAAGCTAGTACGTTTAAGACTATCGAGGTATAATATCCTTGAATGTTGCACTAAGTCGGAATACCGTTATAGTTAAACCGGAGTAAACTAACTGGAACTTAGTACGTCGTTAATATTCATTAAGTGAATTAATATACCACATTGTGATTACAGCTTGTGGTTGTTTGCTTGTTAGCACTAACCATATTATTGTCTTCACCACACAAACACGATTTACTTTTGTCAGGTCTTAGGGGATTCGCCCACGGCGACTTTTTGTTGCAATGCTGTCGCGCGTTAGTCGCATTTGCAACGTAACGCAAATGCGCGTCGGCATCACTACAGTACCCATCGCTGCAAACGCGATGTAGATATCTATCGGCGCCACAGCATCGTGATAGTAATAATTGCATCAATTGCTTCGTATTTTGAAAAGAAAAGACAGTTCAACGACGTAAATGAAGCAATGAATGCTGTTAAATTGTCAAAATGAGCGGCGTTGGCGTTGGGTGCGCAAACTACGCAATTACCCCGCCGGACTAATAACATCATCACATAAAGACCAGCTAATAGTAGCCATTTCTAAAGCGTCCCTATTAGCCATTTCACTTTAAAAATGCTTGCTCCTTAATGTGGGTAAGACTTTCTACTTCTTTTCCTTATTAGCTGTCTCGCGCTGTGCCTCTCCAGATGTATTTACGACCACATAATGAAAGCTATGGAAAACATTTTGTGTTGTCCCCTCTGGCTATGATTCTTGGAGTTTGGTCTAAGTTATGAGCTTACCGACGTCTGTGTCAATGGCAATCTAACCAGAGATTGGTACCTTCTGTAGCATCCATCTGTTCCTTTAATGTGCAAACAACAGGACATGTAGGATACGAAGTGTCCCATCGAATCATCTATGAAACTCCTGAGCAGGTTCTCTTTATTTCGTTTAACCTGGGTCCCGAGTGTATTACAACTTACCGACATCTCAATTCTCTTGAGGAACTACCTCGTTGGTGCAAATGAATCTGCTGGTAGTCGGTCTTGGGTTCGATCCCCTGGTCGGGCAATAACCTAACGGGTTTAAAAATCTCAGAATTTGCAACTTGGAGTCTGGATTTTTGCTCGAATGATGACAATATTCTCGTCCCTTACTTACATAGATACGAGACTAAAGCATAATTGGCTTAGTATGGCCCATACCAGCAGACATTTCTGTCTACCCCTGTAGCCAATACAGCCATGATGTATCATTATGAAGATAAATATTAAGACGTTTACGACCTAAATTCTCATTGACGTGGTATTCACGCGTCGCCGACGCGACGATGTTAGGGTGGGTATTGTTCGTCGGTTGTGCGAGTATTATGAATACTGAACGTTACGCATTGTTGGCTCAGATTCCAGCCACAGGAGGACTTTGTGAAGTACCTAACGTTTTCTGCACAAGATGAGACCTCCTCCTTCCTCCCGGTTTTGTCTTACAATCAGCGGAGTTATTGCGTAACCCACTCAAAACCTTTTATTTTGTCAATCCGACAATATTCATTGCGTTATTGACTTTGTCTGCGTGGACTGGATATTCAGGATTAAGAATATTCTAGGTCTGTATATGTTATTCCAGGTTATTAACTCTATGTGTAACAAAAACTCAATATCGTATGGTTAAGACTTTGTTATTTGTGCTGGTAATCTAAGCAGTGAGCAGTGCCTGCAAAGTCTTAGAATTCGTCTCAAATGCATGCATTGATGCAGATACCACTCACAATATTCCATTCAACCGCTGCGGCACGAGCCGCCTGCCATCAATCAAGTAAGTAACTATTGATCACTTGGCGAGAACAAATTGCTGTAAGCGAGGCCTGTTCACACCTGACTCGCCGCAAGTGATTACTGAAGTACGTAGTGCGTGCAAACAGGGCTTACGGTTGTCGTGCATCAGTACCTAACTACATACAAGGCTTGCCTTGTATGCCTTGCCTTGCATTTCGATGTGTGGAGAGGAAATTGTGGTTTAGCTTACGATATTATTACCCAAATACAGGAATAACTGCCGCTATCGTGTGTATACTTATAAATAAATAAATAAATAAATAAATATCCCTGGACATTTTCACACAGCACCATCTGGCCCCAAGCTAAGCAACTTAATGCTTGTGTTATGGTAGCTAGATGGCTGATAAACTACATATATACATTTTTTTTTTGTAAATACATACATATTATAGATAGAAAAACACCCAGACCCGGAACAACTACTTGTAGGTCATACAAATATTTGTCCCGTACGGGAATCGAACCCGCGACATGCAGCGCAGCAGTCAATCGCTTAACCACTGCGCCAACCGTGTCGTCTTAACTTATCTTTACTTATCTTTTATGTCGTTGTTATTAAAAGTCGTGACGAACCAGTGGTTATTAAAACGCTCACCTTTCATTGGATTAAAGGTTTACGAGTACATCCAGGCATGTACCAAGTACCAATGTAAGATTTAAATTCATATGCATATACTTTCTAAGTTTATCTTGGACACTACTGACACCAGTGAATGAAAGCATTGAAAGGTAAGCAGGACTTAGAATCCTAACTATCCTAATCCTCACTAATATTACCTATAAATGCGAAAGTAAGTTTGTTTGGTTGTTGTTACCTTTGACTCCTAAACCACTGAACCGATCATTCTGGAATTTTGTATATATGTTGTCAGGTGTACAGAAACGGACATAGAGTACCTTTCACCCCGAAAAAAAATACTGCTCCCGAGGAAAACCACAATAACGTTCTTATGATAATAGATGGCGCCACATGTCTTTCGAATCATTATTGAATTATATTACTTCAAGCAGAGTACAACCCGAATTGACTGTTAAATTCTAAATGAACGATAGAGAAGCCGCGGGCAAAAGCTAGTAATTATTATAAGCCTGAGAACGACCCGCCTTAAGCTGGCGTGGTGATCAATACTCGTGCTTTCTCAGCGTGAGAAGAGCCCTTTGTCCAGCAGTGGGACAATAACAGGTTGGTATTGCTTTATTAGCCTTGCGTTTCTGCCAGCCGAGAAAGTCGGTGAATTCCATAGCTCAGAAATCGGCCATTGGTCAATTTTGTTACCTCGTTCCAAATATTTGTACGCAATTATGTATGTACATAGTCGCCTTTGAAGTCGTACTAAACGGTACGTGTTATGGTTCGAATTATGGTGTCTGTTGTCGAATTTAACTATTATTTGCCTAAAGTCGCTAATTATTCTGTATTGTGTCAACTTTGTAAAAAACTTTGCTGGCATGGTGTATTACGATCCCTTCTGGCGGGCCTGTGTCCGAGACTCCGAGTAGTAGGTCACTGTACAACGATTATGGTACTATGCAAAAAGGTTCTCATGGGTGTGGTATCTATATCATTTGATTTCACTTCAATTAAAGAAGTTTCGTGAAGACTTCTTTTTCCATTCCCGCCCTTTTCCTCCAACTTCGACCGCTGCCCATTTGCCACACTCTTTATTTGTTTTGTATTCCTCTTGGCGAATTTCCAAATAGCGCACACAACCTTGATTCCGTAAGAATATTACATTAAGCCTCTTATAATCCGTAGTGCGGACAATTTGCCGTTACATTAAGTGGTTAGAAGATTTAGCTTTTAACTAATGAGATGAACGCTCGTGGTTAGTGTCGTAAATAACTATGTTTATTCTTCTGTCGGCGATATTATTTATTTTATAGATTTACTTAACTGTGGTCTTATCATCGATTCCACATCATTATAACTTGAACATGGCCTGACATAAAACATAATAATATCATTATTGTACCATGTTTCAAAACAAATAAAAATATTCCTATTCTTAAGACACATGAACTCAATAATTGTGTTAAACGACTGATTCGTGATACTGTTGAGCATAACGGCGTAGGTTCGATGCCTAGATCGGGTAAAATGCTATTAGGATGATGTATAAGAAATTTCTGGGTATAATTATGTGCTCAATAAGATGGCATGCTAAGATAGACCCCAGAGGTCTAATTGTGTGCTTTGTTTAAGTATATAGAACTTGTAATTTATAAAATAAAAAATAAATAAATATCCTCCACAAAACATACATAGCTATCGAAAAGTGAGTGAATTATAAGAACAGCTCTGCTTAACTCTTCGGGGAATACGGGCGTCATGTTTTATGTTTTCTAATATTATCATAATTTAGTTAAAGAAATTGCTGTATTGTCGGCATCTAAGAAGTTCTCATGTGTAACTTCCTAACATTCTAAAATGTGCAAGTGGTGATGTGTGGAGGAGTCTAGATTGCTCCCTGGTTGGTATAACAGAAACAACGATAACACGGGCTTAAAGACTCCTGTCACGGACTCGGACGATGCGACTTGCGTTAAGCGACTGCCACTCATCGAATCGTATCGCGGAAACTCGTCTTATGCTCAAAACAACATCCTTCTTTTGTTTTTTTCTGCAGTAACTATCGCAAGATGAGGATATTCTATACACCTCTGCCCAGCCCTTGGGCAATACAAGCGAGATATTTATATTGTTGTTTCGAAATAGGGCAACAACAGCAGCCTTCAGAAAACCAGTTGGAATTAATACACAATTTTGAAGCGTGTTGGCAACAGTTAATTAACTTAAAACTGTAGCCCAAATGCGGAGCTTACGAATATATTAAAGCTAGTATTTTAACTTGGCAACTTTGCCTCGAAATGTTTTACGGAGCGAAAACTTGGTCCTGTGAAGTTGCCCGATGAAAAAATATGATGAAGGGCAAAGATGAAAACATTTAGTTTAACGATAATTAAATAAGCTTGTTTCTTGATGTTTACCGTCTATAATTTGTGGACTTTATTCGGCTTCATTTTATCTTTTAAATTGCTGTCCCGTGTGGTGGACAGTCTGCTGATTTTATAATACGAGTATATAGTAATTTCATAGATACGTATGTGTAACTTGAGACTTATTAAACTCAATTCAATTTCACGTTGTTACAAATTAATCACGTAAAATTCCGCTTTTTGTAAAGCACTGTTCACTACTTTTAAAATTCCCCATTTATAATACATATTACATACACATTCTTCATATTATCACGCCTGTAATCCTAGAATAGTAAGACAGAGTGGTATTGCCGTCAACCGGGCATTTCCGGCTGCTACTGAGAAATTCTTGATTCAGTCCTGGGAATCGAACCAAGGACCTCATACTCACATACA
Source organism: Eurois occulta (assembly GCA_950022335.1). Classification (NCBI taxonomy): domain Eukaryota; kingdom Metazoa; phylum Arthropoda; class Insecta; order Lepidoptera; family Noctuidae; genus Eurois; species Eurois occulta. The sequence continues at coordinate 29,461,105 of OX465477.1, read as the reverse complement.
TACCGGATACATATAATTTAAGGACATATTCAATAGAAGGACATATCTAGGAGGACATACATTGACCTCATAGGTGAGCTTCTTCGCACAGGCCAGGGTGTAGTACTCGCAAACCGCAGTGCGGCTCTCGTGTATGACCAGATGACTGTATGGATGAACGTGGACGAGGCAAAAGAAATATGTAAGGATCGTAGTAGGTCGCATTCTGTGGTTTCTGCCTACCCCCATGGGAAAAGTTGTGAGTTTATGTATGTATATGTGTAAAATATTCGTCTGTCAACTTATACTTAATCACCCTACTGATAGCTAATGAAAATTGAAAAGTTCTCTGACAGAAAATCGGAGGGACGCGCGGCCGACGTTCTTGACTTAGTTGGAAAACTTGAAGGGGTGTAAGTCATTGTGCGTGGCGAAGCACCTATCTTGTAAATAGCGGTATTTTGTTTTCGTGAAATTTTTAGCGTTTTTATTTAGTGTTTGTATGTATAAATGTATATTAAATGGCTTTCGAAAGCCATGTGGTGTTGCTTTCCTTAGGTTTCTTGATAAAGGTTGGGTGCAAACCTACACTAGCGTAACTGTACTAGCTTTAATTGCCTGCTTGCGAATCTCATCATCATCATTTATGATCATAACAGCCAAGCGACAGGAGTACACTTAATAATTGTTTAGCTTTGTGAGTTTTGCTTTTATATCTATGTTTTCGCGATAAATTAATGAACACGTAAGTGATTTTATAAATCTGTGAAGATTTGTATAATTGGTTGCATCCTTAATTTTTTGGATCGGATATCATCAAATGACCCCTTCCGCTCTGGGCATCAGAATTTTACTGACTAAAATCCATCCATGTTCCTTCTTTAGCCCTTTGTGTTCCAGGGCCGCGGTATCTCTTTCGAACAGTCCTGCAGCCCTGGAAGGCATCGGCCCTTGTGGGCCCCTCTGGTTGTCTGACATCTCTTTGAGGCGCGCGTGGTACATTAACGCGCCGTCGACACGGCCTGTCGTCATAAGACGGACGGACGGCGAGCTAGCCCATTACTCGCCGGCCAGGCCCGCGCCTGCGGTGGCCGAGAGCCACCGCGAGGCCTCCGACGTCAGGGGCGTCTCCCGCGGCGGCTGGGACGTGAGGTTCTCTCCCTCTCACGTTCCGCCACCTCCTTCGCTAGCATGACTGCTTCGCAGAATTAGGTGACGGCTTTCCATTCCCTCTCGCTCCGGACCATGACTTGGACCAGGGCCGGACGCGAGAGTTCGCCGCCGCCACGTCAGTGTGTCCTAATGTTAACTTTCGCATAAGATAGTTGAGTAAAATAACTGCTCCTACTTCTCTGAAACTTCAGCATCAGAACTTTGTATTTCCCTAACATGTCTGTGTTAAAATACAAGATTTTGACTCTTAAGGCTTTAGTGGAAATAGTTACGGTATTTCTATTTCAGATCTTAACATATAATTCAAGCTGTTATTTTCAACGAGACTGTTCGCATTTCTAAAGTGATTTCTGTCGAATCAGTTCTTTACATTTTCTAGTGAGTGGTCTTTCACACCTACACCATACATCTGACACATCGTCTATAAGGTTCCAATCCAAAATCCTGAGTTAACTTACGTAATTCCAAGCCATAACAGAACGGAATACGAGTATAATTTACGTCCAAACAATATGTATTCATCAAATGAAAGTCACAGAATACCGGCTGAAATAGAAGGAAATCTCCCGGAACAGAGTACTTACATTCAATTTCGGATAATTGAACATCGTTTGCGTACGGTATGTTTTTATACTGTGTAATTGGATCCCACGCTTTGAGCCCATCGGGCGAACATTTTCCGCCTCGATTTTTTAATAAGCCGCCGCGGTATTGACAGACCTGAAGCTTTTACGGGTTCCGTACACAAGTGGTGCCAACGGAACCCTATTTTTAAGCCGCTAGTCTCAATGCTCAGTCGTTGATTGCGTTCTACTATGTGTACTTAGGTTGAGAGTTATAATGAGATCATTAAGATCCTGTCGGGCACAGCCAGTTACGAGGGAGTGAGGAGACCTTTACAACCGTTATACGTAGCCATTTGAATTGTTCACAGAATACGTTTAACTGAAACCATAGAAAAGTACAGTTTAGAAAGTCCGATTCGCACTTGATTATTGTTTTAAATCTTTATTAAATTCACATAATATGTAATTGTATAAAAAAACTGTACGTATATTCCTTTTATAATATGTTTTATTTTGTTTGAAAGGTGTCTTAACCAAGAGTGTTCCTAGCTATGATTCAGGAAAATCTGCTCAGTCGTTTGAAGCTCACCTCTTTTCTAGTTGACGAAGAGATAAATAACTACCACAGGTATGATCGATTCGAAATTTGAAATCCTGTGTTTCACTGTTTGATTCGCTCGTGTCACCTTGTGTTTGGAGCATAGTTTGGAGCGTCAAAAGGCGAAGAAATATAGTGTTAGCTTGTATTCAAGCTTGTATTCAAGTAAAGTCAAGCTCAAACTGTAGATTTGCGCCATGCCAGACTGGGAAATCAATTCGTCGAAATGGTTTGTGGTTTGTGTTTAGTGCGACAGCCTCTGCGGAAAAAACAAATGAAACATGTTTAGGCATGCCAGGAGGTAATGCGACACGAACTGCGACGCGATTAAAACAAGTGAGGTAGTCGCGTGCCGCTTGCCACAACGTCGCATCGCTTGAGGTCATGAACAGGGTGTAATTACTATTATGGACAGATTTACCGAGTGAGCGTCGCGTTGTAAATTAGGTACTGTTTAACTAACACGTCTTTTGGTAGGTAATTCAATATTTTTTTAAATTCTTTAAAACATACAATTTAGTCTCGCCCCTTCCCAGCGTTGTGTTTCAAAAACTTTACGAGTTTGCAAAGGGCCATGATTTCTAAAGCATGTAACACACAGGTATAAAGATTAAAACAGTTCACAGAAGTCGGGGCGCTAATGTTTTCATTTCAATAAGTGAGAAATGCGGTACTGGTACTGAGCTGGTTCATATGTTGTACACACGTCGTCCTATCAAGCTATACAAAACCAGTTTATGCGCATCTTATTGTATAGGAAATCAATACAAAACGAGGCCAAGTTATACTGGAAAATTACAACTTTATGTGCTGCCGTGTGTATACTGTTCTTTTCAAATGGGAACTATGTAGTAATGCCATACTTTGTTGGCAAGAGGCTTTGTATCATTCCGTCGGTGGTGGTGTTTGAGTTTAATTAGCTACGCTGCAGGCTTTACGACGAAGAGCTTCATTCTGGAGTCGGGATTATTTCCCGTGCATTTCATTGTGTTTATTGTGATGTTGCGCTGCGTTTTGCGTTCGTTTGAGTATAACCAAGATCTATAAAACATGATTAAAATGTAACTTAATTCTTTTTTTGTTTAACTTTGCCCCGCAATAGGAATTTTTGTATCGTGGGGTGCGTTTACAAATATTTAAACTCTCATACACACGATGCACATGCCTGACCCGACCTGGAACAACTACGTGTGAACCCACGACACGCAGCGCACCAGCCAATCACTTAGCCACTGCGCCAACCGTGTCGTCAAAGCCATAATTAAGCTAGTGTGCCAACTAATTATAATGGGCAAACTTAGCACGATGTAAGAGCTTTCAGAGCTCAAAGAGATTTTAATATTCTTTTGATAGATTGGTAGGTAAAAGTGTAACGTGTTATACTTGGAAATTCAATCAAAAAACGACGGTAGGTCGTGTTCGCTAGCGCACGTATTTTTTTCACGCTCTCAGTTTTAATTGCCAAACCCTAGTAAAAAGTGCATTACTATACCTTAAAGCTATATCAGTATAAAGCTGAACTCATTATCTATAAAACAGTGCAAGTGAATCCGTATTCTGACTTCAATTGCAGAAGGAACAACAGTTTTAAGTTGGTGCAAAACGTAAATATTGAACAGCTGACCGGTACGGGTGAGTCACAGAGCGCGCGATCGCCGCACTTCCACATTACACTATATCTGTCGCAGTCACTCAACCGCAATTCGGGCTGCTGCTACGCTGCTCACACGCCTATCACGAGCTCGCCACGCACGCGCTCGCATGCAAAACAAGTCTGAGTATCGACTTAAAACAAATCGCACTATGAATACGCTGTGTGAAGCTTGTAAGCAGGACATAACAACAACCGACAGACCAATTAAATGTTCCAACTGCGCAGCTAACTATCACAAAATATGTGTTAACGCTTCGTTGATAGATTCTAACAAGCAAATTGATATCTGGCTGTGTCCATCCTGTCGAGTTAGGACACCGCGCACTGACAACAGCAATACTCCCGTACGCCCAGCGAACACAAGCGCCGAGCTCGACATCTCGAACATAAATACCCAATCGCGCGGGCACAAGCGCATGGCCATTGGATCACCTGCTAGAGACGTCTCCGACAACCCAGTGTCATTTGCTGAGCTTCTCTCTGAAATTAGGCTTATGCGATCGGACATGGATGAAGTCAAAGTGTCACTGAAATCATTGATCGACGGTGTCACCACATGCAATGCCCGACTCGATAGCTATGAAGTGAGAATCAAATCGCTCGAGCACAGTAATTCTCAAGTCGTTATCTTAAACGAAACAATCTGCAACCTGAAGGATCAATTAAACCATCAATGGCAGTCAACAATGCGCAATGAGATTGAAATTATGGGCATTGAAGAATCCCCCTCCGAAAACCTACAACATATTGTCTTGTTAACCGCGTCTAAGCTCGGAGTCCAGGTGACTGTGGATGACATCGACTCGACAGCTCGGGCGGGCATAAAGAAAAACCCTGTGTCCGACTCAAATACGAAGTCTCCTAGGCCAATCATCGTAAAATTACTAAGAAGGGCAAAGAGAGACGAGTTAATAAAGGCATCCAAAACTAGGCGCAATCTCTCTTCCAAGGACATTGACATTCAGGGACCTGCTCGTAAGATCTTCGTTAACGAGCATCTAACAAAGGAGAACCGCATCTTGTTTCGTGAGGCTAGAGCCCGCGCACATAGCACGGGTCACAAATACTGCTGGACAAACAACGGGCGCATACTTATGCGCAAGGCTGAGGGGCAACCAGCCATCATTATCAAAAGCATTAAGGAACTCGATCTTTTTCTTGGAACGCAAACGGGCTCTCTTATACCGGATACCTCAAATTAGGAATGCTATTTTAATTTTATACTTAAATATGTCTTCATTGAACCCTAAAGTCCTTGTTTTACACAAAATCACAGTTACTACACTCATTACACTCCAACACAATAAACTATGCCGTAAAAACATTTTATCATCACACAATCAAAGAAAAACACATCACACATACACCAGAACAATTCGAACTTGCATCAAATTAGGAATCTGTTTTAAACCCCATCACTCTATGCACTTCTCATACGCCCCCGTACAAACAACTCTACGCAAAACTGCAGCTTTAAATTTCTCCCTGTCAGCCCTTGCTCCAAAAACAATCTTCGATAATGGATAAGTCTGACCTACTAACCGAAATAGACGAAACTCTAAGCATATCATGCTGCACCGTTGATAAACTAGAGTTGTGCGGGAACTTACTTTTGGAACATAACTTCAGTGTATTATCTTTCGCGGGCCTGTGGACGGCGAGTAATGGGCTAGCTCGCCGTCCGTCCGTCGTATGACGACGGGCAGGCCGTGTCGACGGCGCGTTCGTGTTCCACGCGCGCCTCAAAGAGATGTCAGCAAACGGGAGGGGCCCGCAAGGGCCGGTGCCTGCCAGGGCTGCGGGACTGTTCGAAAGAGATACCGCGGCCCTGGAACATAAAGGGCCAATGAAGGAACATGGGTGTTTTTTAGTCAGTAAGAGTCTGACACTCCCTTCCGCTCTGCCCAGGGCGGGAGGAGTCATTTGATGATTTCTCACCCCCCAAAAAAAAAAAAAAAAAAAAAAAAGTGTATTATCTTTTAATATCAGGAGCTTGCAAAAAAACTTCCTCAGCCTCCAGGCATCGTTATGCCGTCTTGAATTTCAACCTGATATTATCATATTAACAGAATGTTGGTTAAATGAAAATTCTGTTATTTCTCAGTTGCCCGGCTACAAAAGCTATCATACCACCAAAATCATAAACAAAAGTGGCGGGGTCACTGCATATGTAAGGGATCTCTGGACTGCCTCGGTCTCCGAACCTGAATTTGACGATGCTAACTGTCTGCAGATTAATCTACAGAATAAAACAACACTCCTCGGTATATACCGCTCACCTTCCTTCGGCAACACCGAACGCTTTCTAAACTCGTTGGATGATTCCTTAGACAAACTAAAAAGCGAATCATGTGTCGTTGTGACGGGTGACATCAACATTGACTTGCTGAACGATTCACCGAACGCCGCCCATGCAGCATATCAATGTTTGATGGCTGAACACGGTTTACTGTCAGCTATTACTCACCCAACTCGGGGAAAAGCATGTCTAGACCATGGCTATATTAAACTCAAAGGCACATCTGCTCTGGGAATCGTGTGCGAGGCCTCAGTAACAGATCACCACATAGTGCTTCTCGGTATCAACTACTCGAATCCCAATACCAAAAACAAAAACAGATTCAAACTTAAAACCGACTACTCCATGGTAAGTGAAGAATTGAGCCAGATAGACTGGGCGGATGTTAGCTCCAAAACAACTACTAACGAAGCAGTTCTTCTTTTTAACAAGACTTTGACAGACATTATTAATAAACACACCTCTAAAATTAAAATCAGTCGCTCCAAATTTAACCTAAAGCCATGGATTACGCCGGGACTTCTTAGATGCATCCGTCACCGAGACAACCTTCACGCTCAAACTAACCAGGAACCTAAAAACGATGTCCTCAAAATTGTCTACTCAAGGTACAGAAACTATCTAAACGAAATCCTGCGGCAGCGCAAATCTGACCACGACAGGAAAGAATTGGAAAAAAACAGCAAAGAACCAAAAAAGCTCTGGCGGACTATAAAAGAAATATGTCAAGTTCCGAAACGAACTAACAACAACCAGGAACTGCTCAGTTATAAAGGAAACAGTGATATCTCTATCGATAAGTGCAACGAATTTTTTGTCTCAGTTGGGCAGAACCTTGCAACTAACATCTTAAAGAGGCGGCAGCCCACGAGAGACGAGCGACGTCTCGGTGCTATAGGTAAAAACCCACCTAAAGACTCACTGTTCCTACATCCTACTGATAGTCAAGAAATAAGCGACATCATCGATAACCTCAAAGATGACAGTGCTCCGGGTCTCGATGAATTCCAGCCTCAGCTCCTTAAAAAAATAAAGAAACAAATACTGGAACCCTTAAAACACATTTGTAATCTGAGCATGGAAACTGGTGTTTTTCCCACTTGCTGGAAAACCGCTGTTATCACGCCCATACACAAAAGTGGCAACAAAGATGCGCCTGATAACTACAGGCCAATTTCACTGCTCTGTGTGACATCGAAAATCCTCGAAAAACTGGTAAACAAGCGCCTTGTAAGCTTTCTAGAGAAAAACTCTGTACTCTCGGATAGGCAGTTTGGCTTTCGACGAGGAAAGTCCACTGAGCAAGCTGTGAGTCTCCTAACGGGCATTATCACCTCAAACATCGATAGGGGCCATCGTGCAGCTGGTGTTTTCCTGGACCTCGCCAAGGCCTTTGACACAGTCTCAATTCCTATACTGCTAGAAAAACTCGAATCCTTCGGTGTCAGAGGCCTCTCCTTAGATTGGTTCAGCAGTTACTTGTCTGATCGACAACAGTGTGTCAAAATTGGGCATATTCTTAGTGGGACCCTTCCGGTGGCCTTTGGGGTGCCTCAGGGAAGTATACTGGGGCCCACCCTTTTCACTATGTACATAGACGATATTCTGAGGCTAAATATTGCACATTCTGAAGTTATCTGCTACGCTGATGACACTGTAATAATTTTTCATGGTGCGACTTGGGATGAGGCAATGGATGCAGCTGAAAAGGGGATGACTATAATAATGACATGGCTGGAACAAAATCTCTTGACACTTAACTTAAGTAAAACGAACCTCTTAACCTTTCATGTCACTCAATCAAGTAGGCCAAATATTGACTCACTAAAAGTACATGACAACAAGTGCAATGTCTCAGCAGCAACAACCTTTCCGGCCACCGTCTGTAACTGCAACGCCATTGTCAGAGTAGAAACCACGAAATACCTAGGTGTCATAATTGATCAGAACCTGAACTTCAAAGCACACATTCGAACACTCGCAAAAAAAACTCGTAAATTCATTTATGTTGCTAAACTCTTACGAGCTAGTGCTCCAAAGAAGATTTGTATTCAGGTCTACATCTCACTATGCCAGTCTGTCCTACAATACTGTGTCGGGATATGGGGTAGCGCCGGAAAATCGTGCATGCTGGAACTTGAACGCGCTCAGCGTGCCGTCCTCAAAGTACTTTTGGGAAAGCCGCGTCGTTTTTCTACAGATGAACTGTATAGGGAGTCCGGGGTTTTACGCGTACGTCAACTATTTATCCTAGGGTCACTTTTAAACCTCATAAAAGTCAACAGAAATCGCTCTAGTCGCAGCAATAGAGGTAGAAAAATTGCAGAAAGAATCCCCCTCCCAAAAATAAAAACCCTCGCTGCGGCCCGGCTTTCGTCATACCTTCCTATAAGAGTATTTAATGCTATTAGCAAAACTTTCTGTGTACCCAACAACTACCATGAAGCTAAAATTAAGTTGAAAGAATGGTTGCTGGACCGGACATATGAGGAAACAGAGGTTTTACTTTGTAGCTCTTTTTAATACCCAGTAGTTACAAACACTAAGATGCAATACATACCCTCACGATCACTCACACACTCACACTCACACACCCCACACCCCCACACTCACTCACACTCACACACCCCACACCCCCACACTCACTCACTTCAATGGTTTTATTTTTTGTATGTACCTAGTTTTTTGAAATTTTATAAATTATTACCTTATTTTTTTTTTTTTTCTGTAATCACATCTAAATTATTTTCAATGTTATTAATTAGTCCTTTATTTTTGTTTTATGCTAAATATAATTTTTTTCCTTGCGCTAGCAGAACACTGCTATTTTTAATTAACTTGTGTAGTGTCTGGGTCACCAAGATACAGGCTACGCCTAGTTTGGGACCCGCTGTTAAACCTGTCTGTATTCACTTGTATTAGCTAATAAATGAATTTTGAATTTGAATTTTGAATTTGAAATTAAATCATTTTGTTTCAAGGCGTTTCTGCGACTATAGGGACATATTTTTTCTACGACATTTTCTTCTGTTAGCATTTTAATAATATATATCTAATCTCTTTGTGTCATACCATACAATTAATGTACGCTGAATAATCGAAAGCTACCGTCAAATAGTTGTACCTTGAGTATACGAGGGCTGCTCTGAAAATTTCGGGAATCAAGGAAGTGACACAACATTACTATTTAAAAATGTATTTATTGCTTTTCGAAGTATTCTCCGCAAAATTTGACACTTTTCCATACGATGGAACCAATCATTGAAGCAACCATTCCATTCGGAAGTTGGGGTCTCCAAAATGGCCGTTTTGTAGGCGTCCACAGCTTCTTCAGGTGATGAAAATCTCTGACCACGCAATTTATTCTTTATTTTAGGGAAAGCATAGAAATCATTAGGGCTTAGGTCGGGGCTGTACGGCGGATGGTCTAATAATTCTATGTTTTCTTGCTCTAAAAACTCTTTTGTTCTGTGCGCGGTGTGAGAACTCGCATTGTCGTGATGGAGGATGATGCGGCGGTTGCAGTTCTCTTTACGGTGTTCAGAAACGACCTGGGGCAAACAAATGCTAGCATACCATTCTGCATTAACCGTTCTTTGTCCCTCAAGAGGAATAGTCGCAACATGGCCGGTTTTGGAGACAAACGTGGCCACCATTTTTTTTGCAACACTCCGTGAACGAACAATTTTTGTTGGCATTGACTCATTTTCGAACACCCAAACTCGTGACTGGTTTTTTGTTTCGGGTTCGTAGGCATATATCCAGGATTCGTCACCTGATACGATGTTGTATACAGCATTTGAGGATCCTGCGTGGAATCTTTCGAGAGTTCTGATGCACCAAGTAACGCGAGCCGCTTTTTGCTCTTCACAGAGCGAATGCGGTATCAATCGGGAAAACAACTTTTTTACACCTAATTGTTCATGCAAGATTATTTGTATTTGACTCTTATCAATGTCTAAAGTTGCCTGAATTTCGCGGTATGTCACATGTCGATCTTCCTCAATCAGCTTACGCACAGCATCAACGTTTTCTTGGGTGACTGCAGTTTTTGGACGACCTTGACTGGTATCATCACTGAGCTTGACACGTCCACGTTGAAATTCAGCAAACCAGCGATAAATTGTGGTTTTGGTTGGGGCTTTATCACCAAATGCAGAAATCATCCGGTCAACACACTGTTTTTGTGTTAAACCACTTCGAAAGTCATAATAAATCATCGCTCTTGAATTTTCTCGAGTCAATTCCATTTTCTCAACGACTACACAAGTTTGACAAAACCTTGTGACAAGACCGAGAATCTTTTTTTAAATAAATAAATGGTATTCGATTTTTAAAACCAAGGAGTTTTCAATTAAAAAGATTTTAACATGACAGGAACAGTGGAAATATTCCATTCCCGATACTTTTAGTGCAGCCTGTGTATTAGACATGCAAGCAACCATAGTCGTTGACGTGGTCTGCGTTTGTTTGTTACGTCAAACGACTACCCGATGTCCCAATAACCGATTATCCAACACTGAGAACACTGAACAAACGGGGTTTAGTTAACTTTTGTAATAATTACATTAAAATGACATATTGTGTCAAAAGACTCTTTAACGAACCCGAAACTCACTTGTTCTTCTCCCAATCATTGCGATCGGAATGCTGAGATGAAGGGTTGTGGTGATGGGTCTTTCTACACCCTTTATGTTTATGACAGAAGATCAGAGGAGTGTGATCTAATTGCAATAGCCAATTGGCAATTGCGCGTTTGTTATCCCCGTAAATTGTGACAGTGGGCAGTAATGTCGTTTTGTTATGGTCTCACTTCTTCTACCTTATCGATGATCCGTATCGACTTATCAAAATGTCTCGGGTCCAGTAGGTGGCGTCTAGCGTTTTTCAAGTCCTCTTTAAGACGTGGGATATTTTTTCTACGAAATTTCTTTTGAATTATAGTATCTATCCTTAATCTCTTTGGCTGCCACTGTAGCTCCCACGTTCCTGATACTGACAACGTAGTGAGGGGACGCGAGGCTTCTATTTGTCGATGCAAATTGACTGTTGACTGTCTGCGCTAGAACAAATATTAGGGTGTTCCAACACCAATCAACCAATCGATCGATCGTCGGTCGTTGCCATCGATCAATGGTAGAATGAATTATAGACGTCGATCGATAGTTTCTGCTACACCAATCGACCACCGACCGTTGTCGATCGACTGGTGTGGTAACACCCTTAGCGCGACGGTCGACAGATATTGGTTGTAGGTGTTTATATACGTCACATGTTTAATTTAGTCTTTTATAATATTTTCTTGCCTTTGAATAGATTCTTTTTAACGATTGTTTGTGAATGTGTGAACAGTGTAGGCCTTATAGATTCCTAGAGGTGTGTTAACTTTTGTTAAACTCTTATCTTGTTTTCCGTTTTTTGTGTAGTAAGCAACGACTTATTGTCGGGCCTATGCTGTCCCCCATACTTGAGTACTAATGCTGTAACAAAAGTGCAATAAAAATTTTAAAAGAGTAACCATGGAGTTTCTTGCCGGTTCTTCTCCATAGGAAACGACCAACCCGAACCGTGCACCTTTTTGTCGACGTTTCATAAGTGCCCATGTAGGCCTATGTGAAATAAAAATATTTTGATTGATTTTGATTTTGACGTGAGCTACTTATGTGTCATTAACGTGTATGTGATACATGCAGCGGAATCTACATATAATATCTTACTAATATTATAAACGTGACAAGACATTGTTCAGCAGCCAAACACTATTCGCCTTAGAAGCAACAGCCATGTAAAATTACTTTTCGTATTCTAAACGAAAACTAAATTGAACTGAAATCAAATTAAACTAACGGACACTTCTGAAAATTGTTTAAAATCCAAAATACTTTCAAGTTTTGAAGTTATAATAAAGCATTACAGTAATATAGCTTACTAGCTTTTGCCCGCGGTTTCGCCTGCGTGGATGTCGAAAAATATCCGATGGGAACGTACTACCGGGATTAAAAAGTAACTTAAAGGTTAATCCAGGTTACGGTAACAAACATAGTTACATACCTTCATGCCCCTTTTTAACCCTTCGGGGGTAGAATGGAAAGCGCTGAGACACGTATAAATTAATTTTCAATCGTCTGCCCAAACACAAAATTTGAAGATCCTGACTTCAAAACTGACGGACTTTGATGTAAACTTCCATCCCCAATTTTACCCCTTTAGAGGTGGAATTTCCAAAAATCCTTTCTTAGTGGATACTTACTCATCACAAAGAACACACCTTCCAAGTTTCATGTCTCTAGGACCAGCGGTTTGGACTGTGTGTTGATATATCACCCAGTCAGTCAGTTTACCATTTTATATACATATATAAATATAAATAACGGGTAATGCATTTGGAGGTATTTTTTCTAAACTACGAGTAAAAAAGGAATTTTTCGGGATATCCTTATTATCCAAATTCAAATTCAAATTCATTTATTTGTCCGAATATGGTACAGTACATGGTACATGGTATCATACAAAAGAACAATTCTTTAATTTTTTATCTAAAGATTTATGTCTTTCAAATGTTGTCCGTAACTGCGGATAACACGGTTTTCAATTTGCGATGACGCGTCCGAGCATTTCGAGCGGTATTTGGTGAATAACGCGAGTAATGTTGGCTTTCAGTTACGCGGCTCATCCATATAAACTTTTGACTTTACATAGCCCCAAAGGAAAAAGTCTAGGGGTGTGATGTCGCAGGATTTCGGCGGCCTATGCACCGATACGAAGCACGAAATAAACTATTCACAAATTGTTCTCGCAATAAAACCATGGTTTCACGTGCTGTGTGGCAAGTTGAGTTTAGGCTGATTATGTTGACCATAAGTTGTTTTAAGTGCCCGAAACACATTCCTCGAAGACCGCTGGTTTTTGTAAGCTGAATAATTTGTAGATGCTGTACCGGGCTGAGTGTTTCCATGAAGAAATGTCAAACTATACTGTACGTAAATACTATGATAGGTAAACACGATTCACGCTTCATTTCTCCAAAATCCACAGACAAAAAGTACCTCTATAATTCGAAATGAATAACCCATTACATCAAAATAACACGTGTATAAAGTTAATATAGTGCATGAGTGTTTCGGTCACTTTTCGTATCGTGTTCGACGTGATGCGGTTTACACCATTAGTCGGGAATTTAATCCGTGAGGTTAATGTGTAATCATAGTGTTTGCGCTATGAACATTTTTAAGCCCTCAACAAAAAGTACTACTAAATAAGCTAAACAAGCGTTGGGCAAGCTTGGTGATTAATGGTCCTACCTTCTTTGTATGAGAAGAGGTTTTTACCCACCTATGGGATAGTTATATAGGCTCCTATTACACTATTTTTACCTGACTGCGACGAAGCCCAAAAACGAGGGTTATGTACATATTTGACCTGTATGTATGTGTTCATGTCCGTTTCGTTCGAAACTCCCAAACGGATTAACGGATTTGGGTAAATTATACGTCGTTAGATTCGTCATGGTAGCGCGAGTGTCGCTGGTTAAATTAAAAAATGAATGAAAAATTGCGGATTTGGGGGCCATTTAGTGGATTTGAGTTTTTTTTTCTTGCAATACCATCGAGTGGGGTATCAAAATGAGGGATTTTAAAAGGTGATTACAAAAATATACAAACTTAACTATATGTTTAAAAGCAATTCGAAGTGACAAATCGTATAAAAGAAGAAAAAAAATCGACGTGATATACACAATTCTATCGACAAATATACGCGTTTATAAATACTCCTAACCCAACAACCCGCGAATGGCAGCCATCTTGTTGTTTTATTCGACTGATCTTGAGTAGATTCAATGAAATGCTAATATCTTTGAATCTAAGAGACCAAGAGACTTACAAATTACCTTCTTGCAATGGTGAAGTGGCTAAATAATAACAGCCGCACGGGTCCATCTTCAAGGTTAGTAGTAAGCTGTGATTGCCTAGGTCAGCCCGTGGATGGGTGACCATCTATTACATACCGAGTTTCCTCCGTGCCATCTACTCACTTACCTCACTGCCATCTCACTCCCACTCGGAAATTTCGTGACATGGTGGAGTCTATGTGCTGGGGCAGGGCTGTGTTTAAATGACAATAACTTTTAAAATTATTGGTGTAGAGTCAATCTTTAGATTTAATTTTGTTGGTGGACTCAAATACTTTTGACTAAACATAAAAAAACATAAGCAACATTCAGGGGCTAATTTTGGACTAGAGTTAAAAAAAATAAAAATAGTAGGTAATTGTTGAGTAAATTTCGTATTTTCTTATTTTTTTAGGCATATTATTCAGGAAATTTTATTTAGTAATTCGATAGCCTCGTCGTTGGCCCTTGCAATAATGTCATTTGCACGTCTCTATGTCTCCTAGATTCAAGGATATTAGCTTTTCAATGAACATACTCGTACCTTAGATCAGCCGAATAAAAAAACAAGATGGCTGCCATTCGCAGGGTGTTAGGAGCATTTGTAAACGTGTATTTGTCGAGAGAAATGAGTATGTCGGAGACGGTCATTGGTACGGGCTTAAAATGAACAAGCGCGACTGCTGAGCATGAGATCCTAGGTTCAATTCCAGGTCGGAGTAAATATTGCTTGTAAATTTATTGTGATTGACATTTTGGACGGTGATCGTTATAAACTGGAAGCTTTGAATTCAAAGTGTGCCATGCTCATGATATGTTAAGGAGAATGCCTGAGGGTGAAGTACCGTTTAAAGTAGAGGATTTAGAGTTGAGAGATAGTGTAGAAACTTAGTTCGGATGGTCAGACCGTACCAGTACGTATACGTAGTCATAGCCCGGTACAAATTTGTCTCTCTTGCGGAAACTCAAGGAGTCCATGTGTGCGCGGTGTGCGTTTAACTCTGGCGGAGGTCGGGTCTGGTAGAGACCATATTGTCATGAGGGACTCTGCGTTCTTGAAGAACATAGTAAAACAAACAGGGGTTTGTTGGAGGGCCTAAATGTTGCCTCATAGGCCACGAATGAGATTCTAGCTTTGTGCGATGATTAGATGGATGAAGAGGTACTGGGGTACTCTAGCATTTTAAGTGACCTAATTGTTTGTTAGATCTGAAGTGTGCCTACTTGTGCACACTGTAAATTAACGAAGATGCCCGTGGGTAAACTCATGAATCCATAATCAATCGGGAGTACGGTTTAGTCGGTAGTTACGAACTACTTTCGGACGGGACCGTATTTTCGTTGACGGACTTAGAGAGTAGGCCTCCACGTACCAGTCGATGTTGATAAGGATTTTGATGATGATGAGCAAGCTTATGTTGTGGTAGAAGATCGAGTAAAGCAGTCTATCGGCCGTAGTGTGTACGACCGTACCAGTGGTTATTACGTAGTCGTAGCCTCTTGAGGCAATTAAAGTAGTCCGTGGGTACGCGATTAACTCTGGCGGAGGTTGGCGTCTGGTAAGACCGTAGTGTATAGTCAGTGGGTGATGCACACGGGCGATCCATTTGATGGATGCGCGAGTTTTGATCCATGCGCTGGATAAGTGAGAGCAATGAGATTACTGGTCGGCTGGAGAGCCCTGGTGTTAGAGGTTTTACAGGTGGTTTCGAACGACTATGGTACACGACCCAAGGGTTGACCCATTTAAGATTATTCCCCATTTTCAAATCAAATCAAAAATCAAGATTAAGATTATTCCCCATTTTACCATGTTTGATTTTATTAGAGTAAGATTTGGTTAAAATAAAACAGAGTTCTTTACCTTCACTGACCCGATGTATGTAGAGTTTGGTCAGGAGTGACCGAGTGGAACAAAATTCTGTCGTGGACTTGTTTGTTCGCAGAGTAACCATCACACGAGGAAAGTGCAAGCAGGATGGCCGTGTCGGAGACTGTCATTGGTACGGGCTTATAATGAATCGCAAGTACGCCAGTGGTGACATCACACGACCGAGTTACAAGTCTGCGCTGCGGTGTGAGTGGTGGCGCCACTGTTTGCTTTACGGAGCCCTGATGTCTTCAGCTAGAGGCGACAGTTTAAAAGAAACAGTGTATCGCACCCAGTGTATTTTCATTGCACGAAACCCATCGTCTGCCCACATGATACACGAACCTAACGGAATAAATCCTCACCACCCGACTAGTATATAATTGCTCATATAGTATCGGTAATCGTTAACGAAGCACACTGTATAATAAAAAAATCATTCCATTTTAATAATAATAATTTATATTCAAATGGGCCCCCGCCTGCTTCCGACTTTTGTTTAATAATTTAAAAAGTGCTTGGTTTTAAGTGAACCCGAGTCGACGTAGCGGGGCTCCTGTTTCTGTCTGCAGGTGTTAAAGTAACCTAACACAAAGTGGAGTCGGGGTGCCACAAGCCCCGAGCTCGCTTCGCTCGCTCTTGCATCCTATGTTCTTTGCCACAATGCCTTTTTTACAATGAAAACATGTTGCAAAAATATTTTGTTATATGTGTGAGTATAACGTTTGTACCTGTTTTATTTTTATGGTACTGTTTTATTTTACAAAATTTCTACACAATGTTTATTGTTTCGAAGTAAATGGCCAAATGACTAAATGAAACTCCACTTATCCATCTTTCAGACTCAGAACATCCATCGTCTCAATATCCAAAACCTTATTACTACTAGTAAGCGTATTTCGACTATGTAATCTCGAATCTCCACAGTTTGTGAATACTGCACTCCCGATATAACTTCAAGTTTCAGTGTAATCCAAACTTGTGAGAGCATCGCAGATAGATTTTCTAAAAAGACATATTGGAGACTAACCTTAACTTTTTTTGACAAACGATCTGTTTTTAGAAAAATTGTTGTGTTTGGGTGTGTGAATAAATTCACGGTGGTAGTATTTATAACGAAGTTAAAAGGTAAAACTATCACAGCTAAGTAGGATTTACAAGTTTATATAAAATGTACTTGGATAACATATTTTCCTAAACATAATGTATGCGAGCACAGGTTTTTCAACTGCAAATGTTAGTTTGATTTTCAAAACTAGAATTTAAACCATAAATGAACACACGTTGGTCTGTTTTCGACACCTGCATGGAATATTATTGTACTTCAGTTTTTGGCAATTTTGGGTTACAATTATATTTAGATTTTATTGGCGGTGAACATAGAAATATTAAAATTTATTATATTTAATTTAATAATTTATTATAAATTATTTATTAAGTATGTATGTAAAGGAAGTTTGAAAAGTTGAAAGGGAATCGTCTGCCTTGGTATGGACATGTGATGAGAAACATGACTAATGGAGTGGGGTTTTGAGACACCAACAGGAAGATAAGGACATGTATTTGTGTGCCTCTGAGATATATCGTCACTTTAACAATTTATCAATGAATTATCGGGTCTAAGCAACCGGTGTAGTCCAAATAGCCCTGTCATCTCTCATTGTTTATTGTTAAAATCTAAATACTAAGTATTTGTGCTAGAAAGAAACTAGTTCTTTAATCTGTAGAAAATCCTGCCATATTTATTACTCAGATAAAAGTTATCTGGTTGATTTTTCAAACGTCTGATAACATTATCAGATGTCATGTCCTCGTATCATCCAGACATAATTAAGATAAAGAAAACTCATAATTTATTTCTTGTAAATCTCGCCGAGCTCATAACACCCGCGCTCAGCTGATGGACTAGTTAACTTCGTGAACTCAAGTTTTCAGCGAGCTCCACGCGGTTCTCCCAGAGCTTGAGATACAAGTCTTGCAGGATACTCGCGGAAGCCTTTGATGTAATATTATAACTTTGTGTTTCTTGTAAAGTGTTATTAAGTGATGGAATGTCGTTATAGTTGATTATTTCAACAAGCTTGTTCGGTATTTTCGTCTCGGATTAGTCGGCTAGAACCACACGTCATTTATTTTTTGTTAATTCTGTTATATAATCCCAAAATTATAAAGTGAAATATCGTGAAGAGCCATGTGTACTGGGCCTTACAGTATTTATATTAAACTCAAATTCAAACTCAAAGCATTTATTGCTATTAGATCATTACGGCACTTTTAAATGTAAAAAAAAAAACAAAAAGAAGCGAAGCCACAGTCCCGGTCACAAGGCATAATAACTTGAGAAAGTACTGTAGTTGCACATTCCAAAGCGTAGATCTCTATGGAGAAGAATGGACAAGAAACTCCATGACTTTTAAATCAAAATATTGTTACAAAATCATTCATCATTCATGTTGAGATTAATATTGTAATGAACCACTATCCAGAGGTGCCATGGACACTCTTTTAAATCAAAATGCGTATAATTATACAGATAAAGTTCCCAAAGAAGTAAAAGAAATAACTAAGGGCTTTTAATTGACCCGTCATCTATCCTGGTCACACCGGAGAATGGAACCGGCGAGAGATGTCGTGCGGTGTTCCACAGGGATCGGTTCTGGGGCCGCCCTTGTGGAACATCGGTTACGACTGGGTGCTGCGCGCCGACCTCCCTAGCGGCGTCAGCGTGGTTTGCTACGCTGACGACACGCTGGTGCTGGCGCAGGGGAGGTCGCACGAGGCGGCGGCCGAATTGATGACACGCGGGGTTGCGATAGTCGTTGAGAGGATCCGGCAATTGGGTCTCGAGGTGGCATTGCACAAGTCCGAGGCCATGTGCTTTCATGGGCCTCGGAGCGCGCCACCGTCGGGATTCATACTGACGGTAGGAGGGGTTCCCGTCGGTGTCGAGTCGACGTTGAGGTACCTCGGACTCGTCCTCGACAGCCGATGGAACTTCGTGGAGCATTTCCGACGTTTGGCTCCCAGACTGGAAAAGGCCGGGGCTGCCTTCAAGCGGCTCCTGCCCAACATGAGGGGGGCAAACGCCTCCTGCCGGAGGCTCTATGCGGGGATCTTGCGGTCCATGGCCCTTTACGGGGCCCCGGTGTGGGCGCGTTCGTTGAGGCTGCGCGCCAAGCACTACCTGAACGCGCCCCAAAAGGTGATAGCCGTAAGGCTGATCCGTGGGTACCGCACGATCTCCCGCGAGGCGGCGAGCCTCCTTGCCGGATTGCCGCCATGGGATCTGGAGGCCATAGTCCTCCCGCGCCTGCACGAGTGGCGCGCGGAGGCACAGCGCCGGTGGGTAACTCCGCTGCCGCGGCAAATTGTCGCGCAGCGGACAGACCTCCGCCGTGATCTCATGGCGACATGGAGAGAGCGACTATCGCAACCCCGTGCAGGGCACGCCACGATAGTGGCGATAAGTCCCCTCTTTGAGGAGTGGCTTGAGAGGCGCCACGGCGCCCTCACCTTCCGCCTGACGCAGGTCCTCACCGGACACGGATGTTTCGGGAGGTACCTGAACCGAATCGGGGGGGGAGGAAACGCCCGGGTGCTATTATTGCGAGGATCGCCCGGAGGACACGGTGGAGCACACCGTCGAGGTCTGCTCCGCTTGGGAGGAGCACCGCCGTGTCCTCGTAGCAGCGATTGGCGGCGGCGACCTCTCGCGCCCGGCCCTGGTTCAAGCCATGGTCCGGGGCGAGAGTGAATGGGAAGCCGTCGCCTCCTTCTGCGAAGCAGTCATGCTAGCGAAGGAGGCGGCGGAACTGCCAGGGCTGCGGGACTGTTCGAAAGAGATACCGCGGCCCTGGAACATAAAGGGCCAAAGAAGGAACATGGGTGGTTTTTAGTCAGTAAGAGTCTGACACTCCCTTCCGCTCCTCCCAGAGCGGGAGGAGTCATTTGATGATTTACAACCCACCAAAAAAAAAAGGGCTTTTAATCGACCATGGGGAAAGCATCAAGTTTTAGTTCAAATTAACACAAAAAAAGACTCCGACTTCCGAAACTTATTTATTTATGTAGACCAGAAAGGGAAACGCGCTTTGTGCTACGGCGTAGCTCGCTTCGTGCTACGGCGCTCTTAATGTGTACGTCTTTGTACATCGTTCTCACTTCTCACATATATGTATAATCTCAACATGAATGAACGAGGAATAAGAATCTCTTCCCATTCCTCAGGGAAGGATACTGCCCGCGCCCAGGGTGCACCAGCAGCTGCTGTTCCCTCCAGACGTATCAAGAGGGGCCGGCAGCCGTCGAGCCCATGAGGAGGTTTCCTGACCAAGCACCCACACTCAACTGCCCCTGGGTTATATTTATGGAAAAAAGGAAACTGCAGTGGTGTAAATTCAAATGGTACTTATGTCATTCGGAATCACTGGGATACGTGGTTTAGAAACGTGTTCTTTATACTTTCCCTTTAGGATGGTGGCTTCGATCACGTTGTTGAGTTTTGTATGCCGTTACAAAGAGGCAGTTGGTTGATATTTCGCAACATTATGATCACCGATCCGAGCTTTAATAGAAGATTGTGTTGCGGCAATCCTGGTAAAGCTAGCGAGTTCAAAAATTCGCATCAGCTTTGTTGGTAGCGGAATCAACTGATTGGTATGTCTTCAATTCACCGGCAATTTCATTTCGAATTTTAGGATACTATATTTCTTAGGAATTGTATACATTTGCTAGGTTTCATTAATTTCCGGGAACATATGCATTAAATAGTTCAGGGGTCGTAACGTCGTGTAAGTATTTAAAGTAAAGTTATAAAATTAAAAACTTGTATTTTTCTTTTAACTTGGGAAAATGTTGGAAATTTGACCTCCAATAACTTCGTAACTAGAACGTATGTTCCGCAACAAAAAAATGATTGATTCCCCAACAAAAGAAATGGTTTATGATCAGCGTCCACCGACGAGTTACGTTCGCAAAACAGGTTTTTTAATCAGTTCTCTGTTTTTCCGAAGATCAATCACAACAATCTTTGTGAGTTCGCGGTCGGACAAAGGTTTGTTTGCTAGCTAGCTTATTTTTCATTAGCTTTTCGCTTTCTTTGGAACATCCTTTTGAAGTGTATCTATTAAACACACGCCAAACCCACGCATTATCAAAGATTTTTATTTTTGTACGTTTGTACATTTCTCTTTGTTGTTCACATTAAATATGTATGGTTTTGAGGACAGTTTGGAATAGGTAATTAAATAAAAACAGTAATACAGTACAGCAAACGTGTTTATTGGTTACATATACATATAATTATAGTTATATCTAAATGCATTAAGAAATAGCATAGCACTTCATTTATTCAAGTGGATGGTATTATTGTCTGTATGACAAATCTACAGAAATGACGGGTTACATATATTTTCTTCTTCGGGCCAAAAGCCATAAAACATGAAATTATATTATTTGCAGATCACAGCTATTTTTACTGACGAGGATCAAGATAAATACGAAATTAATGTAAATAATTTCCTTGAATGCATTATAAATTGGTTAAATGTCAACAATCTTAAGATTAACTTAGAAAAACAAGCTATACGGTTCTCTGCCTTTTCGCCGAAAATTGTTTTCAGATTTTCACTTGCCAACTAACGTTTCGCAGAATTTTATTTCGCCGAATAATCATTTGCCAACTTATGATATAATTTTGTTCAAAGTCAAAGCATTTATTTTAATTAGGCCATTACAAGTACTTTTGAAAGTCAAAAACAAAAAAACTAAGCTACAGTCACAGTCACAAGGCATAATAACTTGCGAAAGTACTGTAGTTGCACATTCCAAATCGTAGATCTCTATGGAGAAGAATGGGCAAGAAACTCCATGGACACTCTTTTAAATCAAAATATTGTTACAAAATCTTGGTTACATCATTCATGTTGATATTATACATATATGTGAGAACGATGTACAAAGACGTGCACATTAAGAGCATCCAGAGTAAAAGATTAAATCAAAAATTTAAAAATAAAGTAATTAAAATAAACCGTGGCAGCTAAGAGATGACCAGTCCCAACTGACAGCGCCCGTTCACGAACATGAGGCATGGAACAGCGCCATTCAACTCAACCATATTGAAGGGAACTAAATGACCCGACACACCTGCCACCATCAGTGAGCATGACATTCTCTCAGCCACCAGGACACATTCAAGTCAATGAAAGATAACAAAATATAAATGGTAGCTTTACAGTACATAGTACTCACACATGTGTGTTATGCAATTATACAGGGTTATTTGTAAAACACCAGAAACCTCTTAAGAGGTCATTGTACTCATCACTATGAACAACTTTTACTATGGGACCAAACCTGAAATCGCGAAAAAAAAATCAGCTGTTCCCTACATTTTGACGAGATAATCGATCATAAATGTAGGGAACAGCTGATTTTTTTTCGCGAATTCTAGGAGATGGAATCTATTCATTGCAAGGATATTTTTACAATCTTCTGCAGCTCCCACAATAATTTAACATGGTAATCAATTAGTTTGCACACACAATGTAGAGATAAAATAGAAAAAATATACAATTCAAATTTTTAGTTTCCAGAAGAGAAACGAAAACTAAAAATATAATTAAAGAACTAGAGGGGGAGTATCTCTTCCAAACATTAAAATCTTAGTTCGTGATCCCAAGTGGCTGTGGAGCAGGACCAGCATTGAGCCAAGCATTTTTACCTACGAGATAGTCTTCCAACTTATAATATGCTCGTTTACATAGTGTGCGTTTTATGCATGTTTTAAATTTCTTCTCATTAAGTTGTAGAATGGTGGTATTTATTGTAACATTTTACACAGTACCCCATAAAAGAAGTGCGTACTTTTGACAATCTGAAACGTGGCTGATCTAATTTGTCCTTATTTCTAGTATTGACATGATGCCTGTCGCTTACTTTACTAAAAAGATTTGCCTATATTTTTCCGAACATACATAATGTTTTCATAAATATATTGACAATTTGTCAATTGACATTTACAGTCTTACTACAAAAAGAATGTTAAACACAGATTGAACATGCGTTTAGGTAAACAAGTGTCTAAAGCCTTAAACCATGTTTAGGAGGGTGTCTAACACTTCGTACCACAAAACCGATTTTAGGTTTTACTTAGATAAACTTCTGTTCAACGTCTGTTTACTGTAATCATTTCTTTTATGTAGCAACATTGCAAAGCATTCACTCAAATTTTCCATCACTCGTTCTAATACACTTCAATTTATGCAGATAACATCCGAATAAATTGCATATTCTCGGCAAAGCGGACTTTTAAAATAAAAAATGGTGATTACGACAAAACTCAAAAACAAATTTAATGGTAGAATTATATTAAATATACATTGAAATCAATAAAAAACATTTATATTTAAAAAAACGGAGCGACAGTCCTTGCGTCAGTGTAACTCAGTCAAATTCACTGTCAAATTCATTTCCTAACCGATACCTAATTATAGTTTCGGTATTTATTTTGCATTATCAGATATATTTGATCACAATCAATGGAAACCAAGGAAGACAAGAAGAAAAGTCGTCATCGTGGGGACAATTGGACCCAAGACGAGATGCACATGTTACTTGTATTTGTGGATCAATAGAATGACCACGAGGATCACTTGGAAGATCATCTTTGATTAAATCCACTATTTTGTTAGCAAAAGCTTTGATACGCGAGATAACGGGGCCGTGCGTCGAGAAGTTTATTACTTGTAGTAAACAAAATGGTTTGGCGATGCCGGAGGTGTTTTCTTCACTTCCTTGTAAAAGTGGCGGTGAGCAGAATGATGACGAGCAGTGGAAAACGGTAGAAAGTCGTAAATCAAAATTTAAGAAGCGATTAGTGAGTGTGTTGGGTACGTCTAGTGAGATTGACGGGCGATTTAAAGTAGCTGATTTAAAAGTACCCTTACTTATCAGTCATGTCCACAAAGACACCACTGAGAATGATATTATTGAGTACATTCGGCAGAAAACGCGGGAGACTGTTTCCCTGCATATGGAGGAGTAGCAATTTTGTGGCGGAAAAGTGTCTTCAGTGAAGTTTCAGTGATACACAGTGATAATCCAAGGATGTAACAAGAAAGCGATATATACGAAGCATGCGAACTACGCATTATATCGGACGTCACGCAACATTCTAGATCGCGCTAACAAAGTTTTTCGTGATAATGGATATTTTATACAGACGGGTTCGCGGCAGCTCCAACCGCGTGCTGATGATCTGAACTGTCCATACATCAGACGCTGCAGTGACTTAACGTAACCTGCAGTCGTCGGCTGTCAATATAAATATAATTATGTTGTGTGTGTTTATTGTTTTGTGCTCTATTGTGTTGAATTTTGTGTGCATTAATGAGTCCTTGTTACTTGAATAAATAAATGAATTTTTTTTTTATTTTTTTTTATTACAAAATGGGCCTGCTCTTGACCTCGATCACGCCTGGTGGAAAGCGATGGATGAGGTCTATGATGAAACGAGCGTGCCCAGAAGATGCCTGTTCACTCTTGCTTTGAAGGCAGACGGGTTATATGTGGGAGGGAACACAGAAGCCGGCAGAGAGTTCCACACCTTGGCTGTGCATGATAAACGTGGAGGAGAAGCGCCGAGTACGACTAGTCGGGATATCAACCAAGTGTGGATGGTACGCCGCAGTACGTCTGCTAGTCCGGTGGCAAAAGGGTGATGGTGGAATCAGATCGTGGAGCTCCTGTGCACACTCTCCGAAGTACAGTCTGTAGAAGACCGACAAGCAGGCGACATTACGCCTATGAGCTAGGCTGTGAAGCGAAGCTATCAAAGTCTCGTCGCCTATGAGTCTTTTAGCTCTGCGGTCCACCGAATCAAGTGCAGCGAGCTGGTATTTTGCTGAACCATCCCACAAGTGACTGCAATACTCCATACAGGAACGGACCTGTGCTTTATATAAATTATTATTATTTGTTAAATCTATATTTCTTCTGGAATATTTCGTCACTATAATGTTGAAACGGATTTACTCTCACACGGTTGGCTCGAGTATAGAGTAAGGGGAGGTATATCGGTGATATAAGTAATTTGGTGATATTTCTTTAAACGGAATACCACAGTTCCTTAACGAGCACATTCAAGAGACATCTATACACTGTCTTCCTCACACTCGTAACAACTCGCTAGCGCTGTCTTTTGAATGTGCTTGTATAGGGAACTGTGTGGTATTCCGTTTAAAAAAATATCACCAAAATACTTATATCACCGATATACCTCCCCTTACCCTATCTGAAGTTGGCCATATTATCTAAATCTGCCAAATCAATCAAATCTACAAATTCTAGTGCACTCATTTTAATATTATTTTGTTAATTTCTAACCTCACTGTGAACTTGGTAAAATCAAGTGACATAACGTTGTTTTAAACATGTTAGACTAGGGATCGCGAGTGTTTAAATTTAGACATAGTTTAGAAAATGTTTAACTCTAAACACTGACTAAACACAGATTTGTGGTACAACTTTCGTAAAACACATGCTCAATATCTGTTTAAGTTTTTTGTAGTAACACAGTTAATGTTTTATTTCCAACCTCACAGTTACCAACTGTACGTTTGGTCTGCTTTTCATAATGACACTTTTTGAAATGCCAACTTTCAAGTAGCAGAATGTTTTAGTTTGCGTAATATTCATTTAGTAGTTTATTGTTTACCAAATCTAGTAGAGTTTCGTTTAATAATTATATATTATATTATGTGTTATAAACAGCGGATATGCTAATATTAAAAATGATAATCACTACATAGTATGAAACAAAGTCGCTTTCTCTGTCCCTATATCCCTATGTATGCTTAAATCTTTAAAACTACGCAACGGATTTTGATGCGGTTTTTTTTAAAAGATAGAGTGATTCAAGAGGAAGGTTTATATGTATAATAAATGCACCCGTGCGATGCCGGGGCGGGTCGCTAGTTTTATTATAAAAGATCATACGTTAAATACTAATAAAAGGATTTTGATGATGTCCACACTTAATATGATTTCAACTTTAAGTCGTGCGACATACTCGTTTTTCGATGGCACTTTTAAAGTTGCGCCCAACAATTCAAGCAGCTATATACCATATATGGAAATTTTTAAAGGACAATAAAAACATTTCCGTTGTGGTTTTGTATGCCTCAATGGCGGGACATAGCAGACTTATCTGTATTTAATTAACACAACATCTTATGTACCTATGATCCACAATAAATTATTTGAATTTGGATTTGAATTTGTTTGTGCACTAATGAAGACAAACACATATGACACAATGTTTGAACTGCAAATCTGCTGAATACCTACAGCAAAAAAACACGGTATTAATCTTGCACCAAAAGTGTGTGTGATAGATTTCGAAAAAGCTGCAATACTGAGTCTTCAAATTTTGAAGAAATTTATTAACACGGATGCCACTTTTTCTTACTTTATCTTTAATGTGGCCACACATTTTTTTTTTTTGTTTTTTTTTTTTGGTATGAGTAATCATCCTCATGTTCCGCCACCTCCTTCGCTAGCATGACGGCTTCGCAGAAGGAATGTGACCTAACCTAACTAAATTTACAAAAGCGATTCGATTCTCCATTGTTTGTCATACTCTAACCTAACCTATCGTAACCTAAGATTTCTGCTATTCTTATTAAAAATAACTTATTTAGGCAAATTCAAGACCAGGTTCGCCAAAAGATACGCAACCGACATACAGTTCTATTGCTCTGCATTGCTGCCAATTTAAAGGTTTAATGTCATTTTTGAGATTCCTAAATAAAAAAAGTGTAAAATACGAAGCGATAGACTACGAAAACCTACACGAAAGCATCGCACTCGCAGAATACTCGTCAATTGACCACACTTATGAGAACTTTGAGAAGTATCTAAAGTGTGGCATTCATAGTAGCACAACGGTCAAAACAAAAATCTTAAACCCACCGCGCCAAGATTGGATAAGTAGAGAAATAACAGACAAAATTAAGAGAAGAAATGAAATCTGGCATCGACTGAAACAAGAGACAAGTAGTGAAGATCTTATGGAAAGTTTTAAAATTTAAAGAAATATTACAGCTGAAACAATTAGGAACACTAAGAAAAAGTACTACTATGAGGCATTTATGAAACATACTGCAGACCCTAAAAAGATGTGGAACTTAATAAATACATTGTCTAATACTAAAATCACAGAAAACTGCCCCTAAACTTCTAACTAAATCTAGACCTTAGCAACCTCATTCCTACACAACTACAACACAAAATTGTAACTATTGTGCCCCAGATTCTCAACCATATAACAGAGAACTCACAAGCTTTACACCATGCCAAGCAAGCGAAGTCTATAATAAAGAATCAAGATTCGAACTGCAGTGCCGGTATCGATGGTATAACTACCAAAGTCGTCAAGTGCGTAAGTGACTTAATCGTGGACAAACTGACCGACTGCATAAATATACACCTTGCGAGTGGAACCTTTCCAGATCAACTAAAGGTAGCCAAAGTTACCCCAATCCACAAATCTGGTGTCAAAACGAATCCTAATAACTATAGACCTATCTCAGTTCTGCCGATTATCTCTAAAATATTTGAAAGGGTCCTTTATACACGCTTAGATAAGCACCTCATCTCAATAAATTTCCTCTTTGAAAGGCAATATGGGTTTCGAGCACAGTCCAACACGCTTTCAGCTACTACAGATTTAATTACGAAAATACAAATGAACATTGATCAAAAAAACATGGCGCTAGGCTTATTCATCGATCTTAAAAAGGCTTTTGATACAGTTAGCCACCCTATATTACTACAAAAGCTAAAAGACATAGGCGTATCAGGTGTAGCGTATAAATTGTTCGAATCATATTTGACTAACAGGCTTCAGGTAGTTAAAAATCGAAGAATACCAAAATAAACCGCACAATATCACGTTTGGTGTTCCCCAAGGATCACTGCTAGGTCAACTGTTCTTTTAAATATACATAAACTCCATCCATAAGGTTCCAATACACGGGCATATTACGCTATATGCGGACGATACCTGCCTTTTTTATTTTGGTGGTTCTATAGCTGACATGATAAATCAAGCCCAACAAGACCCAAACTCATTGTCCATCTTCTTAGTTTCAACAAAATCTTCTAACAATCAATGCATCTAAGACCAGCTACGTCATATTTAAAGCCAAAAACAAGAAAGTACCACCTCATCCATCCCTTAAAATTGAAAACCAAGTAATCGAACTCAAACAACACGAGAAGTACCTTGGGTTAAGACTAGACTGCCATCTAAACTGGAAGGTTCAAATTGACTATATCAGATCCAAAATTAAATCTTTATTGGGAACATCGTGCACTGTCTGCCTTATAGCGTACGCCAGACAGTGTACAATTCTCTAGTAAAGCCACACATACTGTACCTAATCGAAATCTGGGGCAATACACCTAAAACAAACTTAAAAGACCTACAAATTGCACAAAACAAAATAATTAAAATGCTTTTTCATTACGACTAGCTAACACCTACAATTAAAATAAACAAAGACACAAAACTCTTGAACATCAAACTACTTCACGCATACTGCACCTGCATACTCATTCAAAACATACTCAATAAAACCATACATACACAAATTTCATTCACCAAAACACACCAATTACACATAACCGTAGCAGTCGTAGAAAAAATCACATCGTACTTCCTCGAGTGCGAACCACTCAAGGTAAAAGAACACTTGTTTATGAGGGAGTGCAACTTTACAATAAATTACCAGATGAGATAAAGAGTGCGACTTCGATCAATATTTTTAAGACCCAATAAATAAATAAATGTTCTTCAAAACATCAATATTAATTAACGATAAAAGATAATTTTTAATTAACACAAAACGAATACTTACCTAAAATAATTTTAAATAAAAACTTAAAAATACCGCTTTAAGCAAAAGTTGTACTACTGACTGATTTATCTGCGTTGTGACAACGAGACCGCACTCTTTATCTCAAAGCGGGGGTAGTAATGCATAGTATCGCAACTGAGATTTTTAGGAGTACCCACAGGCTTAATTATTTATTATACTACTAATGTAAACTAATAATATCAGTAAATACTTCAGATAAATTGTGAGTCCGAGTGTCGAAGGACAATGATTAGTTTATATTATTATCTAAATTTGTTCTCATGTAAGTGAAATGTAATTTCTTCATGAGAATTAAATGTCTTTAACCAGAAAATGTATGTAAAAATGAGTTTATTTTTTATCATTACATCAATGTATGAAAAGGGAACTGCTACACTGACAAAACGTCATTCGTCTAATAGTTGTGTGGCCTAGTGAAACGTTTGACAAATGATAAATGTCCCAAACGTTTTGTGTCATTATATTAATCAGTTTAACAATAATTCTACCAAATGAAACGTTTTCATACAAAAATTTGTTAATCGTTAGTGGTAAAAGTGAAACATCGGTGAAAAGTTGGTTGGCAAGTGATAAGATAAGTGACAGATTCATGTAGACCAGTTTTCAAAAGGTTGAAAATCTTAACGTTACCTTCATTCTTTATTCTTTCGTAAATTAAGAAAAATTAAGGATAGGTGGAAGAGTTACCGGCACCGGATTAACTCAGGTTGGATGAACTGAGTCTTCAATCAAATTTTGAAGATTTTTTTTTACCAAATGTCCACACTTAATATGATTTCAACTGTAAGTCGTGCGGCATTCTGGTTTTTTGATGGCACTTTTAAAGTTGCGCCCAACATATTCAAGCAGCTATATACCATACATGGAAATTTTTACCGGACAATAAAAACATTTCCGTTGTGCTTTTGTTTGTGCACTAATGAAGACAAACACACATATGACACAATGTTTGAACTAATAATAGAATACCTACAGCAAAAAAACACGGTATTAATCTTGCACCAAAAGTGTGTGTGATTGATTTCGAAAAAGCTGCAATACTGAGTCTCACGCAAAATACGCGCATTTGACGTGGAGTTGCAGACACCAGCCCGTTATACAATACAATACAATACAATACTGAGTCTTCAAATTTTGAAGAAATTTATTAACACGGATGCCACTTTTTCTTACTTTATCTTTAATGTGGCCACACATTTTTTTTTTTGTTTTTTTTTTTGGTATGAGTAATCATCCTCATGTTCCGCCACCTCCTTCGCTAGCATGACAGCTTCGCAGAAGGAATGTGACCTAACCTAACTAAATTTACAAAAGCGATTCGATTCTCCATTGTTTGTCATACTCTAACCTAACCTATCGTAACCTAAGATTTCTGCTATTCTTATTAAAAATAACTTATTTAGGCAATTTCAAGACCAGGTTCGCCAAAAGATACGCAACCGACATACAGTTCTATTGCTCTGCATTGCTGCCAATTTAAAGGTTTAATGTCATTTTTGAGATTCCTAAATAAAAAATGTGTAAAATACGAAGCGATAGACTACGAAAACCTACACGAAAGCATCGCACTCGCAGAATACTCGTCAATTGACCACACTTATGAGAACTTTTGAGAAGTATCTAAAGTGTGGCATTCATAGTAGCACAACGGTCAAAACAAAAATCTTAAACCCACCGCACCAAGATTGGATAAGTAGAGAAATAACAGACAAAATTAAGAGAAGAAATGAAATCTGGCATCAACTGAAACAAGAGACAAGTAGTGAAGATCTTATGGAAAGTTTTAAAATTTAAAGAAATATTACAGCTGAAACAATTAGGAACACTAAGAAAAAGTACTACTATGAGGCATTTATGAAACATACTGCAGACCCTAAAAAGATGTGGAACTTAATAAATACATTGTCTAATACTAAAATCACAGAAAACTGCCCCTAAACTTCTAACTAAATCTAGACCTTAGCAACCTCATTCCTACACAACTACAACACAAAATTGTAACTATTGTGCCCCAGATTCTCAACCATATAACAGAGAACTCACAAGCTTTACACCATGCCAAGCAAGCGAAGTCTATAATAAAGAATCAAGATTCGAACTGCAGTGCCGGTATCGATGGTATAACTACCAAAGTCGTCAAGTGCGTAAGTGACTTAATCGTGGACAAACTGACCGACTGTATAAATATACACCTTGCGAGTGGAACCTTTCCAGATCAACTAAAGGTAGCCAAAGTTACCCCAATCCACAAATCTGGTGTCAAAACGAATCCTAATAACTATAGACCTATCTCAGTTCTGCCGATTATCTCTAAAATATTTGAAAGGGTCCTTTATACACGCTTAGATAAGCACCTCATCTCAATAAATTTCCTCTTTGAAAGGCAATATGGGTTTCGAGCACAGTCCAACACGCTTTCAGCTACTACAGATTTAATTACGAAAATACAAATGAACATTGATCAAAAAAACATGGCGCTAGGCTTATTCATCGATCTTAAAAAGGCTTTTGATACAGTTAGCCACCCTATATTACTACAAAAGCTAAAAGACATAGGCGTATCAGGTGTAGCGTATAAATTGTTCGAATCATATTTGACCAACAGGCTTCAGGTAGTTAAAAATCGAAGAATACCAAAATAAACCGCACAATATCACGTTTGGTGTTCCCCAAGGATCACTGCTAGGTCAACTGTTCTTTTAAATATACATAAACTCCATCCATAAGGTTCCAATACACGGGCATATTACGCTATATGCGGACGATACCTGCCTTTTTTATTTTGGTGGTTCTATAACTGACATGATAAATCAAGCCCAACAAGACCCAAACTCATTGTCCATCTTCTTAGTTTCAACAAAATCTTCTAACAATCAATGCATCTAAGACCAGCTACGTCATATTTAAAGCCAAAAACAAGAAAGTACCACCTCATCCATCCCTTAAAATTGAAAACCAAGTAATCGAACTCAAACAACACGAGAAGTACCTTGGGTTAAGACTAGACTGCCATCTAAACTGGAAGGTTCAAATTGACTATATCAGATCCAAAATTAAATCTTTATTGGGAACATCGTGCACTGTCTGCCTTATAGCGTACGCCAGACAGTGTACAATTCTCTAGTAAAGCCACACATACTGTACCTAATCGAAATCTGGGGCAATACACCTAAAACAAACTTAAAAGACCTACAAATTGCACAAAACAAAATAATTAAAATGCTTTTTCATTACGACTAGCTAACACCTACAATTAAAATAAACAAAGACACAAAACTCTTGAACATCAAACTACTTCACGCATACTGCACCTGCATACTCATTCAAAACATACTCAATAAAACCATACATACACAAATTTCATTCACCAAAACACACCAATTACACATAACCGTAGCAGTCGTAGAAAAAATCACATCGTACTTCCTCGAGTGCGAACCACTCAAGGTAAAAGAACACTTGTTTATGAGGGAGTGCCACTTTACAATAAATTACCAGATGAGATAAAGAGTGCGACTTCGATCAATATTTTTAAGACCCAATAAATAAAAAAATGTTCTTCAAAACATCAATATTAATTAACGATAAAAGATAATTTTTAATTAACACAAAACGAATATGTCATATAATAAAACAGTAAAAAAACTGTGTCTGTACATTGAATATATTAAAAAAATAATAATTGAGGGGGGTTTAGAAACAGTAATAGAGCACGAAACCAAAAAAAAAAGTCTGTCTGTTTGTCTGTTTGTCTGTTTGTCTGTTTGTTTGTACACGCTAATCTTCGGAACTACTTCACGGATTTGAATGATTTTTATTTTGTTGTATAGGTATAAAGTCTGAGCAACACATAGGCTATAATTTATCTTGGAAACTTGAACACCTGATGCAGAACCGCAACAGACCAGCTAAACTATAAGAGATACAAAAATGGTACCTTAGCAAAAATTGTTTCACGTGATGAGCATTTTCTGCTAAGAGAATAAATTTGAAGATCTGGAACACCTGATGTGGAACTCCAAGAGCCCAGCTACACTATAACATATATAGGAATGACGTCTTAGCAAGAGTTGTTCAGCCTGATGAGTACTCTCTGTTGTCGTATAAAATTCGAAGATTTGGAACAGCTTATGGGGAACTCCAAGAGCCTAGCTACACTATAACATATATAGGGATGACGTCTTAGCAAGAGTTGCTCAGCCTGATGAACACTCTCTGTTGTCGTATAAAATTTGAAGATCTGTAACAGCTGATATGGAACTCCAAGAGCCCAGCTACACTATAACCTATATAGGAATGACGTCTTAGCAAGAGTTGTTCAGGCTGATGAGCACTCTCTGTTGACGTATAAAGATTGTAGATCTGGAACACCTGTTGTAGAACTCCAAGAGTTCATTGTATAATTATAAAATAACATAAGCTGGGAGTACCTCCACGCGGTGAAGGCGGTAACAGTTTAGGACTGATTTTCGATGAAAATTCTATGAATCATTGAAAATTTGACTCTACTAGCTGAAACTCCCATTTATTTCCTTTTCCATTTATCTTCGTGACACGGTAGCCTACCCGGTAACGCAGGGGAGCAGTCACTTAGATTTTAATTGATCAGGTATTTTCAGAATAAAACTATAACCATGCCTAGAAATAGGTCAAGTCTTTCCCAACGTTCCAAAGGAGCTAAAAGATTGAGGATCATAAGATCCCAAGAATCTAAATAAGAGCGTCAGGATAGACTTGATGCTGTTCGAGAACATCAGGCTGCAACTCGCTCTGTAGAAACCTCTTCGGATCGCGAAGCTCGCTGGCGTTCTCAGCGTATTTATGCATCTACATCCAGGTCTCTAGAGACCAGTGAAGAATATGATGCGCGACTCTCCGTTGATCGTGAACGTCATGCATTGTCTCGCGAGTCGGAGACGTTCACGGATAGAGAATTGCGCTTGAGTTCTCAGCGTATCTACGCATCTGCTTCAAGGTCTCTAGAGACAAGTGAGGAAC
Organism: Eurois occulta; assembly: GCA_950022335.1. NCBI lineage: Eukaryota > Metazoa > Arthropoda > Insecta > Lepidoptera > Noctuidae > Eurois > Eurois occulta. Next base: position 29,427,136 of record OX465477.1, on the reverse strand, counting down.
ATGATGCGCGACTGTCCGCTGATCGTGAACGTCACGCATTGTCTCGCGAGTCAGAGACGTTCACGGATAGAGAATTGCGTTTGAGTTCTCAGCGTATCTACGCATCTGCTGCTAGGTCTCTAGAGACAAGTGAGGAACATGATGCGCGACTGTCCGCTGATCGTGAACGTCACGCATTGTCTCGCGAGTCGGAGACGTTCACGGATAGAGAATTGCGCTTGAGTTCTCAGCGTATCTACGCATCTGCTGCTAGGGTCTCTAGAAACAAGTGCGGAACATGATGCGCGACTGTCCGCTGATCGTGAACGTCACGCATTGTCTCGCGAGTTGGAGACGTTCACGGATAGAGAATTGCGCTTGAGTTCTCAGCGTATCTACGCATCTGCTGCTAGGTCTCTAGAGACAAGTGCAGTACGTGATGCGCGACTGTCTGCTGTTCGTGAGCGACATGCATTGTCTCGCGAGTCAGAAACGTTTACCGATACAGAATCACGCTTGAGTTCTCAGCGAATTCGCACATCTACTAACAGGTCTTTTGAAACGAGTGATGAACGTGATGCGCGACTAACTGCTGATCGAGATTATCATACATTGTCCCGAACACGCACACAACAAAATATTCATGATCAGTTAGAGAGAAAAGTTAAAGTGAGAGAGAAAGGATTGCTGGAGTACGGCATGAAGAGACAGAAGTTAATTCAGTGTACCCTTGGGATCTGCTGCGGAGTAACGGGAAGAAAAGTTTTTTGTTGTATAGTCTGGGCAACATAAGGCTATAATTTATTTTAGAAAATTAACACCTGATGCAGAACCGCAACAGACCAGCTACAGTATAAGAGATATAAAAATGGTGCAATAGCTAAAAATATTCCACGTGAAGAGCATTTTCTGCTGTGAGAATAAATTTGAAGATCTGGAACACCTGCTGTGGAACTCCAAAGCCCATGGCAGCGCTATAACATGTTAAGGAATGACGTCTTAGCAAAAGTTATTTAGTCTGATGGGCATTTCCTGTTGATATACAAAAATGAACGACCGAATGATCTGGAACGACTCCAATCGTCTCGCTCATTCCGTTGTTTTCCCGTCCCCGGGCCTTAGAATTCTACATCAGACTTTTTCAAATTTTCGATTTTGACGACCCCGTTGTCGCTGGCGTAAGCAACGGGATCCGCGTACGAAGTCGCGGGCAGAAGCTAGTTTTAAATAAAAACTTAAAAATACCGCTTTAAGCAAAAGTTGTACTACTGACTGATTTATCTGCGTTGTGACAACGAGACCGCACTCTTTATCTCAAAGCGGGGGTAGTAATGCATAGTATCGCAACTGAGATTTTTAGGAGTACCCACAGGCTTAATTATTTATTATACTACTAATGTAAACTAATAATATCAGTAAATACTTCAGATAAATTGTGAGTCCGAGTGTCGAAGGACAATGATTAGTTTATATTATTATCTAAATTTGTTCTCATGTAAGTGAAATGAAATTTCTTTATGAGAATTAATGTCTTTTCTTTTCCGCACGCAAAATACGCGCATTTGACGTGGAGTTGCGGACACCAGCCCGTTATACAATACAATACAATACAAATGTCTTTAACCAGAAAATGTATGTTAAAATGAGTTTATTTTTTATCATTGTATCAATGTATGAAAAGGGAACTGTTACACTGACAAAACGTCATTCGTCTAATAGTTGTGTGGCCTAGTGAAACGTTTGACAAATGATAAATGTCCCAAACGTTTTATGTCATTATATTAATCAGTTTAACAATAATTCTACCAAATGCAACGTTGTCATACAAAAATTTGCTAATCGTTAGTTGTCAAAGTGAAACATCGGTGAAAAGTTGGTTGGCAAGTGATAAGATAAGTGACAGATTCATGTAGACCAGTTTTCAAAAGGTTGAAAATCTTACGTTAGCTACATTCTTTCGTAAATTGAGAAAAAATAAGGATAGGTGGAAGAGTTACCGGCACCGGATTAACTCAGGTTGGATGAACTGAGTCTTCAATAAAATTTTGAAGAAATTTATTTACACGGATGACATTTTTCTTACTTTATCTTTAATGTGACCTCACATTTTTTTTTCTTTTTTTTTTTGTATGGGTGCTCATCCTCTCGTTTCGCCACCTCCTTCGCTAGCATGACGGCTTCGCAGAAGGAATGTGACCTAACCTAACTAAATTTACAAAAGCGATTCGATTCTCCATTGTTTGTCATACTCTAACCTAACCTATCGTAACCTAAGATTTCTGCTATTCTTATTAAAAATAACTTATTTAGGCAAGTTCAAGACCAGGTTCGCCAAAAGATACGCAACCGACATACAGTTCTATTGCTCTGCATTGCTGCCAATTTAAAGGTTTAATGTCATTTTTGAGATTCCTAAATAAAAAATGTGTAAAATACGAAGCGATAGACGACGAAAACCTACACGAAAGCATCGCACTCGCAGAATACTCGTCAATTGACCACACTTATGAGAACTTTGAGAAGTATCTAAAGTGTGGCATTCATAGTAGCACAACGGTCAAAACAAAAATCTTAAACCCACCGCGCCAAGATTGGATAAGTAGAGAAATAACTGACAAAATTAAGAGAAGAAATGAAATATGGCATCGACTGAAACAAGAGACAAGTAGTGAAGATCTTATGGAAAGTTTTAAAATTTAAAGAAATATTACAGCTGAAACAATTAGGAACACTAAGAAAAAGTACTACTATGAGGCATTTATGAAACATACTGCAGACCCTAAAAAGATGTGGAACTTAATAAATACATTGTCTAATACTAAAATCACAGTAAACTGCCCCTAAACTTCTAACTAAATCTGGACCTTAGCAACCTCATTCCTACACAACTACAACACAAAATTATAACTATTGTGCCCCAGATTCTCAACCATATAACAGAGAACTCACAAGCTTTACACCATGCCAAGCAAGCGAAGTCTATAATAAAGAATCAAGATTCGAACTGCAGTGCCGGTATCGATGGTATAATTACCAAAGTCGTCAAGTGCGTAAGTGACTTAATCGTGGACAAACTGACCGACTGCATAAATATACACCTTGCGAGTGGAACCTTTCCAGATCAACTAAAGGTAGCCAAAGTTACCCCAATCCACAAATCTGGTGTCAAAACGAATCCTAATAACTATAGACCTATCTCGGTTCTGCCGATTATCTCTAAAATACTTGAAAGGGTCCTTTATACACGCTTAGATAAGCACCTCATCTCAATAAATTTCCTCTTTGAAAGGCAATATGGGTTTCGAGCACAGTCGAACACGTTTTCAGCTACTACAGATTTAATTACGAAAATACAAATGAACATTGATCAAAAAAACATGGCGCTAGGCTTATTCATCGATCTTAAAAAGGCGTCGTAATATAGGGTGGCTAACTGTATCAACAGTTAGCCACCCTATATTACTACAAAAGCTAAAAGACATAGGCGTATCAGGTGTAGCGTATAAATTGTTCGAATCATATTTGACTAACAGGCTTCAGGTAGTTAAAAATCTAAGAATACCAAAATAAACCGCACAATATCACGTTTGATGATCCCCAAGGATCACTGCTAGGTCAACTGTTCTTTTAAATATACATAAACTCCATCCATAGGGTTCCAATACACGGGCATATTATGCTTGCGGACGATACCTGCCTTTTTTATTTTGGTGGTTCTATAGCTGACATGATAAATCAAGCCCAACAAGACCCAAACTCATTGTCCATCTGGTTTCAAAAAATCTTCTAACAATCAATGCATCTAAGACCAGCTACGTCATATTTAAAGCCAAAAACAAGAAAATACCACCTCATCCACCCCATAAAATTGAAAACCAAGTAATCGAACTCAAACAACACGAGAAGTACCTTGGGTTAAGACTAGACTGCCATCTAAACTGGAAGGTTCAAATTGACTATATCAGATCCAAAATTACATCTTTATTGGGAACATCGTGCACTGTCTGCCTTATAGCGTACGCCAGACAGTGTACAATTCTCTAGTAAAGCCACACATACTGTACCTAATCTAAATCTGGGGCAATACACCTAAAACAAACTTAAAAGACCTACAAATTGCACAAAACAAAATAATTAAAATATTTTTTCATTACGACTAGCTAACACCTACAATTAAAATAAACAAAGACACAAAACTCTTGAACATCAAACTACTACGCATACTGCACCTGCATACTCATTCAAAACATACTCAATAAAACCATACATACACAAATTTCATTCACCAAAACACACCAATTACATAACCGTAGCAGTCGTAGAAAAAATCACATCGTACTTCCTCGAGTGCGAACCACTCAAGGTAAAAGAACACTTGTTTATGAGGGAGTGCAACTTTACAATAAATTACCAGATGAGATAAAGAGTGCGACTTCGATCAATATTTTTAGGACCCAACAAATAAAAAATGTTCTTCAAAACATCAATATTAATTAACGATAAAAGATAATTTTTAATTAACACAAAACGAATACTTACCTAAAATAATTTTAAATAAAAACTTAAAAATAACCGCTTTAAGCAAAAGTTGTACTACTGACTGATTTATCTGCGTTGTGACAACGAGACCGCACTCTTTATCTCAAAGCGGGGGTAGTAATGCATAGTATCGCAACTGAGATTTTTAGGAGTACCCACAGGCTTAACTATTTATTATACTACTAATGTAAACTAATAATATCAGTAAATACTTCAGATAAATTGTGAGTCCGAGTGTCGAAGGACAATGATTAGTTTATATTATTATCTAAATTTGTTCTCATGTAAGTGAAATGTAATTTCTTCATGAGAATTAAATGTCTTTAACCAGAAAATGTATGTAAAAATGAGTTAATTTTTATCATTATATCAATGTATGAAAAGGGAACTGTTACACTGACAAAACGTCATTCGTCTAATAGTTGTGTGGCCTAGTGAAACGTTTGACAAATGATAAATGTCCCAAACGTTTTGTGTCATTATATTGATCAGTTTAACAATAATTCTACCAAATGCAACGTTGTCATACAAAAATTTGCTAATCGTTAGTTGTCAAAGTGAAACATCGGTGAAAAGTTGGTTGGCAAGTGATAAGATAAGTGACAGATTCATGTAGACCAGTTTTCAAAAGGTTGAAAATCTTACGTTAGCTACATTCTTTCGTAAATTGAGAAAAATTAAGGATAGGTGGAAGAGTTACCGGCACCGGATTAACTCAGGTTGGATGAACTGAGTCTTCAATCAAATTTTGAAGAAATTTATTTACACGGATGACATTTTTCTTACTTTATCTTTAATGTGACCACACATTTTTTTTTCTTTTTTTTTTTTTGTATGCGTGCTCATCCTCTCGTTTTGCCACCTCCTTCGCTAGCATGACGGCTTCGCAGAAGGAATGTGACCTAACCTAACTAAATTTACAAAAGCGATTCGATTCTCCATTGTTTGTCATACTCTAACCTAACCTATCGTAACCTAAGATTTCTGTTGCTATCTTCTAAATATATTAAACTCAAAGGTGACTGACTGACATAGTGATCTATCAGCGCACAGCCCAAACCACTGGACGGATCGGGCTGAAATTTGGCATGCAGGTAGATGTTATAACGTAGGCATCCGCTTAGAAAGTATTTTGATCAATTCTACCCCCAAGGGGATAAAATAGGGGATGAAAGTTTGTATGAAACTTTGTCAATTTTAAACCGATCGGGCTGAAATTTGGCATGCAGATAGATGTTATGACGTAAACATCCGCTAAGAAAGGACTTTGATTAAGTCTACCCCCAAGGGGATAAAATAGGGGCTGAAAGTTTGTCAATTTTAAATCGATCGGGCTGAAATTTGGCATGCAGATAGATGTTATGACGTAGGCATCTGCTAAGAAAGGACTTTGATCAATTCTACCCCCAAGGGGATAAAATAGGGGATGAAAGTTTGTATGAAACTTTGTCAATTTTAAACCGATCGGGCTGAAATTTGCCATGCAGATAGATGTTATGACGTAGGCATCCGCTAAGAAAGGACTTTGATCAATTCTACCCCCAAGGGGATAAAATAGGGGATGAACGTTTGTATGAAACTTTGTCAATTTTAAACCGATCGGGCTGAAATTTGGCATGCAGATAGATGTTATGACGTAGGCATCCGCTAAGAAAGGACTTTGATCAATTCTACCCCCAAAGGGATAAAATAGGGGATGAAAGTTTGTATGAAACTTTGTCAATTTTAAACCGATCGGGCTGAAATTTGGCATGCAGATAGATGTTATGACGTAAACATCCGCTAAGAAAGGACTTTGATCAATTCTACCCCCAAGGGGATAAAATAGGAACTGAAAGTTTGTCAATTTTAAACCGATCGGGCTGAAATTTGGCATGCATATAGATGTTATGACGTAGGCATCCGCTAAGAAAGGACTTTGATCAATTCTACCCCCAAGGGGATAAAATAGGGGATGAAAGTTTGTATGAAACTTTGTCAATTTTAAACCGATCGGGCTGAAATTTGGCATGCAGATAGATGTTATGACGTAGGCATCCGCTAAGAAAGGACTTTGATCAATTCTACCCCCAAGGGGATAAAATAGGGGATGAACGTTTATATGAAACTTTGTCAATTTTAAACCGATCGGGCTGAAATTTGGCATGCAGATAGATGTTATGACGTAGGCATCTGCTAAGAAAGGACTTTGATCAATTCTACCCCCAAGGGGATAAAATAGGGGATGAAAGTTTGTATGAAACTTTGTCAATTTTAAACCGATCGGGCTGAAATTTGGCATGCAGATAGATGTTATGACGTAGGCATCCGCTAAGAAAGGACTTTGATCAATTCTACCCCCAAGGGGATAAAATAGGGGATGAACGTTTGTATGAAACTTTGTCAATTTTAAACCGATCGGGCTGAAATTTGGCATGCAGATAGATGTTATGACGTAGGCATCCGCTAAGAAAGGACTTTGATCAATTCTACCCCCAAGGGGATAAAATAGGGGATGAACGTTTGTATGAAACTTTGTCAATTTTAAACCGATCGGGCTGAAATTTGGCATGCAGATAGATGTTATGACGTAGGCATCCGCTAAGAAAGGACTTTGATCAATTCTACCCCCAAGGGGATAAAATAGGGGATGAAAGTTTGTATGAAACTTTGTCAATTTTAAACCGATCGGGCTGAAATTTGGCATGCAGATAGATGTTATGACGTAGGCATCCGCTAAGAAAGGACTTTGATCAATTCTACCCCCAAGGGGATAAAATAGGGGATGAACGTTTGTATGAAACTTTGTCAATTTTAAACCGATCGGGCTGAAATTTGGCATGCAGATAGATGTTATGACGTAGGCGTCCGCTAAGAAAGGACTTTGATCAATTCTACCCCCAAGGGGATAAAATAGGGGATGAAAGTTTGTATGAAACTTTGTCAATTTTAAACCGATCGGGCTGTGACTTTGCATGCATAAAGCTACTATGACGTAGGCATCCGCTAAGAATGGATTTTGATCAATTCTACCCCCAAGGGGATAAAATAGGGGATGAAAGTTTTAATAAATCTTCTTATTGAACTGAAATTAAAGATTGGATTTGGATTCCCATTAATACCTAATGATATCCCGTTCGAATTTAAACGATTGCAGTTTCCCCTAAAAGTCTGCTTTGCCATGACAATAAACAAGTCTCAAGGGCAAACTCTCAAATCTGCGGGTATTGACTTGAGAGAACATTGCTTCTCTCATGGACAGTTTTATGTTGCTTGCTCACGAGTAAGTTCACCTAATAGCTTGATAGTTTTAGCGCCTAATGACAGATTAGTTAAGAATATTGTGTACAAATAAGTTTTGTAGGCCCTAATTTTTTACACACGCTAAACAAAAGTAAAGCCGCAAAAACTATACCTAATTAATAATAATAATTCTTCACGCGAGCGAAGCCGCGGGCAAAAGCTAGTACTTATTAAAAATAACTTATATAAGCAAGTTCAAGACCAGGTTCGCCAAAAGATACGCAACCGACATACAGTTCTATTGCTGTGCATTGCTGCCATTTTAAAGGCATAATGTCATTTTTGAAAATTAGTTTATTTTTTATCATTATATCAATGTATGAAAAGGGAACTGTTACACTGACAAAGCGTCATTCGTCTAATAGTTGTGTGGCCTAGTGAAACTTTTGACAAATGATAAATGTCCCAAACGTTTTGTGTCATTATATTAATCAGTTTAACAATAATTCTACCAAACGAAACGTTGTCATACAAAAATTTGCTAATCGTTAGTTGTCAAAGTGAAACATCGGTGGAAAGTTGGTTGGCAAGTGATAATCTGCCAAACAATTTTCGGCGAAAAGGCAGCATACCATGCTATATTTCCTTTGATAATATAAATACAACACTAAAGAAACTAAGCATAAAATGTAAAGGTGAACCTCTAAAGTAAAGTAAAGAAGTAAAGACCACCAAATATCTTGGCATACATATTGACGCTGGACTAAACTGGAAAATACAGGTTGATGAGGTTTGCCAAAAACTTAATCAGTTTTCATATGCCCTCTACATGTTAAGAAAAGTTACAAATGAAAATACTTTACTAAGTGGTTTACCATGCATATGAAGGCTCCATACTAATAAAATATGGTATCCTATTCTAGGGTAATTCACCGAATAGAAAGTGTGCTCGTAAAGCACAAAAAAGTGCATTAGAATGCTTCTATGCGGACTTAGACAGACTGATTCATGTCGACCAGCTTTCAAAAGGTTGAAAATCTTAACGTTACCTTCTTTATACTTATTTGAAGCGGCAATGCTGATAAAACGCGATATAAATAAGTATGAAACGTTGAGAAGTGCGAGACATAAAACTGAACTATTTATTATATTTTACTGATCTGCATTTAATAATGCCTTTAGCATTATTAAATGCAGATCAGTAAAATATAAATCGAGTGTATTTGGTATTGGAGTTAAAATCTATAACAAATTCACAAACTGTATCAAGAGTGTCTCATCTTTAAATGTTTTTAAATGAAATCTAAAAGAATTTCTTTATGTAACACATATTATTCAATTAATGAATTTCTAAATGACCAAATTATTGACAATTTTTTTTTCACTTTTTAATGTAAATTTTATGACCGTAAAATTAATGTAATATTAGATTGATTAATGTAAATCGCATGACCTAAATAATTATGTCTAATATTTGTGATTGACAAAAAATTGAGATGTTAAACATATTTTTTTTTGATAATTTTTGTGTTATTAAACGCTAATTGTGTGTCCCTAATATTAGTGTAATAATTAATGTAAAATGAGGTTTACTAAAACAACCACTGCAACGGATACCAACCACAAAGCAATGAAGAGTGTACCTAATTGTATTATAATTTATTATTGTTTAACATAGGCAATAATGTTGACATGCATGTACATATTGTACACCCCATGGGTATGTTACAGTGATACAATAATGCAAATTGTAAGATCTAACTTTCACCTGACAATAAATAAATGAATTATGAATTCTTTTCTCCTTTCTCTTGGGATCGAAATCCTTTTAGTACAAAATTATAAAAAGAAAAGTATAAGTAACAGTTTTAATATCAAACTGTGTAAGAAATTATAAAAGTTTAGGTCATTTTGACACAACGATCCTTCATTCATCCATCACAAGTTTAGACCCTACACTACATTGTATACTAGCTTTTAGCTTACATAGTTGGACAGGGTCGGACAGGCGACGTTCCGGCGAGATTGCCGGACAACTGCCGCGTCTGTAGTAATGTTACTGTTAAATATCTCTGGGTCTCTGGAAGAAATAATCCACAAAAATAAGCAATCATACATTATCTGTGTATGGTGGCGAGACAACAACCACAGTAGGTACATGGGAGCAACCAAGATGGCCTCTATCGAGCTTGTTAAATCTCGGCCGAACTTATTCGGCAGCGGCTGATATTGCTGCATTAAACTTGTCGCCGAACAAGTTACGCTTTCAGCTTTAAAGTTTCATCATTTGCTTCAATTAAAAACTGAGATTGTTGTCTGAATTCTGAGAGCCCGTGACGAACGTCAAAGAGATTCGAATGACAGCCGGAAACAATAATGCAATACAAAACTAGTAATGAAAACGAATTGCAGTATTCAATATACGAGTACTGTGGAGTTAATCAGCTGTCAGTTTTAGAACAAATGGTACCAGATCCAAACGCGGTACTTTTGGTCGGATTACAGTTACTAATAGCCCTGTCCGATCCTAAGCAACATGTTTTGGAATTACCCAAATCTGCCCAAATGTTGCCCATAAAGTAGGTAGGCTAATATATAAATTGCTGAACATATTTAATTAATTGTAATTAGTTTGGTACAAATTTGCCTCTGGCGGACCAATCGCTATGATATGGAATAATTGAATCCTACTGAAATTCGAAACTAGAGTAAAAGGTTTACTGCAGGAATATTGCGGCTACGATTGAAAGTGGGCTGAGGTCCGTATTTATGCAGCTTAATATGGAAATTAATACCAAAATATTAAACAGTATTGGTACTGCAATACCCAGCAGTGGATGATGCCGGGCTGATATGATTGGTACTGAATAAATCGTTTAATTCACAGAAGATATTACAATTTTATTTCGCACAAGGGTAGCTCCGTTTTTCATCTCAATAGGGATTAAAGTTTAAAAAATAAAAATGTAAGACCGGTTGAACGCAAGCAGTTAAGTCTTAGTTGCAGTTAATTCGCGTAATCATCTTAAACGTCGCAGCTGCCATAATAAAGAGATCCTGAGCTGAGTTCAGAACTCAGCGAATATGAATTTATGAACTTTGAACTGTGAAGAGCTCTCATTTTGAAAACTTTCACGAGTTCATTGTTCGCGTCATTTAACAGATTGTTTTACATATTTGAAGTTGCATTGTTGATCATTGTATAGCACATTTGGCGTGTGGCCTTATTCGAAACTAAAGCCACTATTTTTTTCAATACAATGTCGCGAATGTTTACCAATAGCGCCCTTCTATCAATGCCATTTAAACGCCAAAATAATCATGCAGCGTTGTATTTCCATTGTAATATTCGTCAAAAGTCCGACTAATAACCCTAAATTTTAAATCTAAATTTTATAGTATACTACCAGTGTTGGAATTATCATGTTATTTCTTTATAATAACCAAACGTCTCCATTTAATTTTGTCCATGGAAGTGAATTGATTTCCAAGATTCAGGTTCTTTACTTAGTTTGGAAGCCAGGCGTCCGTTTAGTTTTTTGCAGCCTTTTTTAGTATAGACCTTAATAGGCAAAATTGTATTAGGCTACATTTTATTGAGTCCATTTATTTACGATTTATTTATTATTATATATATTTATTATTTAATATTCCTATTCTATTCCTAATTCCCAACCTTCCCCACCGCTTATGAGATATGACAGTAGCTATTTTGAATAATAACTAAACAGACACATATCGACGTAATTACGTCATCGGGTTAAATTCCCTCCATTCTTGTTCGGTTGTTTCATTATTTGTTCATTCATGAAATTGAATTACAATAAATTAATTTGTGAATATATGCGGCTGTTTCAGCGAGGAATTAGTTTTGGTAAACAGTAAAGACAAAATTAGCTAGATTCTATGATTTCAAGTTTCGAAATGCTGTCAGTTTTAATTAGCAAAATATCAAATCCATTAGTAATGTTTTGATTTCAATTTGAGGCTAAACAGAATTTTGCAGACACATGTTGCAAGTGTACAAAGTTTCGACTCTGATAGTGAACAACAGAACAAGTGTGGCGCGACACTTATTGGTACACAGACATAATGTTAAACACGCATAAATTGGAACAAACTGACACACTGAATTCACGGGCTGTTAACATATCGCAGGACGCAACTGCCCATTCGATACATTTATATATTTTCTATCGGAAATTATGATTTCGGCTATTTCGCAGCAACAACAATTATATCAATCAATTGTACAGACGTTCAAATATTTAAAGTGACACATCAAACGGGATATGAACGAGATTCGTCCAGTTTCGAAATAATTGACAAGGCGTTGTATTGTGCTGTTGAACAGGACTACATGGTAATAGTGAATATACTTATAGTTTCGGGTTTACCAAACGGGTTGACGAGATAAATGCATTTCTAATATGTTTTCGATTTATTGAATTGAATCAAACGGAATTTTAGAGTACCTGAGTGGCATCTTCATTAACCAAAAACCCAGGACAAGCTTTATAACTTGATAGTCCAACAGGCCAAAAACACCTACAACGGCTTGCTAGAGCTGGAGAAAGAAAGTCGAGGGGTGTATGCCAGATAAAACCCGTGAAAAACGAATGGTTCTTTCGTGAATTGAGAAAAATTATGGATAGGCGGAAGAGGTACCGGATTAACTCAGGTTGGATGAAATGGCGACAGGTCGCTGGGACAATTTGCGACCCATGGAATCCCCTCAAGTCAAAGGATAAGTTAAAGCAATAAAGTTAAAGCAATCTTGTTTCATCCATCGTCTTCATAGCCCAGCGGCTATGAAGAAGATGGATGAAACAAGATTGCTTTTGGCGGAGATGAGAATCTTGAGGTGGATGTGTGGTGTAAAAAGCATGGATAAAGTAAGGAATGAGTATATTAGAGGAAGTTTGAAAGTTGCACCAGTTACAGAAAAATTTGAAAGGGAAATGAACTGTCTTGTGTTGTGGGCATGTAATGAAGACGGACGAATCGCATGTGACTAACAGAATAAAAAATATAAACTTTGATGGCGGGTGAAGGTGAGGGAGAGGAACAACATGTAAAGGAAGGTTGAATTATTTGAGGACTGATAGGAAAGAAAAAAGACTAAATGATAGCGTGTCGGTAGACAGATAAGCATGAGAGAAAAATACAAGTGGCGCCGACCCCAAGCAACATGGGACAAGGGCAGGAAGATGATGAGTGGCATTTTGATATTGGAAAGGTTTAGTCAAATGGAGAAAGTTATGTACACTTATAGAGATTTTAGAGCACGTAATTACTTGGATGTGACGAATCGTGCTCCCCAGAAAGCGGGGTAATGTACTGTATAATGCAGAGAGTAGCCGACGTAAAATGTGTTAAAGTTAAGATGCCAAATATTTTTTATGAATTAATATTCATCATTTCAGCCTAAAGACGTCCACTGCTGGACATAGGCCTCCATTTTGCCATAATCGGTTATACGGTCAGTAGGGTTGTTACAAAAGCACAGATAACACTGCTGCCCATTCTCTGGTAATTTCCTTAGTCGGCTTTCACGACACGGGAGATATGAGATGGTGCTATTCTTTACGTTCGACACCATACAGTACCAGCCTACTTTTTTTTAAATATTAATAGTATTTTTAATAATGAAAATAAAATCAACTTAAGCAAATTATATAATAATCAAACATTTGCGTTAGGAATACTAATGTGAATCGGCATTGGTTATGATACTTTTAAACTGAATTTTAAATAGTCTATAGATATTTCATAGTACTTTTAAGGGGCGTACTACCAACGTGCAGGTACAAATCGTTGGAATTGTACATCATAATGATGTACAGCCATATTGGGATATTGTATACGCAGAACAAGTCTGGTTTGAAGTAGTACGAAGCGTGGCTCTCGTTCTGGATATGGCATATAGGGAGGTGTAGCGGGACGAGGGGGTCGCAATAGGGGTGATACCATGTACGTCGGGTCTGTCATGGAGATGGTGATGTAACTCACGTCTGTCTCAAGCTATTGGTACAATGGGATTTATTCCTTGTCCCTGATATATTTCAACAATATGTTTAATGGAGCAGTCCACCTAACTGTAGCGTGAACTTTCTCCCAGTTTTAACAGGGCCGCTGGGTCAGACTAGATGTGGAAGGCGGAGGTCAGGGGGTTAAAGCGGGGTTGATTGAAGTTTCTCACTAAACCAACTAAATTGCTGTTGAACTTAAGACTGATTGAATTATTCACTTAACATATCTAATCATTTATCCAAATATTTCAAAACCAAATCCTGATCCAATACCATTTGACTTGTCACTATCCCACTCAAAAACACACCCACATAAAAAGCAAACCAGTAGTCGCGTAGAGAAAGTTAGGGGTAATGTACGCGTATTCGTTGTAGAAGGTGTTGCTGTTGCCGTTGTCGGTGGGTGAGTCGGGGGGCTCTTCGGGCGCGTCTCCTCACGGACCTGCAAATAAACATAATGTATGTATGTCTCAGTCTTGTATCATGTGCCTTGTTAGTACTGCGGCTTGCGACGGGAGTTCCTGCTAAGTTTGCGCAAGTCTTGTTTGCTACATTGTGATGAACAGAATCTGTGTCGGCCTGCGCAGACGGGGACTTTGGCCCGCGTTGGACAAAAATGCGCTGAGCGGATGATGGACTGAAAACAACGCGGTAACCAATGGCCAAGATACATTTCTGTCCAATGGACCCATCAGTCTATCGTCTGCTCAGTGCCTAACCCTTGAGGCGTGTAAAATTTTCCACCGAGGACTTGCCGCAGACTCAACGTACATGGTGTGTCCATTTGTCCGGCGTGTCATTGTAATAGGTAAGAAACTCTCAAGCGCGCTGATGCGCTTTGACAGTATTTCTATTTTTTTTAAAGACTTTCCCGTAGTTTTGTGCAGTCTGGTCAGTCGATGTTCTCGGACATTCGGGAGAATTTTAGTACGCGGTACTTTTAATCCCTCTTGTGCTATATTCGATGCAGTTGTAAGTAATCCATGTTGACCGACATCGCCCTTCGTCTGCACATGCCTTTAGGCAGTCTTGTAGCTACTGTATTTTGGAAATATTTTGCTTTTGTAGATGAAGTCTTAGTGTATTGAGAGCTAGCTGCAGAATATTCACATGTTTCCGTCCGGTGAGTGAATATTGAAATTATTGACATGCAGAGAGTAGAGCACATAACTTGACACTTGAACATGATTTGGAGATCGAAATTGAATAGAACGATATTGGTTGTTATTTTGTTGATAGACATCAGGGAATTCTGCAATTGAAGCATGTCATCTAGCTGTGCAAGGATTTTTTGGTGTGTGGCTAAAATGTTATGATATTTAGGCACTCATGTAGATGACGCTTACAGGATGTTAGAGAAATCAGGCATTTGTCTTTAAAAGCTCTGTTCTACAATCTTTTAAAATACTTTGTCAACTTCTCTAATCTATAATAATATTATAAAGCTGAAGAGATGGTTTGGTTGGAAGCGTTAATCTCAGGAACTACTGGTTCGAATTGGAAAATTCTTTTAGTGTTGGATAACCCATTTATCGAGAAAGCGCAGGCTGTAAGCTTCATATATAACTTGACCCTACGACCAATAGGAGCGGAGCATTAATTACACAGGGAAAATTGTATTTTTAGTTCATATTTCATTTCCTGGCTCGATATTTAGTGCTTCTAATCTATTTATCTTATTATACCTCGCCTATGTAATCCGAATCAATCTAATTGAAGTGTCTGTTTGTAATTTCAAAATAACAACTTGTTACTGAATGTATGTGAAAGTATACACTACCGTATAGGTATACTTTTAACATATTTTTTACATTTTTGTCGGTCTGTCTGTTTTTTCCGGCTTATCTCCGAAACGGCTGGACCGATTTTTATTGACAGATAGCTGATGTTATAAGGAGTAACTTCGGTTTCTTTTATCTTAGAAAAAGAATTAGGACTCCGTGCAAAAGCCTATACTGCACCTACCTACCTACCTACTGGTTGATGGTGATTATCTTGCGAATGGTGGATGTGCCTGCTTTCTCTTCTTTGGGGATTTTGTAACCGGAAAAAACTGCCATCGTACCTTCGCATTACATTATCAAAATGAATGTACCATATTCAAATTGTTTACTCAAGTATAAGGACGGGCAAAAAAAAGTTGAACCGTAGACAATCAATTCACCTTTTTATACCTGACAACCCTGTATTCGGCACAAAAAGATAGTGAATCGAACAGATTCTTGTACTTTATGCTTTGTATTGTCATCTAATACCAATTTCGATTGGTTAACAAATAAGTTAAAAGAAAACATTCATGTTAATATACGGAAGAGTGATATTTTGAGATACTTAGGTAAGCCGGAGCAAACAAATGCTTACCTAGGCCGTGCGCAGGCACACGGTCCTGAGTCCTTACCGTAAATCTGTGATTCCTGGCTTCAGTCTTGTATAGGCAGATGTATCGTCAGTCCACTTTTACTATAAATGTAAGCACTGATATATTGAAACAGTTCCTTGCCATCATAGTAATAGTGGCTTTGATAAAAGCCGTTAGTGGTGAGGTGACGATATGATGTAATCTAGACAAACTACAAGACTACGGACTTCAGGTGTTCATCCATCCTTGCCTACAAAGTGCGCTAACACATTAGCATTTAAAAAGACATCATCAGTTTTTCACTCGATAGACAAATGGGGTCGAAGGTCTATCTTAGGCGAGATGATGAACTATTTATTTATATAGCAACTTGCGGTATTGAACCTATCTTTATAAATTGAAAACCTTATCAGGTCTTATCATAATGCACGCTGATGAATTTTGCTTTTTTTAAACGAAAACTTATTTTTTCTTATTTATTGAAATGAAAATCGAAAGTCCTCAATATTCTGAAATAAATTAAGGAATTTTAAATCCAAACGGCGTTAATGGAGAACAATACTTCGTTTTGGATTTTTTACGATTTTATTACATGTATAGATTAGGAAATGGATTTTCCTAAGTTCACCCTCGATGTATTTACGAGTAATACAGAATTTATTTATTTATTTACTTAAGGTTTACCCACAGCACATACATACACATGTCATACATTTTACTAGATCACACGGCAATATTCTAATTTGTGCCAATTACAGGTAAACACAACATTGACAACAAAGACGCCTGATTACCGCTTGGTTGCTATCTTAAGTCTAGGTGTGCAATGGATTTAGAAAAGGATAACAATTTTATTAAAAAGAATAGAAAAATGAAAACAGAGTATAAACTCATTCATTAATACTACAGAGAAATTTTGACTACTTTTCATTGGTGTGTAGGGAGGCCAGGATTCTTGATTTAAACTTCACCTTACGGTCATTAAATATATCTGCATCGGGTACGACATATTAAATGAATTAAGGTTGTCACACATCTTAAAGAGTGGTGAGTTGAGAACTGTGTTTGTAGAGGTAGTAGGGCGCTGTAGAATTGTGGTTAAGGGATAGCGTGGAATTCTAGGCGGAACTTTTAATAGAATTCGCGATAGCAGTTCACCACAATCTATGCGACCGTTCACCAGTTTGTGAAGGAACATAAGGCTATGCATAATTCTCCGCCGTAGAGGGGTCATCTTAAAGAAAATCAGACGCTGTTGTTAGGGACACCTATGGGATAAACCAGGGGATATAAATGCGAGGTGTCTGGCGAAAGCCCGTTGTATGCTCTCCAATCGCTGAGAATGTATTGCGTAAAAAGGGTCCCAGGCAACACTGGCATATTCCAGCCTGCTACGTACTAAGGCATTGTATAGGACCATCTTAGTTTTAATAGACCTAATTTCTTGAGTATTACGTTTAAGAAAACCCAACAATTGCGCAGCTTTTTTAACGCAACTGTCTACATGTTGCTTGAATGTTAATTTTTTATCCATGATCACTCCGAGATCCCGAATTTCATCAACCTTAGTTAGTGTTACGCTGTTGATTTTATATGATGTTACACTAGCTTGTTTTTTTTTTTGTGAATGTGATGTGGAAACATTTCTTGACGTTTAGAGCCATGCCATTTTTATTGCACCAATCTTGAATTCGATCCAAATCACTTTGAATCGTGACCGAGTCGTTTGATGAAGTTATCGTCTTATACATTTTTAAATCGCCAGCGAACATTAAAAACTTGCAGTCCTGTATTTGATCTGCAATATCATTAATGAACAGCAAGAACAAGATTGGTGCTAGATGGGATCCTTGCGGTACTCCCGAGATGGAAACATATGGCTGTGATGTGTAACCATTCAATTCATATATACAATTCTCCCTATAAAACGGAAAAATAAAAGTAACTTATAAAAAGGTATAAAGACATACCTTCTCGACCTGGCGAATCACAGGCGGCGTGTTAAGCCCGGCGAGGTTCATGAGTTCCTGCACCTTCCTCTGGCCAGAGCGGAGCAGTTCAGCAATCAGTTCCAGGTACCTGGACACGTCCTCCAAGCCACGCAGGATCCTGGGGATGTCCAATACTGGTTATTATCATAATATGCATATATAGCAAACGAGTCCTGAAGTAAGGTGGCTGGGATAGAGTGGGTGCGGGAGATGCAACCTGTCAGAGGCCAATAAGGATCTCATGTAATAGGGCCGAGCTTATTGCGATCAACCGGGCACAACTCAGGACTACGGGCGGCTAATGAGCTGATTATTGATGGAAAAATTCAATAACACTGCCGTTTCTGGGAATCGAACCCAGTTGAAGTCTGCTCCAGTGCCAACGTAGTCAGCTCCAATCATACGCTTGAGGTAGTGGAAGTGCTCAGCGAACAAACAAATAGCTTCAGCTTGGCACACTTACGATGCAATCCAACTAACAATTCTGTTAGAAGTGAACTGAAATGACTTTACTTGACCTCTTGGAAGAAGAGAGAATCGAAGGTGTTGCACAAAATGAAGAGTTTAATAAACATTAATTTTAGAATTGTGACACTTACTTAAAACTCACTCCTTTTTCCTAACGGGTTAAGCTGATATCACAGAAGTTCATGTGACGATCCTTGTGATGACTTCTCCGACGACTGTACGACGCACCAGATTTTTTTTGGAAAACTTTTATATTTTGGGGAAATTAATTAGACGAATGATTGCGAGTACTGAAGCTGCGACTGACGCGGCGAACTGCTGGACTGAAGTTATTTGACTAGACGTATGTAGAATACGAAAGAAGGGGAAACAGATGATGGAGACACTATGAGGTTGAGTTTTGTGGCAATCGCTCTACAACCTCTGCTTCTGCTTCTGATTTAAAACCTATGTACCTGGCAGACGAATAGTACTGGCGGAACCTTCAGCAGTCGACTTAGCAGCACAAACTTAGACTGTTGTCTTATTTTAATTCAAAAAATGATTTTCGTTGACACACACGCGTTATTACACACTTATAAAAACAATCCACAACGATAAACGCTCAGAAAAAACTAATAGAAGTAGCTATGGGTATACAGGGCAACAGCATGTATCTTAGTGGTCCAATATTGTCAGAATAGACGGATTGAATATTGTATAAGACACAGCACAGCAAAACACAATGGAAAAAGTTCAGCGAACACAATAGAAGGAGCCTTTTGGCGCCAAACTAGGCACAGCCTGTATCTTAGTGGACCAATATTATAGAATAAGCCTTTAATGGTCTTACTGAAATGTTTGGTTTCACTTTGAAGCAGAGACGCAGAGTGAACTGTAAGATACCTAGCAGGCACAGCAGTACACTAAGGCTATTTAATGACTCGGAGTCTACAAGTAGCTTTAGAAACTGTTTCAACCCACAGGACGACCGACACAGAATGATGATTTGACAGTCCGCGCCCGGTTTTTATACCCATAAGGAAGCGATAAGGCTTCATGCCACGTGATGCCTTCAAAGTCGGGTTGAAAACTTGGGAAATTATTTCTATTGTTTAAGAAATCACAAAAGCATTTTACCTTATTTTTCTTCAAACAGCTGACGTTCACGTTTTTTGCCTCGTGCCATTTGACATTTGAATAAACTTTTGCTTTGGCTTGGCTTCGCTCACGTGGACATTATCCCATGGAAACGTAGGTACTACTGTGATGAAAATATCCTAGGCCCTATCCCAGGCTAGCGTGGAAAGTTCAAAGATATTATTTATTTATTGAAAACAAAGCATAGATATAGACAAAGATAGACGTAGGAACTTTTACATTTATAACAAAAGTATGGATTTGCAAGTTAAGATATTACGAAGTTGATTGTTTACTAACAAGCATTGGTACAAGAGATATCTACTCGTTAGAGCGTTATTATAAAATTACATCGGATTTGTACGATATGGGTGTTAATATAAACTGTCAGTAAAGTATCCTAAATGCTAAGACAAAACCTAGCGGTCCACTTTAAAAAATATCTCCAAATATGATGTAAAAACGAATTTCCAGAGTTTGTTGTTTTTATGGTTCCGTTTCTTAATAAGAAAAAACGGAACTCATTGTCCGTCCGTCTGTTGATCTGTCTGTCAATGTGTCAAATCCATTTATCCCAGGAACACGTGGAGGTATCAAAATGATGTTAAGAAATACTTAGGTCCCTTGGAACTGTAAAAACGTTAACCTTCTGGAACAACGGCATCATGTGACTCACATGGTATGGAACTAATCTCCGTGAGACGTGCAGTTTTTGAAGTTATAATAATAATAATTATGTAGATACAATGTTACGGGAAATTATTCCCATGCCCATCACAGAGCAATGGGGTTAATATAACTATTAATAAGTACTGTAGTAGGAAACATGTTGCAATACTAGCACCTCTGGATAGTGGTTCATTACAATATTAATCTCAACATGAATGATATAACCAAGATTTTGTAACAATATTTTGATTTAAAAGTCATGGAGTTTCTTGCCCATTCTTCTCCATAGAGATCTACGCTTTGGAATGTTCAACTGGAGTACTTTTTCCAGTTATTATGCCTTGTGACTGGGACTGTAGCTTCGCTTTTTTTTGTTTTTGACATTCAAAAGTGTCGTAATGGTCTAATTGAAATAAATGCTTTGAGTTTTGAGCTTTGAGTTTGTGAATTGCATTTTTTTTCATTGCAGTTCCTTGGTAGGTTTAGTTTAGTTGACGCGAATTATAATTTTACTAGCTTATGCCCGCGGCTTGGCCCGCGTACAGTTCGGGATTTGGATTGTCCGCGGGATCTTGCCTACTTCTGGAATAATTAGTAATCTATGTGCTATACCAGACTATAATCTATCTCAGCCAAGTTTCACCCAGATCTGGTCTGCCGCACTATGTGGAGATTGAGTCGGTTTCGGGTCATTAACTTCCATGTTTTATAGATAAGAAGCTGATTTTTTTTTAAATAATCGAGAGTAAATATATTTTAAAATAATATTAAGTTTATGTATAATTATAAAAATATATTTAATAGTCATAAAAAAATACAAAATATGAAATATTGAAAGATGATGAGAAATTTACGACGTTTTTTAAACAATTTATTTATTTATTTATGTACACACAGATACTTAACAGGACAATATATTAACATAGAAGAGCACAAAGGTATTGCTTACTTCATACGAAATGAAAAAAAAAAATGAAAAGAAAAATGAAAAAAAAAAGAATATATAATGTGACCTAAAATGTTATAATTAATACAAAATAAACTCAAAATTACTGTTAGTAATTAAATAAAATAGGAAAAAAAGAAAACATTTAAGTGTATTATTCTACTAGCTCCAAAGCTTCATCTATCAGTTCCATAGACTTTTTATTGGAAGGTTTTCTTAAACTTGTTATGTAAGAGTCCGAAGTGCACAAAAGTGTTTTTAGAACATCTTCATTTGTGGCTACTCTAGAGCATTTTCTAGCATGATGAAGTCTGAATCGTTTATAGTCTTTGTTCCTTGATTCCTGGGCATCTTTGGAGAGCTGTCCAAGAGGTAACACAGAATAATGCCGAATGACGCTTTCCCCGTGAATTAGAACTTTACGGACAGATGATGGCATGTACCAC
The DNA here is from genome assembly GCA_950022335.1 of Eurois occulta. NCBI lineage: Eukaryota > Metazoa > Arthropoda > Insecta > Lepidoptera > Noctuidae > Eurois > Eurois occulta. The sequence goes on along the minus strand of OX465477.1, from coordinate 29,405,366 downwards.
ATATATTTATTAACATATCGTTGTACTGTATCGAAAGCATACGCATGCGTCTACGTGAGTTTCGAAGCCCTATTTGAGTCTGTTGGGTGATGATTTTGGAAAAACTGTGATTCACGTGTCTCATAATTTGAATTGAAGAGTGAGTGTGTACACTAATTTTCGTGTCGACCGACCCAGAGAATATTAAGTTTTACAGAAAATTCAAACCCCCATTTCACCCTCTTATGGTAGAACTTCGAAAAACCCTTTCTTGGTGGATACTTACTCTTCACAAAGAATACACCCTTCAAATTTCATGTCTTTAAGACCAGCGGTTAAGGCTGTTCGTAGATATATCAGTCAGTCAGTCAGGACTTTGAATTTTATATTGGAAAAATTATGATACACGTTTCTCATCCTTTTAACTGAAAAGTACGTACACAAATTTTGAAGTCAATCGACCGAGGGAATAAAAAGTTTTATAGAAAACTCAACACCCCATTTTACCCTCTTAGGGGTGGAATTTCGAAAAACCCTTTCTTAGTGGATACCTACTCTACCCAAAGAAAATACACCTCAAATTCCATGTCTCTAGGACCAACAGTTTGGGCTGTGCGTTGATATATCAGTCAGTCAGTCAGTCAGGGCTTTGAATTAAAATGTATAAATTTTTCGGTCTTCGAGGTCGAAAACTTAGGACAATCTGCCTAGTGTACGCTCAAACAACCCATAAAAGTTCAATTAAGTTCGGAATACTTTCGAGGTAAAGTACATAACTACTGCACTACACAGGCCTAATGTCTGGTTGACGCTGAAGGAGCATCGAGTTATATGGAGTTTCTTGCCCGTTCTTCTCCATAGAGATCTACGTTAGGGAATGGGCAACTACAGTACTTTCACAGTTTTTATGCCTTGTGACTGGGACTGTAGCTAAATTTCATTGTTGTCTTTGTTTCGACAGTTCAAAAGTGCCTGTAACGGGCCTACTTGAAATAAATGCTTTGATTTTGATTTTGATTTTATCATGTATTGTAATGGCTTTTGGTGAAATAAAGAATTTATTTATTATTATATTATTATTATAAAGCTGAGCTAACAAGTTTTAGTTCAAATAAAATTAACCTATATTGTACAAGTTATTTGTAGATGTTTGACAGTCATTACAAGTGGTTAGTGACGTGAAAGTCTGATAACCAGTCTTACCAAGGTATTACCCAGTACTCACTGGGTTGTGCAGGTCAGAAAGGCAGTCGCTCCATGTAAAATACTGGTATTTAGCTGCATCTGGTTAGACTGGAAGCCGACCCCAACAAGGTTGGGAAAAGGCAAGCAGATGATACGTTGAAAACTTAGTGTACAAACCGGCCATGGACGCCATGTTATGCATGTGCAGTTTTACCAGTACAGTCAACAAAGAGAATATTGAAATTGATATTGTTTTGCTTCATTATGCCTGCATGGTACGACTGTGCAGGCATAACTGAGCGTGTGTTGAAGGTCGCTTGCACAGCTGTCAGTTCTTTTCTATTTTGCATAATAAGTAATGAACCCACTAAAGCAACATATAATTGTCGTGTGTTGCCGGTGACGGCATTCTGACTTGCGAACACAGAGCATCATATCTATATATATAAAAATGAAACCCGTTTTCCTTGGTCACGGCATCACGCGTGAATGGCTGGACCGATTTCACTAATTCTTTTTTTGTTGTATTTGTTATTATTAGGAGAAGGTTCTTACGGAAAAAAATATTAAGAAAATCTCTCAGAAATATTGAAAAATATACATTTAATTTTGCATATTTAAAAAAACGCGCGTAACGAATGTCAATGTCATTCACAGCCATAGACTATATTGAAAGAGCATTGTTTGTTCGGAAACGTGGTTACTTAATTAAATTCGAGCATCATTTCCTACCTAAGGTAGGTAGGGTAGGTAGGTAGGTAGGTAGGTAGGGTAGGTAGGGTAGGTAGGTAGGGTAGGTAGGTAGGTAGGGTAGGTAGGTAGGTAGGGTAGGTAGGTAGGTAGGGTAGGTAGGTAGGTAGGGTAGGTAGGTAGGTAGGTAGGTAGGGTAGGTAGGGTAGGTAGGTAGGTAGGTAGGTAGGGTAGGTAGGGTAGGTAGGTAGGTAGGGTACCTAGGTAGGGTATGTAGGGTAGGTAGGTAGGTAGGGTAGGTAGGTAGGTAGGGTAGGTAGGGTACCTAGGTACGGTAGGTAGGTAGGTAAGGAGGTAGGGAGGTAGGGTAGGTAGGTAGGTAGGTAGGTAGGTAGGGTAGGTAGGTAGGTAGGTAGGTAGGGTAGGTAGGTAGGTAGGTAGGGTAGGTAGGTAGGTAGGTAGGTAGGGTAGGTAGGTAGGTAGATAGGGTAGGTAGGTAGGTAGGTAGGGTAGGTAGATAGGTAGGGTAGTGAAAGTAGTAGGTAGGTAGGAAAACATGCATTGCAACGCATGCCGGGCACAGCTAGTTATGTATATAACTTGCGAATGAGCTAACTGGCAGGCTAGCAGTTATATATGTGTCCTCTGTGGAACTCGGTTTTGCATGAAGGTTTTGCATCAACCTTTAAAACTGTCATGCATAACCTATTGTTTATGGTCGCCTTAGTAGAGGCAAATTATAACTGTTTTCATCAGTGTATCACATATTCATTTTATTATGAAATGGTTGCCTAGGTGTAAGATTTGATTTCTGATGTCAATGGGATAACTGTGAGTATCTACTGTCTTTTGACCGTTTTATTGACATCAAGGCAAACAACGCTTACGTCACAGATCTCTACGAAACTACCGTTTCTAAGTCGAGCACGTCAGCCTGGAACCCTAAAGTCCGGGAACTAGCCTATACCAATACGTTTGAACTTCTGAGAAACAGACCATCCCCATCCATGTAAGAAGGATAGGATAGGCCAGATAGATTCCCAGTGCGGGCTCGAGGAATTTATTTATACTGTGGATACCGCTTGGAACGAAGCCGAAGAATAAATAATTATGGTCGTATTTCTAACCCCTCGGAATATTGCTGAGTCATCTGATCTAAAGAATACACACAAATACAGTAAATACAAGGCAATGTGACAGATGTTCTGTCTATGACAGCTTCAGGGTGACGTCACGGCAGCCTTGTTTTTTTGAAGTTTTCAAAGGCGTAATGTGATATTCAGGGATAAGACAAATACATACATATATTTAAGATACTGCAGACAGGCTATCTGGTTGGTTGCCGCTGGATGAATGTTGCCGAGAATTGAGCTAAGTGGCGTGCAATTGCAGAGATTTTTGTCCAGCAGTTGACTGCTGTTGGTATAGTGATGGCATAATGATGATGAGACAGGCAGAAAATATTTTATCATAAAGTTTGACCAGTCTCAGTGACGCCGTGAAGCAAAATTACATAATTGTCAATTTTAGCTGGTTAAACTAGAACTTAACGCGCTCCAAATGGCCAGTTGGCTCTTGTAAGCAGATTACTATTATATTCTATTCGAGGTTTCCGTCTATCATAAGTATATTAAAATGTTCTTGGGATTAGATAAAGATGTAATTAGCAGATATTAGAGAAAGCTTTTCGTGCAGGCACGCTATCAATCTTCCAGTAATGACAGGACTCAGTCAAGCAATCAGTCCTAATTTGGTAATGGATCGAAACCGCCGATCGCGGCAACGGGGCTCTCTGTATCAACACGAATTGTACGAGAATAGCTCAGGCACCGGTCCCACCGCAGGCGATACGCCATAAGCGACTAGAGATGGCAATTGGAAACTGTAATGCTCGCTGGTATGCGTATGTTCGGGCGGCGCTGAGCGAGTATTTGTCGGCGATAATAACAGTCAGCGTTCAACTATTAATAACATAACATCACGCATGTAATCCCCATAGGGTTAGGTAGAGGTGCACCTAATGGTATTTCCACATTTCGCCAGTTAAGTTTTAGACCAATGTAATAGTGGGCTAGCCTATTGCCATCAACCGAGTAAAAATCACGACTTACGAATAGAAGAACCCTGGAGCTTGTGCTCGACAGTAGACCCAGTGTCCACTAGACCATCCAACTATACATAAGCGTTAGTATAATATCTTTTACTTACAAAGAACCTACAACTGTTTGTTCTCTTCTTGAGCGAGGAAATAGTGGACAACTAGTCTATCCACGTCAGCAGTGAGATACGTTACTCTGCCCTGGTAAAATACATCAGCCATTCTGTAAGGCAGCGTGATTGACAGCCCAGGCGACATTTAAGAAACATCTCATTTAAGAATTCCGTAGAGGTTATTTAAAGCCATGTGATGTGTGAGTAACATGCAAATGCCTCGTTCACAACCTCAAGCGATGCAACTGGCGTCAAGCGACCCGCGCGTGTCACTTATTTCTAGTTGCAAGCTCTTTTCTCTCTCTTTGCTGTGTAAAAGGTTACGATCATTAATACTAGAGGGTGGGATAAGGGCAGGAGAGTGATGATGGCTCGAGATCAGTGTTAATCGCTGACAAAGTTTTTCATGCCTTATGTCATTTTAATTCCTTTTTAATTTTTCCATTATATTTTTATAGTTTTAAGTTTTGTTATTATACTCTATTCCTTTGTTTTGTTTTAAGCTATACTGCTTGCTCCAGCAGGCGTTAGTGACACTAATCACTATGTAACTCCGTAATTGTTCAGATTATCTTAGTAAATGTTTAAAGAGAGAGCCCTGGCACCCATAACACAAGTTTAATTTTAGCTTGGGTGCCAGTGGTTTAAACTCAGTGGAATTTTTACAATTGTTAGGTTTATATAGTCTGTTCTACATAGTGCTACTCTGTTAAATTGTAAACTTGGAAATAAAACATTATTATTATTATTTATCGCTGACAGAATGTGATTTTGAAATACTCAATGGAATATAAGTCTAGTTTAATAATAGGTTTTACAACCAAATTATAAAACCACTCGCGTCTTTACACGTGTCTCCAACAGAATATACTGCGAATATACTGCTGAGAAATGATACTGCGTATCGTGTTTTCAATAATTAATCGGAAACGAGATATTACAATTTTTTTTTACAGAAGGATTTCTTAATGATGTGCATTTTTATGATGCTGCTAGCCAAATATTAAAGGCATAAAGTACCGTTGCCTTGCGTCACAAATCGCTCTGCGGTGTCATTCAATGACAGTTTCGTCTCCGCAGTCGCGGTCGCCAGTCACGCGTCGCAACCTACGCGTCGCAATACGTGCGTCACAACTCGCGTGCCGCATCTCACGCGTCACACCTTGTGTAATATTGTGGCTGACAGCGCAGGCAACGTCAGACGTTCATTCAAGTATAACATTATTTACAAATCTTTGTCATCGTACGCATATCAGATGGACTATTTATAAAATATAAACTGCTTTCTCAATTTAGCAGTGTAAACGCGGCCCGTGTATCTCTGTGGAGGGCTCTCAATTTACGCGATTGATTGCAGCGATCGCTTCTTACGATGGATAGTGATTGCTATACCATGGCTCAATGTTATAGCATGCTAATATTATGGCTTAGTGTACTAGTAGTGACACTTCGAAGACACAGCCGGTTAATTTTGATAGTTGGTGTGAAGCAGATCAGATTTAAACGTTATTGCTTTGATTTGCCTTTGATAGTAAAGAATAAGGCTAAGTAAGCGTCGTGCCGTCTCTGTACTAGAGCCCTTTGCCCTGCAGTGGGGCACTAATAAGCTGGTGGTATTATTATTATTATAAACGCCCGCGCGTATTGACTTCACAAATCACGCGTGAAGTTATAGTATCCTCAGAAATACATTAATCGTAAAAAAACACCTAATTATAATTCAGTGTAAATGTGCTCTGTCGGTTGACACGTCGACGCGTGTTTTCTTCAGAATTACTTCGTCATCGGGTATGAAAATGAAGTACTTAAGAAAAAAGCGTCCAAAAATTGACATTTTTAAAAGACTGTTTAGGTACCAACAAAAAACACAAAAAAAGTGAAAAATAATTTTAGCTTCAGAAGTCGGTGACTTTTGTTTATTTGATTCAGTTTTTTGTCACCGACTTCTGAAGCTAAAATTATTTTTCACTTTTTTTGTGTTTTTGGAGTCGGTTTTATTTTTTGCAAAAAAGTTTTTTTATTTTTAGTTGCAATATTCCATAGAAATATTTTTCATCATAAGACCTGTAATGGCACTTGTAACCCAGATGGGTGCAAAGTTTTGATCAATATACATGAATTAAGTCTAAACGCAAGGTAGCTACTGTAAACAGTTGAGGAGTTCCCTTAACTGTCCTTCGTCTTCATCATCAGACCCCTTATGACAGTCACAACCCATCTAGGTGTAAATTTCTCATCAATACAAATTAATCAAACACAAGGTGACTGCTGTAAACCGTTGAGGAGTTCCCTCGACTGTCTTTCGGTTCCATCATCAGAGCGTCTCCAGACCTTCTTTAAATTATAGTGCTTTAAAATACTTAATCAAAAAATTTACAAACGCACTAGTCGCCATTACAATTTTTGAAAGATCCCCTCAATTTCTCTTGGATGCCATCATCAGATCCCGGTTTCCTTATCATGGGACCACCCTTGAAGTATCTCCTTTCAAACAAAAAAAAAATCAATATCGGTTCATAAACGACGAAGTTATCCGCGAACACACATAAAAAAAAAATATATATATACGGTCGAATTGAGAAACCTCCTCCTTTTTTGAAGTCGGTTTAAAAATTATTGTAACTACTACATACAAGCGTACAAATGGAAATAAGCAGGGGAGGGTTGAACTGACAGTCCTACCAAAATGTATTAATCACACTGTCACAAATATACTTTCATGTTCATAATTGATTCGATTGCGTAATTCAGGTTGTAATTTTAATTCGCAATATGCAAACAAATTTCAGCCGACAGATTATAAATTAAATGAGACACTGATCGAAATCGAATAATTTAATTTGACTAAAGAGTCGATACATTCACCAGGTTGTATGTGCGTGAAATGTGTTCATACTGGAATCGATTAAGAGTCGTCCATATAAGGGGTCATAGCATTCTGCCCTAGCACGAACGCGTGACGTTTATGCTTTTTGAACCGAAAATCCATATTTCCTAAAGCATTTTTCTTCATATTTTGCAATTAGTATCTCCATGAATATGAACTTGTAGCGGACAGTGCAAAAAGTAAAGTACAGCGCCGTCTATGCTATATAGAAACAGCTAAAATCAAAATTCTGAATCGCGTAAATAAAGTTATCCGTGACTTAAGACCCTTAACGATGGGTGTAAAAGACCATTAACAAAACCGAATGGCACTTATTATCCGCGTAATTACGATATTTTTTTTGTTGTGGACCATACTTGGGAACCTTCTAGTCATGGAGATATTGGAGGACAAAGTTTTTTTAGAAATACAAGCTTTAAATTTTATAACTTTACATTTAACATCTCTATGACCCCTGTACTATTCATTGCATCCGTCAGCATAATGTTTGAGTGCATTACATAGAGTCCTACAAAAGAAAAGTCGTTTCCCAGCCTTCCTTTTCTATGAAGTATTGAGGAACTTTACACTTAGTTCTTCATAGACCATATAAATTAAATATTCATACTACGGTGATGCTCACACGACACCGTTCGTCCGAGCGGCCGAGCGGAGGCAGTGAAGCATAATAATTCTGTAAGACGAGAATCGCCCAAATAAAGAAAATTTGTTATAACACTATTTTAAATTTTAAAATCGGTTGAATTCACGCTGCGTTTGCTCATTCGTAGGTACCGAGTAGGCCAGCAAAGCTTTAAATAAATTGTTTATCGTATGGCAGGTCGGCCAACATCCCACCTGGTGGTAAATGGTCCGCAACGCTTATAAATATTATTGTTAATTATACCAGCTAGCAATACAGATGCATTGCCATCCCAGATGCAATCCAAGACGCAAGTCTGCCAACGCAATTATGTCGGAGAATGACCGATCATTTACACCGTATTTATAGATTTTGACAGATTCGGTAACCTAGCTTCTAATTTTAGGCATAATGTTGTTCGTGTTGTCTTGGTATGGTTGTTATATATATATATATATATATATATATATATACACCACCACCCTAGCACCTGCCACCCTATCACCTGCTCCTCCTTTTCCTACTCCTCCGCTATACTTTGCTGATTAATTGCGTTGCGGGATCCAAGACAGTTAAATTGATTCTCTGGGGCTTCGTCGAGCTTCATTGTCTCGGCGCTTTTCTGGTGGTCGCCACTGTTGATTCCGGCTATCAGGAGTTACAGTGGTTTAGGAATAGTGTGTTTTGGTGGCCCCTTGTGTGTACACAGTGGGTGAACCGAGTAGCTACATTCTGCGGTCGCACTTTTTTGTTATTGTTTCAAAGTTGTCAATTTTTTCAAAGTATGTATGACTAAATAAGACCAGCTAGGAGCTCGTGTGGCTAAATAAAAAACTAGACAGGTGTCAAGGGACACCCGGATGGAACGAAGTTCCTTTCCATTAAGTAGTGAAGGAATTGTAAAAAAAAAATTGGCACAAAAAAATACCACCACCACCACCACCACCTTCATCACCCATCCATAGACAGACCTCGGCAACCGTTGCTTAACTTGGATCACCCATCCACAGACAGACCTTGGCAGTCGTTGCTTAACCTTGACCACCCATCCACAGACAGACCTCGGCAACCGTTGCTTAACTTGGATCACCCATCCACAGACAGACCTTGGCAGTCGTTGCTTAACCTTAATCACCCATTCTCAGACAGACCTCGGCAACCGTTGCTTAACTTGGATCACCCATCCACAGACAGACTTTGGTAGTCGTTGCTTAACCTTGATCACCCATCCACAGACCAACCTTGGCAACCGTTGTTTAACTTGGATCACCCATCCACAGACAGACTTTGGCAGTCGTTGCTTAACCTTGATCACCCATCCACAGACCAACCTTGGCAACCGTTGCTTAACTTGGATCACCCATCCACAGGCAGACCTGGGCAGTCGTTGCTTAACCTTGATCACCCATCCACAGACAAAAGACGAAACGAAAATATCTGGCTTGCTTTCTATAACATGCGCACGCCGCACGGCTTACAATAGCTTACTATAGCAAAAACACATTACCCTCCTTTGCGTCGCGCAGTCGGGTAAAAGTGTCGTACACACTTTTCGTCTGATTTTTTCCGTCTAGCCCCGCAACGCGCGATAAGGAACTACGTTCCAAAAACAGCCACTCGGGTCGATCTTTAGGTTAAGCCGTGCTTACCAAGATTGGTCCGTGGATGGTTGACCACCCATTACATACCGAGTTTCCTCCGTGCCTCGGAAAGCACGTTAAGCCTTTGGTCCCGGCTGTCATTTGTAGATCTTTGACAGTCGTTACAGGTAGTCAGTGACCCGAAAGTCTGACAACCAGTCTTACCAAGGGGTATCGTATTACCTAGCGCTAACTGGGTTGTGGAGGTCAGATAAGTCGGTCTATGTAAAATACTGGTATTCAGCTGCATCCGGTTAGACTGGGAGCCGACCCTAACATAGTTGGGAAAAGGCTAGGCAGATGATGTGTGACTGGATCAGTTATTCTGAATCAGCGTATTTTTTACTCTTCTTCTCTTTCTTTTCAGTATTTTTTGTCTTTTTCAATTATTGGGTATTGACAACTTTCTGCAGTTGCTGGTAACCCAGTGTGCCTACCAACAATACTAGGTATTTATAGCTGTACCTCCTGTTTGCTGACATCTCTTTGAGGCGCGCGTGGAACACGAACGCGCCCTCGACACGGCCTGTCGTCATAAGACGGACGGACAGCGAGCTAGCCCATTACTCACCGTCCACAGGCCCGCGATTTATAACTGTACTTACATACTTACTCATCACACTAAACCGCCTTCGCTGTCATCAAAATATTTGTCGTACACGCATCTGAGGGATGTATGATGATGTATGACATAGCCACCATATGTAAGACACAGCTAATAAAATTCGGAACAATAGTGTCAGATTAAGTCAACCATTTTGTGGCAACTATGATTTCAACAGAGGTTAACGTTTTCAGAGTTCTACTGAGTGAAATACATTTATTATGTAAAACGTTTAAATTAATTTGAGCGTGAAATTACTTCAACACGCTGCACTGTTCATTTTAATGAATAAATGTTGGGTCGTTGTTTGACCACGTGCCACTGGCTTATGATCAGCGTCCACCAACGAGTTTCACACGCAAAACCGGGTTTATGATCCGTTCTCTGTTGTTCCGAACTGATATCTTTGTGAGTTCGCGGTCGGACAAGGGCTCGGTGTTTGCTAGCTAGCTTATTTTTCATTATTGTTTCGCTCTCTTTGGACCTTTTGAAGTGTATCTATTAAACACACGCCAAACCCACGTATTATCAAAGACCTTTATTTTTGTATGTTTGTACATTTCTCTTTGTTGTTCACATTAAATATGTTTAGTTTTGAGGACAGTTTGGAATAGGTAATTAAATAAAAACAGTAATACAGTACAGCAAACGTGTTTATTGGTTACCAAGTGTAATAAATATATAAACAGTAATCAGTTGCCTGGCGCTTTGCTAAACGAGGAAGACAGTGACAGAAGAGTGACCGTCCCTCCGGAGTAATACAGTCTTCGGAGGGACGGAGTGAAGTGAGGGACAGTGATAACGATGTCCTGAGCTGAACATACGCAGCAACGCGCCACACAACTCCACACAAGCGCACAAGTCGGAAATTCGGTTTCAAGCTCATCATTTTGGGTAATGGGCATTAAATAAGATGGTAAACCACAAAACTCGTAACAATTCCTACATTCTTCGTGACATTAAAGTAATTAAGTAATTTAGTATTCGTCACATCATTGCCACGACTTAACAAGCAAAAGTTTAAGTGATAATTTTCATTAAATTGATTTTTAATGCCCAAATGAAATGCAGAATGAAAATTATATTTCGTTTCGGCGGGAGTGGCCACATAGTGACCAACGCTGCGGCCGTGGCGCTTCACTCGTCACATTGGGGCCACCCCGCGGCTGTGAAACGATGGGTTGTCATAACATTACATGTTAATCTCCTGTAGTATCATCATCCCCACGTACAACAGTACAAGGGTAGTAAAGAGATGTTATTGAACCGACAGTGCGCTTGACTGAAATTACATGTTTGTACGTAAAACAGACAAAAGTACCACAAAATAACAGGTAGATTTTGGAAGAAAATCCTTAGTTTATAGTTGAGTATAGGTTCAAAAATCGCTCAGTCACAATTTATAAGAAATAGTTGTTCTTTCACATCATATATTATTAAAGTTATATTTAAATATACATTAAGAAATTCACAGCATTTCATTTATTAAAGTGGATGGTATTATTGTCTGTATGACAAATCAACACAAATGACGGGTTACATACATTTTCTTTTCTCCTTCCTCCTGGCATCGAAAGCCTTTTAGTACAAAATTATAAAAAGAAAAGTGTAAGTAACAGTTTTAATATCAAACTGTGTAAGAAGTTACAAAAGTTTAGGTCATTTTGGCACAACGATCTCCATCACAAGTTTAGACCTTACGCTACATTGTATACTAGCTTTTAGCTTACATAGTCGGACAGGGTCGGACAGGCGATGTTCCGGCGAGATTGCCGCGTCCGGCGTCCGGCGTCCGGCGGTGCCTTGAGGCTTTGTTGCTCTCAGCCCTAGCTCAGCTCTGATCCGCTCGCATTTAATGCTTGCAAACTTTAAAGCGAACTGATGAACGAAGTCAACACAGAGCGAGATGGTCGTACATCTGAGATGTCTGTCTTGCGCTCACTTCGCTCATTACCCATTTAAGTTAAAGCCTCGTTTACTCGAGTCCGATTTAAGAAGAAAATAAAGTAACGAAAAGACATAATATTTTCACATACAATACATGTAAAAGATGGTAACTTATATCAATCATGGTACATAATAGATTAACTACAAAAATGACTAACAAGCAGTGAAGTTGGAACGAACCCTTGGTGAAACCATACGGCGTCAAAAAACATGACGAAACGCCAATCCGTATGTTTCCATTTACGTACAAATAGCTTTCAATTCCTTACATGTAATTTAACATCAAACAATAGGAATCCAAATATCATAACTTTCAAACAATTGTTTATAATTTAGTATAACGTCATTTTTTACAAATTTATTCTCTACCTACGTCCCTAGATCGAACCTTTTATTTTAAATTACAATAGTAAAATAAAATATTTATGTTATTCTTTCTCTATTTACCCATTTCATTATACTTTCTCTCGCACTAGAGCCTCCCATTTAATTCCAATTTTGAGTTCTCTATCTAATACTCTCCTGATAATGCAACCTTGGGAACAGAGAGAGAGAACGGAAGAGCGACAGAAGTCGTATTATCAGTAAGAGTGGAGTTGTAAGGAGCAGTGAGTGATATGTGAACGCAATCTACTCAGTAGTGAAGAAGGAAGAAGTGCACAGTTCACAACGATACACTACCATGCAGCTACAACATTTATTACATAATATATTTGATTACCTAACAGTTACGACACATAAACTACTGTCATATTTTATACACAGCCCACTCCTTCTCCACGAGAGGAGACCTGTCTCCCAGCAGTAGGAACATTACAGTCTGATTATGCTATTAAATGTCTCCGAGTTCCCGAAAGAAGAATCCAAGTACATTATCCGTACATGGTGGCATAGCAGCCACACTAGGTACAAGGAAGTAACAAAGATGTCCGCTTTCGAGCTTGTTACCGAACAAGTTACGCTCTTAGCTTCAAACTTTCATCATTTGCTTCAATTAAAAACTGAGATTGTTGTTTCGAAAGTACTTGATATAGTGCATCGATTATATTGAAGACTGTATGAAATCATGATGGTCTTGTCATTGTTCCGTCAATGTTGGGGTCGGCTTCTAGTATTTTACCCAGCGATGATAGCCCAGTTACTTGGTAAGACTGTTTCTGTTTGTTCAGACAACCCATGACGACGGTCAAAGATCTACGAATGATAGCCGGGACAATATTTCCCCTCATAATGGACGCCAGAAGTCTGGCTATTATTCCATTTCTATTCCAAATTCCCAATCCTCCCCACCGCTTATGAAATATGACAGTAGCTATCTTGAATAATAAATAAACAGACACATATCGACGTAATTACGTCAACGGGATAAAGTCCCTCCACACTTGTTGGGTTGTTTCATCTTTTGTTCATGCATGAAATTGGATTCCAATAAATTTATTTGTTAATTTGTGAATATATGCGGCTGTATCAGGGAGCAAATAGTTTTATTAAACAGTATTTACTAAATAAGCTCGGTTCTATTAATTAAAATTGCTGTCAGTATCAATTAGCCAAATATCTATTAGTTAGTTAATATCTATTAGTTAGTTGTTTTGATTTCAGTTCTATAAAATTATAATGCAGAACAGAATTTTGCAGATACCTACATGTTGCAGGTTTACAAAGTATCGATTCTGTCGAACAACCGAACAAGTGTGCAGCGACGCTTACTGGTACACAGACATTTATCATGTTAAACACACATCAATTGGAATCAACTGTCGGATTGAAGTCACGGTCCGCTGACATATCGCAGGACGCGACTGCCCATTCGATACATTTTTATATTTTCCACCGAAAATTATAATTTCGGTTATTTCGCAGCAACAATAATTCTATGAATCAATTTCACAGTGACACATCAAACGGGATAAAGGCTCTGCCACACAGGCGCGTTATTATCGGTCGATCATGCCGGATGCGTTTTTGCGATAATGCGTCCCGATTCCTTGCACACAACTGTGTCTGTATCGTCCGATAATTCTATTTCGTCTTCATGTTTTTAACAGGTTTTTCCCTAATTTCGGGTAGTTTAATACATGATATTGTACTAAAAAAAGATATCGCAATAACGTATCCCGTATTATCGACCGATACCAACTCGCCTGTGTGGGAGAACCTTAATTATGAACGAGACTCGTCGAGTTTCCAAATAATTGACGAGGATTTCTCTTGTTCTGGCGAACTACTACATGGTTACTAGTTTCGGGTTTACCAAACGGTTTGACGAGATGTAATTCCTATGTTTTCAATTTATTGGGTTATAGAAAACGCCAAAGCGAATTTTTGAGTACTTTGATATTGGGAAGGTTATAGAAATATATAAAGTTAGGTGCATTTATCGCGGATTTTAGAGCATGTAATTACTTGGATGTGACGAATCGTGCTTCCCAGAATGCGGGGTACTGCACTGTATAATGCAGATAATAGTCGACACCCAATGTGCTAATGATGGGCATATGCATAGGATTTCCAGTCCTGCGTCGGGAATACTAATCAGTTTGAAATTAGTTTGGCGTTTGAATCGGCGTTTTTCAATAGATTTGTGTTTTAAGGTACGTACACTACGTACACAATCCAAATGATGTACAGACATATTGTTATGATGTGATATGTTGTTTAAGCAGAATCAGTATTTTTTGAAGTAGTATTCAGTGTTGCTCTCGTTCTCGTCGTGGCATATAGGGAGATGTACCGGGACGCTGTCGCCGCGGAAGAGGGATAAAAGCACGTACGTCGAGTCTGTCATGGTGGTGTTACTCTCGTCAGTCTGAAGCTATTGGTACTATGGGATTTATTCCTTCTCTCTGATCTATTTAAACAATGTCTTTAATGGACTGTCTAACTGTCGGACTATGATCAGCTGATTGATTGAACTGACAAAGATTGTTCGGCATGTGGATGAACGCCGATAGATTGCAGTTGATTCAAGCTACTCACTAAACCAGCTGAAATTGATGTTAACCCAAGACCATACTATTTAGTTATTCATTTAAGATATCTAACAATTTATCCAAATATTTCAAAACCAAATCCCGTTTGATAGACGTGTCACTATCCTACTCAAGAACACATCCTAACAAAATAAGATTCGAATCAGCAGTCGCGTGGTGCAAGTTAGGGGCAATCTACACGTATTCGGTGTAGAAGGCGTTGCTGGTGCAATTTCCGTTGTCGTTGGGTGAGTCGGGGTGCTCCTCGGGCTCGACGCCGTTCGTGCGCATCTCATCACGGACCTGCGCAAATAAACATGATTTATGTCTTGTATCTTGTGCCTTGTTAGTGCAGCGATTTGAGGCGGAGTTATTGCTAAGTTTGCCCAAGTCTTGTTTGCTGCAACATTGTGATGAACAGAATCTGTGTAGTGGCCTGCACAGACGGGGACTTTTGTCAGCGTAGGACAAAAATGCTGAGCGGACGATGGACTGATGAAAACAATGCGGTAATACAAATGGCAAGGATACATTTTCCTTCGACAGAGAAATCAATCTATCGTCGGCTCTATGCCTAACCCTTGAGGTGTAAAAAATTCCGCCGAGGACTGTCCGCGGCCTCAACGTAAACGAGGGGTGTTACTGTCTATCGTGTCAATGTGAATGGGTACGTCACTCACTCTCTGTATATTGGGAGCCAATGGGAGCTAGCTGCAGAATACTCACATGTATCCGTCCGGTGAGTGAATATTCTGTTGGATTAAATTAGAAACTATGGACATGCAAACAGTAGAGCACATAACCGGATTGAAAGGGACGATATTGGATGTGATTTTGGGGAGTTGTGCAAAGCTTTTCATATAGCTGTACAAGAATCTTTTGGTGTGAGACTAAAATCGAAACTAACACGGACATTTTGTTTACCAACCCTGTCCTCTTCGAGCGTTGTGCACTTAGATATAAAATAGTTTTTTCTAATTTGGCACATGGCTTTCATGTCTTAGTTCGTTTTTTTTTTAAATTTCTTTTGTATTTTTCAGTAGTGCATAAACCAACAATTATTTTAGCTTTTGTTCGTTTTCACTAATAAAGGAATCCTAAATAAAAAATCGTATTTTTATCGTTCATTTTGATGAAAAATTGTTAAAGTGTTATGTATAATAGTTAAAGTATACACAATAACATTTTGTTCTATATGGCGCGGTCAAATATTTCGTAAAATACGAATTTATTGTTAACAGGTAATGGTGAACATGGCTGCTGGCTTTTTACGCTTTCATTTTTTCTGCGTTGTGAATTTCTCCGCGCCGAGCTTATGTAATGCTTCTTATCTATTTACTTTGTTAGCGGCGCTCACCTCACCTATATAATATATACATTTAATTTATTTAATCAAAATATTAAATATTTACAAACTACAAAACTATAATAGAACTAAATATGTACAAGTATAAAAGGGTTACAGGGCATCCAAAAATTCGTCCGCATCGCTGTCAACAGGAAAAGTGCCCAGAAGGCTGGCAGCATTACCACGTTGGATGGCAATGCTGATTCTTTGGCCAAAAAATAGGCCCGCCCTCTGGTCACGTGAAGAGTCGACCAACCGCTTGGCGATTTCCCGAAAAACTAGGTGGGCACTCGGACCCCATGGCCCTAGTGTTGCAACCCCAAACGGCTCAAACACATAATTACCAATTAAATTATTGTATTTGCGCCGTTTGAGGTTTTCAGCACCTGCAGCAGCCGCTCCAGCGCAGCCCACTGTGCTAGGAAGATGGGATGGCGCAAGGGTGTCCACGCAAGTTGCGTCCCACACCAAAGGCCTACCCAACTTCCATGGCATTATGGTCATACCATCTGGTCTCTTCCCATCGACGCGTGCCAAGCCATTGGGTTCTAAGACAGCTGGCACCCCGGCGGTGGCAAGAGCACGACGGATGAGATCATTAATGCTAGCGTGCCGCGCAATCCGATCTGCACTCTTACTGCATGAAAGGCCCTGGTGTCCGAGGCAGTCGACTGCTTCACCACATTGACAGCGATGTGGAGCCCCACAAGGAGCGCCCAATCGCAAACACGTAGCGAGCCGGAAGGTAGTGTCACCTAACATAGTGCCTATATTAGGTGACGGTAGTGCCTGAAGCATATATACATTTGAATAAAGCCAATTTGCGAACACTAATAATTTTAATCGTCGGCATTTTAGTTCGCGTCATGTAACTTATACCAAGTCCGGATATTGGGATGTACGCGCCATTACTTATTCTTCACGGTATATAATTTATCCGATATTCATATGGTCGGCTAGTTTATTCAGGTTGTCCAAAATAACAGCAACCTACCATTACCTGATTTGCGAATTGATAACGGATTAATTTGGATAAGCTGTATAAGTATACTATTATTAATTACCAGTTTTATTATTTCTAGTATAGCTGTTACTTTTTATATAATTATGTTATTATATAGTTATACCATAATTAATTGTAGACATATTATACTAGCCATAATGCAATATGGCTCATCCCCTTAATCAAGTATCGTGATTATATAAAGCCCAACATTTAAAGACGCTTTTAAAGTATATTCCTGCAAAATTTGAACAGAATCTATGCAGAAGTTTATGCGCTATTTCGGAACATCGATTTGGATTCATAAGACTTTATTACATGTATAAATTATAGATCAATATGTAGATAGATTAGGAAATGCATATTCATTCTTTTGCTTTTCATTAGGAAATGAAGGGAGAACCCTTAGGTCACCGTCAATGGATTAACACAGATTATACATTTCCCTAACTGACTGTAACGAATTAATTCTATTCTCTCTATATAATAAATCGATGGCAGCAAAGTAGAAACGGACATGTACAAATTCACAATTTTACAGGACAGCTGATTTAGTAAAAAATTCAAAAAAGACCGATTATCATGAAATTTTCTATGGTGCATTAAAATAACCTTCTTTATGAATTGTGTAACAAGTTTTATCGCTATATCGTTGTTTTTCTGAAATAATGTAGATGTCTTTTTTTACTCTGAAAAAACTTGAACGTAGAAGAAGAGATCTGCCTGTTATCCGTTTATACGTTGCAAACATGCAAACAGATTTTGTAGATATCTTTATTTACTTTTTTTAATATTTAACATTTTATTATTATCAATAAATGAGTTATCTACCACTAAACTCCATCGGTATCTATCAGTTAAATTCATTTATTTAGTTACCAAACCACGTAAAATATATATTTTTAAATAAAAATGCTATTTATTATTATGTTTTATTATTATCAAAAGGACCATTGCCAAATAGGTAAATAACAGACTGGTAAAAAATTAAAATAAGACTGATATAAGAACACGCCAGAATGTGACAAGTGACTGATGTTTTTGTTGACGTTTCATTAATCTGTCAAAGCTCCGAAGTAAAGGCGGACATATTCAAATGTCCGTTTCTACTGCGATGTCTTTATAAAATCGAGTGTAGATGTCCTTATTTACGTGGCAGATTTTCTTAATTATTATGAAATTTGAAATAATTTTAATACAGACTTGTAGATAGGGTTGAAATAAGCTCATTTTTGTAAAAAAAGCATTTTCGCAAAAATGTAGATGTCCGTTTCTACTTTGCTGCCATCGAAATAAGAGTAACTTGTAAATATGAAGACATACCTTCTCGACCTGGCGCATCACACGCAGCATGTTAAGCCCGGCGAGGTTCTTGAGCTCCTGCACATTCCACAGGCCAGAGCGGAGCAGTTCAGCAAACAGTTCCGGGTACCTGGACACGTCCTCCAAGCCACGCGGGACCCTGGGGATGTCAAATACTGGTTATTATCTTAATATCCATAATATACATATACCAAACGAGTCTAAAAGTCTGGCTGGGACAGACTGACAGACACTGACAGAGTGTTTGGTGCAACTTGAGAGAGGCTATGTATGAGTGGACTGCGATAGGCCCAGCTCGTATCATATAAGGATCTCATGTTATAGGATCGAGCCAATTGCCATCAACCGGGCACAAATCTGGGCTACGGGCGGCTACTGAGCAATTTCAAATGAAAAAATTCAGTAACACTGTCGGTTCCGGGAATCGAACCCTGGACCACAACCTTGTGAGATAGCATTAGACTACTCTGTTAGAGTCATACTGATCGTTCAGAGAATCGTGTTATAAAGTAAACGAGATACGTTCGAAATTTTGTGATGCAGAATAATATCTAAAGCTATCTGTCGGCATTCTACATTGAAATATTTTCAATGTAGCATGTATTTTATAGGTGTGAAGTCCTTTTCCATACGCCATTTGTAGATCTGATTCTCACAATGTATGTCACGGTTGGAATAATTTCAGTTTAGCTTAAAATACATAGGTATTGGAAATTCTTAGGATGAGAAGAAACCAAATTCAGTCTTGTGACTTAAACGGTGATGGAAACATCCAGGAATGGAGACGATGATAGACACCAAACAAAATATTACCTGCCTTATAAGTCCACCCAGAAAATTGTGGGAGATGAAATTACAGAAAAGAAAGTGATTGATAATAAGACATCTATCACCTGCCCCCAAGTCATGGTACAATGGATAAAGGAAGGTGAACTATGCTCCTGTTTTGAAACACTGGTAATGCTGTAAATGATAACATAACATCACGCGTGGAATTATTGAATTGTAAGGAATGGGTACACCTATACTGCCGTTTTAATTAAAAAGGGCACAAATAACATTCATGAAATTGAGTTATATATATATCCGGAATCAGGAAAAAAAGGCCTATCTGCCTAACTTTTTTTGTGATTTTTAGCAACAAAATGAACTGGAGATAGCATAAGCTTAAAGGGCACAACTGCAACATTTTTTTAGTAATTTTAACATCGATTTTCTCAATATTTACAAAATGTTAGTTGTGCCCTTTTTAATAATGACGGCAGTATAATACATCAACATTTTGCCAGTAATGTTAAAGTAATAATAATTAATCATTTTGAATCATAAGTTCAATAGCAGCAAACACTTTTGTCCAAAGATGAATATTAAGACTACTAAACTCAATGAAGTTACCTGTTCACGCCATCGAAGTCTCCCCCAATGCCAACGTAGTCAGCTCCAATCATACGCTTGATGTAGTGGAAGTGCTCTGCGAACAAACAAATAGCTTCAGCTTGGCACACTTACTATGCAATCCAACTAACAGTTCTGTTAGAAGTGAACTGAAATGACTTTATTTGACCTCTTGGAAGAAGAGAGAATCGAAGGTGTTGCACAAAATGAAGAGTTTAATAAACATTAATTTTAGAATTGTGAGAATTACTTAAAACTCAAGCCTTTTACCTAACGGGTTAATCAGATATCACAGAACTCCATGTTTAACGATCCTTGTGATGTACTACTTTCCTTCCGGTTGACTCTATCGACGACTGTACGACGCACCAGACTTTTTGGAAAACTTTTATCTTTCGGGGAACTTAATTAGCTACATAATACTGAAGCCGCGACTAACGTGACTACCTGCTGGCACAACGATAAACGCTCAGGGAAATCTAGTAAAAGTAGCTATGGGCAAACTGGACACAACATGTATCTTTGTGGTGTAATATTGTCAGAAAAGACGGATTGAATATTCTGTAAGACACCGCACAGCTAAACACAATGAAAAAAGTTCAGAGAATACAATAGATGTAGCCGTTTGGCCCCAAACTAGGTACAGCCTGTATCTCAGTGACCCAAGATTATCAGAAGAAGCCTTTGCATGGTCTTACTGAAATGTTTGGTTTAACTTTGAAGCAGTCTGAGTGAACTGTAAGACGCACAGCAGGCACAGCGGTTCAATATGGCTATCTAATGAGTTGTCAGCCCACAGGACGACCGACATAGAATGACGGGAACTCTTTTTTTTGTGTATGGCATCTCGCAGTTCCACCTGGAAGGTTGTCGTGTGCATAACCGTACTATCCTGTGCAAAGTCCTCTAGGCCTCAGCAAGGGCAAAAAACTTACAAACTGCTAAGGGGTAACCCTGGGGGGTATGAGCCTCGGTTTAGGGTGTCGCTGGGAGAGGACAGGTGTGCCGGGAACTGCGTCCGCGACCGGTTTTTATACGCAAAAGGAAGCAATAAGGCTTCATGCCACGTGATGCCTTCAAATTGGGGTTGAAAAATGGAGAAATTATTTCCATTGTTTTAGAAATAACAAAAGCATTTCACCACATTTAAGAAACAAATGACAGGCACGTTTTTTGCCTAATGGCAATTCGAACAAGCTTTTGCTTTGGCTTCGCTCACATGGACATTATCCCATGGAAACGAACACTGTGATAAAAGTATCCTTCGCCCCATCCCCGGCAGAGTAACTTTTACATTTATTACGTAAGTATGGATTTGCAAGTCATGAAGTAGATTGTTTACTAACAAGCATTGGTAAAAGAGATGCCTACTCGTTAGAACTATGAAGAAAATAAAAGTTAGCAAAGCTACTTTTTTAGTTTGTCAGACTTGTTTTTCAGTAGTGAATACAGAAACTCGTGTTACAAAACCAAAAACAGTCGTTTTCGGTCGGATCGTATCCGGGAACTGACACACAAGCGGGAATAACAGCGTCAGTCTCGAGTTTGTTGCGACGAGACGCAGCCTGGCCGGCCTGGGCACACACAATACTTCCGCCCCGGGTGGCGTCGGACCGGCTCGTAAAAGAGACGGTTGTTAGAGTCGCTTGTGAACGCCGGCCATTATTCTCGTTCATATAACTGCAAAACAGATGCCAGAGAATGGGATACAACAAACTCGCCGTCTAAGATGACAAAGGAAGAGGTATGTAAGAGGCAGTAGGGATACCTAAAGGATGATGTATGATGTTCGAATGGGCAGAAAGCATAGCTGACTGTTCTCAGAAGTCTGACTCTTGAACCTGATACTATCAATTTTTTTTTATTTGATTTGGAGCAGTTAACATGAGGGCCAGATCTTTATTTATACGCAACCACGTGGTGATTAGGAGGACAATACTCGTAACGACACACTTATTCGGTTAGATACATTCGGTTCGGCAGTGTTACTTAAAAGCAACAAAGCCGACTCGCAGCAAATTGCTACAATTTATAATCTGCGTTCAACAGGCATATTAATTGCCCCGATCAAATGAACCACTACCAATGCTAAGTTCTTGCTAGGGAGTTTTTATTTACCATCAGCTAATTTCTCGACTTCCGATCGGGATATTCCCGTAATATTTACGGATATCAGAAGCACGTTCGTTGGCCGCTGAACTAGAACTTGTGAAGATCGTCGGAAGTTTGTATTCCGTCGCGGTCCGACAGGGATGATCTTAATAAATCAGTCGCAGTATAAACATAGCTAACTAGCTAATACCGTGGCTTGGCTGCAGTATTTAACTGTTTTTATTTTGAGTAACATTTTAACGTTGAGGAAACGGAACCTTGATACGATCACCTTTTTTCATCAGTCATAGAGGATTTTCTCGAGATTTTTGCTTATCTTGGCATAACGTTTAATCTCATGACCAAAATAACCATTAGGGATGTGCTAAATCGACCGTTCCGACTACTCAGTGTAGTTTGGTTCGGAACATTGGTTGTGGGAGCCTGGATTGCTCTGGGCCGGTTTTTACTATGGGGATTAAATCTGGTCTCAAATAGCCATAAATAGAGAAAAACGAAAAGTGTCGTAAGACCTTTTGTGTTCAGTAATAATAAAAAAATGTGACAATCAAGCTTGCGTAACATAAACATTTTTGCTCCTGCAATTTGTGCAATATGACCATTATCTCCTGTATTCATTTTTTGTCTTCTAATTTTTTTTAATGGTTTTTTTTAAACTATAGTATGTAAAACATTGAAAGATATAAAAATTGATGAACTATCGGCATCAGAAACAAGGTCCAGGCTGCCGGTGGTCATGGCTCCAGAGAGAGGAACCTCCTCACTATGCGTCCATGTCCAGGAGTACTGACCCTGAGCCCTTGACCCAGCTGCGCAATGAAAGGCTCCTAAGGTGTTGGTCGAGGCTCTTTGATATTAGTCCATTAACCGTAACGACTATCGGTACAATGATTGCAGAGTCCACGTCCCACATATCGACAACCTCGTATGCTAAATCAAGATACTTGATTTTCTTATCATCCTCATCTTTGACGAGATTCTTGTCATGAGCGACAGTGATGTCAACAATCTGAAGTATAACAAGGCTGAAGGAAGTTCTCAAAACTAAAAATGTAGGGTAATCCAACTATTAACAGACTGACTACCGTACTGTTTCGTTCTAAGGATCGTAATATATTGATGTAGTAGAAAGTTCCGTCTCTCGTACTAGCGGCTAAATAAATCATAAGAGATTTCCCTTCATATCGTGCCGACGCGGGCTGTATACATTTGTATACATTATACAAGTATAAATGTATACGAACAATGATGTATCTGCGCATTATACCCAAACTTTTGGTGAATACTCACATATCTGATAGCAGTTACATTCGTATTTCTTTTTGGTGTAAACTTTGATTTGTTGGTTTCCTAGCTTCAAACTTGGTATGTTCATTTGATGTAAAACAAAAAGGATTTTTAAATATTTTTAATACCAGTGAAATTGACTTCACGATTCACTAGCAAACTTCACTGAAATGAATTGGCTGAGCATGAGGTGTGTCTTTGATTCTCATATCGATTAAAGTTTTACTGATTTTTTACATTAATAATGATTAGTGAGATAGCAGCCTAACATTCCGGAGTCTAGATTTGCGGCCGGATAGCAATAAGGCTCACCTCTATTTCATGGAGTTTTAACATAGCTCGTAACATTAAAGTGGTACACCTCTGCCTAACCACTTGTACACTGAAAACCAAATAGGTATGTCATCATCCCCCAAACAGTTTATTCCGGTAACCGTTCATAATAAACCTGAAAAAAAGAAACGAATAATGGCAATTGAAAACACGTAAGTCTCCTGGATTGGCACTATTTCATTCATAGTAATACAACATAGTAATACAAAAGGCACAGTTGAGCCGCTTGACGAAACCGCTGAAAGCGCCACAGTGTACAGCTATTCATAGTTAAACGATCATATCAATCAATATAATGACGGGGTGTTAATCCTAGAAATAATTAATAGCAATAGGATCAAACTATTGTAATCTGTTAGGCTGTCAATATGTGAATATATTATGTAAGCGGGCTCAAAGGATGCTGGAGAAGCTGATGCTATAGATGAGCTAGTTCAGGATACGACCACCACGGACTGTCTGACAAGTTTTTGAATATTTACCAAGACAAGTATGCATTTAGGCAATCTATCTTCAGAATAAGGGTTCAGTTTTTTCATTCGAATGAGAGGAATCCTAAAACGTGATCCGAGATTTAATATATGGTCGAGCTTTGATTGAAAACAGCTGTTACAACCATAGAAGTGCTTGCTAAACCAAATGAACATTTATTAAAATAAAAAAATAACGCACATTACAAGGAAAACCAAAACTTGAAAGGCCTAAGACTTTTTATTATGTACTCTGATGGTTACCTAAGTAAACAGTTATATGGTTTGTTCTGATTTCGCAACTAAAACGTGAGTTTACCCCAGTTGCCAGTAAATTGCGAAAGGGTGAAACATTCTTTTTTAATTGAGTGAAACCTTAAACACTTCGCTATTCTAAAAAACTTCAGTCACGTTACTCATGCCGCCATGGGGGCTGTTAACAAAAGAAAATGTTTTAAAACTTGAAAGAAGCCTTGAAAACAATATTTCGCAATGTTTTGCTTTGGTCATAAAAAGGGTCTGTTGATACTTGTAGGTAGGGTTTTAAAAAATGTAATAATTCGTTCTTATTGTTTAGAAGTGCCTAAACTACCGTCAATTTTGTAGGGGAAGATGTAGTGCATAAACGAGGGCACATGACTGAGAGAGCTCAATTTGGTGTAAACAACTATGGTGAAATAAAGTATCAGTCTACATTTAGTGATATAACATACTTGTAAATTGTCAGAGTAGGTACGTACCTAGGTAGGTGGCAATTGTTTTTTTAGCGTTTCGTATTTCGTAGTTTGTACGGAATCAGTATCGACAGCCGTTTGGGATTATTTGTATGCTGTAAAGGACACAAAACTATGCTGAAGCATGTACTTGACACGATTGATAAAAGCTTTATGGTAGCTTGCGTCAATCCTATACATTTTCGATTTCTCCATAAATTCAGTACTGTTGATAGAATATCAATTTGTGTAGTTTTCATTCAATTCGTCGTAACCAAAGTGATACATTCTATTAGTTCAGTAGAACGTGGTCCTAAAGCTGTTTAGGCTATAACTTACCAAGCATTCGCTATGAGAATGTGTGCCTGAATGCATTGCAAGCGGTGTTATTGGCGTATAGCGGGATGTAATGACTCTCCAACATATCCATGTGATTCAATAATCGGTGGTAACAGAAATAGTGGTTAAATATTCATTGGATTACTAGCGAAATTGCATGTTACGATTTTCGGTTGACCAATTTTGTCTATTGTATTAATTGTGTGCCAGGCTGGTGTCTACAACACCACGTTCAAAACGCGCATTGAAATTCGAATTTTGTCTAATTTCTATTAATTCAATAGAAATGAGAATTGGTATTTCAAAATTAATTTGGCATTACCGTGCTACCAGAATTTTTTGACGTTTGCATGCTTTTGTGAAATTGTAAAAAAACAGCTGGAGGGCCTAGAATAGTGACATTTAGTCCGACTAGCACAAGGGCCTAGACCAGTGACAGTCGCACTCAAAGCCTTTCATATTTCTAGAAGGTGTCTGTCACGTACTCCTCACTATTCAGCAAATATCTTACAGGACGAGTCAAGCGTGGGGTTTTAGGAGTTTTTGGAGAGATAGAGGAAAGGCAGTTGGTTTTACACCGCTGAAGGGTTCAGACGTGTTAGGTTAGTCGAGCTAAGTAAAGGTAGTCGGTTGAAGACCGGTAAAGTGCTAGAATGTCCTAGGTTAGGTTAGTAAAGTTAGCGTAGTCTTAGTACCAAGATGCATGTTTCAGTGGATTGTCGTAAGAGAGAGATTAATCTATATACATATAATAAAACAGTAAAAAAACTGTGTCTGTACATTGAATATATTAAAAAAATAATAATTGAGGCGGGTTTAGTCTATATACATATAATAAAACAGTAAAAAAACTGTGTCTGTACATTGAATATATTAAAAAAATAATAATTGAGGCGGGTTTAGAAACAGTAATAGAGCACGAAACCAACAAAAAATTTCTGTCTGTTTGTCTGTTTGTTTGTACACGCTAATCTTCGGAACTACTTGACGGATTTGAATGATTTTTGTTTTGTTGTATAGGTATAAAGTCTGAGCAACACATAGGCTATAATTTATCTTGGAAACTTGAACATCTGATGCACAACCGCAACAGACCAGCTAAACTATAAGAGATACAAAAATGGTACCTTAGCAAAAATTGTTTCACGTGATGAGCATTTTCTGCACAGAGAATAAATTTGAAGATCTGGAACACCTGAAGTGGAACTCCAAGAGCCCGGCTACACTATAACATATATGTATAGGAATGACGTCTTAGCAAGAGTTGTTCAGCCTGATGAGTACTCTCTGTTGTCGTATAAAATTTGAAGATCTGGAACAGCTTATGTGGAACTCCAAGAGCCTAGCTACACTATAACATATATAGGAATGACGTCTTAGCAAGAGTTGCTCAGCCTGATGAACACTCTCTGTTGTCGTATAAAATTTGAAGATCTGGAACAGCTGATATGAAACTCCAAGAGCCCAGCTACACTATAACCTATATAGGAATGACGTCTTAGCAAGAGTTGTTCAGCCTGATGAGCACTCTCTGTTGACGTATAAAGATTGTAGATCTGGAACACCTGTTGTGGAACTCTAAGAGTTCACTGTATAATTATAAAATAACATAAGCTGGGAGTACCTCCACGCGGTGAAGGCGGTAACAGTTTAGGACTGATTTTCGATGAAAATTCTAGGAATCATTGAAAATTTGACTGTACTGGCTAAAACTCCCATTTATCTTCGTGACACGTTACCGGGTAGGCTACCGCCAGTCACTTAGATTTTAATTGATCAGGTATTTTTCAGAATAAAACTATAACCATGCCTAGAAAGAGGTCAAAGCTTTCCCAACGTTCCAAAGGAGCTAAAAGATTGAGGATCATAAGATCCCAAGAAACTAACGAAGAGCGTCAGGATAGACTTGATGCTGTTCGAGAACATCAGGCTGCAACTCGCTCTGTAGAAACCTCTTTGTAGAAACCTCTTTAGAAACCTCGCTTGCGTTCTCAGCGTATTTATGCACTTACATCCAGGTCTATAGAGACCAGTGAAGAATATGATGAGTGACTCTCCGCTGATCGTGAACGTCATGCATTGTCTCGCGAGTCGGAGACGTTCACGGATAGAGAATTGCGCTTGAGTTCTCAGCGTATCTACGCATCTGCTTCAAGGTCTCTAGAGACAAGTGAAGAACATGATGCGCGACTGTCCGCTGACCGTGAACGCCACGCATTGTCTCGCGAGTTGGAGACGTTCACGGATAGAGAATTGCGCTTGAGTTCTCAGCGTATCTACGCATCTGCTGCTAGGTCTCTAGAGACAAGTGAGGAACATGATGCGCGACTGTCCGCTGATCGTGAACGTCACGCATTGTCTCGCGAGCCGGAGACGTTCACGGATAGAGAATTGCGCTTGAGTTCTCAGCGTATCTACGCATCTGCTGCTAGGTCTCTAGAGACAAGTGAGGAACACGATGCGCGACTGTACGCTGATCGTGAACGTCACGCATTGTCTCGCGAGTTGGAGACGTTCACGGATAGAGAATTGCGCTTGAGTTCTCAGCGTATCTAGGCATCTGTTGCTAGGTCTCTAAAAACAAGTGCGGAACATGATGCGCGACTGTCCGCTGATCGTGAACGTCACGCATTGTCTCGCGAGTTGGAAACGTTCACGGATAGAGAATTGCGCTTGAGTTCTCAGTGTATCTACGCATCTGCTGCTAGGTCTTTAAAAACAAGTGCGGAACATGATGCGCGACTGTCCGCTGATCGTGAACGTCACGCATTGTCTCGCGAGTTGGCGACGTTCACGGATAGAGAATTGCGCTTGAGTTCTCAGCGTATCTACGCATCTGCTGCTAGATCTCTAGAGACAAGTGAGGAACATGATGCGCGACTGTCCGCTGATCGTGAACGTCACGCATTGTCTCGCGAGTCGGAGACGTTCACGGATAGAGAATTGCGCTTGAGTTCTCAGCGTATCTACGCATCTGCTGCTAGGTCTCTAGAGACAAGTGAGGAACACGATGCGCGACTGTCCGCTGATCGTGAACGTCACGCATTGTCTCGCGAGTCGGAGACGTTCACGGATAGAGAATTGCGATTGAGTTCTCAGCGTATCTACGCATCTGCTGCTAGGTCTCTAGAAACAAGTGCGGAACATGATGCGCGACTGTACGCTGATCGTGAACGTCACGCATTGTCTCGCGAGTCGGAGACGTTCACGGATAGAGAATTGCGCTTGAGTTCTCAGCGTATCTACGCATCTGCTGCTAGGTCTCTAGAAACAAGTGCGGAACATGATGCGCGACTGTCCGCTGATCGTGAACGTCACGCATTGTCTCGCGAGTCGAAGACGTTCACGGATAGAGAATTGCGCTTGAGTTCTCAGCGTATCTACGCATCTGCTGGTAGGTCTCTAGAGAGAAGTGCAGTACGTGATGCGTGGCTGTCTGCTGATCGTAAGCGACATGCATTGTCTCACGAGTCAGAAACGTTTACCGATACAGAATCACGCTTGAGTTCTCAGCAAATTCGCACATCTACTAACAGGTCTTTTGACATGAGTGATGAACGTGATGCGCGACTAACTGCTGATCGAGATTATCATACATTGTCCCGAACACGCACACAACAAAATATTCATAATCAGTTAGAAAGTGAGAGAGAAAGGATTGCTGGAGTACGGCATGAAGAGACAGAAGTTAATTCAGTGTACCCTTGGGATCTGCTGCGGAGTAACGGGAAGAAAAGTATTTTGTTGTATAGTCTGGGCAACATAAAGGCTATAATTTATTTTGGAAAATTAACACCTGATGCAGAACCGCAACAGACCAGCTACAGTATAAGAGATATAAAAATGGTGCCATAGTTAAAAATATTCCACGTGAAGAGCATTTTCTGCTATGAGAATAAATTTGAAGGTCTGGAACACCTGCTGTGGAACTCCTAAGACCATGGCAGCGCTATAACATATTAAGGAATGACGTCTTAGCAAAAGTTATTTAGTCTGATGGGCATTTCCTGTTGACATACAAAAATGAATGATCTGGAACGACTCCAATCGTCTCGCTCATCCCGTTGTTTTCCCGTCCCCGGGCCTTAGAATTCTACATCAGACGTTTCAAATTTTCGATTTTGACGACCCCGTTGGCATAAGCAACGGGATCCGCGTACGAAGTCGCGGGCAGAAGCTAGTATTTAATAAGTTAAATAAAGTATAATAAGTAAGTCTAGTTAAAGTCAATGTCAAGACGCATAAGGACACCAGTTGTGGCGGACGTGAAACTGGTAATGTGTGCAGTACTCTGTAAGCGAGTTGTTAACTAATCTCCTTCAATGAACACGTCCTGGTAAGTGTGAGTGGTAACTGTAACTAACTCTTAGCTCATAGTAGCAGTTTGCGGTAGCGCAGAGTAGCTGTCAATAATCATGTTTTATTTTAGCATGGCGGAGCAGCTCGGAGCAGCTTCTTAATGTTATCACAATGTATACTATCATTTCATGTATTATGTGTCTACCTCCTAATCCGTACCTAGGCAAATATTCGTCATTTTCGTTTGGTTATAGCGAGACGGGGAAAGCCTTCCGCTACACTTTACATTCACCTCATACATACGACTTGTACACTGTACACTAATACACCCGACTATTGACTCATGTTGATTTTTATCTGACGCACCACAAATGGAAGTCAGTACCGTAATATTCACATTTCGATTAGAACAATCCATATTGTTCAGTGGTGAAGGCAGCACCATAATGTCAAACTATATTGATCAGTTATGTAATGCCGACTTGTACTTGTAGTACGAACCAACCAAACGCTGCTGTTGAATACTGCTTCTTAACCCTGTGGGAGTGTGGTGGGGTGTGATATACCCCACCCGTTGTTTTTGTTGAGATATTTTTTTATTTGTCAAAGCGACATTTTAGCGGCTTCGCGTAGCTGGAGCTGAGGTAGTGCGCGGGGGGATAGTGGCATGATCGCAGTGTTACGTCATTGCGTATTTTATTTTATCAGTCTTCTTAATATTGGGACACTTACACTGGGTATCTGTAGGGACTGGGCAACAACGAGCATGCAGCACTGAGGGGATAGTCGATATTTGCTTGCGCATCCGAACAGCGCTAAGAACATTGCCAATCGTTACGCACATGTCTCTACATTCCTAATCCATCGTTCTTCTCGCAGGTCTGCTGGAAGAAATGTCTAATGAAATAAGCGATATCTTTGGGCTCTTCTATGTTAATATATTGTCCTGCTATGTATCTGTGTGTACATAAATAAATAAATATATTGTGTTAGTATGGATAGTGGAGATTTGTAGCCGGATAGATATTGTTTGCAGGATTCAATATAAAATAAAAAGGTCAGAAAAATTACTAATAAACGCTCATAGGCGCCTCCATAATCTACAGAATTGATGTACTTACTTTTTTTCAGCCATTATTTTCGCCGGGCAGTCAGCAGCCGCTGTGTTATGCTTGTCTGGCTTTTTGAAATGCAATCAAGTAGCGCATTTTGGTTCGTCAGCCTTCTTTGGACATTCTTTTACTGAGTGAGCTTGATCACCACAGTGGCCGCAGGTATACGATGTCTGTCGACATGACTTGGCCGCATGTCCATACTGCTGACACTTATAGCATCGTGTGACCAAAGTAAATAAAAATAGACCACCAATGGTTTACCCTCACTAAACTTTATACAACGGCAAACCGCGAGATACAACACGCGTGGCTTGAGT
The DNA here is from genome assembly GCA_950022335.1 of Eurois occulta. Lineage (NCBI taxonomy): Eukaryota > Metazoa > Arthropoda > Insecta > Lepidoptera > Noctuidae > Eurois > Eurois occulta. The sequence goes on along the minus strand of OX465477.1, from coordinate 29,374,575 downwards.
TTCAACTAAAGTTTCAACCTCAGTTTTAAACCTAAACTTCTGTGTATAACTTAGCGATAAGTAAAGAGTAAGTTTGTATCACAGAGTTGAAACAAAAGGTTCGATCATTAAACAAATAGTGTACCAAGTCAGTTCTCAGGGAGGATCTTGAAATAAAGTACTTCGGATTGAACGGAGAACCACTGTTCTCTAAAACAATGACGGAAAATATTGTGAGGAATATTATGTTATGAGGCATGGCCTGGAACCAAAAATTCGAAGACACTGAAACCCGCAGAGGGTGGATAAAGTCTATTTGTTTATACGCCAAGAGGTCCGCGTAGTGAATTGTATGCCACTCAAAGAGAAGATGCTTGCGATCCAGCAGTGAAAAGCAAAAACGTTAATGGCTGAATATTTAGGATTGCTTGAATCAATTGAAATACTTCAATGTATAATTTACTTACGTAAATCAGATCTTCTAGTGTTTACCAAGGAAAAGTTTGCCCCTGTTCTCACACTGGACATTTTATTTAAATTCTCCAGAGGTTCTTGCACAAACGCGCGACAGTACGCGTAAGTTTACGAACATTTTTTAAAATTTAATGTACAGCTATCCTGTAACACTACATAAAATCTCGACTGTAATCCTCAAAGGGTTAGGCAGAGGCGCACCTAATAGTACATACACCAACATTTTGCCAGTTATATTAAAGCGTCATGTGATAGGAGGCAAGCTTTTTGCCACCAACTGAACTGTAACATTTTTGTTTAAAATCTATGTTTGACAAGCACAGGCAGCATCATCATCATCAAGCACAGATAGCATGCTATCACTCATATGTAAATAAATAGGCTTGTTCGATTTGCAATCGAGTATTTTAAATTTGAAAATAGTTGTTATTTTCATTACTTTTAGTCCGCGCGTTCTTGCTCGAAACACAAATGACCATAGAGGATACTGCACATCAGTGCAAACGTGATACAGGTAGGTATTAGAAAGATTCTAATGACGTTTTTAGGATAAAACTTCTGCAATGTTTGTCTAGTGGTACCGTTCAAGTTTCAAGGGTCAAGCGGGGCTTACGGGTAGCCGAACAAAATATTGACTGTCATTAATAATGTGGTATTAGTTGTACTTGCTCTTATCTTAGAGCAGGAGCTGCTTCTTTACATGCGACGGCAACATATGACTTGTGTGTTGAATTATAATATCTATTTGCTTTTACTGGCTAGAAAAAGAACAGTAAATACATATGTATATAACCAGAGGACCTAGGTAAAGCGGCAATTGCTTTCAAAGCTTTTCAGATTCCTGCAATGACTAATTTCGGTAGCGTATGTCAATCTAATACGTTTTTTGACTTTCTGTTTTCAGAATCACAGATAGAGTTTATATTTGTTTAAGCTTTTAGGTCATGGTGATTAAGGTTGCCTCTCTAGCTTCTTCTAAATCTAGACTATACTGGGTGATTTTTTAAACGTAGGCACGTACTTTATTTATTTATTAAACATTTTTGCACAAGTATAAACTGTACAAAGGCAAACTTAATGCCTTGGTCATTTTCTACCAGTCTACCTTATGAGTTATGACATGTGATGTAGGGACAATACGCTCATGGAAATGACCAACTTTTTCTATGGGACCGAAGATGAAATCGCGAAAAATCACATTATGCTGCTCCATACATAGCTTGTCGTGTAGCTGGAAAACATGTAGGCAACAGGCACATTTTTTTATCATATTTCATATTCTCCCACAGTAAACTTTGTTCATATTTACGTGTTCTTCACTCCCTTGAAAGTATTGCCCACGTTCAACCAATCACTCAGTATATACTTAATCTTTATTTTATTACGAATCGAGAGCCATTGAATACGACGGCTTAATCTTCAGCAAGGCAAGTAAGCACGCACTAATTATAGCCTTCACAATAGTCCGTGATTAAGTGGCAGGATCCCGGCTCCAAGTCGTGGGAATCTTTGCCCAACTGTGGGTCTAATGGGCAATTACGAGGTACCTTTGTTTCGCCGTGTTACAGCGTGTTGCGGCCTAAATGCGATGATTATGTAAATTGTACGCGTATGAGTTAATTTTCTGTGTTATTTGCATTTGGATTGGCTGGTTTAAAGCGTAGTTTTGGGGTGGATGTAGTTTTATCAGTTTAAACACTTACATGTACAGTTGTACACCAATACTTACGTGTATCTATTTATCACAGCCCATTTAATGGCTGTCTGCGATTGCGTGCGACTGAATGAAGTCGATTAATAAATCATTAATTTGAATGTCTGTTTTAGGTAGTGACCATACTTATAGACTTGAATTGATCAGAACAGAAAACGCTATGTCCATGGAGTACCAGCTGATAGGCCGACACGGTGTCGAGTCGCGACGTCCAAACCGGAACGAAGCGAAAATGTCTTTTCGACTTCGTTACTGGCTCGGGCCGATCACGGACAACATAAGTCAATACCAATAATAAAGGACAATGACCAAAGTTGGTACCAAAAAGTCTCGCGCCTCAAAACCAAAATATTATAGTAATTAGTTTCATATTTTTTTACGGCATTACGCGCCGGGGATTTGATTTTTGAACTGGAAATATACTTTTCGAGTTTAAAAGTACGAATATTGTTTTACTCCCTTTATATGACGTTCCGTTTCAACTGAATATAAATGACGTTCCGTTTCAATTGAACAAACCCTTGTCTGTCGAGCGGACTCTAAAATTAATTACAATTAAGTAAGATCAGTACACCAAATCGATTTAGTTTGGTTTATTGCTATTTGCAACAAAATAGATTTTCTCAGCCTAAAGATTTTGATTTATCGATTACATCCCTAAATCCCGACTAGTTTATAGCACTTACTATACTCTATGGTTTATAGTTATCTTATCTGTGGCATCTGACATTTGTACTGTACTGACTGACTATTGGCAATGTAAAGGTCTAAAATAAAATCGAGTTTCAGTCAAGCATACTGTGGATGTTACTTTAACTCGTAATTCTTACTAATATTAGTGTATTACGCTGTTTTTAGAGCAATAATGTAATGTATGTGTGTTAAAATACGTCGTTGGTAGCGTCGAAAAAATAGACCTACTTTTTAGGTTAGTTTCGATTTTATAAAATAACTCTGAAACGCGGGTTTTTTTTTCAAAAATAATTTTTGTAGGAGTTAATACGATCAGTGTAGTCTATAAAAAACAAGGTTTGATTTTGATGCAGCATGGTACGGGATTCCATACTTCCATGAGCATTCTCTTTTTCAATACACTTTCTCGAAAACTGGTTCTTATCGCACTACGATTAGGTTCAACATGCAATGTATTTCACACACGTGGATTTTTAATATTTTTTCCGAACACGTGCGCGAAATAAAAATTTTCACAGGTACGAGTAATACCTACGTAAACTAAGTCCAAATGGGTTCAATGACTATAATCGGCGGTGATTGTTTTTTTTTAAATCTCGACAAAGAGATAGGCGTCTTTACGGCGTAAATATTTTTTGAGTATTTAAATTATGTTTATAAATAGAATAACATATGTACTTAATTAGATAAACATAATTATTTAAAACAAATGTTTACTTTTATGAACAAATTAACGTTTATTTCTGTTATAAATTCAAAAATATTTGAATTATCTAGTTTTCATATTATGCTGTTCAGCGGCATCATACCTTTGCTTCTTGTTCATCCTGGCGAAAGCAAAGCGTGGAAAATTGGCAAATTGAAGCATAGTTTACTTTATTCTTGACAAAAATACTTTACGTTCTAATATATTTTATTTCTTCGAAAGTGTATTGAAAAAAACGTCGTTTGATACGCGTGGGGATTTGTTACTTCAGTTCCCGGCTTAACAAAGATCCCCACTTATATCAAAATATGTATACTATTAATTTCTTCTCTACATTACCGCATTTTAATACAATTATATTAACACACCTTACTATAGGACAAAGGCGTGAGTTTGTTTACGCCAGCACGTCTGAACTACAATGCCCACTTACCAGCAACGTCGGATATGGTAGCATTGGGAGCGCACTTCACGAAGTCGGGGAAGAAGTTCACCATGATGATGCCGCCATTTTCTTTCTGTAGACAAATATAAACCTAGGATTAGATTACGTTATCATGAAGTTTCAAAGTTTATTAGCAGTAGTATTCTTTGTGTTGGAGCTCGATCAGGGTAGTATGTGCTACGACCACAGCTGTGGTTCTGTTCGGTGTGGTATCAGGACACTTGCGCGAAGGACACATGCGCGAACCCAGTTGCGCGAAAAGACATAATATATCTTTCAAGACATAAAAGTCAAACCATGCACCATTTAATCGAGCAGCACTATTCATAACAAAAATGTGCAGTGACTTACCAGTGACTGTATGATATCATCCGGGACGTTCCGCTTGTGGTTGCAGAGGCTGTAGACCGAGGAGTGCGTGAAGACCACGGGGGCGCGGGAGAGGCGGATGGCGGCCCTGGTGGTGTTCTCCCCGACGTGGGACAGGTCCACGATCATGCCCAGCCGGTTCATTTCACGCACCACTTTCTGCAGACAATTATGAGGAGGTTGAGGATCTGTCTTAATATAAAGGGCATCCATACTGAAGTTACTTAAAGATTTCTTTCACAGTTATTACGCCTTGTATCTTTCTGTTTTTGACCATTCAAAAATACCTGTAACTGGCTTACTAGAAACAAAAAAAATGAAAAAAAAATGCTTTAATATTGATTTCGATTTTGACTTCTTGTTGAGCAAACTTTGAAATTTTAGTGGACAACGAAGAACAAAAAGTTATTAAATGTTCTAATTAAGCAAAATGTTGTTTCAGAAAAAGTAACTTTGGTTTGGATGCTAATGATCTTTTCGATAGCAGATGAATATTTCTTAACGCAAGCCGCCAGCATTTTAAAATGTTTGCTTGACTTATTTGTGACGGGTTCACTTTTTATTTACTTGTTTTACAAATATAACTTCAATAATCAGTAAATTAGTACTAGTGCTTAAATTAATTCAAGCATCGTGCTATTTCTGTCACGTGCAAATGATTAACTGAATCTGAACGATGTTTCAAATGAGTTTAGCACTGAACGTACCTATTTAGTGATTTGTGGTACAAGCGGGCAATAATCAAGCGCATTTACATGGCACGTTTCTTCATAAAATTACAGGCACGCTCACAAGGTCGATTTACACGATACGATATTAAATCTGCAAAATAATGGTACTTCCAGAGGCGATATTATTCACGCGACTGCAATGAATCTCACATCGTATTGGATATAAAGTTCACGCTTATGTCGATGAGAAAATAAGTTGTGTGGGCCTTTGTGCATTTATGCTCTGCAAAACTTTCGCATGGCTGAATTTTGATTGGATGCTTTTATCAAAATATTTAAGGACTAGTTAAATAATGTTCCTGTCTGCTACACTCACATATTCAAAGTGTAAAATTGGTCTTAGTGGTACATTTTACGCCTCTATTTTTTTAATCTATTTAGAGGAGCTTGTGGCTAAATAAGAACAGCAACTCGGGTCGATCATTAGGTTAAGCCGTGTTTACCTAGGTTGGTCCGTGGATGGGTCCCATTACATACCGAGTTTCCTCCGTGCTTCGGAAAGCACGTTAAGCCGTTGGTCCGGGTTGTCATTTGTAGATCTTTGGCAGTCGTTACAGGTAGTGAGTGACCCGAAAGTCTAACAACCAGTCTTACCAAGGGGTATCGTGTTACCTGGCGCTAACTGGGTTGTGGAGGTCAGATAGGTAGTCGCTCCATGTAAAATGCTGGTATTTAGGTGCATCCGGTTAGACTGGAAGCCGACCCCAACATGGTTGGGAAAAGGCTAGGCAGATGATGTATTTAGTCGGTTTTTTAGTTTTATTTAAAAAGTGAACTTTAGAGGGTTTGGAGAAAGGACTTAGAGCAAAACTTTAGAGCTCAATTGTCAAGTTAATATTAGTAAAGGTAATAATAGATTGAAAATGACACTAGTTTTAGATCTGCAACACTTTAGGAACTGATCTTAAATTGCTAGAAACAGTGATCAGTGATTTGTCTTGTAAAAAAAAAACTACGTTGCTCTTAAATAATGATATGAAAGCTCTAGATCCAGAAGATCAAGTGGTTGGTGAGTGATGTGGGTTTTGTAGAAAGTAAAAAGAACTTTTGACTAGTTTGAATAAGATTCGATATTTAGCTTTTGAGATGTAGGACATTTTCGTAAAACTGCAACTTTGTAGCTTGTAAACATTATTATTTACCATAAAAATTGGGTCTTTGAACGGAACTTCCAAAACGCAATACAAAATACACGTTTGAAAATAAATCCTCATTATTTTCGGTGTCCGTATTTCAGACAGCACACCTTTCGACGGAACCTTACCGCTTGAATATTCGGCGGCCATTTTAAAAACCCCGTTCTAGTCACATTTAAATTGCGTTCTAAATCATCGTTATGTACCTATTTATTGCACGGTCAATGGTGTGAGCGAAAGCGACTTTTGATTAATATTTTATTTGTTCCATGCACTACTTTGTCCATAACACTTGGCCCAGCAGTGGGATTGGCCTATAATCTTGCCACTGATGGGCCACAGGGTTTTTATCTGTGAGTGAGGGAATGGACTGTAATGTACCACGCGAACTGCGCGATTGGTAATTTCTATATTATCTTCTTTACCTTTTACCGTTTCGAGTGCAGTAGCGATTTAATCAAGTCAACGAAGTATTAATGCGCTCGACTGGGTTCGAAGTTACGACCCGTAAGTCTCTAAACTTTCTCCATAGCATGAAAATAAATATTTGTTTTCTTCGGTTAGAGTTTTAATTTTTCAGAATCGAATGCAAGGCTTCTACAGCTGTACTGAGCGTGCAATTATTTAAAGTTTTCTCTTTAGCTTGCACCTCTTCGAGAGCTTCATGAAAATTTTATGACAATTTCGGCTTCAACGGTTCTGTTCCAACTGATTCTATATTAACATTTGACTTTTTAAACTGGGTCCGCGCGTTGTGTACTTAGGACGTAGGACTGAGAGTATTATTTTAACCATTGTGGCGACATTGGCGGGGAATGTTATCATTTCCTCCTTCAACTTTTTTAATGCATAGACTTGTGTAAACGTTGGTTTATTTGTTTGAAACTACTTTCTCTAAGCGTATCATTGGTAATCTAGATGGAGTCGGCCCAGGATGTTTGTAGCATACAGTGCATCGCTTGTGATATTTCTATGTTCTAGGGCGAGGTCATCTCCAACTGAACACGATTTTCTTGCTTCTGCTCACCTGGGTCCTTATCTGGTAACCACGCCTATATTAGCCTATTTTTACTTAGCGCGTGTTATGAGTGTGATGACTCACCGCTGTTTTTCATTAAGCGTTGTTTTAAACTATCCAAACTGTAAATCCGTACTTCCTTGCTACCCGTTTCAAGAATTAATTAATTCAGGTCGAGGCTTTCACGATGTTACAGATTTACCATGTAACTAATATAAATAAATATTTATTTTCCTTATTCAGTTACTTCAGAACATATCGTAATATCACGCCTGTAATCTCCGAAAGGTCAGGTAGGGGTGTACCACAGGGTGTACCCAATGGTGCATCCACATTTTCGTTTAACTCCCATATAATAGGGGGCGAGCCTTTATTTCCATCGACCGGGCACAAATCCAGACCCCGTGGCTGCTACTGGGAATTTCCAGTTGAAAAAAACGAATGACACTATGCTCGACCCGGAAATTGAACCCAGGACCACGTGCTCAGCAGTCGCGCTTGTGAACACTGGACTAACGAGTCAGTTAACTTGAGAACTTTATAAAATAAGTTTTGTTCTGCAAGAAATTGCGCAAGTATAAAATTAATCCCTATACTGTTGCCGAGGACCTCCTTCTACCCCTGATTTTCAATATCCTCCAAAGACAATTTAGTTTTCAATATTGCGGGCTCCTCCGAGGAGCCCGGATCTTAATTGTAGTGCAACTGCAGCAAGAAAATTTTAATGTATTACTCCATTTCATGATAATTCTCACAATAATTCTCAAGCAAAATACAACTTAGTATTTCAAAAGATTTAAAAATGAATGTGCGTGACAGTAAGTGTAGGCTAAAGATACAACTCGACACAATTTGGAGATAAAATGTTATGAAATGTTCCAGCGTACAGTCGCGAGCCGTACACTAGCGCAGACTATTCTACGAGTAAATGCTAATTTAATTCGGCCTTAATGCAGTCGGACAGTCACACCGGTTACCTAATTGTTTGTTTAATATTAATTAAAAGCAACAAATTGTTTTGACTTTGGTCCAGTAAGTAAATAAAAGTCTGTTTCTATTTTTACGGTAACTGGTGTCCGTTTAAGCAAAGCGTTTGCTAAAAACAGCCGCGCGGGTCGATCGCCAAGATTAAGCAACGCTTGTCGAGGTCTATCCGCGGCTGGCTATCCATTGCATAACGAGCCCCCTTCATTCGTAGATACGTAGTTACGGCAGTCAGACGCCAGGGGGGATGGAGTTGTTCAGTAACTGGGTGGTGGAGGTTAGATAGACAATCGCTTCCTGTAAAATTCTGATATTCAGCTGCATCTGGTTTAACTGGAACCCGTCCGAGTTGTATTTGGAAATAGACTACGCAGATTGTTTTTTTCTTCTTTTTTGAGATGACAAAATATAACCTATGACTATGCTTAAAAATGCCCAGTATCATGCAAATTCGAAATGACTTGCCCATGTTCAATAAATGCCCTACATCATCTTGCCAACATTTAAGATTACCCATAGTATACTATAACCTAACCATTCTACCGATCAATATCAAAAACATTTCGAGATATTCTAAATAGCTGCGAATACTTCGTAAATTCCGCCAGTATGATATTAATATAGCGGCACAGTTCTGTGGGTAGGTGGGCAGACATCATCGATTAACTATCAACTTAATTGATGCCATTCATCACTACCACTGTCTCGCCGGCACATTCATCTTCCTAGAATTCTAACGTAGGGCTGGCGAACGCTTTCGTATCTTTGATTGTTATGTTAATTTATATTATGACTGTTTGGCATCGAAAACTGGGTAATTAAAGGCTTCATATTTGATTTATATTTGTCAAAAATAAAATTTTTTGTTCATTCTATCTCATCATCATCTGCCTAGAATTTTCCCAACTAGGTTGGGGTTGGCTTCCAGTCTAACCGGATGCAGCTGAATACCAGTATTTTATATTGAGCGACTGCCTGTCTGACCTCCACAACTCTGTTAGTACTGGGTAATACGATACCCCTTGGTAAGACTGGTTGGCAGACTTTCGGGCCACTGATTACCTGTAACGACTGTCAAAGATCTATAAAAGACAGCCGGGACCAACGGCTTAATGGCATTTCCGAGGCACGGAGGGAACTTGGTATATAATGGGAGGTCACCCATCCACGGACGTCGCGAGAAAGAGCTCCTTTAAATATGGTTTTAAATTAACGCTACGTTTTTGAACATTAAAATTGGTTCTCGTTTCATTTAACATTTGATAGAATTTGCGCCCGCTAAATTCTAAAACATGTGATTAGAGCCATTCTCCGCTATGTCATACATAGCTCACTGTTGCCAACCCTACAACAATAACAGCAATAAGAAACAAGAGGATTCCGTTCTAATTACACGAACGAGCGCCTAAATCATCAGCGTAATGCCGAGCTTACACGAACCGCACAAAAACATGTCTACAGCTCAAAACTCGCTCCTGGACTGAGATGGCGAGAGGAGCATTCATTTAACTTCGGAGCGATGTCTCCGCGACTATAATAATATGCTAATGAAACGCAAGCTTATGGGCTAGCGATTATATTTCAATTTCGCTGCTCAAGGTTCCACCAAAATGGCGGCCCTAAGACCCCATTCACGGCCTCGCACCCCAGGCGATGAGGCGATGCGTCAAACGACACGCCCGTGCCTCAATTGTTTCTACACATAAATATTGTTACCAGCTTTTGTAAGGTGAGCTAAATAGAAAGCATACTTCACTGTGATAGTGAAATTTTCATTAAAGAATAGGGAACTTTCGCGTGAGTAGATTGAGGTCAAGAGTGGCTGATTTCATTTTAAAAAAAGAGTACGCTCCACGCCGCCGCTGTGACTCGAAGCTTGCTCTAATAACTTCTTTATTTGTTTCCCCAAAGTCGCTGTTGTAAGTCGCGTGAACTCGCGTGACGCTGGAGTGTATATATCGTGGCCAAGTGGTAGGTAAGCTGCGGAAGGGCCGAGATGGTGTTTTATGAGGAAATTCGGAGTGTTCGCCAATGTTACTTGATTTGAAGTGGCGTAGTTATCTTGTTTGTTGAGTAGACAGTTGGTCTTATTGAGAGCTTGATGTGTTTCGCTACTTATTTATCGTTGTTATGTCACAAAACTGTTCAAATAAATGACCGGCTTTTTATCTGATTTGCTTTATTAATGTATCCGAAGTAGTTGAGATCGTTCTACGCTATGTACCCTACAAATGCTGTTTTTAATGTTGACTGTCGTGATGGTCCGGTATTAAAGCCTTGTTTCTCATGCATAAGGTTAGGCTGTTAACTTTTTACATTCAAATGATTGAATTAGTCTTTTTTCTTTCATTCAATTCTTTGTCTATCTTAGACGTCACTGGTATCGGGGAAGGAAATCATTGTGAGGAAACCTGGACTTTTAATTTATATACCTAAGTAAGAACATGTGTGACGATTAATGCTTTATATGTTTGAAAAGAACACCTTACCCAACAGTGGGCTGTCATACTGCTGGGCAAAGTGCGATTTATTTATTTATTTAAATTGTTGCGGCCATGTTTAGTCTTCAACTCTGATAATTCGTGCATATAGTTAGCAGTCTATGTGACTGAATAGTTTTGTTGTTGATCACTTTGTATCCAGAGTTACTGACGTGTAGGAGCACCCAGAGGTCACGTCAGATGGAATTAATTGGAAATTAATGAGTTTGAAAATTATATTACATTAAGGGAGCTCTGCAAGTATTTTTAAAAAGAGCCAGCTAGAATAAAAACAACTTTTTGATTTTCGTTTCGAATGAATTTCTAATGAAATGTGGTTTTGAAGTTATCTGAACTCTAACCTCAGTTGGATCAGACGACTCTTTAGACTATATACAGAGAACTGCTCCGATAACTACTCGAAAACTTAAGGACAGTCTCTTTAAAACGTGAAAAATTATATCCATTTTCTGATCGTGCATCATATTTTTCACTGGATTTTTCATACATAAAATCAACCGAAAATGAAATGCTACGCTAAACTATCCGAGCGCGAGAACAATTCGTTCGCAAATCGATAGGATGGTCCCCGGCGGCTCCAGTGGTCCATAGTGGGCGACAATCGACGACAGTGTAATAGTAATGAAAATAGAAATCAACTAATTGGTTTCAACTAGTTCAAGCCGCTGGAAATGGAACCGTTCGAATTAGCTCGTTTAAACGAGCCTCGAGGCACTTATTAAAGACTAGCAACTTGCCCCTGGTTTGCACGGTTTTAACGATTTGACAATTGATTTGATTTCTTTATAAGTACCTACACTCCGTCTAAATATAAGTAATCGCATCGAATCAATGGATTACCTAATCCATTACCGATGCACACAACTAATAGATTAGTACTCGAGCTGCCAAAAGTAAAATAAATGGTTGGACTCGAATTCGAATCTATGGTGCTTTGATAATAGTCCAGTAGATCGTCACGTTAAAAGAAACGTCAATGGCGTTTATTAAGCCCTCAATAGTGCAGTTGTATGGTCACTATTTAATATATTATACATAAATGATCCCAGGATAATTTCTTGAAAAAAAGGTGAAAATTGCATCAAACCCCGTTACAAATATACTAGAACGACGACGGTGTATCAGTGACATTGACAGACAGAAGAAACTTTAATTTATTATGTCTACAGATATCGACGAACGACTACTTAAATACCTACCTCGATCTTATTTGTACTTTTCTCGTTATCTTAAGGTAATTCGGTGTATTTGCTTAAGTTAATTAACTTAGTTAAATTGAGGATTGAAGTAAAGCTTAGTTGAGGTTTAACTTTATACTTCTTACTGATCATGGTTTAAGGTGAATTGCTCATTGGATTTCTTCGCGTAATACTTTAATTTATTTTGTTTCAGCGTAAAAGGAACTTCTTTAAAGGTACTTGGGAGAGGTTCAAGGATCATCATGCCTAGTCTGTCTTTTACCAACCTTTTTAAAATCGGCATCCAGTATATCTGGATGCCACTGAATACCACTATTTTACATGAAAGGGCTGCCTCTGACCTCTAACCTCTACAGTTGCCAGATTTTTAAGCTTTAATCTACCCGTAACGATTGTCAAAAAAATGCAGCCTGGATCACCGGCTTTACGTGCTTTCCAAGGCATGGATTGTCCCCTATCTGCCCAGATTATGTAACGGATGGTCACCCATCATCTGATCCACCTTAGCAAGGGTAACTTAAAGTTGGACCACCCGTGGGGCTGTTATTACTTAGTCACAAGAAAAGCTAGAGGAAAATGTTGGGAATTTCCAATTTCAGTTATCGTTGTTTAATGTCGATCTTCCCTATATACTCTGTCTACACCCAGCATTTATCTGAGTCTGATGATATTAGGTATCGTAAGTGCCACAGTACACGCCAGTATCACGTGAATATGAGGGTAGTCTCACAATGGTTCCTACTCACGGTTCAAATATAAACACAAGTTGCATTTCTATAGCTTCTGTAGGTAACAGAGAAGGATTGTTCTGTTATCTACTAGTTGTCACTTGAAGTGTATCAGAGATTAAGTGCGATTAAGACAGTGACCGCTCTTGAACGCAGTTTAGATGTGTTGATCGGTCTGATTGTTCAGTTCCAATGGTGAAACTTACGCCAAGAATACAGTAATAAACAATAATGTTTATTAAATATACAGTTTAACTTCGATGCCAGTGAGGTCCGAAGGGTATTAAAGCAGCGTGCCTGCTAGGGCAACCATCATCAATAACCGCACAGGGTTACCACGCGTCCATTCTCCTCCACCTACTCCAGACATAAGTCCCACATTCCTTACAAAACAAATCGACATTTTCAGCCTTCCATATTAACAGTGGCCGTGCAAACAGACACTCGCTTAGCTCTTACAACACAAACAATAAAGTTCAAATTTGCTTACCTCTCCAAATTCGGTCAGTCCATTGGCCACGGGTGCTTCGTTCGATGAGTCGGCCCTGAAAGGAAGGAATAAATGACGCAAAAAGGAAAACAAATGTACGAAAAAAAGATACATATATGTACAAAAAGATACGCTCGCCATTGTTCATTCGCAACGCTTTCTTTGGCAGTCGTCTGTAGCACAAGATATTGAAGTGCAGAAGGACCAAGATAACAAGCTCATACACATAAAAGAGACGAATGGAATAAGACGAAAAATACTCATAACGTGGACCGAAGTATATAGTGGTCAGATATTCATACGATTTTTTTATTGCGTCCCTAGAGGAGTGGAGCAGAAAGTTATAAAAAAACGATTTCGTGAAAGATCCATGATAATCCGACCACTATAAACTTTGCACCTTTTTGACTTATTGCACTCGACTAATAGCAGTACATGCAATTTAAAAGGAAACGCATACTCAGAACTACTCGTGAATAGGAAACTACTCGCAACTGCAAGCGAGCCATATTTTCTTTTATTACAATGCATTGTGTGCTGAGGTTGTTATCGAAAATTCTCTTCTGTGAAACTTCTGTTTTATTTATTTTATATTCTAGACTATTCTAGAGCATTAGTCTAACGGCTAGGTATTTCAAAGTTGGCTGTTCCGCTAAGTATAGAGAAATGCTTTGCCCGGGGTGGGCGCTTGCATGCACGACTTCTGAGTAAAACGTTCAAGGGAAATTATTGTGGGGATAACAATATTTTGCTGGTTCTGTATTGTACTGCCTTCAATTAACTTTTACGGCGTGCGTGCTCAGTAGACTGTGCTAGACTGCCCTTCACTGCCCATTTAAATTTTTAGTGTTAAATATAATTGGACGATGGAGGGCTTAACACATGATTAGCCTATAACGTACCCACTGCTGGGACACACATCTCCTCTCTGTGATGTTATTTCAATGCATAGCCGTTGTGGGTTGATGGGTGTCATAATATATCATTGAATTCTTGGTTCAAGGCAACACCGGTTCGAATCTTCAAATATTTATTTTCAATTTCTCAGACCACTTAGCAAAACAAGAAACTGTCTCCCTAACACAATAATTTATTAATCCATTTGTAAGATTGAACTTTATTGAGTGGCAGCGTTAAATATGTAATGGAAGCGACGGCGCGCTTGGAAATTGGTTGTTATCGTCGCTTCCACGTCACGAGACACCGCTTGCAACATTGAATACATACAGTGTTAATATCTTTAGCGTTGGCTAATTGATACAAAGGGTTGACGATGACGTCCTATTAATTGAAAATTCTCGGTTCATTTGGTTGTAACGTGATAACGTTTGAGAATTTGATAACTGTTGACGTTGCGACAAAGATACCGCGTGCGGAAGCAAACGCTGTGTTACTCGAGAGTGGCTGTCATACGCCAGAGATTGAACGGCTGCCGTGAATGGCAAAACAATGTTTTGTTACCTGCTATAAAACATTGACGAATAAAAGCAGCCAGCTATGAAACACAGGTTTTTAAAGTGAAAAACTTATTTAAAAATATAGCCAACGGGGTTTTATTACATGTTGATGTTGCCAGCTACTATTTACGTGACTGGTAAAAGGTTGAATATACAGGATCAAACATAGAATAAAATAAATGGTTTTTGAATAAATGACATTACTTTGTGGTATTTGTTTTATCATCACTTCTCTTAACACTGCGAGCGGAAATATGGTGAGGAATTCGAAGACACGTGACATTATCAACTCGTACAGGGCCCGCGTGGTGGAGAACAGAGATAAGACCTGTGTCGCCGCAGCTCAGTGGGAACGTTGTAGACTGAATATTATGCTTAAAAAAATACAATAACCTACCTAATTGAGCATTAAAAGAAATGCCTTTTGAACCACAGCCAACTTCTGAGCCCTTGAACTATTGCCTTTTTCAAAATCATACAGATTTTATGTACTTGTAAAGTAAAGAAAGAAAAGATCCGAGAGTAATAAATACTTTACTATATTAAATAGATTTTTTATTCGTTTTTATGAAAGATCCAAGCGGTATGTACAATTATACAAACTAGTATTCCTGTACAAAATAAATCAATGTCTTGTTGTGACCATTAGCAAACTACGAAGTTGTCCAAACTAAGAACAAACTCGTGGCCGACAGTGAGACCGGTACTACCTACTGAGGCATTTAACTCCGTAGCAAGTGGCCGATAAGTCCTTCGTCCGTCAAGTAAGGATGATTGATGGTCAAAAGATAATTGCCAGAGACAGTCGGGCGTACATCCTGGTCGTGGTGCACACAATGCACACGTCTGCAACGGTAGCCCATTCACTTCATATGATATACAACGCTTCCTAGCACGATCCTGTTTACCACACATTCGTATTTTTATAACAGGATAGTTTATTATAGGGTGACTATCACAGAATGTATGACGTGCTGTAGTTTTGTGGCACAATTAATTAACCAGAGGGTATTGACCCGGTGACATTCGAAAGTAAAGATTATGTTAATTATATGGGGCTGAAATTAGCTACCGAAGAGCTAACGTTGTTAATCCTGTTTGAAGCCATTGTACAAATACGAAACGCTTTGAAAGCCACTTCTCTAGACCCTTTCAGCAAATGCACATATGTTTATTCCTTTCAGAAAACAGACAGATTCAGCAAAAAACCTGGAACTGTGTGCTTTAACTGTATAGTTAATCGAACGTTGATTTTAATACCGACGTGTTACAAAAATCCAATCACACGCACTTCCAAGCCGGGATGAAGCCGGATTCAACCAACGCTCTCAATGGCATCATAAACCGTTTTCAATTGAATTCGACTTCGTTTGTCGCTGCTACCGTGCGATATTCACTGCTCGAAAATCCTGTCACAAAAACGAAAACTATCCCAAAGAATCCAATCTAAACCATCGTAAATTAATTCCCCGGGATTTGATCGCTTTACTCACACACATGGCAGACAACCTAGTTATAGCAACCGTGTTACCACCAACGAAACGTGCGATGTATATCGAATCGAAACTAATGTGATTTTGACGTACTGGGTTGTGGGAGATCAGATAGGCAGTCGCTCCAAGAAAAATACTAGTATCCAGCTGCATCAGGTTAGACTGGAAGCCGACCCCAAATAGTTGGGAAAAGGCTAGGCAGATGATGATGATGACGTACGGAGGGATATTGGTGGAAGGGCGGACAAATACGGCTTGCTTAGTTCATTCATATTTGGCATTTTGATCTTGGTTTAGGAAAGACTACTAGACTGTCCTTTCTATCATGTTATGTTGAAGATAGCATCCATGTTTCGTCTAAATAGTAATTAGCTCAGATATTGGTAATCGGATTAATAAGCGCATTAAGTCGATGTGTTTTGTCAGATTCTTTCAGCTCTGATGACGGCCTCTGATGATGCAACTTGCGACTTACTTCGTGTGGCTACCACAAGACGTGGAAGCTTTTGGCCAAGGAGTACGGCGGAGGGGCTGCGACTGCTTGGTTAGCATAAAATCATCATATTTTGGGGAAAAACTAGGCAGCTTATTCCAGTCTTACCGGTTGCAGCTGAATAACTAAGTTAGCATAAAATCCGTAAAGCCCAGTCTAACACGTGAGTTCTGGGATGTCCGCCATCGACATCCTCGATCCTAGGTTAGGCTTGGGGTTTTCGTGTGATTCTTGCTTTGTCTGAGATACTTCAGGTCTTCAGACTACATATACAGTTAACACTCACACAAAGAACACACACAGAAGTTGGAGCCGGGGCCTGAAGGGTGCATATAGATTTTCGACAGTTATTGATAAAGCTCTGTTTCATTGCTTTGAATTCAATTAAATATTTTAGAAACTTCGACTGAAATAAAATAACAGGTGGTTTATTCGAATAGTATTTTGTGGAAAACTGTACCCTTTTGACGAATTTTATTGAGTTGAAATGTTTGTATGTTCAAGTGAAATTATTATTTTGTGTTGGTAAATGTTTGTTTTAGTCGACCTCGTAAGTTCTAAACCAGTTATGACTAAAAACTGAAAAAAACATCGAAAGTCCTTCCTTCGCGATAACCATACTTACCATAGATAATTATAAATGAGCTCTTTTACAAAGTTTCTAACTTCTAGAATGTTACTTGAACACAAAAATGAAAAATGTCTAAAAATACAATCCTTTATCTCGTTACAATATATTCCGGACACAAACAAAATTTCCCACCTTTTGGTATCTAAAGAAAAATGTCGCAGAGTTTGTTTCGAGCCAATGCAATTTATGTGACGCCACGACAGGACACTGCACACTGCCACCAATGGGAATACATTTAGACAAGGCTTGTTTTATACAGATACTCGTAAACAAACATAACCTCACGGTTGTAATCCTCGAAGGTTTAGGCAGAGGTATGCCTATTAGTACACCCACATTTTTGGAAAGGGGCTGACTGCTCAAAAGTTAGGAGGTGAATCTCTACTAGAAAAGCAGGATTTTCGCCCAAAGTCACTTTCTATCACTAATCTCAGCAGCAGTGATAGCTTAGTGATGTGAGCGTCGGACTGCCAAGTCATAGGTCTCGCGTCGGTCCCAAGACACACACCTCTGATTTTTTGGATTCGTGTGCGTATTGCATAATTATCACTTGCTTAGTGAAGGAAAGCATCGTAAGGAAACCAGCATGCCTGAGAGATATTTCTCGACGGCTTGTAAAGCTATGTCAGAGGCCCATGGGCGACATTAAAACTCTGACACTAGGTTAGGCACTAACAACACGAAAAAGAAAATACTAATCTCAGTGCACTCTTCTCAAAGCCAGCCGAGAAACGACCTAAACAGCTATCGTCAAAAACGATCTCAAAAACTGGCACACGTACTAACAAACAGTTCCACGGCACAATCGCGTACGCTGGGAAACTATCTCTTACCTACGTTGGAGTGGCTCGTACATGTACCACCCCCCCGCTAGCCCTCTCTCGCACCTACGACACCTGGGCACGTACCTAGTTGATTTAGATCGCAGATTTACTGCCATCGTGATCCGAGAAGAGGTGACAATTGTTTTTGTGTGTGTGCTTGCTTTTGAAGGGTGTGATCGTGTTACTGTGGGCTGATATTGGAGTTTTGCTTAGTTTGCGAGATTTGGTATGATGGTACTCTCCATAAAATAAAAAAACAAATAATAATGTTTGCTCAGATTGAATAAGTAAACTTGACAGTTGATTGTCTCTGCTACATCCTAGATTATGAAAAGGTTTAGTTTGCTGGGTTCAACTGGCTCGCAATTTTCCTTCAGTGACCAAGATATTTAGAATAGAATGAATTAATAGAAAAGAATTACATTTATTTGCTTAAAAACATGGTGTAAAAAGATGATAAAATACAAAATAAAAAATAACAAGAGCACACATGTTTTTGCTTAACAGTGCGAACAAATTTTCACAAGAATTCAAACAGTGAGGTTGTCAGTACAATCAGTGTTATAATCTTACGGCATTAGCCCCTTGGCCACGAGCTATAGTTCAAGCGATATGCGGAGAAACGCGCGTCGCAAGTCAAATCGTTTATAAGACGCTGTCAGAATGAAATTGTAATCTAGGTAGCTTGTCCCCTCACGCTATTAGAAGCCATCGACTACATTATGACGATATAATTGACATCGACACCCCAAGTGTGAACGACGCTCGGAAACGGATGTGTACTATAATAACACCTTATAGCTAGGACGTGCTGAAAAGCAGCCATCCTGGACACGAACAGAAAACATGTTTTTATCTGGATGAAACTACCTATGTATTTATTGTTGACTAGATAGAAAAGATTGATTAAAATGAGATGGAATTCAATGATTTATAAATTGTTTCTTTAATAATTCTTTGGCCCTTATCCCAATGTATTAGGGATCGATTGAGCAAGTCTTATACTTCCATACTTCTCTTCTAGCAGTTGTCATCACAGTAGACATCTACCTTCTAGCCACAGCCATCATCATTCGTTCACAACAGTTTCCTCATTCTCTCGCATTACATGCCTTTTTATGATTTCGAATTTCCACAAAATTATTCTATTAATTTAATTATATTTCAAGGTACCTGAGACCCACTTAACCTAACAAGGCTTTAACTACGCCATAAAATCCGCTTGTAAAAATGAAGAACTTGATTAGAACGAGGATGAATATTTTGTAGAACCGAGGCGCCGTGAAGCGAGTTAATAAATCTAAAAAGTATCGTATGTCGAGTGCTTGCGGAGACGGACGGAGAATGAATTGCTGCTATAGTGTACGGGACCAGACTGCCAGGGATAATATGAATGTTGATACGGCAAAGAGGGGAAGGATTTAAAATAAAAAATGGTAATGGAAAAGATATCAAAAATGTGCTGTTGACCATAGGAACATAATTAATCAGAGAATCATACGGAGCAGAAACCACAGATAGCTACCTACTACGATCCCTACATACTCCTTTTGCCTCGTCCACGTTCATACATCTGGTCATACACTAGGTAGCGACCACTACGCACCTGACCTTTCTGTAGAAAATGTTCGTTTCATATTTTTAAAACTATATCAACGGTATTGACAAAAGGTTTTCGGTAGCATATGTCAGTCCCATATTTTTTTACGTCATAGTTATCGCTCTTATCTGATGAGTCTGGGACAAGAGTAAAACCGTTTATTTTTCGGTAATGTTGATATTGTAGTAGTACTTCACTTTACTCTTCCTAACTAACCTGGTTGGTGTACATTCACAATAAAATTGGCGCTGTTTTCAACGACCAGAACGGAAAGGACAACGTCTGTTGGGTCACCTAGTTGTATTATAAAAAGACGGTGGCATTCTTTTTAATTTGAGCCATGGTACGTGGCACATATTTAAACTTAAACGTCTAAAAACATTGTACAGCTATACTTAATAATTCTATGGTCCAAAACCTATGTCCATATTAATGCCCAGTCCAGTTTGTCTATAGCACGACCTACCATGGCATGTCACAGTGATGGCTAATTGAATCATTGCCAACACCCGACCACTCGGTGCGCGGTGGCGCCGATGAAGCGCACTGATTGTCTCAATTTTAGACCCGTTTTTTGGAAACCCTTTGTCCGGCGATAGCTTTAAATGCACTGCTTTTAAAGCGTGCAAAAATGTGAGGTCATGTGAGATGCTATGGAGCAGTACAGAACAATTATTATTGTTACGAAAAGACTTTCTTAAAAAAAAAACCCATCGGGGAACACGGCTTGATTTATAGTACCGTAAAGGTTCGGTGAAATCGGACGATTTGCGGACGTGGATCTGGACACGGACACCTCCATAAACTAAAGAAAGAAATCAAATCAATCTAAAGAATCTGCCAGTGCAGCTGGTCTTCAACTTGTCCATAGCAAATACACTGATCCCTAAGTGTGCACATTAACCTCTAAGCCACATCCCCGTCTTTTCTAAATCCGAGGCGCACCATATTGCTTTGAAGTTTCAATTAACCATTTCCAGTTCTATCTCGTAGAGATATGATAAGCGTGGCAGTTTCCCTGTTACCCTTATACCCAGAGGACTAGCTTGGGTGCGGCCTTGACCCAGTGAACGATCCCTATGTCAAGTTCAATTGGATTTTCGGAAACGTTTTCCCATCTTGGACTAAACCGTGGAAAGTTTTCACAAAGGTTTGATGAAAGGGACATCGACGCCCAAACTGTTACCATGAATATAGAACATTATTCTAGACCCACACTTAAAATATTTATCGTTAATGTGAAAACAAAAATCAACATACAATACGTTTTGACTGTATGAATTAGCAGACTTTTTATAAAACATCTTTTTCTTGCTGTGGGTTCAGCTTTATTTTATGTTGAATATACAAAAGTGCAAGACCTATATGGGCTTTGTAAGGAGTAGCTGATTTCTGTTTCTAGTAACCAATTTTCTAATTTCAACAGCTGATGGGTCTAACAGAATTATGTTTTAATTTGTCATCTACATCAAGTTTACTTCCTATTACAGTGTGTCAATGGCTTCTAAGCTTTACCCCAGGAGTCGAGAACTTGCTCACATTATACGCTGCATCGTTGCGCAGATTTGCAGAGCAATCCAAGACGTTCACTAGTAAATCACTGTGCTAATTAGAAACCACGCTCTCTCGGAGATGTGCCGCCATATGCATAGATTTGGTAAATATATTCTGTTCTATCTCATTTGCATTCTAGGTCATCGAGACCGGTAGATAATAAGATTAGTTTTACGTACTACAGGACACTATTCTAGGCAAATGTCAATAGCTTTGTACTTATTGAAATACGTTCAGCAAGATTTATAGCCATAAGCTTTTGAGTAGCTTATTTATTTATTTAATTAACAGTTTATGTACACACTTGTTACGTAGCCTACCTACACCAAATCGGCTGAATAGCGACATGATAGCTATTTTCGTACAACGGATGTTTCCCACATAAAATTGCAACACAGGGAATCTGCTGACTCGACGCGTCGTGTCGCGGCGGCGGGGGCGACCACCTACTTCAAACCTGATGATGCCCCATCCGCGTTTCGCAATCCTTTAGAAATGTATTTTTCTTAATAATTAATTCTGCACTTCGGTACAAGCATCGACCAAGAAAAATTTTGATTTAAAATTATAAATTTTAAATCTAAATTTTTCACCCAAGGGAAACTAAGAAGAAATCTGTCTTAATAAAGACTGGATGGCTAGATACAGTGAGATAATTTCAAGAGAGAATCAATAGTACTTTGAGATTACTTTCAGACGAGAAAGCTTCTGCTACAAATTTTCTTATAAGATACGCAAAGCTTGCTCGGTTGTTATCTATAATTAGCGATAATACAGATGATTTATTTCTAGAGATAATTAAGATAGAAGATACCTTAGCTTTTATACGTGCATCGAGCACTCTACAGTACTCTCTATAGTACTTTAAACATAGATACTTTAGGTAATATGACTAAACGATGATCTATATACGATTCATATCAATTGCAAGAGGCAGATCTAATGGAATACTATAACACTACAGTTATACAACCTGGTTATTATTATACAGGAAAAAGAATAGTTATCATATTTAAAGTCCCAATAATCTCCCCTGACAAGTTCGAATTATATAGATTAGCAATAGTTCCCAATAAATGCATGTACACCTTTATTCCTCCTTACCCTTTCATTGCAACCAATGGGAAAGCTTTCAAGTACATAGAGGCGAAATGCCCGAAGTTTAATCGGTTTCATCTCTGCGAAGAAGTAGTCAACCATCAACCGACGACTGCACATCCAGACTCCATCCAAGGGCTCATTTTAAATCAATCCCTACAGAAGTCATGCTTGCCCACTAAACTCACGCTGTCCAAAGAAGCCATGGAGCAATTGGACGACAGACTCACCTTTCCACAACCAACCCGAATCCAGCTACAATGCGAACGTCAAGAATTCATCGCTCTACACGGAAGTTATCTCGCCACCATTCCGCAAAAGTGCTTACTACGCACTGAGCAGTAGCACTATCGTCAACACGAATGACGATAACAAAGGACAACCGCTGAAAATCACCGAAATACCTATGAACCTGAACGTTGTCAATGAATCTATTCCACATCTAAAGTAATTCACTACACCTGAAAAGTCTACAAGAAATCGAAAATAAAATCTTAATGTAGCAACCAGTACAAATCGATCACGCAAACCTGGAACAATCGATTTACCATACGACTATCCCACTATACGATTTTGCTGGTTAAACATAATTTTGACCATTCAATATGCTTAGCCTTTTCCCAACTATGTTGGGGACGGCTTCCAGTCGAACCACATGGGGTTGAACACCGGTATTTTAGATGGAGCGGCTGCCTATCTAACCTCCACATCGCAGTTAGTACTGAGTAAAAAGGTACCACATGGTAAGACTGGTTGTCAGACTTTCGGGCACCTGTACCTACTGTCTACTGTCAAAGATTTACAAGTGACAGCCAGGACCAACTGCGTAACGTGCTTTTCGAATTGTTGCTTCGAAAAATTAAAAATGTCTTTTCACAAGTTATTCAATCTATCAAATTATGTGTCGGTATCGGTATTCATATTTCGGCCTCATAAGAGTCTAGACTCTCTAGAGTATGTCTACAAATACTCGAATTCAAACGTAGCTTCCAGTAATAAGGTTTTCATCCATTTCGATGTCGTCGCGGCAGTGTCGAGATGAATGGTAATATCGCGATCGAAGCGTATTAATTCCAGAAAACATGTCTAGACGACCGGATAGATGTTATAGGGAATTTCTTAGTTTAATATAGCGTGTATTAATATTCTAATGCCTACGGCGTCTGTATCAAGTAGTTTGAAAGGAGCTCGAACCTTGAGTAAACTGTATTTTAAGTAGTTAGCGTGAGATTTTGTGCGTAAATATTATTGCTGTGTTGGAATTCTAACTTCTTGTTGCGCTGTACATTAAGCATTCGTCATCAACATCTTTCAGTAGGATCGAGAAGAAACAATCTATGAAAATGAAACCAAAAAAAAATTGAGAACTTTCCCAAAATTCTCAGCAACAAGTATCGATACCAGGCGCTCAGAACCCGCGAAGATATATATTTTTCAATCCGTCGTCGTCCCTGTACACGAACGGCGCACAAAAAGTAATATTGTAATATCGTACCTTTTTCGTATGAATGGAATAACACCTCATTTGTCAAAAGGGAAAAAAGGGGGAGTCGGTGAGGAAAATACGTGTTGTACTTATATCTATGTTTAAGGAAATAAAGGGGGAAGGGAACGAAGAATAATTTATTACAATGAAATGGAATGTGTGGAACTTGGCGGTTGTCCGAAATTGGCAGAATGTTTTGAGGGAAAATATATGAAGCTGGCAGAGTGAAATGGCTTCCTTGGGATTGGCTAGTGTAGGTCAAATATTACATCTATTTACTTGGGCATCGAGAAGTCAGAATAACATTTCGATTAGCCGTATTCCGTCCATACATACAGTAGTTAATAGACTGTCTGTCAACAGATTGAGGACGACACGTGCCAGCAAATGACCCATGTTCATTGTGTTATACTTGTTGTGATCTGTACTCGGAGCGTGTTACCCGTCAATCAACGCACTGATCACACGGCAAAGTGTCGGGACACGGGAAATAAGGGATGTAACGCGTATGTCGGATTGATTCGATATGATTATGTGTGATATGGGCAGGTAGAAATAAATGATGAACTTGGCATATCTTCGAATCGAAAACTCGAAGATCATATTCTACCAACCCAAAAAGGATGTTGGATTATGGTCCACGTCCACTCACAGGAAGGAGCCGGTCTCCCAGCAGTGGAAATATTATAGGTTGACGGGAAGCTTTATCTCTTCAGGAGAATAGCTGACATGCATTAACATCCAGGAATAAAAAAAAACGAGGATAAAAAGGAAATACAGACCAGAAAAATTGGAAAAACTACCGACAAAACATCACTCCTCACAACAAGCAAATGAAAGGAAGAAAAAGTTGCTTTGTGGCTTTCACGAACTGTTAGCAAAATGGGGCAACAGTTGAAAAAAGTAGAAAACATTCTACCGCAACACAAGCCAGCCTTTTTCCATAAAGTGTCGGACGGAGGTAGGACGGTAAAAGGATATCCCTGTAAAAGGGATAATTCTTTAAGGATAGTGAATGGCATGGGGTCGGGACCATAGCCTTAATGCCATTGATTGACACTCAACACGCTTCTGAGTGTAACTTCGTATATCACTTATTTTTATTCTCTAATCGGTTTTGCTGAGTTTTATCTTTTATTTTTAAGGCTGCATTAATTGTTCCGTCAAATTGGTGCAAAAAAAATCCAGCGAACTCTGGAAGTTAATGTAGTGAAACATTACTCAGTGTCTGATGTCGACAGTTGTCCACAATCTGTCCGTTCCAGTTTGATCAAAACTTGAAGTGGTAATTTTCTCAGCCTCTATTTCTCAAATAACACCTTAAAGTCTGGATCAACTTTTCCCGAGGTAAAAGGTTTTCTTTGATTGGTAAAAATGAAGCAGCTAGATTGCGGATAAGCCAGACTTTACTAATACTTCGAAGGTGGGAGCCCAGTTTTATATTAATGAAAGGGAATTTTTCTCGCGGTTTCGGCGCCATCTTTTTCCATGTGTGCCGTGGGAAGCGATTACGGGATCAGATGGATAGGGGGGGGGGGGGGGCACACTCCACCTACATTAATATAGAATCGATGGCAATATGTTCGCATTTGCGATACAACCCCGCACGGCGCTTATTATGAGATACATTTTAAGTTAGGAAGGTAACACAAAATTGATGATATCACGATACATTACGCCAGTAATCCTCGAACGGTTAGGCGCTACAGAGTTGCGCACATCCGGACTCCCGACGGACAATATTTTTAACGCTTTTGCCGACCAGGAGATAAAACCCAAAAACCTTATAACATTAGCTCTTGCGACCATTAGACCAATGAGGCACAAAATTCATACTGAAACAACACAATGACGGATTAAAAAATGTTTTCAACACTGAATACTCGTATCGGCACCAAAATCTGTCTAAATATTCAACGTAATTATTTACAAAGTTTTTATCTCCCGCGATCTTCTCATCCAGTCTTAAAACCAAGCAGGTAAGCCCGCCGCCGCCGACTTCTTTCTTAAATCCAGATATTTACTTTTTTCACTTTAAAGTGAATTTCTTTTCACAATCTTCAGTTTTAATTGAGCGCTTTCTTTTGTTGTAGCACAATTGGATTTTCGTCAATTTCCCATTTGCCCAGCTTTGTGGGGGAAATGAGAAACAACGTGGTAAACGCTTGTCTTCGTGAAATATTACGGGATTAGGTTTTTTTGTAATCGACTTTCAAGGGGCCGCGTTCTTTTCTTCTTGTGGCGTAATTATTTAAAGATTGATGAGAAAGAACGCTTTCTTGTTCTTATCTTGAGAAATGAAAAGAGGCTCATTCTATTACGTGCAGTAAGAGTTTCACAGGCTTGTATTTAAAAAGATTTTTGTTTTAATCATCAATAATGACATTTCATTCAACAAACACATGGTGACAGATAATTATGTGTGAAGGAACTATAAAAAAGCACACAACACATTCTAAAAACATATTTATTCACAACTACGGACGGTACTAGTACTACATTATTATAAAAATACGTGATTTTCCTGGTCACAAAAACAAAGGCTGTTATGAGTTAAAGGCTGAGAGAGACATGAAACAGCGCTATTTTACGCTGTAATGACCGAGGAGGTTTCTCTAGGGCCCTCACACTGAAAATGACGAGCAATGGAGAAGGTATACTCAGCTTTGGGTGAAAACAAACTGAGGAAGTAGAAACATAAAGGATTCAAATATAATTTAGACCTTGTACAGCACAATATAAACAAAGTGGGATAAGGTAAGAGAAATTTACAAATGAACAATGAAAAGCAGAGTTTGTTTAATTACTTGAGCTATTCCTCATTGACTTGTTGCTTCTATTCTATAAATTACAATTTCGCGATAGCACGATCTCAAAGCAAATTATATTTTATACTTGCTTGCGGGAAATTATCCAAAGGGGGCGTTTTAAATACATTCGGGGGCAATGTAGCTCCAGCTTCCTATTACGGACGTTGCCTCTTTAGAATATTAGTGCAGACATTCAACAATAGAATACAACATAACATCACGCCAAAATTTTCCCGAAGGGTAAGACAGAGGTGTACCTACACTACACATACATTGCAACCAACAATTTCACCAAAAAAGTAATTATTTATCAATGACCTAACTTGTCACTGTCACAAAACCAAGCTGTCCCAACGCACCAACTAGCATGTACCGAAACTGTCACGTACTATACGAACGTACGTCTCCGTCCCTTACCGGAGACTAATGTGAGTCCATTAAGCAGCACATTTGATGTTAGAATTCAAAGTATTTAGTGCGGGGGACGTTACAAATGTCACGTCGTTTGTACAGACTAAGTCTTGCCCTTATATCTATGTTGGGGTGGGACCTCGCGATGGGAAGTAGCGGGTGTGACTATAATCACAAGGAAAAAAGGATTGACAGATTAAAAAAGCATTTGACTCGTGTACATAAATCAGAAATCCATGTTTTTTTATGGTGTCGTTTTTCAACTTATAAGTATCTTTTTTTTTAATTTGAAGAATCAATGGGATAGTTGCGTAACGCACAATGGATTGCCACTGTGTGTTCAGCCTGCCTTCCATTTTGTTAATTCAACAATATTCATTGCTTAGATTACTTTCCTTCAAATTCCTTAGGATTATTATTGGAAGTGTGTAACGCTTCCGGAGTGCTGTTTGTCCTTATTTGTAAAACTTATTCAACACTACATTGTACAAGTCGTAATTTACGATATACAATGAGTGGTAAATGGTAAGAGTTTAGGGGCTTAACTTTTGTAACGTTGACGTTCAAAAAGCTCTCAGATCTATTTGGATTCCAACCGAAAAATATGAAATGTGCCTCTTTCCCAGCCCGCTAGTCGCTCCGCTCATGCGCGTGTCCGCTTCACCGCGACACCGTGACATTTGTTGCGCTTAGCCCGTCACGTCGCAGACGGATCGCCGGGACACTGGCACCGATGCTTAGCAAAGATTTAACGTAATTAACAACCGCTGGCTGAGGACTCGCCAGATTTGTTCAGCTTTTTATTCACTTATTACGTTTCACTTCAAGGAAAGTTGTTAAGTCTAAGTGCTTCTGGTTTGTCGACAGATGTTTGTAACTGGTTGTAGACGACATGTTCGTGGTGCGTGTTGTGGAAAGCTGTGTTTGTAAATTTTGTTTAAAGCGTTAATGTATGTGAAATCAGAGAACAAGCTGTCTGATGAGACGTCCACTAATAGAGAAGTATGGAAGAAAAACACTTGAAGCGCCGACCGCAAATAAATTGGGATAAGGAAAGTGGTGATTAACCACTCTGCTCGACAAGATTTTGACACATGACACACCAGCTGAATCGGTGGGGGTGATGCGATTTGTCATGAAATTCAAGAATTTTCGTGAACATTCAGTATTCGATTTTATGATGATAAATATGTCACGGCAGCTGTTTCACACGATGAGTTTGTGTTAAATATCTTCAATACCGTGTTGAGGTTGGTAAAACGGCGTCAGTCTATTGCCAAATATGTGTAAAATACATATTACGGCACGCTTCCAAAAAATAGGTAACTTAGATGCGCTGGAAATAATGTACATAGACTAGTTTCTCGTTTGCTAAAAAACTCGAAAAGGAAAAATAAATACAGTAACATTCTATCTGCGTTCTTATTTTTGCTATTATTCATACATAATTTCATAAAAAAACACGATCAAAGTCTTGACAAATATTACAAAAAACTATGTTGAAAGTGTTGCAAAATGACACTTCTTAGTGCTGACCGAAACCTAAGTTCTATCATTACGATTAAAAAGTGGTATTCAGCCTAATCGATACTCGCAATGAAATCGAGTTTAGAAAAAAAAAAGAGTTGAGACTGAATTCTTGGTATAATTTCGAATAATAATTAATCATTTAATTTTATCTTTTTTAATAATTTCATTTAGTAATTATTCAATGCTTTTGGTTGAATTCAAGAGAAGGAGAGTTATAAGTAATAAAATAAAATAAAAACTTGATTCTATTTAATCATTTTGATGATTTGATCTTTCTTTCCGTTGAACTAGCAGCGTGAAATTTGGCAAGAAATAAGTCTCACAGTTCAAACAAAGAAAAACCTGAAAATGGATCGATTTTCAATTTAATTGTAAACACGGACCGAACCTATGGCTAAATACGCGTCGATTTTTGTTTCAAAATTTAAATTAAGAATACGCTCGCAATTCACCATTTTAAAGTATTTTAATTTACTACATCATTTATTGTGAATTTGGTTTTCTAATATCTGGCGGTTGGACTGGAAGCCGACCCCAACATAGTTGAGTAAAGGCTAGGCAGATGATGATGAATATCTGGCGGTTGGATATAGAATGCCCAGGATCTCGGTAGGCATAATAAAAAATTAGTTTGATCCGTCAAAGATACATTATATTACTTTTTTACAATATTGTGTATAGTACGGTTGGGTTATTGTGTTAGGTTGGGACAAACTTTTCTTTTGTTTAGATTATTCTTTCCCACTGCTGGGCAAAGGCCTCCCCATACCTTTTCAACTCTCTCGGTGTTTTGCCTTCTCTGGCCAATCAGTGAAGAACGAGTGAGTCCAAATCGTCACGCCAGTGTTTCTTGGGCCTGCCTCGGTGACGACGACCCGCAAACTTATTGTCCTATATTTCGCAATCAGCAGTGCATAGGCCGTATCCTAAATAAACATTACTTTCTTTTTTCAAAGCGGTTCACTGTCCACTCTAAAACCTCTTTTTACAACTGCAAAGTTCAGGTTATCCATCATAGGCCGTGGGCCGTGTCACTTGAGTGAGGCCGTGAACAGATATAAGACAGAACCCTCAGGGCAAGAGTCCTACTCGCATTTCTAGAAGTTTTCCTAAAAACACAATTTTATAGTTTTTGGGGTTGCTACTAAACCAAGCTTATCTACGCATCAAAAAATAATGACGATTAAAAAAAAAAAAAGAAAAGTATTGGTTGGAGAAGGCAAAAGATAAAGAAAATTGGAAAGCCATGGGAAGGTTTGCCCAGCAGTGGGAGAGAACTGTCTGATAAAAAAAAGTATTTGTAAATAGTGAATACCTAATAACCAATCCATCTAACCATAACCCAATTTTGTAGACTAAATATAATTTATCTTGGTGGGAACCAAACAAACACTATGGCCTACCAAGATCCTTGGCGTTCTATATCCAATCCAACCAACCAATAGAAAAAAAAATTACAATAAATTATCTAGTAACTATAAATACAATATAAATTGGAACAGCGAGTGCATTCCTAATTTAAATTTTGAGATGGAAACAAAATCGGCGCGAATTTAACCACAGATTAATCTGTTCTGTTTATTGTTGGGTCGGTTTTAATACCTACAATGTACGAAAATCTATTAAGATTAGCATTATAAAAGCTTTAAAAAATATTATAACATTTTTTATTGTATTTAACGCTTAAAACAAAATTATTTTAATTTCTATCTATCGATTTCTTAAATTCCTTACATTTAATTACTCGATTTAATCGAAATTTACAAAACAAGAATCGATTGAAATAATCGTTTTCACACATCACAATAATTTAAAAAAAAATATGGCCGTCAATTTCGAATACAAATTGAGTAGTGGTAATGAATATTACGTGTTATTGGTCCTGAATTAGTAAATTACGCTAAGATCTGGGCATTTTCATGTTGTTTATAATATTTGAAATAATATTTGTCACATTTGTTATCGAATCTTTATGCGTTTGTGTGATATAATGTGAAAAATAAAAATTTAAACACGCACTATTGGCGCGAAACTTCGACTTTAGATACCAAAATTCATCATTACCACTGCTTATTTAAATTGAACTATGGATGAATTCGTCACATAATTAAATGACGAGTTAATTATTATCAATAAAGTGGAGTTTGGATGTCCGAAAACCACATTTTTTATGATTTTTAGCCTCGGCCAGCACTGCTGTCAAAATGGCGATGACCGTATTTACGCACTTGGATTTTGTAAGGTGAAATTAAGAAACTTGCGCGCTAAATACAGAAGTTTTAATGGCGTTGACATATGAGCTTTTTATCCAACTCTCTTAATTAACGCACACTCATAGTATTTGATTATCAGAATATTAAATATTATCATAAATAATGAGGATGACGTATGACTAAAATGCTAGCCCCTTTGGGGGCCGATACCGAGCCAGCGGAGGTTTGTATGTCAAGCCCCCGAAGGGGCCCGTACCGAACTATATGGTTAAGAGCATATAAACGAAAGACACGGCGGGACGGCTTACTTAGCTTCCTGATGAACTGACAAGAAGTGGCGCAGAACCGGGACTGATAAAAAATGGAGGAAGGTCTTACCCAGTAGTTGGATAGTTCAGGCTAGCTAAAAGAAATAAACATTTAAAGGACATGTTGCATATTCAAGCTAGATAAACGGCTGCATTTTTGTGTCTGTGGATGGAGATTTACAATGGTTAAACCTCTACCAGCCCAACGTTGTATATGAGCGCAATGTTATGTTCTGTCCAACATCCTAACAAATATGAGATAATTATAATATGCTCATATTTGTGCTCTTAAGCTTACTAATAAACATTTTCCTCAACAGATGAAAATATTGGATGAACATATTAAAACGATAGTAAAGGTAGTGCTTGCTGTTTTTAACTAAATTAAAAGAGTTTTTACCCCTTGCTAACCATGACCGAAGCTTTAGTTTTTTACTCGCGCAGTACACCCCAAGCCGGAATAATCCGGCTTTGAGCATTATGTTACGGCGGGTTAGGCT
Organism: Eurois occulta; assembly: GCA_950022335.1. NCBI lineage: Eukaryota > Metazoa > Arthropoda > Insecta > Lepidoptera > Noctuidae > Eurois > Eurois occulta. The sequence continues at coordinate 29,343,000 of OX465477.1, read as the reverse complement.
TGCAATCGGATGACGACTACATACATGAACAGATAGATAGAGTGCTGAAATGCGCACTTTGGGACATCCGATGCGTCCGGCGTCAAGCGCCATGTACGCGTGTCTTGTTAACTTCACGTGAAAACCAATGCGTCCCGATATCTTTGCAGCAGTTGGTGTCGCAACAGACGTGGCTAATTATAAAAAAATCACTACAGTTACAACGAAATCGTCTCCAAATGATAACTTCACTTAAACTCATGTCGAATAATCATAATGAATACATCGTCTTCTGTTTATCACCATGCCTGGCATATTAACTGTAAATGTGAAATATTTTTCATGTATTTTAAAATAAGCGCAACCGTATTAGTCTGCAACTACAATACACCATTGGTATGCCAAATATGCGGACACCAGACCAAGGCTTAACTTCACAAGGCACACTCACAAATGTCCAGTAGTTCCAAAATTGTAGTGCAATACTTATTAACATCATTAAAATGCACCGTCAAAAATTTTACCGTTTCATTTCAAAAGTTAAAAATTGTCTACCCATTTTACACCGTACGATAATCCAATTCTACCTCTTTAGTATACCACAGCACAATTAACTAGTTTTAAAAATGTCTATCAAAGAGGAAAAGCCGGTAAAATTCACCCGAAACAACTACTGACTTTTACAATGCGAATTGACAATTGCACACTTTATTTTCATTGTTGGAATTGCAGGAATTTTTCAGATAAAGGAAGATACAGTCGCATCGGATGGGAGTATTTGTTCTTGCCAAGATCTAGTATTTCGAGTAACTGGGTAAAATATGGACGTCATCTTTCTGATGGTTTGGTCTAAAAGAACTATTGTATAAGGCCGGATAGTTCTTTTATTTAGTCATTAATTCTTGCAGGAATTAGTTTATTTGGGAATTACAGCTCAGTCTTAACTACGGTTCTTTCTCAGCGTTACGCCTTACGTAGGTAGCTAGTACGCGAAAGTGAAAACCGTCTGTCTACTAATCCATTTCGGGACATAATTATAACAGTTGATTATGTCCTGAGCAATAGAATACGTACGTCCCATCACGACAAATGCACGTTCATATCGTTTGTGGAACCAAGATCATACTATGCCGTAATTGGTCTACCTACCCCACTTAGTAAAATTTTATTTCAGTACCTGTACGGTCTCATCGCAGTACATTTTTCTGCTTACTCGGTAACATACTGTAGGCCAACGATGCGCGTCATAATTTAGCATAATAAAACAATATGACTAACGAATTTAAATAAAGTGAACTTATAACTGATAGCTACCAACAACTGAGAGAAATACTCGCCTTCCACTCTATTACTATAATTTATTCTTAACTTAAATAAACTTAACCACGTAGTGCATGTGGAACGTGTTTCTCAAACCTAACCAATTCACGACAAATCGATGTACGGAGTTAACTACTACGACCCGTACAGAACCATAAGGGGAACATCATGGATACCGTTTGCTTAGGCGTATTTGAAATCGATCAGCTCTTTCTAAAATTATATTAATATTTCAAAGTAACTAATAATTTTTTCATCAATTCAAATTGGAGATAGATGATGACCCAAGAGAAGGAAGCGTTGTTAATTCATCAACAACTTCAATAAGGGATACTATTTTTAAGAAAAAATTAGTAGAATTTACTTAAAATCATGTCAGATATAATTATCTATTTTCAGGTACCTAAATGTAACCGTAATACAGTTACCATTACTCATAAAGTAATTTCGTTTAGTTAATTAAACAACTGTGGCTTTCAGTTCAATTAGTTATCATTATGCTCAAATATTACATTTTGTGCAGACCTACTTACATAGTTTTGGAAAATGGCCTTGTTGATATGCTCGCAAGCGTGATTGCTGAGGCCTTGCGTTTGATTCCGAGATCGTTCCATTAGGAATTTCCCAGTAGCAGTCACGGAGATATGTCCTCCCTAATAACCCCCCTAATAGGTTCGCCCCCTATAACTTGCGACTTAAAACGTAACTGGCGAAATGTGGGTGTACTATTCAGTACACCTCTGCCTAACCTTTCGAGTATCACGGGCTAGATGTTTTGTTATGTAAGTTTTCTCAATGTTTCCCCGTATTGAGTAGCTGCCGATAATTTGTACATATCAAGAGCTCGCCGTGACTTCCTGCCGGTGTAGATACGTCATAAACAATTTATCGCACTGATTGATTCCGGATCGAGTGGAACTAATGTGCCTGTATATTAGTGACAACAAGTGTAATAGCGATCTGCTACGCTATCGATTGAGGTTCAAATGTGAGTGTTATTCACAGAGCGGTTGAAGCAGCCCCAAAGTTCAAGTTGTTCCTGAAAGTCTCTTTACACAATTTAATTGATATTACGTTAGCTAGCTTATAGAATGATTCAAATAATGCAGCTTATTTATAAAGTACCTTAGCTCGCGGTTTCGTCCGCAGCTGAATATTAAATAGCCTAAAATCTTCCTCAAACATTGGGCTATGAAATGTAACAAGAATTTGGAACTGGTAGCGCCAGAGATTAGCGCGTTCAAACAAACAAACCAACCGTTCAGTTTTGTTATATTAGTATACAAAATAGCTATTTCTTAACCGGCAATCGAAAGGGGAGCATATTTGACAGTCGCTGTGACAGTTGTAGGATAAAGACGTACACGGCATGTTGTAAGCACATAGTAAGACGAATCCATTTCCTGCAGTGTGCCTGACAGGTGGGCGAGCTCAGAGTGTTACAAGCGGCGGTGAAGTGAGCGAGCTCTTGTCGGCGTGCAGCAAAGCCGTGCTTGTTGCAAGCCTTTTTAATAGCCTTATGGGACATAAGCAGCACGTTTGTGAGACGATTGTATGTGCCACATCGTTTGAAGTTTGAGTAGCTGGTGTAAGTTATAACAGCCGCACAGGCTATGTTCTAGGTTAAACCGCGCTTGCCAAGATCGGTCCGTGAATGGGTGACCATGCATTAGATAACGAGTTTCAACTGTGCCTCTGTTGTCCCGGCTGTCAATTGTAGATTTTTGACAACCAGTCTTATCAAGGGAAATCGTATTGCCCACTACTAACTGGGTTGTGGAAATCAGATAGTCAGTCCTCCAAAATACTGGTGTTTAACTACATCCGGTTAAACTGAAAGCCGACCCCAACGTTGTTGGGGAAAGGCTATATGGATGATTATTTTGTTTATGGTTTATTTGGGAATATTTTGTGTCTATGAATGTGAAACTACGTTAATTTATTTGAGCTTTTGCCAGGTGGATGGCAATAGGCTTGCCCACTTGTCTAACTGATACGTGTCCTATAGAACTTACGTCTCTGTCTAACCCTTACAGGTGTGATTTCATGCTTTGTAAAGATGAATACGAGTATTTTTGCCTGTAAACCAAACACTGCTGCTTTCTTTAACTCGCTTGTGGCTAACTTCACTAACTCGTGGTATACATTCAAAGGCAATCTTTCTATCTTTTTACCCAATTAAAGAGACGCGCTACTTTTATTCAGTGAATGTCTAGCCGTTTGACCTTAGGATATTCTAGACCAGACTTCTAACGGCCTAATACAGTTTATCTAATAAATTCCCAGGCTGTACGTGAAATGTTTGTATTTATTTTAGACGTAGTGAGTCACCAGAGAGTTTTCCCAGGAGACGTTTTCTTTTTTTAGCTTTTTATAATTTTTTGGGTTAATTGATATACAAACGTGATTGATAATAATGTTGCTTTTTATCTTCGCTTGTGTAATATCTTGTATTGTCGACGACCCTCCCTTGTCGTCTTCCATCATAAATCAGGCCTGTGTGCTGTGTCACAGCAGTCGGAACCTCATTGGCTGATTAAGTTTATTGCTTATGCTTAATCGATATCGTAATTGCTGCGAATTATCATTGTCACGATATAGCGACAAGCTGTAATTCAGTCTAAGTTTCAGTAAAATAGTTTCAACCTTAACGAAGTTAAATTTTGTAGGAATTGTTGTCAAAAGTTTGTGTCACATGATTTTCATTTTTGTTTGTAAAGAGAAAACTGAAAAACTACTAAACCAATTAAAAAAATTCTTTCACAAATAGAATGCTATATCTAATCACTGAGAAATTTTAAATACTGATACCTACAGCGACCGATAAACTTCAGAATACCTGCTTACGCATGTACTTCATTTAAGACGCACCAAGTAAGCGTCCCCGCATGGGTACATGTACAAACATAAATACAAATGTAGTAAGTACAGTGTGACGGTAAGCCCGCTACTAAGCCCGAGGTGTTACCTCAACTATAGGGGGCTTACAGTGTCACACTTTGAGTTCGTTCATTAAAACCACGTTAGTTTACATTCTCTGCTCTCACGCCGGAGTTACACGCTTTCGAGTGTTCGTTACAACTCGCAATCGTTTAGTAACTTTTGTACAATTTATACGGTTGATTCAATGCGATACTCATTGTAGTTTTGTTAAAGGTGTCAGCAAGGACATTCATCATCATGATCATTCTCTTGCCCTTATCCCAATCTATTTGGGGTCGGTGCAGCATGTCTTCTTCTTCCATACTTCTCTATTACTCGTTATCTCAGCAGTCACCTCCTTTCTAGCAATATCATAATTCACAGTCCATCCAATGTTTATGAACGTTTATCAACATTATGAAACCTTTTAAAAGAATAGGGATGGAAAGTTTCACATACTCCTTAGAAAAGGGAGAAGTATCTGAACAGAACAGTGAGGTGCTGGGCTACAAAGGTTTCTGTTCATATGTTAATCATGCAGATAATAACATTCTTATATTGCGATAGCGCTTTGTTAGTGAACCTAGTTCATTAACGAAAACAAAAAAAAAATGAAAATATAAATATACTAAATCTACTAAATTTTAAATAAAGTAAGACAAATACTTACAGATTTAATAGGTAAGTAAGAAGGTAAACAATATATTATTATTTAAGATGGGCTTACATATTATGTAAGAGTTGGTACTCCTCTATAAGTGTTAATTCATATGTGTCGACTATTCTTGCCAGTTTTAATTATAGTTATTATTAGATAGGTATAGGCCGCATCCTAATGACAGCAATCGTCCCGTAATCATGTGTCGTCATTCGGAACGCGAGAGCAAAAGCGGATGTTTTTTTAACGTGGTGCAATTGCTTGTGCGCCAATCCGACTCGCACTTAGCCAATTTTTCTAGTAGTAAAATCGATGATTGGATGAACACCCTGATGCTGAGCTCGCGAGAGTCGAGCAAATAATATGCAAAACAAACTGCCAAGCCGCCAGCCTTCCATAGTGCAGAGTACCTACTCAGCTGGAAGCAAGATGGAATAATAAGTTTGTGTGTTTTATACCAGAAGAAATGTTTACACCAACTGGAGTGATGCTCGGTACACCCGAGAATATTGGACAAGACGATCCCGTCTTGTCGAAGAACCGACTATTAATCAGTAGCAGTAGTGATCCTGACATACGAGTAGTAGCTCGGCTCGGGCAGGCACTTTACTAATCTGTAAATTATTTCAGCGCTACTCTCTAAAAACGGTGAAAGAAATGTCGGCGCCTCACATATGGACAACCGCGGGGAGAGCGCGGGGCTCCGGGTAAAGAACCCGTCTGCGCAAGCGCCGCTGCGCCCTACCACTCACTGAGCTCATAGACCGCCACTCCGGGCATTTCTTTGTACGGTCTTCATATGTAAATGTTAATTTATGGTATTACACCTATATATACGGTCCACTGGTTTTCTTTTATAGTCCCAACCGTGTCTATTCAGAAGTGACCGTGAGGAACCCGGCATGTGTTATAATAATATGATACAGGCTGCTGCCCGCGTGAAATTATTATAGACATATTATTTACTATTTCAAGGGATTTAATTTTTTTCACGGAACCCGTATCCTTTTTCTAAAATAAAAGTAGCCTTTTTTATTATTTTTTGGAGGGTGGGAAATCATCAAATGACCCCTCCCGCTCTGGGCGGAGCGGAAGGGAGTGCCAGACTCTTACTGACTAAAAACCACCCATGTTCCTTCTTTGGCCCTTTATGTTCCAGGGCCGCGGTATCTCTTTCGAACAGTCCCGCAGCCCTGGCAGGCATCGGCCCTTGCGGGCCCCTCCCGTTTGCTGACATCTCTTTGAGGCGCGCGTGGAACACGCGTCATACGACGGACGGACGGCGAGCTAGCCCATTACTCACCGTCCACAGGCCCGCGCCTACGGTGACCGAGAGCCATCACGGCGTGGCCCCTACGCCCGGTGCTTCTCCTCCCGCGGCGGCTGGGACGTGAGGCTCTCTCCCTCTCACGTTCCGCCACCTCCTTCGCTAGCATGACTGCTTCGCAGAAGGAGGCGACGGCTTCCCATTCCCTCTCGCCCCGGACCATGGCTTGAACCAGGGCCGGGCGCGAGAGGTCGTCGCCGCCAATCGCCGCTACGAGGACACGGCGGTGCTCCGCCCAAGCGGAGCAGACCTCCACGGTGTGCTCCACCGTGTCCTCAGGGCGATCCTCGCAATGAAAGCACCCGGGCGTTTCCTCCCCAAAATAAAAGTAGCCTAAGTTACTCCATCTGCCAGTAAAGTCCCGTCAAAATCGGTCCAGTGGTTTCGGAGATTAACCGGAACCAACAGACAGACAATCAGACTGACCAAGAAATCGACAAAAATAAAAAAGTACATTTTAATACTTTCTTAGGCATTCAGTAAAAAGCTGTTATTTTGAAATTACAAATAGACCTATCAAGTTTAGATGTGACATCTGCCAACCAGCTCTGGGCCATGGTTGATAATGGCTCTCACAGTGAGAAGACCTGTGTCCCAGCAGTGGGAACATTAGGTTAAGGCCGATTGTTCTGAATAATACAAATATAGTGCTAACTCGATTACGTCTCCGTTTGATAATTGCAAACACGCACTGGATTAGCGGAATTAACATTAACGAGTTAGCTAATTGGAATATGACGCGAACTAATTAAATGGTATTATAGTCGCGGCCCCAATGACTCGCTTGGAGCGAAATAATTAATAGATAGGTATTTACTTTGTTGAACATTTTCGCTTTGTTTTTCTTTCAGTTCTGAAAGCACTGAAGTGTAAGCCATTGTTCATAATGGGGTAGTAATTTTATTAAACAATGATAAATTATGTTTATTTTGCAAATAGGTTTTTACAAACCCTTTTACACTTAATTTTTAGGGTTCCGTAGCCGAATGGCAAAAAACGGAACCCTTCTAGATTCGTCATGTCTGTCTGTCTGTCGTCTTCTGTCCGTATGTCACAGCCACTTCATTCCAAAACTATGAGGACTACACAGTTAAAACTTAGTAAGTAGATGTATTTTGTTAACCGATTTACGATTTTTATACAAAAATAAAAAGATTAAGGGAAGGCTCTCCCCATACATGGAACTGACTCTAAAAAAAACAAATCATCAAACCTAGGCGTGTGGGGTGTCTATAGATAAAAAAGGTCTTTTTAAAAATGACATTGAAGATTCTAAAATCATTTTTTCTCAAAGTCAATCATTTGAAAGATAGACACTTCTAAAGTGGTAAAATGTGTCCCTCCTCTCTAATTTCTAAAGTAAGAGGAGGAACATTCTGAAAACATGTAGGATTGTAGAACGTTAAAAAAACTTTCAACGAAAATTAGTTTGAATATGATTTGATGTTCAGTTTTTGAGATATGGGACTTTTTCAACAAACTGCAGCTGTAACTTTGTTTTTCATTAACACAGGTACTATGAAAAACAAATTTAGTTTTGCTGTTGAATGTAATACAATACAACGTTATGAATGAGCTTTCAAAATATTTTTATTATATTGTTTTGTGCTACGGAACCCTGCGTGCGAGGGAGTACGACTTGCTCTTGGTCGGTTTTTTTAAACTATGTAGATGTGATTGTATCGCGGTTGTTCTGCGATTGCATCGCTACAAAAAGCCCCAGTGTTCGAGGACTTTTAGAGAAATCTTTGAATTCTGGTGCAATCTGTGCTTACAGTATGTTCTCAGTAATTTTGCTTCTGTCATGAACCTTATCAAGACGAGCATGAAGGTTACTGTACTTCAAAGTCATAAGAAAATAACAATGAATGATGGTATAAGTGTATATTTCAGTACGTAATCTACCGACAGCAGTATTTACTTACCTACTTACAAAGGATAATGTTACGAAAAGTTATGTCCATGTTCATGTCTACTTTTGAAGTAAGAGTTCTGAAACTTAGTTTTGTCTCTCTCTTACATAGTAGAATGTTTTAGGCTTGAAATACGACACGAACAAAAGTGATGGAATAACAAACTTTGCAATCCGCGTATTGATTGAGACCTATTTTCAACGCTTGGATCTTTCTTTCGAATAATAAGGGAATATTTACGACACTTCCAGTTTCAATTTTCATCGCGCACAGGGCCAACAACAATAAAACATCAATAAATAAAACGAATTATTTGCCAAAGTACGGAAAACGAGGTTTCGAATCAATTAAGTTTGTTAACGAAACTAAAACTTGCCCCATTATTTTATTTTCGTACTTAATTAAATCACTTCGAAACATGCCGCGAAACATCGTAGCCTCTAATTACTTTCATAAATAGTTCTTTATTTAAGACAAATTGCACTAAATTGAGAGCAAACAGAATTGCATTGAAATGTTTACAGTAGAAACCAAAACGGCGTTTTCCGATACGCCATTTCGGGCACAATTAATTGCAGTTTTAGTTGCGAACTTTGCAATCTGCGGCTTGATTCATACAAACTGGAGTCGGCGACTGTACATGAATAATTTATCAGACGCTTTTTGTGGAAACACGAAAAGATATTTATGATCACAAATCTTTTGTACTGCTTAAACAAAGCGGGCGGGGAATAAAACTTAGAAGTAACTTTATGTCGATTTGAATGATGAAATGTGTTTGCCTTGTTCAGTTTGAATGTCCCAAGATTTGGCATGTGTTTTGCATCGCTTAGTAACACTTACCACGGGGTGTTGCAGGTGTGGGTGAGCGTCATGTAGCGGACGCCCAGCTGGTAGTAGGACCGGAGGACTCCCAACGAGTTGGCGATGGAGTGACCACCCTCGATGCCGATGAGTGAGGCGATCTTGCGAGGACGTGCGCTGTGGGCCTCGAGGATATCTGAAAAGAATGTGCATTTGTCTTAAAGGTATCCATTATAAGATTTTATTCACGGCTGCCTACAAAGTAACCTTTGCAAATTGTGAATATTTTGTAGCTGCTCTGTTTTGCTACGCTTGTTTATTTGTGCAGGGACAATCAAAACGTGGGACGTAGCACACAAAGCTTTGGGAAACAGTCTGCGTACTCAAGCAATTAGCGCGTTTTATTTTTGAATGAATACTGCATTCACATGACGCAAGAGGGCCATAAATGAATTAATGCCAACACTTTTGAGTAGGTAGGTATGAATATTTCATAGTCGTTAGGTGAGGGTAGCTTCTATTGTCTGGCAAATACTTGGCGAGTTTTCTATTGTATTTACATGTTAAAGAGAAACTAGGGGCTAACTTTGAGAAATATTATATTTATGATCTTTTGTAAAGGGTAGACAAGGCACACTGCTTGTGCTGATGAAGGAGTAGCCTAATGTAGTCCAATAATGGAATAAGTTCCAAGTAGTGTTTTATACTGATATTTTATTCATGTCTTCTACAATGTAATAAAATGCAACAGTCACATCCGCTGTAAATCAAATCGCAGAGAATTTGCGGTTTTGTAAACTAGTAAAGCGTTTTATACAGCGTGTATCAGACAGGTGTGGCTATATGTACTCGTAACTTCGTAAGGTGTTGGATTAACATTTGGGTCGGACAGGACATTGAAGTTTTGTACGGGACAGCTAAATACTTTGTTACGATTACAACATTGGTCCCATAGAGAATGTACTTCAGTTTGATGGTCTCTATCACACCCATATATATGACCACTGGTTAACATAAACTTTGGCAAAGTAAAATAAGCAATGAGATAGGTTACAAACAAAATTCATTTTGTGCAGCATTCAAGTTTAAAAAGTAAAATTGGAATTAAATGTGGCAAATACATCAAACATTTTAAACAACAATTAATCATTATTATTTCACCTTTTTGGCGAACATGTGTGACAAAACAAATAAAACGTATTCGAAGACAACCTCTTTGTGTTCAGAATTAAAAGTTTAAGTCTTAACTAGAGTGTATTCAAACGCTCTTGTTATCATGACACTGGTTTAAAGTAACTTGACTAAGCTCACTTGTTACCTTTACTGGATATAGGGATCTCATTAAAAGTTGTAGGTACTGTGAGTTGGACTCTGGATAGCGGATTAGATTTCGAATAACAAAGCCTGGCTTTTTGCACTAATAATGATGTTGTAATAATGTCTAGAAGCGCGAACCACAGCTAATGTTTGAAAATGTCTTTCACATCTTTGTAAATACTTTAGAAGAATACATTACAAACATAGTATCTCCTTTAAACTTCGAGTGCATAAAGATTTGCTGGAATATAAACACAAAAGTAAAATATAGATATCCACTAAATAGACTCCAGAATGTGCAAACATTAAACTTACATGAGTAAATGATTTCGGGAAAAAACGAAAAATATCGGTTTCACTACCAGTCCGGGAATATACTTAATAATGAGTTAATTTAATATGTTAAATAGCTAGGCTTAGCTATTCATAGTAAATATTATGAATATTCTAAAACGAAGTAAAACTTTCTTGTGTCAACTAAGTTATGAGTTTTTCAGAAAGAATTGCTACATCTGCAAACTCAATTACGAACGATACCCATACAACACGATGCAAATAAATCAAAAAGTAAAAGAAAGTATACAAATAAAACCACAAAACGGTATAAATTACAAGAACGGAACACGACAAATCCGGCTATATCTGCCTCAAGTCGGTTTTAAAGTTACAAATTAGTTTAGTCGATACGAGACGGCGTAGTAATACGACGACTCGGGGTATCGATTAAAACAAAAACGGTTTTCTTTTAAACAGTTTACATTTCTAGATTTTTTTTAATCGTGAAAGATGTCTTCCGTTTACTTTTCATTCTTTTATGTTTTATATGCTAGCAAATGAAAGCTTTCGGATGCTTTAGTAAGCACGTGGTATTACTTGTTGCGGATGTGAAAGAGATTGTGCTTTTTAGGGTTCCGTAACCAAATGGCAAAAACGGAACCCTTATGGATTCGTCATGTCTGTCTGTCTGTCCGTCTGTATGTCACAGATACTTTTTTCCGAAACTATAAGAACTATACTGTTGAAGCTTAGCTATCTGCTTACAGATGAATTATGTGAACCGCATTAAGATTTTCATACAAAAATAGAAAAAACAAAACAATAAATTTTTGGGGGTTCCCCATACTTAGAACTGAAACTCAAATTTTTTTTTTCATCAAACCCATACGTGTGGGTTGTCTATGGATAGGTCATTAAAAATGATACTGAGGTTTCTACTGTCATTTTTTATAAACTGAATAGTTTGCGCGAGAGACACTTCCAAAGTGGTAAAATGTGCCCCCCCCCCCTGTAACTTCTAAAATAAGAGAATGATAAAACTAAAAAAAATATTATGATGTACATTACCATGCAAACTTCCACCGACAATTGGTTTGAATGAGATCTAAGTAATAAACATGTAAGTAGATTTTTTTTAATACGTCATAACTCATAAATCGCAATTTGCCTTTCATTCTAAAGCCAATATTATGTTACTTGCTGCTACGGAACCCTTCATGGGCGAGTCCGACTCGCACTTGGCCCCTTTTTTTACAAGGTAAGGTTTTTCTCAATGCTTGTGTTTGTCTTGACACTGGCGATTTTTGTACGTATAAAGAATCGCACGGATGATGCGAAAAACGATTTCCAAATTAAAATATTATTGCTGTCACATTTCCTGAAATAGAAATGGTGGCTGGGTACTTTTACAGAATAATATACTGGAAAATGTTCGGTGAAATTTTGTTTCAAAACGGTGACCGAAAACATCGTGAGGAAACCGGCATGTCCTAGAACAAAAAATCGAAGAGATGTGACATCTACCAACCCGCACTCCCGCGTGGTGGATTATAGCCCATTCCCTCTCTTAGAGAGGAGGCCGGTGTCCCAACAGTGGGAATATTATTGGCTGATTATGCTTTATGCTATGCTAAACGTTGTTTATCTAAAGCCTTTACTAGAAAATATACAATTCTCATACAACTATTATCTTGATGGTAAGTAACATGAGTTTGTTAAGACCAAACGAATTGATATTTTATCGCTCTGCTCACTTATCGTTGTTATTCGTTTTGTGTTTCGCAACTATTGTAAAAATGTGTGTTTCATGTGAAATGTAGTAAATGATTTGTATTTTTAAACATCCTTGGTGAGAAAGAAAATAACGGCAAGATGGCCTGCCTTATAGAGGTTATGCATTACCTTCATGGTTGGAGACCCCGCATTGAAATTCTTTGTAGGGTACTAAAAAAATCAGCTGTTGCATAAAAAATACAAAATCTAGACTCTAATATATACGATTGTCGACTGTCACTAGAAGTGAACTTTGTGTATCTAGGTATCACAGTTATTTATTTCGATAACAGAGTAGTATTTCTTACTTTTATCGTAGAACCTACCGTATAAATACAACCTTATTTGAGTAAGTAAAAAATGTTTAAAATCCACATGAATACGAATTGAACCTAGAAAGGGGAACAGTAAAGGTTTCATTAGGTTTTTTTAAAGCGAGCATGACGTGTTAATGGATGCCTTCACAAAAAGTAAAGGAGGTGGCGAAACGGTGCCTTTTTATTTCACCAATTTTCAATTCCGTTTTTTCGGAGCGCACACATGTTTAGTCGTTACCTGCACAGAAGGATTAATCACAAGTTACGAGTTTTCTAAAAGTTTTAATGCTAACAGTTCTAGAGGCCGACAATCCCTTTCGAAAGCATATAGTAGTACCACAACGATTTTCAACAGGATTAAGATAATAATTATTTAAGTAACGTATGAGAAAATAGGAAAACCCCCATGATTACGCTGTTTTTTTATTAAGGGATCGACAAAAAAGATACAAGTGGAGTGTCATAAGAATTATTTATACAGATCACAAGAGAACATAAAAACTTCACATAAATATTTTTCGGCGTACGGCGTAACTAGGAAGAAGAATAAAAGTAGTTATCTTAAATACATGACGTATGTTAATAATAATTAACCGGTGAGGCTGAAATCTGTAACGATTTTAATGATTTTTTCTATAAAAACTTTAGCAGCAGGCTTGGGACTTACATTCCTTTCTCGACTGACTGTGAAACATACAGCGATACGCTGCACAGCCTGACCATTGACAGTTCGAGGATTCTGAAACTCCTGGAGAATCTGGATCCGTCAAAGGCACCAGGAAGTGACACTATATCCCCTCTCTTCTTCGTTAAATGTACCAAATCGCTCTCCTTACCAATAGCTTATATTTTCAATAGAGGTTTTTGTGAGGTATACTGTCCAATACTATTCCAACTATTTGGAAGACTGCGCACATTGTGCCTATTCATAAAAAGGTTACAGAAACTCCTTAGAAAATTATCGACCCATATCAATTCTGAATGTTATGGGGAAAGTGATGGAGAAAATAGTACACAACTTTATTTATCCTACTATATCTAAATTAATTCCGCAACAACAACACGGGGTTATTAAGGGATGGTGGCGGGCAGGTTGACGTAATCTCCACGGATTTCGAAAAAGCCTTCGACCGCGTCGATCACGTCATCCTTCTGCGTAAGCTGCAAGAGCTTGGAATTCGCGGTAACTTGCTGAGATGGATCGAATTTAACCTTAGGAACTGGTCTCAAATTGTTACATTGGACGGAGTAAGGTCTAACTGCATAACCATACCATCTTGTGTACCACAGGGCTCAATTTTGGCACCTCTTTTATACTCTACGATATAGGAGCGCATGTTCTTGATGCAAGGTTCCTGATGTATGCCGACGACATCAAGATTTTTATGACTCTATGAAATAAGTATGACTGTGAGAAACTACAAAACGACTCAGATAGATTATCTAATTACTATATTATCAATAGAATCAATGTTAATGTAAGCAATTTAAGTCGCGAGTTAATCGGCTTCTTTTGGGTTAGCTCGTTCCATCGTCGACCTCATCTCTGTTCTCAGGACTAGATTGAGGTCAAGAGTAGGCCCATTTAATATAAAAAAGCAAATGTCAGACTATAACCTTTACTAAGAAGCGAAACTTCATTAACTACAGCCACAATCTTAGTGGTAGCAATGTTGTGCGTTGCAATATTGTTAGGGATCTTGGTGTCGTCCTGGACTCAAAACTTCTGTATTCGGAGCATGTGTCTATTATTTTATAAACAAACATGAAAAATCCTTCTAACTGTTCCAAAATGCAACCAGTCTTGTAAAATCAAGATAATTTTAGTTTATTGTTCTAGAAAAAATCCGAGCTTAGCCAATCTATGGGATGATTTCAACCTAAGTTAAAAAAAATCAGTTCAGGATATTATAGAATCTAAACTACTAGAATTGATGCCGATGTTTTATTAATAGTAGTGTATGTTTGTAAATGTTGAATGTGGATTTACATCTGGAAAATATATAAAGATTTCATTTCTTTTAGACCCCTTTTCTTTGCTATTAAACGCCATTATGCCACCTCGACCCATTCATTCGTAACATTTTAATTAACCTTTCAAAAGACTCTTTAACATAGCTCTCATAATTTTAAACTGCTTTAAACAACGGTGAAAAAGCGCAGAGCAGCGCCGAGCTTTTCATTCTCGTAATAAAAATGTAGGAACATTTATAAACATAGATTGCAGCGTGGGGAGAATTCATGATTGAAATGTTCTGAGGTTTCAATTAAAAAAGAGTTGTGTCTAGGATAGGGGCCTCTAAAGGCCTTTTGGTCTCGTACAGGACGAATTTCGTTTCTTTTTCTTGTTTACTTTTTAAATCATTTTGTTTAAGTACTTTTTTTTGTGCGGACTAATAAATACTTTTTCTTTTTTCGTTTCTTTCTAGTAAAATAATATTGTAATGACTATTTTATTTTGCCGGAGGAGGTATGGGCTAAAGTAACCATATAATGGTTCCCAAACAGACGCAAGCGGCAACGCTGACTAATTTCACAAGGATTGGCGAATAACAGCACTGGATAGGGTTAAGTGAAGGGAGGGAGGGAAACCCCTTTGCCCTGCAGTTGGACACAAATGGCTAATAATAATAAAGTCTATTTTGCTTTATTCACATACAAATTCATACAAATTACACATACAAATTCATTAAATTTTTAAATATTAATTTAAAAAAAGATATAAAAACATTTAAAAGAATAAAAAATTGTACCCCACCGGTATCGGGAACAGACTCCAAGCTACCGACGGTCAGGGCTCCAGAGAGAGGAACCTCCTAACTATACGAAGGCGATTTTGAATATTTTGGCCGCCATTTTAATTTTCGAAATTACGGCCAAACTTAGGACCTGGGGCCCAATTCTGCTATTACAATAGACGACAATAGTGTCAGAATGGTCTGTCATTGATTTCAAAATTGTTGATTTTGACAAGTTTTGACAAGTCAAAATCAACAATTATGATATCAATGACTGACCATTCTAATGGTAATTCTAATGGTCTGTCAATCTATCATTGATTTCATAATTGTTGAATTTGACAAGTTTTGACAAGTCAAAATCAACCATTATGAAATCAATGACAGACCATTCTGACACTATTGTAGGTAATAGCAGAATTGGTTTCCGTCAATAGCTGCCATCAATACAAACGAGTATCGTATCAAAAATAGGCTAAATCTTCTAAAGCTGTCGTTCTTAACCTTTTAGTCGTGACCATTTGACAAAATTTCTGTCTTGCCATGGACCACCCAGTTGGTTTAATGGTTCGGAGGTAATATACAGCACCTAAATGTAAATAAATAATGGATTGATTGGATTGGATTGGATTCTATCTATAAAGAAATAAAACACGCATAAAATTATTCAAAGCCCAAATTTTTATTCTTTGTTATGATGAATTCTACAGTTACAGATTTTAATGAGATTTTTGTGATTGTAAATTGTTCGCGCTCGTTGTCACTTATCATATTAATAGGATGGCGTCGCGGACCACTTGGGATGCTTCTAGGGACCACCAGTGGTCCGCGGACCACCGGTTAAGAACGACTGTTCTAAAGCGTCATGTTTCCGAAATATTTGTAAGCTATCATACTTGTACTGTAAGGTTGCTCGGTACCTTAAGGATTCTAACTTTTGATACGGGTATTTTAGGCGGGGCTGCTATTTTAAAAGTAAAATAAAATGGTGGCCAGCTAGGCAGGCCAGGCTCCATACTAACATATTTAAACGGCATTCTAATTACGGAAAGTTTACTTAAACCTAATAACTAGTATTCAATGCAAGTAGTAGAATAATTCTTTATTACTGTAGAAACAATGTGCTCCCATGATGCCCTGACAGTGCCTACACTGGGTATTCAACAGATTTATAAGTCAATTTCAATATCGAATAGATTGCGGTCGCGTCAATCAATTACGATATAGTTGCATCTATTCCTGCGGTCGTGTTCTAATATAAGCGATGTTCGCGCGAATATGCGATTGTCACGTCCTTTGTGCGGCGAACTCAAACGATTCAGCCGATAGATGCCTTCCGATTTACCTCACAAATGTGATGAAAAATTACCGCAACAATAGTTTATTTTAGGCTGCGGGGTGTAGAATAAATTAGCGAGCGAAACTCTGCAGACATGTTGGGTTTGATATGTAAACATGACAAACCAACGACTAAAATATCGACTAATATTCCAAGTAACTTCGATACCAGCAGTCTTTGACTGAAAAAAAGTCATCCATTTATTTTTGTTTGTTTTATCGTGGTTAGAAAAGTCGTCACGTTGAATGTGGTCGAGGCGAAAGGAGTATAGGATACGATCCCTGCATGATTTCTACGTACCACCATGCGACAAACGCGTGAGTTTGTACGTAGCTGTCTACATATATTATATCCATTAAGTCTGCTCTGAGTTTTACTAGCAAATTTATTTATTTTTTATACATAGTGGTACATACCAGTAACTGAGGTGGCGAACTGCAGATGCTGTGGGTACTTTTCCACGAGGCGCTTGATGACGTCAATCTGTTCGAGGGTGAGCTGCACGGCATCCCGGTTCTGAGTAGCGCACGGGACGAAGGCTGACCAGAACTGGGGAAGGAGAAACACTCATGAGGTTATGGAGACAAGAATCGGCGTCGTTGATGTAGTGGTCGCAAATGCTACTATTAAACATAAGGTACTAGAGTTCAATTCGTAAAGTGAAGACAGAAAGTGAATGCAGTAAACATTGGTTTCTAATACTTTTATTTTTTTCCTGTTCAGTAGCTTCTTCATACCATAATATCATTGCAAAGATACCACTTAAAGGAAGAGTGAGACAGCTCCGATACAAGTACTATGTATTTGTAACTTACTGGGGCTGCCTCAGTTTATGTATGGCACAATGTTTTGAAATAAAATAAATATTCTTGAATTTTTTTTTATTCGTGCGTGGGATCAGTTGTAAAGGCCTTGAATTTTATGGTATGCCCATTATTTCATTTTCTGTAAGTAATTTATGTCATCACCACTGCTCTCAAAACGGAAACAGTCATGTCCTAGAACCAATTTAAAGGCATGTGACTGGGTCCGCTTGGTGGATTATAACCCACTTCCTCCTACAGAGATGAGGCCTAATTAATTAAATAAAGAGGGATTATTATGTATATATTTGCTATACAAGTAGAAAAACTTTCTTACTTTTGATTCTCCAATCAAAATAAAATTATATTTTCTAGTTGCATTAGAAATCTCGACGGTCTCGACTTGAAAAGTTACAAAAATATCCCAAAAAATTAAGAAAAAATATTAAAATGCCTCAAGATATGTTGGGAACGTTAGGAATAGTTTTGGATGCAGGATCACAGAACCTAAAGGCTGGGTTTGCAGGCGAACCGTCTCCTAGAGTCATGATACCCACTACAGTAGCCAGGTGAATAAGATTTACTTTCATCATCATCTTCCTTTTCTTATCCCAATGGGGCCGGCCATAGCATGCATCTCTGTCATCTCTTCAGCAACCATGATCTCGGTAGCCACCCACTTTTTAGCCATAGCATCTTTCAAACAATAAATGAAAACAATGTAAGCTAAACAAACAATCCATTGTCTTTGTTTACCCTCCCAAAATAATTTACTTTATTTCGCCTTGTTAGAACTATAAGCCAGAGGAGCTAGACATATTTCTGTAATGACTCGACTCGACTGAATGTTCGTGTCGTATTTCTGAACTTGCAACGGGATTGATATACGCGATTCGATAGCAATGCCCATTTAATCCATTAGTGCTTTCCCAGCATCGAAAACGTCGCTAGAATGTCACTTTGTCATAGGCACTCTTTGGCCAGATTGGAAACTTGATATTACATTTGAAGTCTGTCTTCAGCATGAGAGAGAAAAAGTAGAAAGAGTACTCGTATGTTAAGAAATAAGTAGGAAAGCACGTCTGCACCAACTTGAAATAAAACAGCTATCTTTTCCAAGAATATCAATATCACCGGACCTGAGTTTGTTCGAAGCAATACAATGCAAATCAAGCTGATTTATTACTAGCCGGGGGTTTCTTTAACCACATACTTTACTTGTTGGTAGGAGAAGATTGGACAGGATGAAATAATAAGCAACTCAACGAAATTATTCTAAATCATAAAACAAATCAATCCGTTTTACAAGCGAGTGATGGATTGACGACAGGCTACATCTCCAAATCGAAATAAAGAGTTATTTATTCAATTTAGCCTGAAAATCATCGTTTATAGAGATTGAAAATTAGATTTCTAAGACAGTCCCTAAAACACCCGCCTTTCTCAAACTCCTTAGCAACATCTTTATCTGTCTGTTGTTGTTTAATACACGCCTACAGTATTTTGCACAAAGATACTTTCAAACTTTATAACTCCTGGATAGTATCAAGACGTATTCCTCAAAATTTCACAACTTGAAGAATGTTCCACATTCTCGAGACAAAACAAACATATGATACAGAGTCTGTGTAAAAGTTTGCGGCTAGTTAATAATGCAGTAAGTTTGACCGCATCGGATGGAAATCCAGGAAATATTCGAGTTGTTCGAACAACGGTCAAGTTGAATAGAACTCGGAACTAGTTTCATACATATTGGACGTCGGCGGCGCGCGGCCGTCTGAACCCTCCATAATACCTACTGTACCTACTCATTTGTTATATTGTTTCTCTGACGGTACCTACCGCATTGGTGAATTTGCTCTGCTGGGATTTGTCTCATTTTAGCCATTTCATACTACTTTCTATTTAATTTATTAGAATTACAGCGGTGATTTGAATATAAGGACTATTTTTTGTTTAAGATTTGAACTATATTCGTTTCTAGACTATTTATGTTAGAACTCAATTTTGTTTTGATCAGTCTAATTTCCCGAACTGCGTTTGTCTAGCCTGGTTGTAACCAATACTAAGGTCGAACTTCTGCGACGAGACTTGCAAATAATTAAACCAATTGCTTTTGAATAGCAATCTTGTTAAGATATTAATTAGACGACGCTGCTACTTTGTTTGAAATCGCGCACCTAGAATATTGTCAGTTCGCGTCTCAGAGACTTAATTAAAAGTCTGAATACCAAGTTCGTTAATTATGTTATTAGCAAATATTTTGCTGGAGACATTAACGTTTGAGGGCGAATTTGAAACTTAACGCAATCAGCAATTTCGAACTGCGTTCAAGAACTGAAATATTGACTCCGATTATAGCTCTTGAGCGCAGCTTTTCTAAATGTAGATGGAGGTTTTGGCGAGTGTCTATGGTTGGAACTAACGTCTTCATGGTGTTTTATCAATTCAATTTCCACACAGAAAACACAAAATGTTTACCAACACACTAATGACAATATCAGATTGCTCTTCTTACTTTAAAAAATAATTATTTTAGAAGCGAATATCTCTTCATGATCGCCAACTTAAGAAAAAAATATTTTAGGAACTTCGATGTCATTTTTCGCGAGCTATGGACATTCCACAGAGTTATATACGTAGAAAACATCAATCCTCACATCTATGGAGGGGCCACACCTAGTTTTTTAATTTGTAATTTCACTTCATTTTATGTAGCGGTTCATAGAAGACACGTCTTACTCTCCAAATTTCAACTGTGTGGTGCCAGCAGTCTTGGAGTAAAATGGTTGTGACATACATACTGACGTACTGGCAGACAGACAGTCAGGCAGATGGACAGCACGAACTTGTGAGTACTGATGGCGACATAAGTGATTAAATTTTAACTTTGATGCTGCATGAGCTTATATTTCGGAAATGTGTTGCTACTAATACAGGTTTTAAATAAAGAACCGGTCTGTTAGCCAGGGCAGGCTCCATTTTTCTCCATTTTTGGGATACGTGAAGAAGCCTCCTCGTGTAGCGCAGTTTGTTCCGCCAGTGACTTAACTGAACCGAGCGCTCGGCGTATCCTGGGCAGTCACACCCAACACCTTTTATGACTGGCCAATTCTTCCCTTGTGGTGGTAGGGCTAACGCCCGCCTGGTTTTACGACCACCCTCCCACCGGAATCCGGCGTCAAGCAGCCTGCTGTGTTTCGTCGTTGCGTGGGAGTTCCAGTGCCTTATGGAATTCGACAGTTGGTAGTTGCGTTGTCCAAGGCTAGTCTCAGCCCAGGAGTGAACCTCGTCATGGCAACTCACTTTGGAGGGTAGCGGGATCCGAAGCACGGTCCTGTCGTTGGCCGACCGCAGGAAGTTGGGGGCCCAATTAGCACGCCAGCCACGTGTGAAAGGCTGCCCCGCCACCTCGCGAAAAATCCCGAAATGTTCCGCCGTGCCAGTCGGCGACTGGAAGGGAGGACCCGGCGGGCATCTTCGGGGGGGTTCGGGCGTCCCCGCAGTCTCCAGGTGAGTTTCCTTATCGTCGGGCTTTGCTCGTGGGAGCTGTTCAGTAAACTGGACTCGCCTCGCTTTCTTTAGAATTCCATTGAAACTCTTTAAACCCATGAAGCGAAAAAACAAAAAGAATACTTTTAAACAACGGCGGCACTTCCTCCCGCTTAAAGTGCAATTCACTAACATCCGTGGATTGCACTCAAATATCAATCCGGTCCATCACCACCTTGAGACCGAGAAGCCGCACTTGTTCTTTTTGACGGAGACTAAGTTAGCGACCCCGTTAGACGTGGCGTACCTCAACTACCCAGGATACTCACTTGAACATAAGTTTAAGAAGCAGGCTGGGGTCTGTGTGTACGTCCGCGATGACATATGCTGTCAACGTCTCCGTTGCTACGAGGTTGCGGGTTTCTCCACTCTGTGGCTACTGGTGGACACCGGCTCTATTAAAACTATTTATGTCGGTGTTTACAGGTCGCACAGCGGTGATCAGGAGACAACAAGACTCTTTGACCATCTTACAGAGGCAGCTGAACTGGCCCAACACAAATATCCGACAGCGGAACTTGTCTTTCTGGGGGATTTTAATGCCCACCATAAGGATTGGTTGTTCCCGTACCAGAAAACTGACCATGCTGGAAGAGAGGCGCGCAAGTTTGCGATATCGCTAGATCTCCACCAGCTGGTTGGTCAAGCTACCCGCGTTCCGGATGTTGATAGCCACACACCCAACTGCTTAGACCTTCTGCTGACAACAGATCCGGACAGGTACTCTGTATCGATCTGCGCTCCACTCGGTTCGTCTGATCACTGTCTGGTGAAATCCGTGTCTTCCTGTTCTCCTCCAGATTTAAGCCCTAGAGGCACGAGGCGAGTTTGGAAGTACGGGTCGGCAGACTGGGATGAGATGCGGCATTTCTTTGCATCTTATCCATGGCGGCAGACTTGCTTCTCTTCGCTTAACCCTTCTGACTGCGCTGACTCAATTGTCGACGTGATTCGCCAGGGAATGGAATATTTTATCCCATTCTCTGATGTTTTACTTGGCTGCGAGGCTCAACCCTGGTACAACGCGTCTTGTGCGCAAGCCGATTTGCTCAAAGAGCAGGCATACCAGGCCTGGGCTTCGGCCCGTAGTGACAGGTGCAGTAGTCGGAGGGCTCGCGAAACGAAAAAAGCGTACAATTCAGCCGCCAAGGACTGCAAACGGGTGTTGCGGAAGGCGCGCTTCGATCATGTTGGACGAATTGGGGCTAAGCTGGCGTCCTGCCCCTCGGGTAGTAAGGAGTTCTGGACCCTGTCGAAATCAGTCGAGACGAACTTCTGCCGTCCTACGCTGCCTCCTATGCTGAAGTCTGATGGAACGCTGGCTCATACGGCTCTAGAGAAGGCAAATCTATTTGCCTCCATCTTTGCCGAAAATTCACGCCTAGACACGGCCTCAAACATACCACCTAACATATCTCACTGTGGCTCCGCAATGCCGGTGATCTCAATCCACATAAAAGAGGTCCGTAAGGCCCTATGCAATCTGGACGTGAATAAAGCCAGCGGACCTGACGGAATACCTGCAAGAGTCCTGAAGAGCTGTGCTCCTGAGTTATCTCCTGTCTTGACGCGCTTGTTTCGCCTTTCTCTAAAAACCGGAGTGGTGCCGGAGTCCTGGAAGCTTGCGAATGTGCAGCCAGTGCCCAAAAAGGGTAACCGTGCCGATCCTGCTGACTATAGACCAATCGCCATAACCTCCATACTGTGCAAAGTGATGGAAAGGGTACTGAACAATAAGCTGCTAACATACCTCGAAGACAATGAGCTCCTCAGTGACCACCAGTACGGCTTCCGTCGTGGTCGTTCAACTGGGGATCTTCTTGTGTATGTTACGCATTACTGGGGCGAGGCCATTGAGAAACACGGCGAAGCCCTTGCTGTATCGCTTGATATCTCAAAGGCCTTTGACAGGGTCTGGCACGCTAGTCTGTTGGCTAAGCTTCCTGCATTTGGCATCTCTGCTGACTTTTGCAACTGGATTTCCGACTTCCTGAGTGGCCGTTCGATCAGAGTGGTCATAGATGGCTGCTCTTCGGATCATAAGGCCATTGATGCCGGTGTTCCTCAGGGGTCTGTTCTTTCCGCAACTTTATTTCTGCTACACATCAACGACCTGCTACAGCTTGGTGCAATCGGGTACGCTGATGACAGCACAGTCGCGGAAAGATACCTGTCCAGTGCAAGAGCCAGCAGAGAGGAAACTGCTACTCATAGAGAGGCCATGGTGGAGCGAATGAATCTGACCCTAAATCTCGTTTCCAAGTGGGGCGACGACAATCTGGTCAGATTCAATGCTCTGAAAACACAGGCATGTCTTTTTACGGCTAAAAAGAGCCAGTTCCAGTTGTCTCCAGCTTTCCGAGGTACAGTTGTACCAGTCACCGACCGCCTACAGCTTTTGGGCATGGAGTTGACATCGGATCTCAACTTCGGCTCAACCATCGAGTCGAAAGCTCAGACCGCAGCTAAGAAGCTGGGCATCCTGAATAAGGTGAGGCGATACTTCACATCTGGACAGCTTTTAAGTTTATATAAAGCACAGGTCCGTTCCTGTATGGAGTATTGCAGTCACTTGTGGGATGGTTCAGCAAAATACCAGCTCGCTGCACTTGATTCGGTGGAACGCAGAGCTAAAAGACTCATAGGCGACGAGACTTTGATAGCTTCGCTTCACAGCCTAGCTCATAGGCGTAATGTCGCCTGCTTGTCGGTCTTCTACAGACTGTACTTCGGAGAGTGTGCACAGGAGCTCCACGATTTGATTCCACCATCACCCTTTTACCACCGGACTAGCAGACGTACTGCGGCGTACCATCCACACTTGGTTGATATCCCGACTAGTCGTACTCGGCGCTTCTCCTCCACGTTTATCATGCGCACAGCCAAGGTGTGGAACTCTCTGCCGGCTTCTGTGTTCCCTCCCACATATAACCCGTCTGCCTTCAAAGCAAGAGTGAACAGGCATCTTCTGGGCACGCTCGTTTCATCATAGACCTCATCCATCGCTTTCCACCAGGCGTGATCGAGGTCAAGAGCAGGCCCATTTTGTAATAAAAAAAAAAAAAAAAAAAATTTAAAACTCACTAGAACGAATGATCTAATGTAATGGTTATACTATTATACAGCACGGCAAATGGAAGACGAATGTGATTCCGCTAAATAATTGACTTTACTACTAACGTTTATTTGCTCCCAAAGACGACACGCTGTTCCTTTCTAAGTTCAACAACACGTTGCTCGATTGTAGCTCGAAACTGTAAGCTAACCTGCATAAGATCACACTTCCCCACAGTCTATGTAAGTAACACAACAGTAACTGTCGACGCAGTAGAACTGTCAGCATAGTTGGAACTGTCGAGTTGAACTAGTTCACACTTCTGTTGGAATATTAAATGGGTTGGATGTGTGAGGTCTAACTTTTAGATTCTGTGGTTCTTGAAATGCAAGAATATTTGAGCGGGTTTAGCATTTGTGTTTCGATTTTAGAATGTGAGTTGGAGCCTATCTCCATATCTGTGTGACTGACACACTGGACTCTGACTGACTAAGTCTGTCGGTGTCTGCACCGTAAAAGTTGATGTAATAAGTAACTACACAACCTCGTGGTATAAAAGGTCATAAAAAAAACAAAACTCGTAGTTTCTTTTACATTTGCATGTAAAAACGAAAATAATTTTCTTATGAAAGTGTACCCAAGGGTAGCAAACGTAGCTACGCATTGATCTGCCAGGCGGAATAACATAACGATTTTAATGAGCTCTTGACTGCGGTGCCTTACGAATCATATCGTAGCTACATAATTACGTTTCTGCTCTACTGAACCAACGACAAGTGCTTCGAAAGGTATATTATTCGCATTTTCCTCTTATTTGGATACTGAAAAGGTAAATTAAAGACGTCGTAGGGAAACAAATTGGAATAATTAGAAAATGAGGATAAGTCGAATCAAGAACAAAGTTAATAAAATCGCCAACTAGCGAAGTGGAAAGAAATTTCAATTGTATTTATTTTTCAGCTTGCTTGTTACTAAGTCTTGTTTGTATTATTGGATTGTTGAATAACTTGCGGAACATGAGTGTACTGTGAGGTCTGCCTAACAGATAACAGGCATTATGTTCTCGCGTAATATACTTATAGCTACTCTAAAACTATTTCAGGTTCCGGCGCTCAGGCCTCGTGGACGGTATACCTCTACTTTTCTGCGGCGCCGAAGCGATCAAGAAGCGAGGCATCTCTGTGCTGACGTGGCCGGTCCAGGACGGCCTGATCCAGAACTGGGACGAGATGGAGAAGCTGTGGCACCACGTGTTCTACAGAGAGCTCTGTGTGCCTCCCGAGACTACCAAGATTATGCATGCAGTGCACCCACTCGCGCCGGATTCTGATAAGTGGGTGTTTGAATTAAAAACAATACCTGGCTGATTTAAGTTCCCTAAATAACCCTAAATAAAATTACAGCAGCACTTTAATTTTATTTGAGTGTAGGAAACAGATGGAGCTATCTCCAAGAGGAAACAATACTGCTATTAGAGGTCAACAAACTATCTTTTATTCAACCAGGGAACGGATGGCTGAAATATTCTTTGAATCGTTCGCCGTTAATGCGCTGTACATCGCAAAGTCGCCATCTTTAGTCCTGAACGCGTACGGCAGGACTTCTGGGGTTGTTTGGGAGCAAGGATACTCCTGTTGCTATGCGACCCCGGTCTTCGAAGGATTTCCTCTAAAGTATGCCACCGTCACTTCCCCGGTAACCGGCAAGATGCTGACGGATAGACTACAGAATCTGATGTTTAAAGCTGGATATTCCTTCACTACCCCTATTGAGATAGATCTGATTGATCAAATAAAGGTAACATTTTATGTATTAATTTCTATTTTCGTTTTGACTGGGCGTTGCTAACACTAATACCGAGCATGAAGTTCGATTCGGTTCCATTCCCAGGCTAAAGTTTGAAGCGCTATTGAAATTTTCTATTAAAAATTTCTCAGTAACTGCCCGGAGTTTGCATTTGTATTTTGGCAATTTGTCCACCCCTTACCGCATGGGGTTAAACCTAACTGGCAGAATATGGGTGTATTATAGGAACTTCCGATAAATAAATACGGACGTGGTGTGGTTGTTACTTGAAACGTGGTGAATAGGGACTCCTGGTTGAATCGGGACATTATTATCACGTTATCATGTTAATTCAATGTTATTGGTAACCTAAAATCACTAAATTTTTTTTTTAATTAAAAGAATAATAATTCCAATGCCTTTTTACTAACAAATTGTCTGCATTCAACGTTGAAATCCTGTTCCAAGTTTATCCCGATTTACCGATGCTTCTTATTTTGATAAAGCTCTAATTATTTCCAAAATGTATTCTTTGTGTTTCAGAAAGACATATGCTACGTTTCCCAAGATTACGACAAAGAACTGGCGGCAACAGCAGGGTTCGACGAGAGCAAAGCCAAGTACAACCTGCCAGATGGACAGCACGTACTCTTGGGAGAGGAGCGATTCCTCTGCCCAGAGGTGTTGTTCCAACCTGAACTAGAGGGGCTAAAGTGCAGAAACATCATCGATGTGATCTGTCACAGCATTGATTTGTGTGATCTTGATTACAGGTAGGTTATGGTTTTTACAATATTTTTCGCTAAAATTTTCGCTTTTACCTCAAATCGTGAAGTAACCGCAATGTGAAACAAATATGTTGAAGACATGTTACACACCAAAACACAAAAAAAGAACCGCGTAGTTTACGGTAGACAGACGGTCCTCTCATAGAGAGGACGCCTTTCCTTCGACAATGGGGACGACATATTGTTGAATTTAAAGGACATCAAAAATTGGTGACCTCGGAACAGTGACGGAATAACTCTTTTTACCCGATTGTCAAGGGAGTGTTATTTCAATTTATTTTTATTTCTTTTTTACCATTGCTGATGACGCCAAGCTAATTCTAGTTCTTTCCTCCGACACATAAATGAGTTAGGTTAGCAAAATGTGAACCATGTCTGAATACTTCATAATTGGTGTTTAATAATCTTTTTAGGTCCTTATTCTACAACAACATAGTGTTCTCTGGGGGGTCCAGCAGGGTTACAGGTCTTGTAGACCGCCTGACCAAGGAACTGACCCAACTCCTCAAGAAGAAGCTGCCAGACGTCAAGGTCAAAATTGATGCGATGACCAACCGGCAGAACGTGGCGTGGACTGGAGGGTCCATTCTGGCCTCCTTGCCTAACTTGAAGGGATTCTGGCTAACTAAGGAAGAGTATGCTGACTCGGGGTCAGATCGAGTCCAATCTAAGTTCTTTTAGACGAGAATGTGTCCTAGCAGTGGGGCCCTTCTCACACGATACCGCTCGTTAGCGCGGTCGGGCGAAGGCTGCGAAGCAAATGTATTATTAGCGATGCGCCACATGGAGGGGCGGCGAGCGCCGCTCGACCGCGCGGTCAAGCGTTGTCGAGACATCAACGGATTTCGTACAAGCCAATGCAACGTGAGGACCGCTTCACCTCCCGACCACGCGGGCGAACGGTGTCGTGTGACAATCGCCTAAGTAACTCAAACATACGTAAAAAGACGTTCAACATTGCAATGACTACAAAATGTTAAACAGTCAAGAGGAATTTATCTACATAAAGCAACATTTGAAAGCGTGGAATAACGATTTTACCTTTAAGATAAAGTCTATTTCATTTAATATTGGCTTTAAAATACTATATTCGAAACATCATAGAATTACAAGCAATACAGTAGGTGGAAATCACAGTTAAAAGATGCTTGGTACATATCGCTCATGAATGTACGAACCGAGGCTGCTTCGATTAGTACATTCGAGGCCTCGTGGTGAGGCAATGAAATGCTGTAAACTTTAGGTGACTACTAAGTTAATACGAAAGATAATTGAAAGTTATCGTCAAAAACGACGTAGAATAAGCTTCCAGAACTAATATTGAAATCACGCAACTCTTACGATGCGTCGTTTTCTGTGATGACAAAAACACATTATTATTTGCATACTTCAAACAATGCAGCTAATCACGGTTTTGTTTGTGATGGTATGGTTCGATGGTGTTGGACTGTTAGCCCATGTGTTTGTCTGGGCGTATGTGACATGAATATTAAGAGCAGTCAAGTGGATTTGTGAGCGATATAACGGATCAACTTTACTTGAGTAAGATCACCATTGTTGGTTTAAAGAAAGAAAAAGAGATAATATATCGTAACAGTTCATGAAACAGGGCACACTGATATACGAGTATGTATAATCAAAAACGAAATATTTTGAAAAAATATAGGCCGAGATCTGTGAAACTTCCTAGCGCGTGATTTGGCTTAGACATAATACCATGTATCCGTCTTTGTCTTTCACTTGTAGTCTTTGTCACTAATGTCTTCTTCTTGTGAGTCAGTGCCGAAAATAACGCCTAGCCAGAGTAATATAAAACTGGTAAAGGTCGCGGCCATAGTGTGTATAATTCCTGATGAAAGTATAACATGTGTTAGATAATTATATTCTTACGGTTTGTGCACGACCTACACGCTCAAAAGTGTTGCGGCAGCGACTGGAGAACACGAATAAAAGCAATATTGTTTAGAGCCTGGGGACTTGCGGACCGAACGGTACTCACACCGCGCGATGGGAACAAGTGTACTGTCGCAAGATGAGGTCGTGAACGAGGCGTAAGATTGATGAAATTTGAAGCACGTGTACCTAAAGATAATAATGTTCTTACGACTGTTTGTAGCTTCAGTAAACTTCAAATTGGTTATGTATAAGTACACACAGTGGTTTATTTGTTATTTTAATTAAAATAAATAATGTACCTTAACTGAGA
Organism: Eurois occulta; assembly: GCA_950022335.1. Classification (NCBI taxonomy): domain Eukaryota; kingdom Metazoa; phylum Arthropoda; class Insecta; order Lepidoptera; family Noctuidae; genus Eurois; species Eurois occulta. Next base: position 29,314,128 of record OX465477.1, on the reverse strand, counting down.
AGTATTGGTTTCATTGTGAAGCGTAGTTCCAGAGAAGCTCTCTCTCATTGCAATTAGTGAATCTGTTTGTTTCTGGAACTCGTATCGACGAAGCACAAAGTGCAAAGAATCATCATCATCATCTGCCCTAGCACTAGGTAATACGATACCCCTTGGTAAGACTGGTTGTCAGAATTTCGGGTCACTGACTACCTGTAACGACTGTCAAAGATCTACAAATGACAGCCGGGACCAACGGCATAACGTGCTTTCCGAGGCACGGAGGAAACTCGGTATATAATGGGTGGTCACCCATCCACGGACCAACCTAGGTTAGCACGGCTTAACCTAAAGATCGACCCGAGCGGCTGTTCTTATTTAGCCACGAGCTCCTCAAGTGCAAAGAATCATATAATTATAATAAATAGGAAAACGTAGAAAAAATATTCAAAGCATATTCATTTAATGATTGCTGTGGGGGGTGGGGTTAGTTTTGCAGCACTTATTAGAATAGAATAGAATTTCTTTTTATTCGAGTAGGTATCTATGACCCAAATACTGTTACTAAAACTTACAACTATGCTAATAAGCACTGATAAAACCAAACAACACAACAAATAACGCTGGATCACTGCTGCGACAACCCATGAGTAAATGCACAACAGCGACCCACATAAACACAGTCCAGGCGACTTGCAATCATGCTAAGGATAGTGTTGGTGCTGCCCCACACCCAGCGCACCAGGGAAGCGCACTTTTTACGCATTTTTGCGTAAAAACAATCCACATGCGCATCTGTGAAAATCCCCGACGCACTACAGAAGCGGGGCAGCCCCACCAGCATCCTAAACGCGTTGTTATACTGAATGCGGAGAGCACTGTGCGATCTTTGCGTACATCTAGCCCACAGGCTACACGTGTATAATGAAGTACAGTACGCTCGAAAGAGCGTAACTTTCACTGGGAGTGAGCATCGGGCAAACCTGCGAGCCAGCATGTTCGCTCTAACCGACAATGGCCTCCGCTCTTGTTCGATGTCATCATCTTTAACATCAGGGGTCAATATATGACTAAGGTATTTGAACTTCTGTACTCTCTGCAAAGGTGTGCCATACAGTAGTAGAGGAGGCACTTAGCACGAAGACCATGACCACAGACTTTTTACAATTATACGACAAGCCATGTGCTTTGGCGTACGTCTCACACTGGGCAATTGTACCGCGAATTTGCAATGACACAGATACCTTCCACTTAGCATCCAACCCTGGTACTGCTGAGCTCAACCATCCCTGCCTCATTGGGCACCGATCGCGAGGATCCTAAAGGCGACTTCACAAAGAACGCCTCTTTAAAAAGATTGGTAATGTCTTCCTGTTCCCGGTTTAGTTTTTAACTTATTTGTGTGCTTCCAGAAACTACGAAAATCATTTTTAGCGTGAATAGAATATCCATTTTAACTTGGCCTTCATGATATTAGCACCACTGCAACTTTGAAGTGCAGCGTAACCTTGACGATCGACCCGTGCTGCTGTTATTATTTAGCCACGAACTCCTCAAATTCGCATCAAAATCCATTGTGTAATAAGTAATAACAACGCGATGACATCGACGGATACGTGAAGCAACGCTCTACGATTTACGACTTTTCAGGTAGTGAGGAATATAGTGGATATAGGATATCAGTGAATGTGTAAAGGTCATAGCCTGCAGTAGGTACTGACGTTGGCGGAAACACTTTAACTATCGGTTGGCATTCAAATAATGGGTTGGGCAGGGGTGTACCTATTAGTACCTCATATTTCGAAAGTTATGATTAAGTCCTACATATAGACGGGAAGCCTGTTGCCATCTGGAGATTTTATTGAATGTGAAAATAAAACACAATACTCAATACACATTACGTTCACAGGAACGACATAAATCCAAACAAAAATAGAGAAAAAAAATCGCTTTCCGTGCTTACTACCACGATATATTGGTATTTGGAGCGATTATATATGGGCGTGATTAATCGTGCCGCTTCAAGGTTGTTGCATACTGGAACGAGCAGTTTGATTTATTTGTTACAATGTGTTGCTTCCTGAAACCTCTTTGAAGATAAAAGTATTAAAACTTTTGAATGTTTAGTAGTCATTGGCTACATGAAGTGGGCTGCCGTGGTAAAAAAAATAAAAAACCCGACTGCGTAAAAATAACTAATAATAACTTTAAATAAAAACTGAAAAGAAAAAAACAAGTTCAGTCCAGAAGTGACAGTGAAATAATATATTCTAATACGGAACATATTGACTGCAATAGTCGGGACTCATAATGGATAGAATGCTTTTAGTCTAGATTATTTAATGGGTCCCGATTGTTGCTTAGCGTCTCACAGTCGTCATGTTGGTTTTTTTTCGCGTCACCTATCTAATAACACTTGGGTTACCAAGACAAATCTTACGATATGTTAATTAAATAAATCCGTGCAACGGTTTAGAAGATATGAGGTAATAAAGAATATTACATGCATACAAGATACGCGCGAAAAACATTACCCTTCCTTGGCAGTCGGGTAAAAAGTCACGGTGTATATCTTTTAATAGCCTTTAAAGTATCTTGAATCGAACGAATAACGAATACCTGTGCTTTTATTAAGAGTCGCGATTTGTCAAAAAATCATCTAAAATATTTAAATTCTCGCAAGTTTTGAACATTGATTGCTAACGTGAGATTGATTTCCCTTGATGCGATGCTTAATTTGTGGCTCACCGATTATATGTCACAACTGTTTTATTTCTACTGATTAATAAACTAATTTTGATTTGATTTTTAATTTGGACGTTTTTAAGTACGACAATTGGCTTTCTGATCTAGGAACCAAGCAAGAATTAATCTATCCTTTAACTGAAATAATATAATCTCAATATCATATTAAGTCTGTATGCCCCCACAATCTCTGTCAACTTTATAATACCACTTTATTGCCTCAATGTAAGTTAAAGCACGTGATGTGAAAGCCACCCCTGCTTTTATCTCGCTTGTCAAACTTTCAAGTAAGGTATTAACTTAACTTCCAAACTTTCTTTAAACTTAGGTTAAGGTTAAGCTAAGATTATAAATTTTATGATTCCGAGAGACTTCACCCTTCAGATTATTCGTATTTCGAAATTATGGTTAGCGACTTAAAAATATCAGATAAAGTCGTCGCGATCGAGTCAGTGTGTCGTTGTCTTTATCATTTGTGTCATGTCAAATGTACCTGGCAGCCTGGAACGAGGACAAATATATCAAATGTTTTTATTCGGGCATGACAAGGTCAAATTCGTTTTATTACGTCAATAAAGTCTGTTTATGTTTTGTATTGTGCCATAATACTTTCATTAAATAAAATGAGTAACCCTTTCGAGAAGCCAGTAGTGGTCATCGACAATGGTAGCTACAACATCAAAGCTGGGTTTGCTTGCGACAACCATCCAGTATCAATCTTCAGGACTACGGTCGGACGGCCAAAGTACCTCCAAGGATCGTATGGGAGGACTCCATACGAGGTGTATATTGGGGACGAAGCCTTGGAGCTCAGTGAAGAACTGGATTTGTGCTATCCGGTCTCGAGGGGGAGGATCTGGCACTGGGACAATATGGAGCGGGTGTGGCACCATATTTTCTATAGGGAGCTAAGGTCGGCTCCAGAAGACCGAGCGGTGCTGCTGACCTGTGCCCCTTCTAGTACTGTAGCAGACAAGTGTGTATGCATTGTTTTTTATTGTAGCACTTGGAATGTATCACTTGGTCAAGACTTTAAGGACATAAAATTTTAATATCACTGACAGACATCGCACAGCCAAGTATCTTTGTCTATAAGCTCAACATTTTGCACAACACTTCTTTAGGTATTATAACGAATGTGAGCATTTAAGCCCAAATCACAGAAAGAAGGGGCGGGTCTGGCGTTTGTCAAGTCGGGCCCGTTGCGTGAGACGCGCTGCTCATGGCCTTCACACACAACGCGGGTGCTTGTTGGGCGCGGCTCGTGCGAATTCGACTAGACACGGCACGGATTCCTATTTTTTTTTCGAAAACTAAAATAGCCTTACTCCTTATAATATCAGCCATCTGCCAGTGGAAGTCCCGTCAAAATCGGTTCAGACGTTTCGGAGATTAGCCGGAACAAATAGACAGACAGGAGGAGGACAAAAAAGATGTCTTGACACATCCCTAAGTGTGACTGCCTATTAAATGCGGGAATACGTGTATTATGACGCAATGCAACGACGCTGCACCCGCGCGCTGTTTGTGGTGGCGGGCGAAGGGCGTGGCTCCCGCGCGTCACCCGGCCCGCGCCCGCTCCGTGTGTGTTACGCTTATGAAAGGATTAAAATAAAAAAATATCTTTTCCTATCAAACTATTTAAGTATTTTTCAAAACACTAATGTTGACTTTTTCAATTATAAAGTACTTTCTAAGTTTATCTTGGACATCACAGACATCGGTGAAGGAAAACGTCGTGAGAAAACCTAAACTTTTAATTAACTAGCTGTGCCCGCGACTTCGTCCGCGTGGACTTAGATCTTTCTCAGCCTGAGCACAGTGCACAGGCACTTTGTTACGGGACTATTTGTAATAACAGGCTGAGAAAGATCTAAGTCCACGCGGACGAAGTCGCGGGCACAGCTAGTTTTATAATATGTCGCGATGATAGTGAGGCACAAAACAGTCTATAAAAGTTATGTATTACAATATTTCATGATTTACTACATTAATAAATTCTTCAGGATAAAAACCAAATAAGAACTTAACTATTAAGTTTTGAAACTAAACGTGCCAGAAACGTTCAATTGATTGTGTCAAAAATATTGAACATTAAGTAGGGCAATCCAGGCGACGTTCAATGTGTGGCCATGTGTCTGGAGTCATTTGAACTGAAAAGCAAGTCCGTGGGTATTATTGGTAGTCGGGATATTTAGTAAATGAGTGATAGTGCATTGTGATGCAATAAAAAACGCGATCGACTTGCTCATTTGTTTGCGACGAAAGGCCTGTCCTGGACCAATCGTGTGACTTTGTCGATGTGTTCTGAATATACAATGTGTTGGAACCGAAACAAATTTACTTGTAAGATTTACTTTACCATTTGAGTTTAAGCAAGACGCCCCTTTTCTTTTGTTTAGCCAATATTGCCCCACTTCTGAGCACTACCTACCCCGATTTATTCTAAGAAGTCTTTTCCTGCGTCACCTCGAACCAGCCCTCGCGATAAGCGTACAGGTCGTCTCACCGCTTCTTTCCGATCTGTCCAATGCCATTTCAGTCTAGCAGCTTCTTACCGACGTCCATTGTTCCCGTTTTAGAACACAGCATGATATTTTGAACTCTGTCTTGAACAGCAATTCCTGAGATTAGCGTGTTCAACCAACCAAGCAATCTCTTCAGCTTTATAATATTAGTACAGATATGTCTGTATCGCCAACTCTTCTTGAGCAAGCGGGATCTATGTTTGTGGCTTCCCTGTAATAGAGAACCAAGCGGCCCTTGGTCCAGCAGTGGGACAGTAATAGGCAGGTATTATATGCCATGAATATATTCGATAGATAGCTATAATAACACATTTTACAGTCACGCACAATACATATTATTGACATGCACGAGTCGGTAAATTATTTAATCGAAGACATACGAAACGTTCGTGGTTGGTCGTATTTTCATCCCACGACGCAGAATCTAATAGTAGGTTCTGCCAAGTCTTTGAAGATATATGCCTAAACGTTTATTCCAGACACAAACAAACATTATAATCTATTGATACACAAGAGTAAATTGTTCAAAGCTAAGACTAAACATTGTGACCGGTTCTATATTACGTCCCAAGAGTCCAAGACGCAGAATATCTAATGCCAGTGCCGAAGTCTGTTCCGACACGACAACCTGTCTGCTTTTTGGGGTAATTTTGTAAGCGCATGTACTGTCACGTCTTTTGCTACTAGATGGGTCAGTAGCAAATACTGAGAGAGCACAGTTTTGTCTACAATTTTTGGCTGGAAGGAATTTCGGTTCTTAAACTAGGGAGCATAAGTAGGTGGCGAAATTTTTTACATACCTAGGTACATTTTGTGCATATAAAGACAGACATGCATAATGCTTAGATGGTATAATAATGAACCACTACTAACACACATGTCGTTAGTTAGGATTTAACTCCAATGTAATGATGGTGAATTGCCATCATTTAGGCACGAATCTAAACTACGTGGATGCTACTGAGAAATTCCCGATGGAATGGCCAATAACACTAGTTTCGACTTGGGAATCGAACCCTGGACCTCATGCTCAGCAATCGTGCTTGCGACCACTACACCAACAAGGCAGTATTTAATAATTCGCAGGTTCTCTAAAAAATCCTTGCTCTGTAATTGAAAAAAAAAAACCGCCCGCTATACTACGAAAATAAGTCACCAATTGGAACAAGCGACGGTTTTTATGCAAAGCATCGGCTATTTCTGTGTTACAACAGTTTTTTTGTGGACGTGCGCATTCGTCAATCTTATTAATTGTCGAGTACAATTAGACAATAAGGTGGAACAAAGTTTATAGTGGTCGGATTTCATGGGTTTTTTTATTGAATTCCTATACGAGCGGAGAAAAAAGTAAAAAAAAAATATTTCACCGCTCGCTACTTTTTTGACGAATTCATATTGTGGCGTAAGAATGTGACCTGTGTGAATTTGGTATGTGTCTTTGTCATTGTTGTCGATGCATATCAAGATTTTTTTTGGAAAAGTTTCCATTTTCTTAGGAAAATAAGAAACTTAAAACTCAAACAAAAAAAAAACCAAGGGAAATACAATAAAAAAAACTTCCAAGAAAATCCGACCACGATAAACTTCATTCTACCTTTTGAGTATTTTACTTAATTGCACTCGGCTATTATTACATAGATAAAACTAAGTCACGCTTCATGGCTGAGTCTGTTTGACCGCATTTTTCTACTAAACATCGCAACGGATTTTCAAGCGGTTTTAAATATTTAGAGATTTTTCCGGACGGTCTACGAGATAATAAAGAAATATTCATGTTATGTTAAATATTAAAAACCGTGCGAAACATGAGCGGTGCTAGTTAATAGATAGATACATTCCTAAGGAAATAATCAATAACATGCAAACAAGGAATCATGATCTTCTGAGCCTACGTGTTGAAAATATCATCGAATGAAATTAAAATTCGTATATTGATTACATAGAGAATATAACCACTAGAGAGCTTATAGGCCGATTTCTTCTAAGAACACGACTCACCATCGCGGGCCGGGGGACGGGGAAGAATGCGCGGCTGCAATTGGTCAATTTGCGTAGGTATGCATATCGTTAGGGCTGCTCTACTTGATATGGAGAAAATAGTCGATATCGATAAAATGGATTTTAACATAATGAAAACTACTCAAATTAAAATTGTATTATTTAATCAAAATCAATCAATACTTATTATTATTCTTTATTGCACACAAAATAACAAAAAATTAATCAATAAAAAGGTCCAACAATTTAAAATAAAGTAATTAAAATAAACAGTGGCAACTAAGAGATGACCAGTCCCAACTGACAGCGCCCGTTCACGAACATGACGCATGGATCAGCGCCATTCAACTCAACCATATTGAAGGGAACTAAATGACCCGACACACCCGCCACCATCAGTGAGACATTTGAGTGAGCATGACATTCTCTCAGCCACCAGAACACATTCAAACCAATGAAAGATAACAAAATATAAATGGTAACTTTACGGTACATAGTACTCACACATGTGTGTTATGCAATTATATAATTCTAGGAGTTGGAATAGACATATACATTGATGCCACTATACTATTATTGATTTTTAAAATGAACTAATTTGCTATAAGTTTTTCGAATTAAAGTTTTAGGGTCCTGACTGTTCTTTGTAAAAAATGACAAACGAGCATCTACATATTTTTGAATTATGCATCTTGCTAATTCAATTAAATGATTGGTTGATTCTATTTCAAATTGATGAAAATTAATATCCGGGAATAAATTATACCCAATCAGAGATTTTAAAACCGATCTTATAAAATAATCGGTATTATATTTCGAAGACAAAACTTGCGAACTACTTTCGTTGATCGTCCTCTTAATATAAATTTCACAACGACGGCAAATTTCTATGACTGTGGTGGATCCGTACAATAATTTGTTTTTAGTGTCCTTTTGAAATTGTAAGGCGTTTTGATTTGGTACACCAATCAGCGCCCCAATGCAAGTTTGGCATTTTATTTGCTTTATCAGAGCATGGACAATGTAGCCGGCCATATATTCTATAACTTTTTCACCGAATTCAGAATTAGGTAACAGGCTTTCAAGGTCTGAAAAATCTAGGCTATCAGTCTCTAAATCTACGTTTAGGTCTTTGTATCTAGTAGTGATATTGATACGGTTAATCGCAGAAGTGCATTGCAAAATTGAAATTTGACCAAGAGCGCTGCAATTGCCACTGCCACTATTTTTTATTTGTGCATATGTCAGGAGTTTCTTGTAGATGCTTTCAAATACCCTAGCACTAGGATTGTTGTTTGATCCACCGTGGCATCTAATACTTCCAAACAGGTGCTCCAAGTGGTCCTGACTTATTTTGTGTAGAGGAAGATATTTTAAGGCGCACTCTGAGTTCAGAACCAAGTCTTGGATGAGAGCAATGGCACTTTCGATACATACACAAAATCCTATAAATCCGGTATATCGAGGTGATTTAACTAGTTTTACTTCCTGTTTTATTTTTCTAACAATTATGTGTGTGGACATATTTAGTAAAGCATCTCTTGCTGTCTTTAATTTAAATATAACATTCGCAGCATTTTCTGCATTGACTGCTCGTTTAAAATCATACCCATGGGTGTGCGAGTCCAGAATATCAAAAAGGTCATTCATCACATCCAGAAATTGTGTTGTGGGTGTGACATCTTGAAACTCACGTAAATTAAGCTGTTCTTTGCAAAATTTGAGTGCATCTGATACACTCTTACTAAAAATTTGGGTTGCTAAGCTTACTTTCATAATTTTAGTTTTAAAAAATATATGAGAAGCCCTTAGTCGATTAGCTAGATGAAAATTTTCCGCTGTTTGTAGATTATGTAAGTTAACGAGATATTGCCACGATATAATATTGCCGCGTTCGTCTTTCAAATTCCTATAAAACTCAAATGCATTTCGCACTAACTTGATCATGTGTGCCGGATCTAAAAATACTGCTATTTTTGAACTATTGCAGGGATTTTCAAAGGTGGATTTTATCTGATCAACTTCAAACGAGCAGCCTAACTTTTTAGCCATAGTAATATTTGCTGGGCAGCCGTCAAATGTAATAGCTTTGACGTTTACACCAGCCTCTTCTACCAAGTGGATCGCCTCTGTTAGAAGTGCGGCTTTTTGTTCTGCATTTATGCCATTTATTAAAAAATACCCTATTGGAATTTTCCAGGATGCATTTATTGGCACCAACAAGAAAACAAGGGCTTCTTTAGCTTCGTCTTGACAATCCGTTTGTAAACTGGCGCCAAAAATCACATGGCCATAGTACCTTCTGCCTTGGGGATGATATTCAACACCACTTCTGATTGCCATTTCATCGAATATGATAGTGGCGTAAATTTTGTTCTTAGATTCTCTGGCTTTCATTTTGATAGTATCTATTGCCTCCTTTGTAAATCCTGGTTTACCGTCAATGGATTGATACCAACTTCTCAGAGTACTTGTAGCAGGTAAACATGTGCTGAAAGTTTGTCTAACGAAATTATACGCCTTGGGGGAATAAAAATGCAACGTTAAGGAGAATGCACGTAATTCAGGTGAGTATTTGATTTTGGGTATATGTCCTGTTTTTGATTTCAATATTTGGCGTTTAACGATTTCTTGATTTTGTACACCTATGCGACTTAAAATATCTTCATTTTCTTGAGTAATATAAGATTTTTTAGTCAAGGTATTCAAAATTTCTTTTAGATTCGCATTTTTTTTAACCAATAATCTATTTTTATCTTGAAGCCTCTTGACTTCTTTCTTTTTTTTACTAAGAGAGTATATAAGATGGTCTATGTGTCGTTTCATTTTGCGTTTACGTGGACTCAGGTCTACAATTGCTGTGTCTACTATTTCTTTGTTACTTATTGCTGAACTCTGAAAAATAATATTATATAAGAAAATAGGAAAAGAAAGAGGTAATAAGAAATATTAATATTGAATTTTTCGTAAATACATAGTTGAGAAGAATGTAAAAAAAAGCATACGGGAATTTCATAATCATGGGAAGGCCTTAAAATGTTACTGTCATCAATTGGAAAACGCTGCAAAGGAGTCTGGTCTTCAGTTAGTGTATTAGCTTCAGCTTGCACTTGTGTATTTGATAATGGACTCTGTAATTAAACATGTCGGCTATCAATAAACGCAGTTACATGCAATAATACAATAACCCACGGACTTATCATCGAAATAAATTAACTTACGAGGGCGTGATTGTGATGCGAAGGCCCCGGTACATTAGTATTAGAGTCAGTCATACTATTTGGTGAAGCCTGTAAAGAATTAATGTTTCTCATATTCACGATTTGACTTTTGCCAACATTATATCAATAAAAACCAATAATACCTACCAAAATAGGCAAAAACATCGTTGGTATCGCTGAACTAAATAAACGGCGGCGTTGTTTCAAATATTTAAAACAATCGGGGGTGAAGTGCCTTGAACAAACAGCGCTGTTTTCTGTTGGAAACCAATTTTCCCTATTAACCTTATTTATCCACTTTTCTTTTAGTTCCGGAATCTTCGGAAATCTAAAATGAAACAACATGTACCTATGTCAAGCACACAGATGAAAAATAAAGTGAAAAATAGCTACACAAAACAAGAAATAGAACATTATCAAATTCAAGTCGGTTACAAGTTGATAGGTATTTTATTGCAGTATTTGAATTAAATAAATATTATTTTAATTTTACTATTTTCGATATCGACTTCAGCTATTAAAGGTAACAGCACTAATTTTTACGATAAAAATACAAAGGGAAAGAAAGGGATAGACGTATTAGAATTGCCTGATGAAAGAAGAAGACAGTTACAAAAGACATCAACGAGATACTCAAATTTTGTGCTCTTTCACCCAGCCACAATTTTAACTAGAACCCTGCGGTGGCTCATAATCTGATTAAATCAAACATAATTTTCTTTACTGTTTACTTACCGATGAAAAGTTATACCATCCTTTTTGTAATTCGATGTCCTTGAAGTTTTCCCACACCACATCACCGCGCATGAAGGCATTTTGATGCGTTAAAATTGCGTAAAATGTTGTACATATTTTTAAAAATTTTGCGTGTGCACAGGTCTAACAACTGGACACAACTAAAATGGTTACTAATACCGTAGCCTATATATAGGTGCAAATGCACAAATAGTTTTCGAGCGCGGGGGCACTGTATGCGCAGTCAAGTGGTTTTATAGTCTTTGATTGATTATGATGCTAAACGCAAACAGGTACAATAGGTAATATCCTATCCTACTGCTACTATAAATGCAAAAGTTTTTGAGGGTGGTGTGTTTGTAACTACAGATACGAGTACCTACAGCTGAACGGATTCAGATGAAATTTCGGCATACAAAATTGGACAATTACCGAACTCCACACGGGTGAAGCCACGGGCCAAGGCTGGTAATATATAAATATTGTGAAAATCTATAAAAAAAAAACTATCGACAATCGAAACCACAAACATAAAAAATGTAAGCACAAAATGTTTCCGACTCACGACAAATTTTGGCCACATATTAACGACAAAACGTTACATACATGATAGCCGATACAAAAATAATATTCTTATAAACGATATCATAACACGACTGGAATATTAACGAACTGAATGATTCCATTAATATAATATAGTGATTGGAAATCCGCAAAGAGCTTTACAAATATGGAAATTATTTGTTGATTTTCATATTTATTTGAGAAATAAATTATGAGGTTAAATACTTGCTCATTACTTACTTTCCCAGAAATAAGTACTCGTATGAGATTTATGCTCGGGTTCAGATTGATCGAATATCGATAAACATGAAAAAAATAATGTTGAATTATCGCTTGAAAGGAGATATTTACCTGGTTTATTCGTTACATTGAGTTCTCAATATTTCAGCACTATTTAATGTTGGGCAACAGTGCCGAAATATCGGGAACTCAATATAAATTATAAACCCAAATTGTTTTAAACGTCTGGCTGACGTAGTATCACTTAAAAGACGCGACTATAACCTACTATGTTCCCATCCCGCCAAAGCGGCACTAATGCACAAGAGTGTCTACTGCATGACTTCGGTTACATAAAATAAATTACCTAAGTAATGGAAAGAATTGCTGCTATCATTATTAAAAAACAGGCTCTTAAATTTACACATAAAGTATACTTTAATGTCAGCGAATTCCTTACTAAGAAGTAATTTTGAACAAGTCTTGTTTATCTAAATAATATAGAATTGTGTTGCAGTGATCTAGTTATGTTGTGATTTAAAACTATTCAGTGTACCTATCTATTAATTGCCTTCATTGTTTTAGCGTCAAATAATAACTTTTGCGTGATTATTGCTAAAATATGGCCGATCCTACCATTTATCTAAATATCACCATGTTTGCAAAATAAAAAACCGGCCAAGTACGAGTCGGACTCGCGCACGAAGGGTTCCGTACCATTATCTATAAAAACGGCAAAAAAATCATATCTGTTGTATGGGAGCCCCCCTTAATATTTTTTTTTTAATTTTTAGTATTTGTTGTTATAGTGGCAATAGTAATACATCATTTGTGAAAATTTCAGCTTTCTAGCTATCACGGTTTATGAGATACAGCCTGGAGACAGACAGACAGACAGACAGACAACGAAGTCTTAGTAATAGGGTCCCGTTTTACCCTTTGGGTACGGAACCCTAAAAAAATACTTACTTACTAATCATGGTAAATATCTCGTTTCAATTTTATTGTTAGTGATAATGATATTCTTTACTAATATTATAAAGCTGAAGAGTTTGTTTGTTTGGTTGAACGCTAATCGCATAATCTGAGGAACTACTGTACAAGTTAGAATTTAGGGTTGGATTGATTTATCGAGGAACGCTAAAGGCTATATAGCATCATCCTACGACCAATAGGAGCGATGCATCAATGAAAAATGTTGCAAAACTGGGAAAATTTATTCCTTTTGAGAGCTTCCGTTGCGTGCGCTGGGTAAATGGTTAAAGTTACGCAACAATCATGTATGACGGAATTGTTCCTCTTAAAAAGTTTTAAAAAAGTCCGCGATACCATACATTCAGTCAAAAAAGTATCGGGATTGGATGATTTGTTTATGGTTCCAAATTAAATATTTGTTTTTTTTTTGTTGTTAGATTGGCACAAACGTTTTCAATTTTGGCGCGGATTTTGAGTTGCATCTGTTATTTAGATTAAATACAGTGCTGTTTTTAGTTAGATCATATCTAGTGTGTATTGCGAATTTCATAATGGACAAAAACATCATACAAAGAGTTTGTCTTAAATTTTGCATCGCCAAAAACACGTGCTTATGAGTAGTAAGTATAAAGCGTTCAAAAGCGGTCGAGATGTGATGGAAGATTTGCCTCGTTCTGGTAGCCCATCAACGTCTTCAACAGAAATTAACATCGCAAACATGAAAGAAATAGTGACTGAAAATCCCCATAAGTTTGAGAGAGATAGCCGCTGAACTTTCCGTGTCTCACTAGTCGATCCGTATCATTTTAAATAATCATTTGAGGACATGCTAGAACGAGTCAATTACGACCCTACATTCATGAAACGCATTGTTACTGGTGACGAGACGTGGGTTTACGAGTTTGACATGCAAACTAGTCAACAAGCTTCGGAGTGGCGCCTTCCAACTGAACCGAAACCGTAAACACCACGCCAAAGTCGATCAAAAGTTAAAGTCATTGTTGACCTTTAACGGTCGCGGTGTTGTGCACTCGGAATTCTTGCTGGAAGGTCAAACAGTAAATAAAGAATATTATTTGAGCGTTATGCGGCGTTTAAGAGAGCACATTCGACAAAAAAGGCCAGATTTGTGGAAAGAAAATTCTCGGATTTTGACCACGATAACGCGCCTTCGCATGAGGCCATCATAGTGAACGAATTTTTGACCAAGAACTCAACAAATACCATCGAGCAACCACCTTATTCACCAGATATGGATCCAGCCGACTTCTTTCTTTTTCCTAAACTCAAATTACCACTTCGTGGCACCCGTTTCATTCGGTAGAAGACATATACGAGTATTCTCGGCGAGAACTGAACTCAATTCGAAAGCGTTTAAAAATATTTTGATTGATGTGGTTGTGTAAGTGTATCGTTTCTGAAGGACGATACTTTGATGGCGATAAAATAACTTAAAACAAAAAAAATCTTTGGGTGAATAACTAACATTTTGTGTGTTATTGATCGTTTCCCGGTACTTTCTTGACAGAGTAGTATGTCTATATTTTAAGGTTTACCTTTTTTATGGTAATCAGTTGTAAAATAATGCATTATTTGCGAAGGTGTTTTTATAAACATGGTATTAATCCTTTTCCATATAAATACCTACGTTATTATCCACACGAGTATTTAATGTTGAACAAAATTGATTTTACATCATTAGATTTCAATGAATACCTTAGGAGATTTCACAGTTTTAAAATAACTCCGCAGCAAAATAATGAACAAAAATTATCAAGTACCGCACGCATTTTCATTATGCGGAATGACGTGTGTGATGTGCTTCTTTAGAATTGTATTACTGGTGCCAACGCCCCACTGTCTCCAACCCTCTCTCTTATGTGACGCAGACGAAGTTGCGTGCGTCAGCTAGTAACTTATAAGCCGAATTAGTTTTTCGATTTTAGACTTCGATTATAAGCGGCAGTTTATGATCCTTCTAATGTATTACCTCCAGCTAGATAATTCTGTTCTAGCATTTGATATTCTCAGGATTTTTCTCTCGTGTGGGTAAGAAATCAAGTTAAGAAAGATTTACTAGTCTACGTCAGATAATCGCAGTAGTAAGTCTTTTCTCACAATTTCGAGTTATCGAACTACTTTATTATCAGAATGTTTTAACGCGTCGATATATAAAGGAGTTGGATTCATTCTTTTGCGCACCGAGACTAATGTGGGGACTTTCGATTGAAAAATATTAACATATCACGAACCGTAGAGGACTTTTGTCAGTACACCACGGATCATCATCATCAGCCCATAGTGTTTTAAAGTGTCAAGTTGACCTTCACAACCTAGATCAGGTCAGCGCAAACCAAGGACGGCACGGCAAGGTATTTTATCTTTACCCAACGTAAAACGTACCTCGTGGTAACAAGATACAAATTCCAATGTTTAGAGATCGACCCCAAAGCATTAAAGGGGATTTCCCTTCGCAGCATTAAACATTGGAATCTGTATCTTGTCACGACAAGCTGCGTATGAATTTACGTTGGGTAAAGATAAAATGCGTTGCCGTGCGGTCTTCGGCGTGCGCTGGCCTTACAATAACACAATACCCTATCATAAGCCTGGCTGACGTTGGCTTCTGGGTACCCGTGACGACTGTCGAAGATCTACAACACATTACAATTCGCTGAATTATGTTATGGCCGGCTCAGCACATTTAAAACTAAACTAGGTGATGTAATAAAGCCGAACTGAATATATGTATGTGTAGCACCCCTAACATTTTTGTCAGCGATAATGTTTTGACGACAGTACTGTATCTCGTCGGCATGCCGCCTCCCAAATCTGTGCAAGTGCGGCCCGGACTGGGCAGGGGGGGGGGCGGGAAGGAGCTCACAGCTCGGGATTAGGATTACGTCACTACTTGGAACTAAGAGCCGTTAAATGTATAGTTTATGAAGGACGGTACTTATTAAAAGACGAATGCCTCAAAATTGACAGGCGGTACTAAACATGAGCAACGTTTTTAGCTGCCAAAGATCTACAAATGACTAATAGTTTAATTATAATATCCATTACGTACCGACCCCCTTAGTCTGGATGGGATGGTTGGGGTATTCATCAACTGACCAACCATGGCATGCTTTGCTTAACCTAGAATATCTACCCGTGCGACTGTTATTGTTTTGAAGTGGCCGCATTAAAGTCACAAAGTGTAATATCAAAGTTACCGTTGTGTTTAACCGACTGAAGGTAAGAGGGAGCAGAATGTCTCATGATGATTACGAACCGGGGCGTCAGACAGCGGTAAATAACGCGAAGTGTATGCGTCTGCCTGACCTGTATACATTTACATACAATTTAGTGGTTCAGCTACCAACCGAGTTGTTTCTATATGGTTTCTTCCGCAAAATACGCGCATTGGACGTCACGCTCACGTGGAGTTGCGGAAACCAGCCCGTTATACAATACAATATAATATGGTTTCTTTTGAATAACGCCCTTCTTGTAAGTTTGCGGTACACAAAGGTATGTTTGTTTTATTTTTTCCTTTTCATCATTATTATTTTTTAGAACGTTTTTTTTTTGTTTTGTTTTTTTTTTCAGCTTTCTGTATCCTGTTGTGAATTTCCACGAATGAAAATATACAAGCGCGAGGTTTTGAAGTCGGTGAGTTCAAATACGCAGATTTTTTATTATTTATCGCATTTATTTTAAAAGGAAACTGGTCTCAATCTAAGTACCTACTAATAGGTATTCATATCTCAATCGCAGTCCCTATGTTTATTTATCGAACACGAACCAAGGCTAGCTAGGTTTATAATAAGTCGGGATTTCATGATAATTTCCAACAAATCATAGTAACTAAACTACCGAACGATTGATATTCTAGAAACACTTGTCCCGATAGACCCGTTAGTGTTCCAGCACTCGACGTGTTTACATTGTGTTAGATCTGAGTGTAATTAGCACAGATGTTAAAGCTGAATTTGCATCGGAATTGTTGTAGCCTAGAATGTTAACCAACTCTACTCTATTCCCCTTACAATCTAGGACAAATTACGCTATCAAAGTAAGCGCTGTAACACCGTTTAAGAGTCAGCTTTACTGAGCAATAGTAATTTGTGGAATTATGTGGAATTCACTTACAATTCTGCCCGCTACGCTTGCAAAAAGACCGTGAAGATAAGAGGACGGCACATTTATAACGGTGGTTTCTGTATTTGACATTTTATCTTTATAAGAATAATTCAGTTTTTAATGCCTAATAAAAAGTGTGCGCGAGTAATGTAACCTAATTGCCTATATTTCTCGATAAAATGTGTGTTGTCTTACACAGTTTTTGGGCGGATCACTCAATGTTGGCCTAGTAGACATCAGGCTGCGGTAGTCCACTGCTTGACATAGAACTCTCCAAACGCTCGCTATTCAAAATGAGTCTAGATACTACCAGCCACTCTACGAAGATCGTCGCTCCAACTAGCTTGGAGGGCGTCGTACCTTACGTTTACCGATATGCGGTCCCCACTCAAGAACACGTCTACCCCAACAGTTAGATCCCCCGGTTTTACGGCCCAAGTGGCCAGTCCATTGCCACTGTCACATTTTGGGATAATCTTAATCCTAGGTAAACCTTGATCTGAAGCAAATAAGTTTCAACAGTGAACAATATATGACATCATTCATTAGTTGAACAAACGATTCAGCAAAGCTTCCATTTCCCGGCTGTCACTTATGTGGGGCAAATCGTTAGTGTCTCATTATCCGGTCTAGATGCCTGGAGTGTGTAGCTAGTTCTTTGTAGTACTATCGTGGCAGGAAATTGGATGTCATTGCACAAGCTCTGCTCACTTCCTGCCATGTTTGAGCGAGGTGATAATCTATCTTGTGACTATGTAGATTATGTCTGATCTAGAATTCAGATAGTCGAATTTCTCGAAGGCTGATTTTTGACCTACATTTTTGTTGTTCGACCGATTTCTGTGGGATTAACGCCTTAGTCATAAATCACAGAATCGTTGCGCTGCGACGGCATCGTCATGAGTACTATTGACGAATCGAATTGTAGCTCACATTTGAATGAGGATTACAGTTCGAAACCGTCACCATTTATTTTCAGTACGATGCAAATTTGAATGGCAGCCCGTGACAGATGTAATGCACTAAACTCAATTTCCATGCCAGAATGTTATGTGTACTATTGTATGTTTGTGTGTACTATTGTATGTTTGTTGACGCTACAAGCGAAGCGATATCGTGCTCTGTCGTACTCATCAATCCAAGAGTTCTTTTTTGGATTGTGTACGTAGCATACTATCAAGAGCTTAACAATACAGAACACAATTTGAGCACAAAACGAGACTATGAACCTACACGTGGGTCGGATCAGCACTCCATCGACAAAAACGAGAATCTTCATTGTTCGACGATCGATCTCTTTATAATTCTGTTCACTATTCTTTTGTGCGCTCCAATATATTTCGTTGTTAAGCTCTCAAGGCATTAAGTCAGGATTTTGTACTGAAAAGCATCTGACAATGGGAGAATAATTAATAACTTGGCTTCAATACGTTGAGCAGACGGAAGTTTGAGGAGTCGATCTGATCTCATGAGTCGGAGCCAGTCAATGGCGACTCTTTATTGTCCGCTTTGTTCAATGTGCATGTATAGAACTTCTATAAAATATTCCTTGGGCAAACATTGTGCAAAAAGGAAATATTTGATAACCCTTCCTTGGCAGTCGGGTAAAAACAAAAAGTGTTGAGATGTTGTGTTTTTTTCAATTAGTCATCCCAGTGTATTTTGGTGGTGCATAGTGTGGCGATACATAAAACTGGTTAACTACCGTCAGGAGAATCAATTTTTAAGCATCTTGATTCTGTACCTCAATTTGCTGGGCTATATACTGTACTATATAGTATATAGTAGTACTAGTAGCACTATTCTATATGATTGGTTGTTCGCAATACAAGTATTGAATTTGAATTTGAATATAGCCATTTCATTTAGCTGGCAAAGAATGAATGTTGTGTTTTGGCAATTAATTTCTCTGACTTTAACAGAATGTATGTGTATTTTAGTATATTATTCTATGAAAATACCCCCAAGACCTTTGATAAATACTTTCCTTTATCATAGAAGAATACACTACCTCACAGTAATCAACCATAGACCGATACTAAACCCGACTCTTGGTCTCGGGTTCGACTCCAAGCCGTATCTACCTGGAATTAACTAGCACTCGTCCCAGAATACTAATGCCGTTCCTAGAAACACGTATAACAGTCTCAAGCGTCAAGTGTTAGCCTCTATTGTTTAAAGTTCAAGTTGCTTTTAGCGATAATGTTTCAAAAATGGTTCTTGTGAAATAGCAAACCAACTGAGAATTATTATTATAGGTTCTTTATAATTATGTTTTATTTCATGTTTCCATAATTTGATGCCTCTGCTCTACTTTACATGGTTCCGGAATTCACCTTGAGGTCACAACTTAGTGTTTGACTGAAATAACTGAGTTTGGACTATACCGTAATGAAGTTTATTGTTAGTTTTTTTTTTTGTGTTACCTTTAGCAATTTCATAATAAATGAGTTATTGGCGACTATTTATGAAACTGCAAAGGTCATTCTTTTATGGCTAGAAAATGCTATATCTGTGCGGTATAAAATAATATTCAATGCTATTATGAGCTTATCCAGAACGAATACTTTTATATTAATAAAATTCTAAAACAAATATGTCTTTTATTCCAGAGTAAAATGCTGCGAAGTTTTCTTCGAAAGTTTGAACGCTCCTGCATTATGTGTGAGACCACAAAGTGTACTAGCATTATTTGGGTCAGGCTGCGCCACAGGACTCTCTGTAGATCTGGGAGACCACAGCACTGCGATCCATCCGATCTACGAAGGGGGCTCCATCAGTTATGCTAACATGGACACTAACATAGCTGGGGATACTCTCGCTAAATTCATGAAAGATAGCTTCGAAAAAAGAGGGTTAAACCTAGGTAGAAATGCTGATGCAATCATTGAAGACTTAAAGACCAACTATCTTTACATTTCCAAAAATGGTGCTATGTCAAGAGAAGATTATCTGAAAACGTACAAGCTTCCAAGTGGTGAAGAAATAGACGTGAGTGAGGAGATTTACATGGCTACTGAGATGTACTTCCACCCAGAGCTGGTAATGGGGAAGAAGACAGATAGACTGTCTTTACACGAAGCAATTATGACTGCGGTCTTAAAATGTGATTCGGATCTACAGCCTGAAATGTACGACGCAATAGTGACTCATGGAGGAATGGCAACCATGCCTGGCTTGAATAAGCGTTTGTCTCGAGAATTAGAGGCAATAATTCACAGACCCGTGAAGATTAAAAACCGTTCGGAGATCTATGCTTTGGCGTGGTTAGGGGGTGCCGTCTTCGCAGGTATAGTGGATGCTAGGAAAGTTTGGGTCAGCAAGAAGCAGTTCGAAGAACATGGAGAGAAAATCATAAGGAACATGTTCTAACACGTTGAGCCAGGTTTATATATTTTGCTATTTGTGAAGAGCCCTATTTTGAAAAGTCATCATTATCTGAGTTGCCTTTTCTCAAGTATGCTGGGGTCGGTTTTCCGTCTAACTGGATTCACCTGGATACCATGGTAAACTTTGAGAACAAGCACCTTTTTCGTATTTCGTTATTTATTTATTTTACTCCGTTTTCGTATTTTTTTAAACGTTATCTTAAGTATTTTCTACTTTTGTATTTTTTTATTCGCCATTTTATTTTTAATTTGTTGTTTTTCATTTTTATTTAGTAAGCTAAGTCAGTTGAACGATGAATTTTAAGCTACTTGCATGTCAGTATGTGCAATACTTCTAGTACAGAAATGAATAAATCTTATGAATCCATTATATTTGGCTGCTATTTTGTTTTACCCAAACAGCGCCCTACACTTCTTTCAGAGTTGTTTTGATTTGGCATTATTTTCAAAATCCGCTATATTTATTCTCGTTTCAATAGGTGGCTGCTGTCAGAGGCTAATAGAATAACTGCAAAAGGTCCATAATTATGTCTACACAAATTAAATAGAATATAAATATCTGCTGATAACACATTAGTGTTTAGGATGAAATTCAGTAGACCAACTTAACTTATCTATTAAATATTATAATATCTCCTAGTTAACAGATACTTGTATAATGATTGGCTGTCCGAGCACTAATACTTATATTGTGTACACTTAACAAAATTCAAAATGATTTTCTAGTTAAACTTCGTTTATAACTGCATCCGGTTACCATAATACTCGTAACAGTATAAAGGTATAATCTAATCAACACAGTAGGAGAATGATTTGATTTGATTTGATTTGATTTGATATTACCTACTTTTGAAAGTTGTATAATTCTCAAAAGTATATAATTTGTGTTAGAGTCTGTACATAGCGAGTGTATTGTGGCGGCAAGCGGCTCCTTATCTCGCCGAGCTCGTTTCGTGTAAGACGTCACTAGTGGGACTGTAGGTAGTAGGGTGGATGTATTGGGCTTCACTTCGATGTGATGTTCTTTTACGATATAATATCACGTTTCATAGTTAAATTTCAATTCAGACCCTCAGATAATCAGAAATCAATTAAAGCTCCATCAAACTTTTTCATGTCGTGTTGATTGACTATTACTCCAATTTTGTCCGACCAGGGCCGGTAGTCTCGACATAGATACCGACGCTGTCGCAAAGTTTCGATCGCTTAATAATAACGGAAAAAATCGGTTGCAATAACGATGCTTGCGAGAAATGCAAGTCTGAACATCCAAGATGCGTTTCTCGCAAGCATCGTTATTGCAACCGAATTTTTTCGTTCTTATGAAGCGATCGAAAGTTTGCGACATTGTCGGTATCTATGTCGAGACTGCCGGCCCAGTAAGTAAGTTGCTTCCTGGACAGCTGTTGCTGAATAACGCTACTATAAAGTTTTGATTAAGTGACAAGCAAGTAAGCCTACGTATTCAAGTATTGACCAAAGATACATTCAGCAACCAACAAAGTAAAAGTCTATTAAAACTGTTATATGACGACAGACGCGGCAAGTCTTCGTTGATTTCTTGGTCGGTCATGATGGAACGTGGAGTCCGACGTGAAAAAATACACAGGCACTGTTCGGTATACTAAACTTTACTGTTTAAAACACTTTGCAATAAAAATTAACAAAAGATTGAAGATCTATTTTAGGATTGAAATAAAATAAAATGGAATGTAGTGAGGTTAGCCAAGTTAACCGTTGCACCGTTGGTCACCACGATTACAATTTGAATGTGTCAACTGCACAAGTCTACCGCCTTTTTATTCACATCAAAAATGACCAACGACAACTATAATCGACTAAACACACTCAAGCATTGCCATACCAAAAATCAAATTAAACAAACTAAACTTAAATTATGATAAACGCTTGACATTCCATTGGCGATCTGCGACATATAAATAATATTATACATTATTATTGCGTGATTTGGTCTATTGTATTCGAAAGCGCGATATTGCAGACAGTTAGATGTTTAGATACAATGCATCAAAAGCGGAACGTACCTACTGTGATGTTCCTTGTGTTCATTTAATAAGATCAGACAAGTCAAAAGTTAAAAATAAACCTAAAATAGTACAGGTATAATGATGATTACATGATTATTTCATTACATTCCAGAGCTAAATGCTGCGAGATCTTTTTCGAAGCTCTGAACGCCCCTGCTTTATGTGTGAAACCTCAAAGTTTCTTAGCGCTGTTCTCAGCAGGATTCACCACAGGACTCTCCGTAGACCTGGGTGAAGATATCACAGAAATTAACCCAGTCTACGAAGGAGGCTCCATCACTTATGCTAACATGGAAACCAATGTAGCTGGAAATGAAGTGAAGAAATATTTAAAAGATTCCCTGAAAAATCGAGGCTACGACATTGATCAATTTGGAGTGCGTCTAACCGACAAAATACTGAATGATCTTTGGGATCTCATATACATCACTCCAGACTGCGCCGTGACTACGAAGCAGCAATATAAGAGGGAGTACACGCTGCCGAATGGTGAGGTGATAGACGTAAGCGACGAGGTCTTCATGGCTGGTGAGATGTACTTCCAACCAGAGGCGGTTCTGGGTGAAAAGTCTAACAAACTGCCTATACAGGAAGCTATAGCGACTACGATCTTGAAAATTGAACCAGGGCTACACACTGAGATGCTCGATGCTATTGTGATTCATGGAGGGCGGCTGACGATGCCGGGATTCATTACGCGGTTGACTCGAGAGCTACAGGGAATATTACCGCAAGTTTCGCATATACAAACACAGACGGAAAACTACGCGGTGGCGTGGATGGGGGGCTCTGTGTTCGCAGGAATGACGGGGGCTCCGCGGCTTTGGGTGCTTAAGAAGCAGTTCGAGGAGCACGGAGAGAGGATTGTGAGGAACAAGTTCTTATAAGGTTCGTGTAAGTTTTATGTTTAAAATGAATATACTATGTTATTTATTGTTTCTTGTGATCATGTTTTTTGTTCATTTTAATTAGACTTTCGTGTTTCATGTCTCATGCCAAAAATATGTCTAAAAAACTTGCTGTGTTGAAATCATAGACAAGAGCGATGTTTTTCTTCTATGAGAATTAGTTTGTTAGTAAAATAATCTACGCAAACAAAGCCATGACTGACAACTAACTTATATCAAATGTTACGAAAGGTCTCCCTCGTAATACTCGTAAATCGAAATCTACAAGACGTCAAATTTATATGGGTATCGATGAGTATTAAGTTTTGATGGCATACGAAATATTTTTCACGACTTTGAATACAGTTGCGAAATCATGTGTATAAAAAGAATGTGGTTGATTGCCACTACATTTTGCTTGACAGCAAGCACGTTCAGGATATTTTGCTTGATTATCAGGGGGACAAGTCAGGACCCAGTCCTCCGTTATCATCGAGCTTGTGCACGGTTGGCCTAGCCTCATCCTCTGGTCGGCTTCCAGTCTAACTGGACGCAGTTGAGCACCATTATTTTACATTGAGCGCCTTCCTATCTGATCTCGTCGAACCAGTTGCATTGCAGGGTAAGGTGTGATTGGATAAAGGTACAGATATTCAGTATGGACATGTCGGTACGGATCGGTACCGGTCGGTGCGGGTAAAGTAGTCTTTTATTTACTGTATTTACTCGCACGTAAAGAGGAGGTGCATAGTTGTACCTAATTCTTTGGTTATTTTATCCGACCGGTACGGATCCATACCAACTTGCCCGTACTGAAAACCTATATCTTTGTGCAAGCACACTCAACCTGGTACCCCTTGGTAAGACTATGGGCACAGTCTGCCAATCTTCCCCATACGTATGCACACCCTCCAAGCAAAGCCTCGCGTTCATCTATTATCTTGAATGTGCATGTACTTGTACATACATACTCCAGCCAATCGTTGGGTATGACGAACTGCCAAGTGCCCTAACTGACGTATTTTAAATTAAGAATAAAATAATACTATTAGGTGCCGAGACTATGCTCGGGCCCCATTATAAAAATAATTGTTTAGCAGACAATACGCGGTATGTCAATTTGGTAACCAACTCATTTCCCTAATTTTATGGGAACCGTGTTGTTCATAAACTAATATATGATGCAAAGAGCAGTTGTGGCCTAGTGGTAGCGGCTCCGACTTTTGAGGGTCGTTGGTTCGAATCCAAGCAAGCTCATTACTATTACAGCAACGTTCATTTTCTCTCTTCTTATTAATGTTTTCACCTCTTCACACATTTTCTTTAATAAGGAAGAATTTTAAAATCAGAATGATGATTCTATATTTTTAAAGTGTTCTTCGCTTTCTTTCTTCTAATTTTCCATCTTCACAAACTTCTATCAATAAAAATCTTCATGATTTCTTCTACTGCAGATATCTTCGCTTTCACGTAAGTTGCAAAATTTTAATTTCTGGCTAAGGATCGCGGATGTGATGTAGGCAGAATAAAAGAGAACTGTTCAGTTCAACGATTCGTGTAACCACGCCAATAATTAGTGTATGCAGTTACAAATATGAGGTTAGGCGAGCTGCGCACTACAATACTTTGTGTAATTTATTTCATCACGACTGCTCTAAAAACGGTGAAAGGAAACTTTGTGAGGAAACCGGCATATCCTGGAAACAACAAGTCGAAGACATATGCCATCTATCGACCCGCACTGGGCCTGCGTCACCTGCGTGGTGCATTCAGCCCGCTCGTTCTCATAGAGAGAAGGTCTACAGCCCAGTACTGTGACATTACAATTATGCTTATGCATGGGAAATTTGTTAGTTGCAGCATAATGGTACGTAGCACTTACACCGCTACCCCAGAGTCCGTTCTTCCAATATATTCACATCAAAAGTGTCTAGGGATATTTTAAATTTTTGTAATCATAACTTTAAAAGTATTGTATATTTCAAAAACATTTAAATGTGAATTTGTTCCTGGGACATTTTCCTTCAATAAACCAAAATCAAAATTAATAAAAAAATTATAGGTAGATGTGGCAAAATTCAGTAAACTTCATAACAAATACAACGTGTGTTAAAGGTAGGTACTTATATATTTAGATATTTTAACAAAAACTAAGATTTTTTGAATGAAGTCAAACTGCTAAGTTCATCTAAACCAAGGAACTTCGACATAGGATTTTATACAAAATTTATTGTTTCATTTAATTTTGTTTCCTGCTTTAATCAGCATAAACAGTGAGCCGAATTTTAACAAAATGTTAACTTTTTTATTTTTACTAAAAAAACCCCTTAAATAATAATAAAAAGTTCAGTTTTTTATTAAATTTTCTGTAAGAGTATAAAATTCTGAACACTTTGATTCTGTATAGTTTTAAAAACGTGAATAATTAAAATACCCGTAGCCACTTTTGATGAGTGTATTAACCTGCGACAGTTTGCGTTGAGTTTACTAGCATAAGTGATATCCTCATATGAAATCGCAAGTCCACAATTATTTCCTTATAGATCAGAACTACTTTCGCCAAGGAAATACCCAACAATGGATACAAAACAAATCATTTCCTACCCGAGCCCAAACTTCGACAGAAAAATCAACTTTAAACTGTGGTTGCTAAGGTTTTAAATGGAAAATAAAGAATATGTAGATTGTGCGTAATTGAATCTGAGTTGCAAAGGGTTCTCTTTTATAAATTCGTAAACGGTTTTGTGTGTAGCAGCGAGTTGTGAGTATCTGTGCGTTTTATGGGTGTGCGTGAACCCCGGCCATTTTAATAAAGGACTGGGATGAAGCCAAGATGCCTGATCATATTGTATGACGCAGTTTTGGGAGGCGCTTCTGACGTTACGACGCTTCTATAAGAAAATGCCGTGGATATGTAAATAGATAGGAACTTGCAATTGGTGAAAGCAGTGTTGATGGTAAGCTCTGCTATTTTGGTGCTGGAAAAATTGGTATTAAATTCAAATCATTATCATCTGCCTAGCCTTTTCGCAACTATGTTGGGGTCGGCTTCCAGTCTAACCGGATGCAGCTGAATACCAGTATTTTACATGGAGCGACTGCCTATCTGACCTCCACAACCCAGTTAGTGCTAGGTAATACGATACCCCTTGGTAAGACTGGTTGTCAGACTTTCGGGCCACTGACTACCTGTAACGACTGTCAAAGATCTACAAATCAAAGCCGGGACCAACGGTTTAACGTGCTTTCCGAGGCACGGAGGAAACTGTGTGTAATGGGTGGTCACCCATCCACGGACCAACCTAGGCAAGCGCAGATCCTAGAACCCTAGGTAACTTAAAGATCGACCCGAGCGGCAGTTATTATTTAACCACGAGCTCCTCAACTTAAATTCAAATGGATACTTTTAAAAATATTTGCGACATTATTAGGGAAAGGTTAAAATTATAGCTATTCGAGGTGTAATAATTTGGTCGCGGACGGTATTGCCTAGGGGTGTTGCCTTTACTTCTATAAATTCTCAAAATTAAATAACCCTATGCGAGGGACCCGTATCAAAAGATTGCCCTTGATTTATAGACATACAAATTATGCTTCGTTTATTTATTTTTAATGCGCACTATGGAAATATATTTTACCAACATAATAAATATAATAAAATCGTAGCGAAGTCAAAACTTTTAAAAAAAGCGCAATTGGTTCGAGGTGGAGGTATGTATACGTACGATGCTGACGGAGAACATACCTTTTTTTAATTTTTGCTTTGCTTTATTTATTTTTATTTTATTGTGTTTGGGTGGCTTACTGCTAACAATATGAAATTTATAGTGAGGCAATCAACGACAAGCCATTTACAAGTTTCCACAGTTATCAATAAACTATTGTTACACAATCTATTAACTAAACATAATATCACTTAACAAAGAATAGGACAAAATTTAATATTAAATTAAATACCTGCACAGGCAAGGCATGAAGGCGAACCACTGTTAAAAATGCAGCAAGATTTAAACACGTTTCTACATATTTGGGTTCCAACAAAACCTACTTACAATATATACTGCTAACTACTAGTTATCTTTAAAGTCAAAATTAAGAAAATACTAGCTCACACCCCTTGACCATTGATAATGAAAAAATACAGTAGAAATAGTATGAAAAATACCTTGGACAAGTAGATTATCAGTTAAACTGGAAAATACAAATTGATCACATTAGATCCAAGCTTTCCTCACTTTTGGGCTCATTGCGCAATGATGTCATTGTCTTCCTCTTCGAGTGCGCCAGACCATTTACAACTCGTTAGTGAACCCACATCTGATGTACCTCATTGGAATTTGGGGCAACGCGCCAAAATCTAATCTAAAGGACCTACAGATTGCTCAAAATAAAATCATTAAACTGCTATTCCACTATGAATACCTTACACCTACAATAAAAAAATACAGGGAAACGAAACTCATGAATATTAACTCCATGCATACTGTACTAGCATCCTTATATGAAAAATTCTGAACAAGTCCATTCACACGCACATACACTTCACTATATGAATACATCAAGTACATAATCGTAGCAGTCGTAGGAAGCATCACATTTTACTGCCACGAGAGCTTACAGTCAATGGTGAGAGAGCAATTATTTTTGCGGGAGTGGAACAATATAATAAGCTACCTTAAGAGGTAGAGAATGAAAACTCGCTAAATAAGTATTATCAAAACTAAATAAATAAATCACATTATAAATGATGTGTTGTAATTGGGTACACTATATAGATACGGAAAACTTTATTCAGTCAGTCAGAAATATGAATTCAAATCACCGATTCAAATCAAAAAACCGATTTTTATAATTCCAAAATTTCAATATTCCTAACGTTTATAATTACTATTCTCAAAATACCGAGTTTCAATAGATCTCATAATAAAAAGTCCGACTTATTGATGATACGAAACATCAAAAATACGTATTCCGAATATTAAATTACCGATTAATTATAATTCCGAAACAAAAACGCTTTGTAAAACTGAATATCAAGACAAATAAACACATAACCAACAATAGAGGTAAAGCTATGTTTGTTACAGCCGCGAATCATATTTTAATCAACATGCAGTCTGATACTGACCTGCTAATTGCAAAAAAACCTAAGAAAAATTGAATTTCACGGCAACCCTGACGCGCTTCCCCATATAAAAGGCGATAAAAATGCATCATATTCAACAAATACGAAATTCAAACAGAATGGTTCCTTTCAAAGAATTGCTCTTCATTCGTAAACGCGGGGACCGTCCGTCCCTTCACGATAAGGACTCACAAGGAGAAGTTTACGAGTTTTACAAATAGTTGCGTTTTATCGCCCGCCCAGGCCCTGAGGGTTCAATGACCTACAATTTTTCACCGGTATATTACTGTGATGCCGTTGACCTCAGCACAAATTGTCTGAGGGTAATCCGACAATATTAATGTGAGGCATTGGGGGCAAAGGACGAAATTGATAATGTAGTTTTATTTTATTGTTGATTTCTTTTATTGTTCAGTCTAACCGCTACGAACAAATGGCGGACTAGCTGCGGACACAGGACAGTGTCAGATATGTCGGCGAAATATCAGTTAGTGTCTGGACCTGCGTGATGGATTACAGCTCACTATACCTCACGGAGAGGTAACCTGTGGCCCGACGGTGTGGGCTGACTATATTCTATACCAAGCTATTTAGTGGCGCTCGGTGTTCAGTGCCGCGTTCGCAATTTAGCCAGATATATGTTTAAAATGCGAATGGCGCCTTTTTTAAAACAAGTTGTAGTAACTTTAGTTTCTAGTGTAATGTGTCTCTGCCATCGAGACATAGGTAACGTGTGATTGAAAGTGTAAGCGCGGTAAGTATTGATGTTTGGTGCGGGAACTGAGCGGTGCTTACGAATAGAACTTCGGATCTTAAATGTTACTTCAACTGCGCACTGGTCGCGCGTGATGGATAACGGCCCATCTCAAGACAGGAAGCCTGTGACACCCACTTGAAACATTAGATATACAAACCAGCATCAGGCATTACGAGTACTCGTAGATGCGTGGATTTAAAAGACTTCAAAAGCGGACATTGCATGCTACCTGCCAAGTGGGCGTATGACATTATACAGACCGGCTTGTTACTAAGTAGTAACAAGTATTGGATTACGATTTTTTTCGTCTTGTCCCGTCTATCGCTCGTAAATATTTAATGTCTTTGGTGAACTGACTTTTATTGGCGCAGCCACGCACGCATATCTGGTTTTCCTTTCATTTTTCCGTGTATCTCCTGTTCTTTAAGTCTAATAAATGTGTTTTTGTTTCGTTCTATAGGCTGATTCTGCTAAATAAACTCGGCTCCCCAACAAAGTCTCCTAGTCTATTTGTCTGCAGCTGCAGTAGATGCGGACATAGGTAGTAGGTACCACTTAGCTAGCCGCTACCGGCTAATGTCTTACGTTTCTCCATTCGGTAAGACGTGACCACCTGTTGTGGTGAAATATAGCGTGAAATAGGATAGGAGATCGTTTAGCGTTCGCACTGTGCTACCACATGATGTCACTATAGCGCCGAGTTGAATAGGATATGGGCAGGATTCAGTTGGGTTTAAGTTATGTTCGTCACCTCAGGGATTTCGGGCTCGTTACCCAATAGAAGCCGCCTAACTAGGGTTGCCATCACCTAAACTGACGATGCTAGCTAAAGTTTTAAAAGCCCCGGACATTCTTGCCCTGTCCGGGGCGCCCAAATTAGCCACACGCGTGGTACACACAATTTCAGTGCGCCTGGATTTCCCTGACACAAAAGTTGACCTGGTTTTAACCGGATACTTGAAAACCCCGGCTGGACGGCACCCCGCCTCAAAACTAGGATAAATCCCGGGGAAACCCGTACGGATGGCCACCCTATACTTAACTGTAACTATGATTCCAGTCATGACTCTGAAACTTTTCTCTATTTTGAATCATCATTCGTAGTTCAATAGTTTTTCAAACGGCGATTTAGAAAAAGTAAAACATTAAAATTGTATGGATGAAAGACAAACGCATGCCCTACACCTACATATATTAATTATGTAGGTTTACATGGAGGGTACAAACCCCACGTTTACCCCGATCGGTGTTTTTGCACCCACAGTCGCAAACTGGGGTCTAATTTGAATTTATGCCAGCAATAAATATTTTTGCTGCTACCAAAGAGTTATTGGGTACAATTTATTATGGCCGTAGAATTTTAAAGGGTATTTTTTTTAGAAATAGACTGATGTTGGCACATTTTGTTACTTTTCTGACTTTGTTGAAGTACTATCGGGAACATTGTGAATTAGATATACCTACATAGACTTAAAGGTAACTAGTATATAGCTAATAAGTTAATTATAGTGCACAACTTGGACAGACAGACTGTATCTGAAGTTCTAAATAGGTCTTATCATTTAACATGTTCTAATCAGTCATTATAATATATCAGTGAATGAGCAGAGCAAGTAATGGTAATATTTTTTTTTTCTCCCCTAGTCATCGGTACTTCTTTTGCTCTCATCCATTTATGAGTTACTCCAGTTTGATCCCCAAATGGATCCACCGTAGACCTGCTTCAGGAGATCAAATCTGAGTAAGCAGTCACCAGAACTAAGACAAGCTATGGTAAACCGTAATTGTCCTTACAGACAGCCCAATATGAAAGTCATACAGTCAAAGCGGGACTTATTGGCAACTGTACTAATTAAACATAGTGAATACAAGTTCTATAAACCGAACTAAAGTCACGCCAAAATAACTTTAGCACTAAAGAACTCGATACGAAACGTATCTAGCCACAAGTTAGCCACAAGTACCAACAATAAGTTACTACAGATCAAACTATGTTCAGTCGAATTATTATCTAGTTGGTTCTCGAACGATCTCAAATGTTCGACTCTCAAGGTCGGAGTGGTCCGAATACAAAGGAACTTGTTTCTAAGATTTCGGGCACCGACCGTTGTCAGTTGTAATTATTTAGATTTGTGCGTAGCGTAGTACCTATACGAGAATGTTTAAGTTGTGACTGAAGATTTAAACCGTTGATTCGCCCTCTCACGTCAAAACTGTTTTGTTGACTTTGAAAAGAATGATCTTATTCTGTCATACTGAGCATAATATAGATAAGTCGCTACTTTACCGAGACATCCACCTGATATGCACCAATCCAAGATTCGATGTGGAGCATTACGTCTCTATCCTAACAGAATAATATTACGGTGAGAGCATATCTAAGGATTTTGATATTTGTAGTTTGTGACCGAGTTGTGTGAATCAAAGTTGTTGAAAGGGAAGTTTCTTGTCACGGAAAAGGGATTCTCCGATTATGGTATAATGTCTAGATGCTAGTTTTGGTCGAAGTCTCAGATAAGAATGTTTATATTGATTTATATTGGGTTAAAATACTTTCATATCGCCCGCAATCTATATCTTCCACTACAATTTTTGTATTTGAAGAATGCAGGAAGCCGATACATTATGTTAACGGTTAAAACACCCGCCTGCTAGTTTTCAAGTGCAATTCAAACTGGACGCGAACGAACCTGGTATGACAAACAGTTTCCCCCCCCCCCCATGACGATTACTGGTATCTAAATCGCCATCCCGTATAATAATTACTTCGTACCCGACCAAGTTCATATGTATTAAGGTTCACTATTAAATAAACCATTACTATTCCGCCATCACTATTGCGGGTATCGTAAAAGGCGATTATAGAGGATGCGTAACTACTGGGCCGCTAATAACAACAACCTGTGAATACCAATCCGGCTGCGAGTCGTGATTATAGCTCTAATATTAATATTATACGATAGGCCATTAAAGGGGTCGTTCAAGGGATTCATGTTTGATTTATAACATAATCATAGTATTGCGTTCCCACTAGGTCGCAGGCTTCCTCCCTGAGCGAGGGAGTGAGCCGTTATCCACCACGCGGGCCCAGATCGGATTGATAGTAGTCAAGTGTCTTAAAAAGTTATGGTGGCAAGGAAGAGATTAAGAACGAAGATGGTTGGACAAGGAGTCACTTTGAGGGACGGTTCCTGCTGCTTTTTCTCGAAGTTTTGGGAACAGTAAAAGAGATGAAATAAACGCACGAAGTAAAGCGTCTGCCCGGGTTCAAGCCCACGCCCTGCCAAACGTTAGTCGGGGCTGTAACCTTCCACTGGGTCACCACCGCTCTCCGCTTGATTTATAAATGTTTTATTCCGGTCCTCTATTTGAGTAGCAATAGCCTTCCGTCAAATATATTGCTCTGTATTTGATAAACGACCAACAAACGTACGGAACAAATTGCGACGTACATCAAAACTAAACTAAAACTAAACCAATTTAAAAACTACAATGCTGAATTTATTGAAGTTGATTATTTTTATGTTTGCCTATAAAGGTGGGTTTACACCAAAAGAACGGAGAACCGTCCTGCACTTGGCCCTCGTGATGCATTATGTGCCATTCCTTTTCACTGGAGTGTCAGGTGTTGTTTCCCAACAGTGGGGACGTAACTAGCTGATTATGTTTATGAACATATAACAAAGACGAGCATTTTTTTTAAATAAAATGCTGTGAAAAGTCGTTAGAATGTGTAGGTGTACATTTATTCGTTTGGTTTGAATTTTTAAACTAACCTTATGAGTTCCGAGATAGTTTGTAATAATCAAAGTTATAAATTTTGATGTCAAATATTTACGATTTTGACACACGAATACTACCTCAAAAGAGGGCGGACGACACTATAATTGCTGCCAGTTAAGATCGCAATGGTGGTCATTGACCCACCTACATTTATTAAAGTTCTTAACTTTGAAATGCAAAAATAAGACTGTTCATGTCTTGAATCTAACGTGATTTTCAACATTTTTTCTAACGGTTCTGGTTCATTTGTTTTGGTTCGTACGAAGAGATATTAGGGAAAGGGCAATGACTGCTTTTGCGATCTTAATTGGTAGCAACTATTAGACAGAATGGTTTGTTATAACAAGTCTTGGATTACGATTTTCTTCGTCTTGCCCTGTCTATCGCTCGTAAATATTTGAATATCTAATGATTAATAAATCAACCCAAAACATTGCTTTTTATTTCATTTTACAAAAAGCATTTATTTAAAATTCGTTTCGGGTTTCTCAAAAATTCTGGATCGTATAACAGTAACTAGGCTTACCTGTGCTCCAACCATCCCCGTCTTCAGCCTGGGCAGGTCGGTGTGCGAGTACTTAGAGATGGACCAGGGCTCCACCAGCGTCAGGTCGGTGTTCAGTTCGAAGTCGTTGATCTGGTTGCGCAGAAACTTCCTGATGTTCCACGGAAGGTCGTTGTGTCTGCGGGCAGAGAAGACGTTTAGAGCCATTACTTTAGGTACATATTGTTGATTTATTTTAGATTAGTTTGCAAAAAATAATCTTTCAACAAAAATAAATACTTAACATGATTTATTTTGTAACTTCCGGTTGAGGTATTATAATAATTAAAATATCAGTATCCGGTAGAAACGCCATATTTATTTATTTCATTTCGCCTAGAGGAGACTCGTCTTGCTCTCGCTGTGCTAAAAGTCAGACGTATAACCTTCCTAGTAAGTTAAAATTAATAATAAACTTCTATAAGTGTTTGTTCGTTTTAATTATCACCCATAACCTAAGACTTATTTAAAGACATGGAACAAGTTACATGGAGTGATATAGATGGGCTTGTCAGCCATATTTCTACCCTTTCCCGTATAAAACTAGTACCCTATACATTTCACACTTATAGGAAAATGTCAAAATGTCGTGAAGAAAGTTTTAAGTATGGATGTAGATGGGTATAAGAGTAGAGGAAGGCGATGGATGGACTGTGTAAAGATATGGCAAGAGAGGAGGTGTCTGATCAGATGACGATTAATAGAGAAGTATGGAGGAAGAAGACATGCTGCGCCGACCTCAAATGAATTGGGACAAGGCCCAGAGAATGATGATGATGAGCATTAGGTACATGTCATAACGCCTATTTCCCCCGAGGGGTTAGGTAGGGGTATACCTACTGCCTGTCTTATGCATTTGTTTCAAATAAAAAGCAAATTCCTTCCATTTAAATAATTGTAATAACTGAACTGTTTACCAAGAGTGAATAACACTAGTATAATACGATTTTGATACCCCAGCAGAACGTTGTTAGTTGTCATTTTATAAAGAAAGAGTTATCCAGAAAAAAACCTTCACTTTTGGTTTTAAAAATAATGTATTTACATAGATTTTCACATTTTTGTCTACTTTTTATAGTTTTGTGGATTAGTTTCTTTATTAATGAACCAATAGTCAGCCTTAACATTAATTAATGGCAAAGTTCTTGATGGTGATCTTTAAAAGTCTTTAGATCTTGGTAATAAGGCCCCCATGCCTCTCAAAGTTCATTAGCCTCTCAAAATTCCTATGTTAGAATGTCCTATGTAATGTGTCTTTAAGTTTTTAGGAAAAAACAAAAAACTTTTGATGAGCAATGCAGTAAAATGTTTCGTTTTTACGGAAAAATATGATTTGACAGTAATAAAATATGTGACGTGCTGCAATTTAAACTTAAGGAAAGCATTTTAACGTGTTGATAAAAACTTTATGCAGGGTTAACAAAAAAAGTTACAATTTGTAAACTAGGTAATTAATCAATTAGGCAGATACTTCATACTCTGGGAGGGCAGATTACCGTGGTAATCTACCTTATCGCTTATCTTATAGCGAATACTTTGGGATATAAAATGTGTAGTGGCGCTTTAATTGTCTGGAAAGAGGAAGCTGTTGTCAGTGAACTACGTAATCCCTAAGTAGAATAATGTTTACAGCGAGACAAACATGGCCGACGAGTACCCTGTCATAAGATCCCACGCTAAGTGAACCACTATTCTATTTGTGAAAAACAAAAGGCTAAAGCAACAGCCAGATAAATAACTATTTAAGCCCGCGCAGCATCGAAAGCGGGGAGAGAGCCGGATAGTGGAAATCCAAACCGACAGTGACTGCCGCGCAGCAGTCATTAAGTAGAAAAAAAATCCCCTGCAAAACCCCTCAGGGGACCCTGAGGCGTCAAAGGGGTTTTTTTCTCTCTAAACATTGGAATCTGTATCTTGTTTCCACTAGCTACGTATTAATTTACGTTGCGTAAAGATAAAATGCTCTACCCTGCCGTCCCCGGTGTGCGCTGGCTTTTAGTATGGCAATTCATCGGACAGTGTCGAGGTGTCTTGGTTCTCTTGCGGATCTCGTCATTTCTGATTCTACGGTTACTACTTGGCGATAAGTCAAGTGGATATTCCGCTTCCGCGTGCTGTGTAGCCACCACCTAAGTTTCACTCGCAACGTCTGTTTGTCCGCTTGCCAAATTCCAGATATCGCTTTTAAAAGTTGTTTCGAACAAAAACTGTTCTACTTAAAATTGCGGATTGTGAATTTTTGCAGTCAACATTCATTCATAAATTGTTATTGTTTTTGTTTATCATACTATACTATGAAAGGATTTTGGATGGAAATAAAGCTTTTTGATGTCTAAAGAAAGTTGAAGACATTTTGTGTATCTGTAGGCTCCATAAAGCTTTTTTATTTATTTAACGATTTATACACTAGAAAAAAGATACAAATAAAAGTAGAAAGATACAGAAAATAGTACAAAAGTGATGCTTATTTCTAGGAACACAGCAGGCAACGTTCTGTACTTTCTGCCTACTCCACGATAAAACGGCGTGACATTATGTCTATGTTCAACGATATTTTACAGGGTGTTACAAGTTGTATTGTATTCACAAGCTCGGTATCGTAAGATTGTGACAACATCGCATACTTGCGCAGAGTGTGGAGAAGAGTCTAGCACGCCTCTATTGTGAGCGTTGAGACAACTTGTCTCGATAATTTTGTTGTTGAGGAAAGTATTGATTCGTACGCGACAGAGGGAATATCGTGCAACAATATTTGTTGTAAATATTTTTACTTTTTGCGTTAGATTTAAGCAAATAAGTGACGTGTATCGCAAAAATTTTAATTTGTCGCAAATAAAGAATTCATAACGATAATTTTCTCAATAAATGTTGTCTCGGTAAAGCCCCGACGCAAATTACGCGTAAAGGCGATGCGATCGCGTCTCCTGTTTCCTGACGCGTGTCGCTAAAGTGTGGGTCGGGCTCAACGGGTACGTAGGTAAAGGATTTTCTCTCTGACTA
Organism: Eurois occulta; assembly: GCA_950022335.1. Taxonomy (NCBI): domain Eukaryota; kingdom Metazoa; phylum Arthropoda; class Insecta; order Lepidoptera; family Noctuidae; genus Eurois; species Eurois occulta. The sequence goes on along the minus strand of OX465477.1, from coordinate 29,277,503 downwards.
ATTAAACTGAGCTTTCAGAGAAAAAGTGGTAACAATACTCAAGAACTCAAAGCATTTATTTCAATCAGACCATTACAGGCAATTTTGCATTGTCAAAAACAGAAAGATGAAGCAGCAGTCCCAGTTACAATACAAGGCATAATAACTGTGAAAGTACTGTTGTTGCCCATTCCAAAGCATAGATCTCAATGGAGAAGAACGGGCAAGTAACTCCATGCACAATCTTTTAAATCAAAATATTCTTACAAAAACTTGGTTACATCATTCAAAATATTGTGGCGTTAAAAATTTAAAAACAGCACACCACTTTAAATAAACTATCATTAATAAACTAAATAAATAAAATAATAATTATACAATTAGACAGTAAAAAGAATAACGAAAATAGGCAAATGTTTGATTATTTGTCTCTAGAGACCTTGAAGCAGATGCGTAGATACGTTGAGAACTCAAGCGCAATTCTCTATCCGTGAACGTCTCCGACTCGCGAGACAATGCGTGACGTTCACGATCAGCGAACAGTCGCGCATCATGTTCCTTACTTGTCTCTAGAGACCTTGAAGCAGATGCGTAGATTCGCTGAGAACTCAAGCGCAATTCTCTATCCGTGAATGTCTCCGACTCGCGAGACGATGCATGACGTTCACGATCAGCGGAGAGTCGCGCATCATATTCTTCACTGGTCTCTAGAGACCTGGATGTAGATGCATAAATACGCTGAGAACGCAAGCGAGCTTCGCGACCCGAAGAGGTTTCTACAGAGCGAGTTGCAGCCTGATGTTCTCGAACAGCGTCAAGTCTATCCTGACGCTCTTCGTTAGATTCTTGGGATCTTATGATCCTCAATCTTTTAGCTCCTTTGGAACGTTGGGAAAGATTTGACCTCTTTCTAGGCATGGTTATAGTTTTATTCTGAAAATACCTGATCAATTAAAATCTAAGTGACTGCTCCCCTGCGTTACCAGGTAGGCTACCGTGTCACGAAGATAAATGGAAAAGGAAATAAATGGGAGTTTTAGCCAGTAGAGTCAAATTTTCAATGATTCATAGAATTTTCATCGACGAAAATCAGTCCTAAACTGTTACCGCCTCACCGCGTGGAGGTACTCCCAGCTTATGTTATTTTATAATTACACAGTGAACTCTTGGAGTTCCACAACAGGTGTTCCAGATCTACAATCTTTATACGTCAACAGAGAGTGCTCATCAGGCTGAACAACTCTTGCTAAGACGTCATTCCTCTATAGGTTATAGTGTAGCTAGGCTCTTGGAGTTCCACATAAGCTGTTCCAGATCTTCAAATTTTATACGACAACAGAGAGTACTCATCAGGCTGAACAACTCTTGCTAAGACTTCATTCCTATATATTTTATAGTGTAGCTGGGCTCTTGGAGTTCCACATCAGGTGTTCCAGATCTTCAAATTTATTCTCTTAGCAGAAAATGCTCATCACGTGAAACAATTTTTGCTAAGGTACCATTTTTGTATCTGTTATAGTTTAGCTGGTCTGTTGCGGTTCTGCATCAGGTGTTCAAGTTTCCAAGATAAATTATAGCCTATGTGTTGCTCAGACTTTATACCTATACAACAAAACAAAAATCATTCAAATCCGTCAAGTAGTTCCGAAGATTAGCGTGTACAAACAGACAAACAGACAAACAGACAGAATTTTTTTTATTATTTTTTTAATATATTCAATGTATAGACACAGTTTTTTTACTGTTTTATTATATGTAATATATATATAATATAATAATATATAATATAATATCCCTGGACGTTTCACACAGCACCATCTAGTCCCAAGCTAAGCAACCTAATGCTAATATATTTATATATATTATATAGATATGGGTAATATATAACTGTGCATTAAAAAAAAATACCAGTACCTTAAGGTTATTGAGAAATTTGCGCTGCACAAAAAATTGTTTTTTCTGTTTTTAGCCTGCAAAATTGATAAGGGCTCTTAACAATTTAAGCTTTTTCCGTAGGAAAAATAAAAAAATCGACCTCATCTATGTTTTGGGAGTGCCACCCTAATTAATGTTTACATCATTTCACAACACCATTGTCAAGCGGTGCACAGAATACATGTTTTTTTCAACTTTCATCGACACGATGCAAATAGTCTCCGACTAAAATGAATGTTTGACACCCGGATGAACAGACAGACACAGGTGGCAGACTGGAGTGACGGACATGACGTTTGCAATTTGAATAACGACCGCTTTTTTTCTTCTTGGGCGGATACAGTTAACCAACCATACGGTGCTAGCAACCTTTATAAAGCAGTTTTAGGTAGGATTTGTATTGCAAGTAGTATATTATACGAGGTTTGCAGTAACGGCATAGATTTGTATAGAGAAGATAAGAACTCACCCATCAGTGAGAGGCACTTCCTCCAAGATCTGCTTGGCGATCTCCAGCCGCTCCCGGTCGTAGGAGGCTGCAGCAACCACGGCTATGATGGCCAGCAGCATGCACGCCACCGACCGGCGCTCGCACGGGTTTATCATCCTTGCTGTAAAGGAAAGAGATGATATTATAGTGCTGATTATAATGCACGGTAACAGAGGGTACGCTCTGGACACTTTGACATTTGGTAAACTTAGTTTGTTTCGTTTGTTATCTAATCTCGCTTAATTCGTGTGCAGTTTGATAATCTACGAGCTAAGCCAAAGGACTTCTTCCGAATAATTATGTTTCATTTACGCCCTGCTGTACCGAATCATGACGACCGGTGTATGTGTGTTGCACCTCTTACAGCGAGTCAACACTAGACGAAGAGTCCTCCCTAACCTTGCCCTGTACATTCACATTCCTGCAAACGATGGTATGCACTTTATCATTACGACAAGCTGAGAAAGTTGACTTCAATAAATCTAAGATCATAAAATGCATTATTCTATTTAAAGTGTAAATAACGTGTAAGATATACCAGCCTACAAGAAAGAAATGCTATTTATGGACTAGGTATCTCGTATTTCTTGATGAGGATTTAAAATCATTATTAAATAACTCTCATGTTTTTGGCAGAAGATTCAGCATCGCCTCTAATCATTAAACTAACATAAGCATCTAGAATTCTAGATATTACGACAGTTTCCATTCGTCAAACGAGGCACTTGCAGCAGTTCTGAATATATTTGGGTCACTAGTTATAGTCTAAGCTAGCTGTACATCATAACACATTGTTATAGTGTGTGCTAGCTCTGCATCTTATGTACATTGAGTTGAAACAGCGCCCAACGACTCGGTGGCTGATTGACGATGTGAATTTGAAACTAGGGTCGTAACGAATGTTATCTACTGGATACATGTGGTCGCAACTATTTACATTCACATGGGTATCTCTTTGAGTGAAAGGTATTGTGTTTAAATAGACTTGAATCTGATCTCTTTGATGATGCAGCATACATTGAACTTTCATCATTATCTTTTTTTTCCATGAATCGGGTACCAGAGAAGCTGGTAATGAATTCCATAGGCTGGCGGTTCGCACAACGAATGTGGAAGCATACTTAGTGCTTCGTTCGGTATCATTGGCAGCAATGTTCCACCCACTTTTGAGTATATACCTTTTCCCGGTTGCGTCATGCTTTTCTGGATTCAATGAGGCTTTTCGAGTTCACGTTCACGTAAACTTACCAACCAGGTAACTAACAACCTAAACATACTTTTTTTTTTTCGGGTGGGAAGTCATCAAATTATTATTCCTCCCGCTCTGGGCGGAGCGGAAGGGAGTGTCAGACTTTTACTGACTAAAAACCACCCATGTTCCTTCTTTTGTCCTTTATGTTCCAGGGCCGCGGTATCTCTATCGAACAGTCCTGCAGCCCTGGCCGGCATCGGCCCTTGCGGGCCCCTCCTGTTTGCTGACATCTCTTTGAGGCGCGCGTGGAACACGAACGCGCCGTCAACCTAAACCTACTGGAGTTTTATTAAAAAGTAACTAATTATTATATATCCAATAGATTTGTTTCATGATTTTGTATTCTTATTCCTTATTGCACACAAAATAACATAAGTATTTACAAACAAATTGCAATAATATAGCTTATGTACAATGGCGAGCTTAACCCAGTAGGTATTGGGTTTTCTTACAGTAATTTTGACTGAATTTTGAAACAGCAATGCAAGTCCCTTCCTAAAAGACTATATTGTGTGCTCAGCTAAATGTGGATATACCTACATAGTTTGTGAAAACACTGAAGCAGAAAAACTTTTGTAACGCCGCAAGCAAAACCAGAAATAAAGCAAAGTTTGCTTGCAGACTGAAAAAGAATCCTTTTTACGAAAAAGCGACCATATTGGTCCGAAAAACAGACCCCACTCGTAATGAAAACTACAACTATTCTCCAATTACGTGAACATTTTTAGCTCACTAAATTAAGAATCAAATTTTCCTATTATCCAACTTATCGGTATTAACTTACCTCAACGCCTTTTTACAAAATAAGGTGTGTTTTTAGGACCAGTTATAAACCCAGACACAATTTTTTAATAAAAAAGTAAGCTCTGTAACTTAGAGCCGATTATAAGGCAATTTTTATACTCAAAGCTTTACCTTTCTCAGATTTAAGCTTGAAATACAATAATTTCATCATGGTTTATACTTTTTTACAATAAGCCCGTGTACACATTTACGAAGAAACAATTTTGTAATCTGAGCGAAGATTTTACAATGTAGAAACTCAGTACATTGTGTTAGTCCAATATTACCTAGCGAGTTATAAAACTGGATAGGATAGAGATTGCTTGCTACGGTAACAGGCACATTTTCCTTAGTTCAGGTTTCACCGGGGACGTGGGTCGAAGCTGCAGGGCGGTAGGTATATATTGTTTTAAAATTCTGTATTATTTTTTGACAAGATGATTTTATTAATGATGCGGTGAAGATGTAAGCCAGTCCTTGTTGGATAGTATTTAGGATTGAGTATCGATTCAGATCAGTGGTCATCACCATTATTGCTTTCAAAATAACAAAATACTGTCAACTCAACCTCAACTGCACCCGTTTACACCGGAAGCCGACCTCAACATAGTTGGGGAAAGGCTGTTGCTGATGATGATGGTCTCAAAACGACAAAAGAAAACATCGAGAGGAAACCGACATGTCCGAGAATCAAACATTCGATGACATGACTGTTATCCTCCAAATCGCACTGGGCCTGCTGCGTGTAGGATTACCTTAATCCCTCGCACAGCAAGGCGGAATGTGTCCCAGAGGTAGGAACGTCTAAAACAAAAGCTATGAGTTTCAGTCATGAAAAGTTGCCTTGTTAGTTTTGTTGAGCTGCACCCATACCGAAGTTAGTTACTGTTAATATAACATTGTCAAGTGTTAGTGGGTACCGGCAGCAACAGAACATCAAAAAGTTCTAGCCGCAAAATTTAGAGAAAGTTGCTTATTGCGCATGTTGTAAAACGTTGCTCAACAAGAAGTGATTTCGGTGTGTATAAAGTTTCACGTAAACACGTGTTCTAGTAAACACGGGGTGTGTTTACTAAGAACAGCTTCTATGTAACAAATTCATTTCCATATAAAGCCCGCAGTCTGAAACCGCTAGTACGATACTACATACCAATCCCAGGAAACACATACTACGAATATCAACGGAATATAACATAACAAGTCTTATTTCCGAGAACGTTTTGGTGAGATCCAATTTAACCAGCTGCGGCTGTAGTCGCAATAAATCTAACACACGTACATGACAACATTACACCGGCGTCCTTCGCACCTTTATCCCCCAAGGCCAAGAATGTGGGTCTTTAATCACCATCCCTGAATAACTAACACGGTTTAGAGGAAACAACATCAAAACACTCCACAGGTCGCAGCTTACCTCTACATGTCAAAAACAGGTCAGGGCGAAAGAGACAGAAATATACACCTACACGTGAGTAAAAAGGTCCGAACATATATTATGACGGGTACCGGTAATCCCGGTCTTGTACAGAATACATAATACAGGTCTAACAAGGGAGCTTTAAAAGTAATTAAAATGCTCCTGGAGATTATCTTTTTGTACGAAATTGGTGTCTCTCGCTGGATTACGGAATGATCTAGTACAGCTGAGACCCTTTTCACTTTAATTTTTTTAAGACCCTTGTGTATTTTATGTACGGAGTAATTTACGACGGAAGGTTTGGACGTTCGTACCAAAAAACTGCTAAATTAGAAATAAACTGAATTATAAATTAAAGTCGCTTTTTGGGTCCGTCTGAGTGACCGCGTTTGTATTCTAAACTAGGGAGAAACGCAAACAATTTAGTTGCGGTATTCTCAATCATTTGGAGAATTTATGTAGAAAGGTTTTTGAGAGCGCTTATCAATGAAAAGGAACGCGATAAGCAGGTAATAAACGGTGTTCTAGAACTGGTAGTGTCAGTATTCCATAACAATGATGACACTGACAGCGCCCAACGACAACGCGTTTTGTAAAATTATTATTGTGAACGCGTTCAGATGGTGAAATTCGCCCTAAGAAAACTCTGGGTTTTGTCGAGTTGTAAAATCTGTCTACGAATAATGTTACTATTGCCGTAAAGGTGGTTAAAGATTTTTTCGGGGGAAACCGCCCTTATACTAATATTAACATGATTAAGTAAAACGAAAATTTTATCAGCCCAGGGTCATTTAAGAACCGTCACAGTCATGTTAGAGAGACAAAATTAGACGGATTCTGGATTAGTGCCCGGTTGATGGCAATACCCTCCTATTACATGGGACTTAAACATAACTGGCGAAATGTGGGTGTACTATAATTGGGTACACCTCTGCCTAAACCTTCAGGGATTATAGGCATGATGTTATGAAGAGAGAAAAAATCGTAGCACTTACTTTCCATGTTAGTTATACTACAAAGAGTTCATAAATACGTTTGACACAACTGAAATTACCTTAGTAGGAACAAAGCATTCGTTGCTTCTAAAGCGCACTCTTGGCAGCCGTCCAAGAAAATGAATCTGTACTCATGCTCGGGACCATTGAGTAATTAAAGACTCTGATTAAGTATTGAAAGTAATTAAGGCAAAGAAGTAAGTCTATAAAGGTAGACGTTGACTCCGGTAACTATCCAAATTAATAATTCCCATAGAGATTGGTTAAGGAGCCTCGACTAATAAATGTGGTCTAAGTCGAAGTCTGAAAATGGCCACGGTGACTGAAAAGATAATACCTATTTTATGTGGAATATAGACATGGGCTGAGAATTTTAAGGAACGAAGAACATATAGAAAAAAAAAGAAAAAAAATATCGTGAAATAGGTTTTGACTTTCCATTCGAAAGTCAAAACCTATTCAAACTATCAAACCATTTCTTTCAATCATCCTCGTGATTCCGTTTCTTTCTTTCATTTCTTATCAAACCATTTCTTCAATTGATAGCCCATTCGGCTATCAATCGAAGAAATGGTTTGATTGTGTGGCAGAGTATATGGCCAGAAAGGGAGTGACAACTAATAGAGAGCGTGGAAAAGGAAGACATGCTGCGGCGACCCCAAATAAATTGGAAAAAAGGGCAGGGAAATGATGACATTATCATAAAAAGTTGCTAGGAAATGTTCGCGGATGCTTGGCAAACGAATAGTTAATAGCAAAACGTGGTTATTATAAACAGAAATTTAAAATATTTTTCTGACTGCTTCGTTAGTCTAGTGGTCTCAAGCGATACTGCTTAGCGTGACGTCCCGGGTTCGATAACTACGAGTAGGTCGCTCAAAGTGTTATAAAACCAGAGTCTGGGTTCATGACTGCTTTGATGGCACAGGACTCGCTTCCTATTAAATATAACTTTAACATATTATTTGTATGTAGGTACACGTCCCTTACACTCGTCCATTGGGGAAAACAGGACTGTTAATATTGTGTAATGTAAAAATTATTTTTCCATGATCGTTTTATAACCGGTGACGTAGAGCGGTGACCTTTGTTAGTCACGTGGCCACGTGGTTTATGTTATGAGACGAAGCCGTAGAACCATACCTGGGTTGTATAGTGCCAACGAATGCGGCACTTTTGTTCAATTTCTCGAGTAATACATTAAGGCCTGAGATGGCCGACAGTCACACCGTGCTGTACAGTGTTTTTAGTCAGCAGGTATTTTTATTACCTACGATTTTAACTAACTGACAAAGTGACTGTGATCTGTGTTTCACTACAATAAGTTAACTGTTGGCTTGCTGCCTTGGAATGTTTGTCAAATCAATGATCTTTATTCGTGTTGCAAACTTGCAATACGGTTGCTGCTTGCAGGGTTGCCGCCGTCAAAGGATAGCATGCACGGTTTTTTCTGTGAAAACACTGTACAAGCGACGGAAAAAAACATTGTTTTGTATTGAGATTAAAAGTGAGTGTTTGGATCCGACGAAAGTTGTTCACATACAAGAAAATATTTCATGAATAAATTGGTTTACTATCAATAATCTCAAATTGAATGTCAGTAAAACGAATGCCATGTTATTTAGGACGACGTCGAGAAACAAAAAAAAAGTATACATATTTGTAGGTACGACATGTTTGAATGAAAATACAATAAAATTGGTAGACAGCTTAAAATTCTTATTCAAAGCTCAATTAACTCCGTTTGCTATGCCCTAAGAAGTCTTCGAGATGTGATTGCTAATCAAATCAAAGCTTAGGTACAGGATCACTCTATGGGGAGGTAGTTACGAGTAAAATATAAATAAAGCTTTCATTACCTATACAAAAAGAGCCATATGAACCATGGTGAGAATTCCACAGTGGGGCTCGTGTAAGGGTAGGGGTCGCAATACCGGTCCCTCTCTCCGAAACCGGTATTTTCGGTATTGAGTCTAGGAGAATACCGGGATTCCGGTATTTCCGGGATTTTCGACATTTAGAGAAATTATACTTATTTTAATAGTTTTTCTTTCCGTTTAAGTCATTATAATATAGTGAAATCTCTAATTTTTTTTTAAACTACTTGCCCCCAACAATTTGCAACTGATGAAGCTACTGAAGGTAACAAAAGAAGGTTTCAGTAGCGCCATCAGGATTATTCAGGATGGAATTTGGTGTGGACAAATGTGCAGTCATGCATGTGAAGCGAGGGGAGATTATGGAATCCGTGGGAACTCAATTCTCGGATTCCATACACCTTAGATCAGAGGGATCAACAGAAAGCCACAAGTATTTGGGTATGTCGGAAGCATTAGGCATCAATACTGTCGACATGAAACAATCGTTATGGGAGCGCTTCTTTAGCCGCCTGAATAATGTGCTAAACAGTCTTTTGTCAGGCAGAAACAAGGTGCGCGCCTTTAACGGTTGGGTCATGCCGGTTTTAATGTATTCTTTCGGCTCAAATGGACTCAGATGGAACTTGATGCCCTGGAGAGGAGGGTCCGCACACTGCTGACCGCAAATCGAATGCATCACCCCACGGTCGTCGGTGATGAGACTGTATATCCCGCGGAAGTGCGGGGGTCGTGGCTTCTTAAATGCTAAGACCCTGCATAACCGTGAGGTATGCAGTTTCAGGGAATACTTCCTAGAAGCCGACGTGGGGATGCACCGAGATGTGGTTTCAGTGGACAAGGGCCTCACCCCGCTCTCCCTGGCTAACGAGAACTGGCGCAAGCCTAGAGCATTAGACACTAATGACCGTACGGAGGTATGGCATGGCAAGGAGTTTCACGGACGCTCTTACCGAGTACTACATGGGACCGATGTAGACTTCTTGGCGTCCGTATCTTTGCTGATTGATTATCCATCAGCAACTTGATTTGAAGTACAACCTTGTGGAATCAGAAGTGCCATACTATAAGTATGTGCCCGACCCAGTTCTCGATGCTGGTAATATCACGTTGTATTGGGATCGATCTATACTCATTGACAGGACTATTGTTGCCAACTGACATTGTGGTGATAGATCGATTGAAGCGTTGCGCATTGATTGTTAATATTACATTTCCGCATGACGAGAACCTCGTGAAAGCAGAGTAAGATAGACGTGAGTACAGCAGTCCTTCTGCCGATAGCCGTGTCGGCCAATGGCCAAACGGCCATGGCTAATAGTTAAAAGCCTCGACCAACATCTGAGGAGGCTGTCGCTGGGCAGCAGAATCAAGGGCTTGATTCAGAAGGCAGTTCTTCTGGACACGGCGCATAATGTTAGGAGGTTCTTTTCTCAAGAGCCCTGACCACCGGTAGCTAGGACCCTATTCCCCATGCCGGTGGGCTACTATTTTCTATATTTTTAAATGTTTTTTATATATTTTTGTTAGTAAAAATATTTAAAAATGTAAATAATATGTTTAAAAAAAATAATAAAGGAAATAATACTTATATCACATGAATAGAAAGCAGCAACTACATTTAGTGGATATCTTACTGTAGGTGCAGAAATAACCTTACCCTATGCTATTTAGGTTAGTATCCTTTCATTTTATAAATAAGAGACTCGTATAATAACATAACGTGTTAAAAACCATTACGTTGAAAATTAATGCTGTGTTTGAAACTTGTTTGTTAGCGATTGGCGGTGTCGCCACCACTCGCATGGAGGATTTGCGATTTGCATCGTTCGGTGATGAATACCGAAAATACCGTAAATTCCGGTATTCAAAAATTCAATACAGGTATTGTGAAGGCTTCTATTCGGTCCGGTATCCCGGTATTTTCGGTATCCGGGATCCCGGTTTGCGACCCTAGTAAGGAGTACTTCAAAGAACTTCAGATACTAACGGTCCCTTGTTTGTTTATTTTAGTTCTTCTTACTGATCCTATGAAAAAGCTGCATAATATCGAAACACCAGTAAAATTTCCATACGATGAAATAATTTATTGTTACTGAAATAAAAAAATAAAAAAGAGAATAAAATTTTATTTGCAAAGTTGGTTCATTGAAATTGTTTTAGCATTCGTCATTGATTCAAAATTGTGTAAGTTCTTCCAAAAATAAGCAAATTCAATTTAAATTCTCAGTTTGAAATTGTATTTAGGTACTGTCAATCATACACACATACATCATAGAACTATTATAACAATTTATTAAAAAGAAAAAAAAATAACAATTCTTAAAAAAAATGGTACCTTATTCTACTTTGACAAAACCAGTGGTCAAATCACTGCCTAGCTTGAAAAATCACAAGTTACGTATCTCATAAAATATTTCCGATCGTCGCGGTAACTTCTATAACTCAGCCGGACAACTTTTGTACTCTTTGGCAGAAAATGTTGGAGATCGTAAGTATGCGGAGATAACCTTAACTTCTAAATACACTGGATGGAGGGTCCTCATAACTCGGGCTTTACTAATCAATATGCCTCTTTGTTATGTACTAATCCCGCCGCAATATTCCCAAACCACTGCAACTCCTGAGAGCTAGAATCATCAGTGGCGACCACCAGGAAAGCTTCGAGTCCCTTAGAAACAATTTAACGGCCTTGGATCCCTCAACGAAATTAATCAGAAAAAAACATAATTTCCAACTTCTTTCCATATCAGCAGGAAAGAGAACAAAACAAGGCCAATAGGCACAAAGGGACGTTTACGACTGGGATATCCTTGGTTGCCTAGCACCACGGATAAGTATATTATCATTAATGGGTCCTAAGTTGTGAGCCTATATTTGATTCCAATAATAAGTATGGCTAAAACGATTGACACTCGGAAATTTGCTCTTTTTACACTGTACACTATCCAACATAATATTGCATTCATTCTGCCGAAGAATACACTCATAAAATATGATTGCAGATTGTTGTCATTAGCAGTCAGATGTAGCGAGGCAACAAGCTTAGATGAAAATAATTTACTCTTAAAGTTACCATGCCCCGTGAGAAATTGGGCAGCACAGTGAATCGGGCAGCAATCCACCTCCAGCCATGTCCTGGCCAGCCGCTCACGAACGGATGGAAAGAACTGGTGAACTTTTGATCCGGCCCTTCTGTCATAGTTTTATTTGATTTTTATTTGCAGATTTGCGAAGCCTTTTTAACATAAAGACAAATCTTTATGGCTCTTTACTCTAAAGACCATCTCAGATACGAATCTGCATGACCCTCACATGATATGACCAAAGTAATGCTTGGACTACAAAAGAGACTGATCTGAGTTTCTTTCGGCGTTTCTTCTTAATAATGTAGTAGGAAACGAATGAACCTCATCTAGTTTTTACAATATGTTTTTCTATCGTGTAAAACTGTATACAGATTAACATCATTCTAACTAAATTATTAAGATTACACATTTTTATGATGAAAACTCCATTGAATTATTCATTTCATATAAAAAAAATCCACAGATTCGTATTTTTCCTCTAGCAAAAGTTTGATTTTAAAAGTTGATTCAAACGTATGTTAAACACACCCAAACATAGATTGAAAAACTTGATGCAAATCGAATATGGTTCGTTCGTTCTCTTCGCCGTTCGCCCGACATCACATTCAATATGCACAAACAGACCACGTAAGCTAACTCGACACTTCGATCCCGGATAACTTCTCCTACCTACTTACAACGCATGGTCCCTCGACAACTTTGTTATAACATATTTTTGTTCACACGATTTTATTTTTGCATGGAGATATTTGGGAGCTCTCTAGTCTTTTGGTTTTAGATTTTATTAGAGCCGATTTCACCAATGCAACTAAACGCGAACAATAATCGCCGTCTACGAAGTATTCCATAACAATTCCGACAGTGACAACTCTTTAATGCGGTTTAAATGATGACGTTCAGATTCATTTGTGTTGGTCTTATCTGTTGGTATTCTTGCTTTTGCTGTCATTATCTTCCTACCCTAGTTACTTGGGGTCGGCACAAGACGTCTGTCAACCGTTACGCTATTATTTACTCATTTCTCTTTCATATCACGGCTCAAACGATCCATCCATCGTTTCATTGGTCTTCCTCTCCCTCTCCATGCATCAACATTTATATTCATCACTCTTTTAGTCACATGCGATTTGTCCCTCCTCTACACATTCTTGCTTCTGCTGTGATATAGATTATTCAAATGTAATAAAAATTGAGAATAAAAAGGGTGTAACAAAAGTCTTAACGAAGCCAAAAGGCACTTGTTTTTCCATCCTTGCGATATATTTTTTTTGTTCTGGACCATACCTGGGAACCTTCTAGTTACGGAGGTATTGGGGGTCAAAGTTCCAACATGATCACAAGATTTTTTTTTAAAATACACGTTTTATAGAAAGATTTACTTTAAACACCTCCACGACCACCGTACTATTCAATCCATCCATCAGCACAATGTTTTAATTGCGTTACATTGAATCCTGATTGATTTTTCACCCCCAAAAAAGGAAAGTCGTTTCCCAGCAACATTTTTTTCGTAAAGTTACTTAGTTTGATGTACATAATGAACCAAGTTGTACATCAAACTAAGTAACTTCTTGAAGGGTCCGTTTACACCCAGTATGTAGCTATTTGAAATATAAATAGAGTTCAGTTTCTTTTTTTTTAATTAATCACTTTATTTAATAAATAAACCATATAGCTTCTATGATGCCCAGTGAAAGGGCAAATGGTCTTTTTTTGCTTTTTATTAATACTTGTATTTTTTTTCTATTATTTCAAGACTTTCATGTAGATGTGTTAAACCGCTATGTAAATATTATAATTTTGGTTAAAAGTTCCAGACACACAAAAAAAAACGGTTGTACAGTAATTTAACGTTACGCTTCGGTGTAACAGACGGGCCATCGTTAACGATTTATTGTGACGGTGTTAATAGCGCTTTTGAGCTACACTCCACGCTCGAAGCGTTCGGAGTGAGAGCCGTGAGCCGAGCCCAGTAAGCTGTGAAGAGAGAGCTCAGTTTCGTTAGGACTTCATTATACAGCTTTAGAGTCAATTACATGAAGTCATTTTTAGGCTTTAATCAGTTCTCGAATGTCAAATGTTGTGAGAAAGTTAAATAATTCTCCTAACTGGATTTTTGACATTATTTAGATAATCATGTAACATAATATAATCAGCCTGTGATGTTCCTCTTACTGAGACACAGGGCTCCTCTCTTAGAGAAGGAGAGAGCCATGACCCACCACGCGGGCCTAATAATGTCACTTATCTTTCAGTCTCTGGTTATATAGGACGTGCCGGTTTCCTCACAAAGTTTTGATTCAACGAAGTAAACCGCATGCCTGGGATCATACCAACGGCACATAAGAGGACCTTAATTTACGTAACACATACTCCGTGAGAAGTACACGCGGGCCTTACCTCGATCCTATGCGACAAAGAGAAATTCTATAGAACCTAATCTGCGAACTCCTCACAAGGATTTCCCTATTGAAAGCTTTTGAGTGGCTGCGTTCCTGTGAGTGCTTGAGGCAAGATAATTATTAAAGCAGCGACGAAGTTCTAAAGTTATGTTCGCAAACAGCGAACAGGAATATCAAATGAAAATTTTATAAAAATTGTAATAAAATCTCAATCGTGTATTTGAAATTGCGTTTTAAAATATTGTCGCCCGTTGCTCGCCAATTATTATACTCGACTGAGTTTTACTCTGATATTACCTCTTCAACTTAATGCTATCTTTGACAAAAAAAAACCGTTGACACGAGTTAATAATTTAGCTTACAAACGTACCTACCTATTCGTTTGAATTATTATCAGCCAATTGTGGATACTAGACTTGGACTGCCTCGTTGCTCAGAATGAGGTCTTTAGTTCGATTCCCGGGTCGGGCAGTGTTGTTGGGTTTTTCCATCAGGAATATCTCAGTAGTAGTCACGGAGTCTTGGTTTGGGCCTGGTTGATGGCAATAGGCTCGCCCCTATTACATGGGACTTATGCATAACTGGCGAAATGTTTGGCGTACTATTAGGTACACCTCTGCTATACGCCTCTGATGTTACGGTATGCAGATACTATCTACAAATATTGACATCTGATTCGTTTATTATTTATCTTAAACTTGTATTTCCCCACAGCTTGGCAAAGGGCTCTCTACTAACCTTCCAACTCTCTCTGTTTAAGGTGTAAAGGGTATTTGTCGAAAAAGTCCAAATTAAACCCCAAAAAACTGATCGTAAGTAAAGAAATGACAAATGTTTACGAGCGGGCGATCCACCTATTTCTTAATCACCGCATTTGCATAGTAAACGCTTACGAATACAAGTCGAATTTAAATATTTTGCATAATTAACTTCAAGCGTCTGAATTTAACGTAAAAGGTAAAAACAAAGATCCATTTCGGCTAATTGGATGGCCGGAAATTACGTCATTTTGTTAAGTCATCATATCCGGTTGGGTTGCGTCGAAATCTGTTCTGAATATTAAAGGTTGTATTTATTTGTCATTCCAAGTTTTTTTCAGAATGTAAAGGTACCTAAGTTGACCATAGGTCGGTGATGTCACTTTGTTCTTGTGCGTGGCCTACGGAGTTCAATAGGACAAGAGGCCAGGGGCCCGATTCTGCTATTACAATAGTGTCAGAATGGTCCGTCATTGATTTCATAATTGTTGATTTTGACAAGTTTGGTAATCTACTAATATAATGGCGTCATTATGACTTTCCAATGGTCAACCACTGACAGTCCATTGAAAGAAATGGCATAGAATGGTAATCTTGTACATAATGACAAATGAATGACTGACTTAGGCGGTAATCTGCTAAAATTTTGACAGTTCCTTTGATCACTGACCTACCATTAGAACGTCATCGTGCAGTCATTGCTTTTATTTAGTTACGAGTAAAGTGTTTGTGGAATATTGAATGGAGACAATGTATTCTCGAGCTAGCCAACGCAGTGGATGTTAGATAAAGAAGATGGGTGGAATGCAGAAGACGTTGTCGACCCCATTTCTTGACGAGAATGAATACGAACCCATGATATACCCGAGGCGGAATTTGTAAAAACTTTTCGCCTTTGAAAGGATTCAGTAAGGGGGTTAATTAAAGAACTCATTCCCCTTATGGCCAGACCGCGCCGAAACGATAGCGTAACGGCAGAAATGAAGGTGAGAAAACTGAATTTGACATTGATTTATTATTCTATAGCTATATACACGAAATAGGTTGATTAATGTTGATATTTTTTATTGCAGATTCTAATAGCACTTGCATTTTATGCATCAGGGTCCTACCAAAATTTGATTGGACAGATTGCCCTCCATAATGTTTCACAAATTACTGTATCAGGAGCAATTAATGAAGTAACAGGCATTAGAGAGGTATTGAATGAATTTCTTGTTATAGAACTTTAGATGCAACAGTTCTTGTACCTTTATGTCAAGAACAGTGAGTATATAAAAGTAATAAGACGTTCAGTAAAATGGGGTTGTATAAAAGTAAATTTATTTTTTGCAGGTGTTTGCTTGCAGCGTTGCAGCACATGCTTTACGTTATAGTCCAACAACTGCAGGCAAGATTGTGAATGCATGTTGCATATTGCACAATATTGCAAACATGGCAAGAGCACCGTTGCCACCTGCCTGATGAAGTTTATGCAGAAGCACTTGGCTTGCAATAGGTATGTGATTTCTATTTCATTATTTTGGAATATAATGAAGTTGGAATTTTAAATGATACTATCATACTACTACTATGTTAAAAAATCAACATTTAAATTACTTTTTATTTATCATAAACTAAATATTTATTTAACAATATTTAAGTTGACTTTCAAGCCAATTGAAAAATGTGAAAATCATTTAAATAATAAAACAAATCCAAGTTAAATTATCATAATATTTTAATCATCATTTCAAAAACAAATAACAAATTTTACCATATATAATGAAAATAATAACAGTCATGTCATTAATCACTAATCAGTCTTTTAATTTAGGAGGAAAATAATTAAGCAGCACCTAATCATCAAGACCATCAAAGGGTGAATCGGGATCTTCTTGAAGGTCGGGCACTGCAGCAGGCTCTTGTTGACAGACTGTGGAGAAATACATAAATTAAATTAGCAGATATGTAATGTAAACCCACCTCAATATTCTAGTGAAGTGCGAAAATGCTCTAATTATTATTAAAATGATTTAATTCTTTTTTACAGATCCACAGTATTGTACTAAATATGATTTAAAATAAATTAATACTATTTTTATAAACACTGTTTCATTTAATCATTTATCATTACAGCCATTTGGAATCCACTGCTGGACATAGACTCCTCCTTAAATAGATTTCATTTATCTTTTAATAATCTGACAAAACCTCTTGCATACTTTAGAAAACATTAGTCAGACTCAGAATCTGATGACATTATAATTCTGCGGAGTTTCTATGAAAACAAATTTAGCTTTAATACAATAGTTACAACACTTCAATAGGATGTGTAACCTAGCGCTCAGTATCTGATCTGAGTTACAATCAAGATGTCAAATTCTGCCCAATGTACTACCACTGATGTGAGTCTACACCTAACAAAGGTTTTAAGCTTAGCTGGAGGGGTTATATTAATTTTTATTGTATTGTTTTCAATGCTCCTTAATACTTATTGTGGGTATGTTTGTAGGTACATACAATGAGTAACCTGTTGCACTTATGTGACTCTTCTGTGATTTAATTTTCTTTAACATTTTACTCTTATATTCATTGTACTTAGAACTAAAAAAAGTGTAAATATTACAATAATGATACATTTTATAATGCATACCTAATTATACTGTATTTAGGTACTCACTGTGCGCCACTCTGCCGGCGTTTTATTGGGGCAGTCCACCGATACCCAATTTAAAAATTGGGCGCACTTCATACAATATCGTTTCGATGAACTTCGCCCTCCAAGAGTCGAAATTTGCTCAATTAGCACCATTTTGTATAAAATCAATAAATATAGGCTTCTCTGTAAAGGGAATTTAAATATACAAACAAAAATCTAATAAAAACACTTAAATGTAAAAACATAACAAAACACCGGCTGCTAGATAAACAGATAAACGTCAAAGTAATGTCACATTTGACTTTGACAGCTAAACATGACATAAATTTAATGTTTTTTTGCTATTTACGAACTTCTTACTACTTCAGATTGCTTATAATACTAATAAATAATATGTAAAAATATATATAAATAAAATCTCACATGAATAGATGTTCAAATTTAGTAGTAGTTTTTCGAAAATCATTTCTACCAAGGAATTTTATAATAATGGCAATACTACAATGTCATTATAACACAATTCTATTACGAGACCACTGACCGACCAATGATCGACCATTATGAATTTAGCAGATTACGAACTTTAAGCATAATGACAATGGGATCGTGTTGGAATGTCGAATTTTATAAAAATAGCAGAATTGAGGCCCAGTACGCTGGTTTTGTTACCGTGGATATGCGACCTGCTGTGAGCTTTCACAACGAGCGTAGATTACCGACAGTAACAAGGTAGTCTGATCTATAAACTGAGTGAGGCTTTAAAGTGAGACGCACCGAGCTAACTACGTTGGCCGACCAACGACATTATTTGGTCTACAACTTAGGAGTCCCGTGTGAGCTCGCTTGAATGTTTACAAATCGGCCTACAGCACGGCCACGGCCCACGACCACGACATGGGGCGATGCGCAAATTTCCTTGATAAATGCTAAAACACGTGACTGGCAGTACTGGCACCGGGTGACTTTTCATGGGAATAGTAGTAATGTTTCTATAGTCAAGCGTCCGTCCCATATATGTAGTTAGATATCTGTTTTTTTCTTGTTTTGTCACGATATTTATTAACATATAGTTTATTTGGTATTATTAACATTGTATAATTTTTAGTTTAGTACCTACCTTTTCATACGCATAACCGAAAGTACAAAATCGTTTTTACGTCCGTCACATCACTTATCTCTAACCCAGTTAAAAACTAGTTTCAGAAACAAGCTACAATGTAGGTATTTTTTTTATTGTTTATATTTAAGTTTTTTTTTAATGTTCTGTGTACCTACTTGTGGCATGTGCCAAATAAACATTATTTCTTTATTTCTTTCAAACCACGTTAACTAGTCACATCCGCTCTGTAGACGTGTTAGCTAGTACATTTTGATTGTCTTGTTCTCTCTCGCTCTTCACCAACATCCGTCGCGCTTGCAATACACGCCTAACCGTCCAGACATCGCCTCCTAGTAACTCGTAACAACTTGTTTCGGTTATTTCTCCGCAGTCGCTAGTGCAAGACGCGTTTCCCGTAAACGTGTATGTAGCTCGTGTCCGAGGGGTTACAAAACGGGCCATGTGCGACCGAGCGGCAACGTCCGTGCGTGAAAACTATCCCCCGAGTTGCTTCCGACGGCCACAAAACACGACACGAGACGGTCCGAATCTTAACTCGTTAGTTGCGACCACAAACAACTGCTAATATAATACTAAAGCTTTACTATAACCTTTTTGGCCAAACTATCCTTTGTTCAGGCATATTTATGTAAAATTGCAGCGGATCGTAAAGTTGTGTGGAAGTACTTTTTCTCCCTCGTTTTATAGGAAAGTGTGTGCCTTATGGCTCAATCGACGCTGCAACGCCGCGCGCCGGGAGAACAACCAATATTGATACGTTCGCACTTCCATAAAAGTGTCGTAGATTTTGTTGGTTCATTCTGCATGCTTTTGTGATTTCAATAAAGAGTTTCAAAAGTTTTCTCTACTAAAATAAATAATAAAACGTAAAATGCAAATCTCTCTCTCTGGGGTCGGTCCCTCATGTCTGAGGATCATGGTCAGCATTAGAGTGTTGCATCTGGAGCGGATAATCAGCCTCCACCGGTTTCTGCCCAGCGCGTCTCTTACAACCGTGTAGAATTTGGATACCGAGTCTTTAATTTGGTCGGTCCATTATCTTGTTGGTGAACACCGCGCGATCTTTTGCCTTCGGTATTTCCAACAACGATAAGCTTTTCCAAATTTTCGCCGTCTCTGAGCACGTGTGGCCAAAGCACGAAAGAATACGTTGTCGGCATAAGGTGGACAAGCCAGTTTTTATTCGGAGCTGGGTCAGGACCGATGCATTGGTGCGTTTTGCCTTCCAAGGCATTCGTCTCCAACACCACAACTCGAATGCATCACTCCTTTGCCTTTCTCGGGCCAGGATTGTTCCCATTTCTACTCCATACAGGATGATGGGGAAAACCAGAGCTCGTATCAATCTGATCTTAGTTTTGAGACCAATTCCTGTTTTCTTCCAGATGTTGTTTAGTCGGGACATAGCATCTTTTGCCATCCCGATTCTCCTTTTTACCTCGAAACAACAAAAACAAACTGCAAAAAATCATGACTATTTCCTGACGGTGAGTTTCGTGTTAGTTGTAATCATTGTATCGCATTTTTCCCGCTACTGGCGTACTTTTATGATAAGATGTGTGAACGTGGACGAAGCAAAAGGAGTACCTACCTGTGTAAGGATCGTAGAAGATGGTGTTCTGTGGTTTCTGCCTACCCCCCTGTGAAAGACGGCGTGAGTTTATCTACCTCTGTACTACTTACTTTAATATAAACTAATAACCACCTATATTACCGTACGTTATAACTAACAATATTGACCAACATTATCGAATTAGAATTACAAATTAGATAGCAACTGAATACAATAATATAGTTCCCCAGTAAGCTTTCTAAACACCATAGTAATATAGACTTAATTGGCTGCCTCATAGCTTTCAGCTATTATACTAGCAATCATTATACAAGGTGATTGGAAGATGGGTGCAAAGCTTTAAGGCGAAGATAGTACAGACAGTTTAGAACAATTTAAGCCATGGTTATCTTAGACGAAGTCTTACCATTTTTTTTAACCTAATTTTTAAGATTTTTTTCGAAAATTGCCAAAATTTTAACTAAACTGGTTATTTATAGCTAAATTGAATGATAAATGAATTCATTTTTATTTTATTTTATTAAAGTAATGTGTAAGCAATCTAGCAAAACATGTTTTAGGCCTCTGTGTCGTTAGACATTTTTTTTACAGACATTTAAAGTTCATATAAATTAAAAAAAAACATAAATCATTTTTGAAAACCTTATTTAAAAAAAAAACGAAGTGTGCTTTTTTTGTTCAAATATTTTTGAAAACATGCGTGATAATCGCTCTTTCCTTTGAGGTATCATTTACGAGGATATTTTACAAATTATTGAAATTAGGATCTACAAACCAATTTGAGGGAGAAATTTTAAATTTTAGGCGGAGTAATTAAAACAACATTTGAATCTAAATTATTTATTGTTCATGTTCAAAATGTCTGCCATGATTCCTAATACAAGCACGGCTACGTCTTCTCACTTCTGTTGTTGTTATTTTCAACATCATCTCCAGTTTCATCGTTTCAAACGCTGAATTAATTCTCTCCATCAATTCTTCTCTCGTGTTTATTTCAACATTCGTATACACCAGTTCCTTGGCCCGGCCCCACACGAAAAAGTCCAGCGGGGTCAGATCTGGTGAGCGAGCGGGCCAAGGGATGGGTCCATCTCTGCCGATCCAGCTGTCAGGGAAGCAATTATTTAAGTGTTCCCTTACATTTAACGTCCAATGCGCTGGACAGCCGTCTTGCTGAAAGACGACTGTTCGGTCTCTTTCGAATATCGGGACACCGGTTTCCTCTATCAGAACTGGTAAATCGAATTGTAGGAAGTGCAAATAATTTTCACCATTTAAATTATCCGGTAAGAAGTGGGGCCCAATCAATGTCCTGCCAATTACTCCAGCCCATACATTGACAGAGAATTTTCCCTGAAACGACACTCGCTTCTTAAAATGTGGATTATTGTCTCTGTCGGCCCATTCATGGAGGTTATGAAAGTTTGTAATGCCCTCCCTAGAAAATTTGCTTTCATCCGTCCACAAGATTGATTTCAGGAACCACGCATCTTCGATGTCTCTGTTGAGGAGGAAACGGCAGAACTGTATTCTTCTTTGGGGATCTTGCTCTTCCAGACCTTGCACACCCCTACCATGGAACGGATATTTGTCATTTTGGTGCATTGTATGCCACACCTTCCATTGTGAAATGTTTAGATTTTGAGCTACGGCTCTGGTACTGGTAGTAGGATCTGCTTGAAATGCTGCCAAAATGTTTTCTTCGACGTCAGTTTCATGTCTGCCTGGGTTGACTCCAGGTTCCACGCGGTGAAACCCAACTTCGGCAAGTCGACGAAAAGTGTTGTAAAACACTCGCACATTCGGTACCCTGCGATTCGGAAAGCGTTCTTGATACATCCGTCGCGCCAAGGATCCATTGCCATCTGCTCTGCCATACATAAATACGATATCCGCATATTCCTGATTGGAAAAAGTAGCCATAGCTACTTAACAATTAAAAAAAACGGCGTAGGAGCGCACTAAATGTCAACTCAACACAACTCAAAAATCAACACGTGCAGGAGCTTGCGGCTACGACTGGACACGGTGAAACAAAAATGTTCAAAACTAACGCAAACAACACGTGCAGGAACGCAAAGGGCTACAACTGAACACGGTAAATTGCGAATCAACACGACAACGTCCTCTCACATGGGCAGCTGTAGTTTGACTAATTCAACTAATTGTAATAAGTAAAAGATGTGACCGCTTCAACACAGACTGACTAACCCTAATTAAATAAAAACACGATTTTGTTGCCTTAGTGACTAATACCATTTTGCTGTATTTTTAAAAACCAACGTATTTATCGCTATTTTCTATTCACTGGGCGTTCTACCTGGAAATGCCGTCGCACCGCGCATTGCTGCCATTGTTTAGATAATCCCTTCAATTCGGTTCTTTCATGTGCCGCACTACGCGCGGCGGCCATTGTTTAGATAATCCCCTAAATTGGCATGTGCAAAAAATTCTTAAAATTGAAGTAATTATCATTTCGAACACATAAAGTAAGCTTAGCGTAAGTTCTTTAAGCAAAAATTTTGTTTTAATTAGTCTGCCTAAAATTTAAAATTTCTCCCTCAAATTGGTTTGTAGATCTTAATTTCAATAATTTGTAAAATATCCTCGTAAATGATACCTCAAAGGAAAGAGCGATTATCACGCATGTTTTCAAAAATATTTGAACAAAAAAAGCACACTTCGTTTTTTTTTTAAATAAGGTTTTCAAAAATGATTTATGATTTTTTTTAATTTATATGAACTTTAAATGTCTGTAAAAAAAATGTCTAACGACACAGAGGCCTAAAACATGTTTTGCTAGATTGCTTACACATTACTTTAATAAAATAAAATAAAAATGAATTCATTTATCATTCAATTTAGCTATAAATAACCAGTTTAGTTAAAATTTTGGCAATTTTCGAAAAAAATCTTAAAAATTAGGTTAATAAAAAATGGTAAGACTTCGTCTAAGACAACCATGGCTTAAATTGTTCTAAACTGTCTGTACTATCTTCGCCTTAAAGCTTTGCACCCATCTTCCAATCACCTTGTATATTGATTAGTTAATCTGATTCAACAAGGCTTAAACATGTGGCATGCACTTTGCCACTTAGCGTATCAAAAATCTAATCGGATTACTAGCAACACCAAACAGATCCGCTGCTTAATCCTTACGCTCGACGAGCAAATTCGTGCTTGATGCTCTAAATACGCTCGGCAAGCAATTCGGATTACCGTTGAATATTTAAAATATCGTCTTGGGAATCTTACTTCTAAGTATTATAAACAAATAGTTTAATATATGCATTAATTCATAGAATACTTTTTATCCCGGTAGTACGAACCCGTGGGACAACTACTTCGCACGGGCGATGCCGCGGGCATAAGCTAGCAACAGAAAAATACAGTGATTTTGTTCCTTGGCTTGTGTTGTACAGTATTCGGTCCTAAGTTAATTCGATTGCACACAACGCTGTGCTTTGACTTAGTTAACAGATTCACTTTTTAATTTAGCTCTTACACCACAAATCACTAAGATTTCACAAAACATTGACATCTAGTGACGTCATTATGCGATCAGCATATTTGAAATGGGGGATTGATCTCTTGAACGCCGTTAAGCTATGCTGATCGCTTTACGATTAATTGTTGGATTTTGCCCTAAATCCGTTTAGCGGTTACTGTATTTAAACACATCCTGCTGTTTCTATCCTTTTGAAGATTAAATTAAATAGTTTACCGCTTATGAGTTGTGGTGTAAGCGCGCCTAAGAGGGTAATATACTGTTTTTAGTTTTGAAGTGTTACTGCACATAACAATTTAAACCACACAGGGTTGTATAATGTAGTTGCATTGCATGTAAATCCTCCTAAGAGGTGTCTTAGGTCCTCATCTGCCTAGCTTTTTCCCAACTATGTTGGACCCGGCTTCGTAGAATGGTGACTTTTACATGAAGCGACTGCCTATCTTACCTCTACAACACAGTAATTGGGCGAAACTCAACCTAAAAAGCACCATAAGTATTGATAATAAACTGGTAAGCAATATTGGTTCCAAAACTATCGCCACTATAATATAAATGGAGGTAGTACTCGTACATTTCTGTTAGAACCCTAAAAAAATATAAAGAACAAATTGTCACACCACTGAAAGCGCTAACACAGCGCTTGTACAAACCGTTCCGTACCACCTTCCGTTTGCTGACCTCCAAATTCCCAAAGATATAGTGTTATCGTCGGAATAGAAACTATCCCGAAACAGTAATGGCTGGGTTTTGTATGCGATCATTGTTTGCCGTCAATATATTACTTATGTAACGACCTACCGATACTAGGGCTATGAATTAATGGCGTTAGGAAACTGTTTAGATGGTATTTTGAAAAGGGATTTGCTGGCGCGCTTATTTTAGGGTTAAGTGGGCGGAGCGGGCAAAGTTGGGTAGTTGTGTAGGGTAGAGTGGGCAGCGTTTAGTGAGCTGACCTAGAATATTTTTATGAGCGCGCTTTGATGATAAAGTTGTATGGCGGCACGCGTAAAGGATTTTCAGTAAGGAATATACTGACATTCTCCAGCTAGAGAATATTCCAGCAGATTCTTATGCCGTTGATAAACAATACTGTCTAACTTTTTGATACAAAGAAATACGTCTATACTACGATAGACGGAACAACACAAACAAAACCGTTCTCTTCTTGAGAAAGCCTAGAATATTATGCAGCAATAAAATTCACAAACTATCGTTCGTCCAGGTAGAATTACCCGAACCCTTTTACCTTCAACCTCCATATTAATCACACCTACCCCCATCAACAGTGTCAATAGGCGTAATTATTCTGCGGAACCTTTGATGTGGCCTGCAAGCCACCTTTTGAAGTCTTGTTTGTCATAAAATTGGGCCAAGCTAAGATTTATATAGATAGATTAGCTTTACAGCGTCAAAAAAAAAAATTGATATTTCGCTGACAGACATTTGAATAGTATCATCACAGTCACTCATACTTTCTTTAGAGCAGTGGTCTCCCAGTGGAAAAGACTCCAAGTGACGAGTCGTAGGCAAGCTCATTACTTTGTGTAATTCATTTCACAACCACTACTCTCAAAACTGTGAAGGAATACATCGTGGGGGAATCGGCATGTTTTGCATCAACATCAACATTGAAACACAACATAAGACAAGATAAGACACGTGGCTACCGACTCACCCCGGGCCCACTCTCTCTCACAGAGAGGAGGCTTGTGGTCCACCAGGCACGTGTGGTACGGGTACGTAAGTCACGGGTTGTGGGTATTACAGACTATGCCATGCTCTCAAAAGTGACATATTCCCCAGTGTAAAAAAAAACACGAGACCTAAGTACCTACGGTACATCTATCAACTTAAATCTTCGCGAACTTCGTCGTCGTGGCCAAGAAAGAAACTCTTCTATTTACATCAGAGGAAATATTGAGCTCGTCGTAATAGAAACGGGGAATGGTCACTGGATGCGCTGCCAAGTCATTAAGTGGGCTGATTTAATAGAATTGGATTAGTGGGCTGTAGTGGACGCACGATCTGACCCTCGTGTAGTGAGGACGGGGTTGAAGGTCAGATTTTGGAGGGGTTTCTCGGGGGCATCGCGATCGTGGTAGAGTTTTTGCGGTCGAATGTGCAGATATATTTTTAATTTCATTATTGTGTAGTACTTACTATTCTAATTGCTTTTAATGGTTTGTTTAAGTTTGTAAATCTGAACACATCATGAAACTATTATTTGATATTTCACAATCTTAATTTGCTGACTTTTATTCTTCTTATTAAATGTATATTAAGTAAAATATATAGTTTACAAACTATTTACAAGTGGTCACACTTGTAAATACTTTGCCTTGTTAGTGTAATGACTAAAGTAAAGTGTGAAGACATTGTAAACTAGATAATATAAAGTTCACGAGTCTCATTTTTCTGCGTATACATCTTAGTAATTATATGTTGTGTTTACTGGCTTCGTTACTTGAGAACACTTAAAACAAGTTGTAAAACCTATTTTTTAATAAAACATGTATTTTTTTTCAAAATTTTGAACAATACAAGTGCAAAACAACATCAATACATGACCTGTCGACAACAAGCAGTTACCAACTACAACTTGTGTAAACGCGATGTTAGAAGAAATGGAAAAATCAATTAAAGAAATCAAAATGTTGGTATTTCTTAGCCGATGAGAGCGTAGGCGCTAAAGAAGAGAAAAAATCTATGTCTCGGGAGTTCGGCGTGGAAGTTTTCAAAATGGTCGGGCGGAGCGAAATCTAAGTCCAGAGGTGAAATTAAAAGTGTTATTGTACAGAAGAGGAGGAACTAGCTTTCGATTAATTTGTAAAGGGTCTGAGGTTACGTTAATACCAGCTTTCATGAACACTAGGTGCATTTAAATAACTGCCTGTATAAAACACTCTCTTGGAATTTCAGCGCTTAATGTTGAGTTTCCAACAATGCAATATAGTAAGGCATTCGTTAAGATGTCACTTAGCCTGCGATACTGACTAGGGGCATTCGATTAATTAACAGCATGCGCGCCTGATTATGAACTAGTTCCAGAGAAACTAAGGACAGGAAGCTTTTTAGGAGTCCGTACCCAAAAGGTGCAAACGGGACCCTCTTAATAAACCTCCGCTGTCTGTCCGTCCGCACGTCTGTAACGTGGCTGTATCCTTTTAACCGAAATAGGTAGACACTTGAACTTGTCACAAAGTGGCCGCTTAAATTGCGGCGTCAGTACTGAGTTTGCCACGCACAAAGGCTGACGTACTCAAAATCCAAAATAAATATTAAAAACAAAATACAAATAAATACACCAGTATTGTATTAAAGTGGTTGTAAGTAAAGTCGTTTGTGAATCCTCCAAATGGTTATTCTAAACTACATCCAAAAATATGAAAATAACAACCAGTTATTTTTGTTTTTTGCAGCACCTGTGACTTTGGAACAATGTTTTAGACTACAAATATTGAGTTTTTTAAGAAGCCAAGTTAATTTTCTTTTTCATTCATGACAAATGCGTGCAGCAAAGAGATTTAAGAAAGAATTATAAAGCGGACACCAATGTCCGCAAAATAAAGAAGTTTGGTTTATTCCCTAGAATAAAGTCATACGGGATGTTGTCAATGTTCGGGATTTCCCGAACATTTCCGATTTTGACACACGAATGCTACCTGACAAGCAGCGTGTGACACTAGACAGACCGATGTGTTGCTAAGTAGTGACACGCATTAGATTACGCTTTGCGTCTTGTCCCGTCAGCTCGCTCGCAAATATTTGAATGTCTTTGAGGTCCAAGTTTAAGTTCACTCAAACATGTCTAGTGCTCTCCTTGAAACACCATCTGTGACACGTGTACCATTGATGTAAGAAGTATGATTGCCACATCTGACCAAGACAATGTGTGGACTTTAAAAGAAACTGTATGTATGGCAAAGAAACGTCGTTCAAAGTGAGGAGGCAACGTTTCACTTTAGATTCCCAGCTTCACTCGAACATGAATACAAGGCCTAGCATTACACACAACGGGACTATTATCTCAATGTAAGGATCCAAGCTGCACGACAAAGGCTTGCCGTACGATTGGCTTCGAAAAACGAGCCCGCATCTAGTCTGCCGGAGCCGTTTTGCAGTGAGGCATGAAGCTTTGATAGAGGGTAGGGTGTGCCTGTGTGTGGGCGGGCTTTGTGCTGTGGAACGTGCCTCGTGCATGACTGTGGACGGTAGGATCTGACAAAATAAGACGCAGAACTTGCGGGTATGGGCTTCGGACACATTCTTATATTTTAGAAAGTTTTTGTAAAGTGTTCGTGGCCGCAGCGACTTGACAAAACCTGATTACTTTATTGTGTACTAGCTAAGGCTCGCGGCTTCGCCCGCGTGAAGTTCGGTAAAGGTTCCACGAGATATAAAAGTATTCTATGTACCCAAGTCTAAAATAACAACAAAAACAGCATAAGAGTCTTTTGCATAATTTAGATATTCGGTCTTACATAAATAACTCTTGACATAGTTAACGATGGTATATAACATACATTTAAGAAATGTGATAGACATGGTACATTCAAATATTATTTGGGAATGACTATTTGCTATTAATTAGACTAGTAATACATTTGTTCTTTGAACAAACAAACAACTGTGCACAGATTAAATGCCCAAGGCATTAAGTCCACCTTTTTTCAGTGTTTTTTTTTAATATTATGTGCATAATGTTCGCAAGATTACAGTGCAGTACAAGTGTCCAATTGACATTTTTAGGGTTCCGTACCCAAAGGGTAAAACGGGACCCTATTACTAAGACTCCGCTGTCTGTCTGTCCGTCTGTCACCAGGCTGTATCTCTTGAACCGTGATAGTTAGACAGTTGTAATTTTCACAGATGATGTATTTCGGTTGCCGCTATAACAATAAATACTAAAAAACGGAATAAAAAATTTAAGTGTAATTTATTTAATTTACACTTAAAAATATTTTTCTAAAATCTGCATCAGTAAGTGCTTAAAGCAAGTGACGATGAAAAGCATCAATAAAAGGTACTTACCGCCCGCTAAGAAGCCGAGAAACTTAATTTTCCTTTTAGGAGCTGCAACAAGAGAAAGGTCCTTATTAATTGGGTGGGCACGTGAGTTGGGTTGCGCCTTTTCGGGCAACTGTCCCAGCGCCAGCGATTAGCGAGGAGCTAGAGTAGAGCATAACATAACACCACGACTGTTATCCCCGAAGGGTTAGGCAGAGGAGTAACTTATAGTACACCCACATATAACCAACTATGTTTAAGTCCCATGTAATAGGGGGCGAGCATATTGCCATCAATCGGGAACAAATCCAGACTCCGTTGCTGCTACTGAGAAATTCCTGATGTAAAACCCAATGACACCCGACCTGGGAATTGAACCCAGGACCTTATGCTATTTGCTATACCTACCACTTCTGCCCATCCCTTCGGGAAATCAGGCGTGAATTCGGGAATTATTTTACCCCTGCCCCATCGCTCGCGATTAGCGACATGCGAGTACATCGAGCGTCTAAAAACGGTTTGTTTGTTTGACAGAACTCTTGGCGACGCCGGCGCGGCGCGCGGCGGTGTGAATAGTCAGCGGTCAACTCTTAGTGTATGGCCAAGTCTAAGTGGCCCTCGCTTGTTTTCACACTCTCGCACTCGCCCTCCCTCGGAGTGTATCGGCGAAAGTGTACAGCCACCTTAAAAAACAGCGTGTTTCAGAAAGGTGTGGTCATATTCGTCTTAGTGATCAGCTGTCTCATACAAATGTATGAGATAATAATTTGTTCGCTAACACGATGTGGGCCCCATGGAGACAGTTGTTCAGATTGAAGGTCGGAATAACACTCTTAAACATGACCGCGCCTTTCTGATTCATGTGATAATGTATCTCGTTTTCTGAAACGAAGCGGGAAAATACTCGACAGCTAGTCGCTTCGTCAGCGGTGGGGCAGAGGCTACTTTATCTTCCCTCAAGATGGCGACTATTTAGCTATGTGTCTCGCTTCTTTTTACTTAGGGACACACTTAATTGGGTGCGACCAGCGTAAAAACCTGATTAAAACGGACTGCTGAATAATAAATCAGGTATTGCCCGTTGCGGCTCTAATAATTAAATTCACGGTAAGAATAAATAATTATTTGTCATTTTACAGCGGTCTCGCTCG
This sequence comes from Eurois occulta, assembly GCA_950022335.1. Lineage (NCBI taxonomy): Eukaryota > Metazoa > Arthropoda > Insecta > Lepidoptera > Noctuidae > Eurois > Eurois occulta. The sequence continues at coordinate 29,247,523 of OX465477.1, read as the reverse complement.
TGTTATGGTCGAAATGATTCGATATATAAATATCGCTTTCGACACTCGGGGATAATGTAGATTCTCATTAGTGAAAGAATTTTCGGAATGGGATCAGCAGTTTCGAAGATTACCCCCTAGGCCCCTACATAAAAACTTACAAACATAAACTTTACATGTATATAATATTAGTGCAGACTAGCACCTATAGCTTTATGAATGAAAAACCAACATTTTGAAATATTACGTTTATCGTCAATAAGGGGTGCTACGCACTATGGAGTCATTAGGGTTAGGGTATTTGTTGAACAGCAATAAAGACCTAAAACAATTAAACACAAATATTCAGCTTGTGCCGAACGGAAAAATTCGTACGGCATTTACCAATAATTAAATCATGTTCGGATGGGCTTGACAAAACAAGATCTAGAAATATTTCAGATGTTATATAGGTTTGGCGCCCAACTGGGTCTAATCTTACCGACTCAAACATACTATGACGAGTGTACCACCCTTTAATTCTCATAATATACTTACATAAACCACCGATCCGTAAATACCTCTGCCTCGCTCACGTTCATTCTTGGAATGAAAACAAAATACAACAATGAAATAAAATACCCAGTATTATCTTATTGGTCAGTAATATTACCTATCAATGCCCATGTATACCTACAAACTAATTATAGTTGATTCATTGTACACTGAAAATAAATAATTAACAATTAATTAACATGATTGTGGCTACACACATGATGTAATGTAATACAATACAAAACAAAATTAATGTTTGTGGAAACCAGCAAACGAGGCAGCGTAAATAGCTTAATTAAACCATCGAACGATTATTGTTTAAAAATGGGCATACATTATTTATTAATGTATAAATTCATTGGCCTGTACTGTCCCACTACTGGGAAAAGGTCTCCCTCATTTCTTCCAGTCCTGTCGGTGTTGTGCCTCGTCATGCAAAATTTGCGGGACAGCCTCTCAGTACAGACTAACAAAAAAAAAAACTTTCAACTTAATTATTGCTGTAGGTTTACTTTATTATTTCATTTGTATCGTATTTTCATAATATACTCGTATATCCAGTTGTCTTTTTATAAACAATCCATTCTATTAAATGGAAATGCGAAGAAAAGCTGCCGTTAGCTACGAATTATTGTCTTTAGATTGGCAGGTGGAGTAAAGCTGTGACCGAGTAGCGTCCAAGGAATGGAAAGAGGAGTTTGGGTCGTCCGGCGTCGAGATGGGCAGACGATATTGTTGCAATTGCGGGAATATCCTAAATGAGGCTGGCACAGGAAAGAGAAGCCTATACCCAGCAGTGGGTGAAATCGGGCTGTGGATGATGATGATGATGATAGGTACCCACTTTGTTTACGTCTCTCTGAGTTTTGTCTTGGTTTGTTTTTCTTCAGAAAATCGGTTAGTGGTCATTAGCGACGACCGCTTGAAGCAAATGTAAAGTAAATCACTCCCGAAATCAACCACGTTTTGGCATTTACCCCACTATATAACGGGCTGGTGTCCGCAACTCCATGTCTAAACTCGTATTTTGCATACGGTAATATTACATTTACCCCATGGAACAGGCACAACAGATACAAATAAAGTCCTAAAATTAAATAAATGTATGTAATGTGCAAAACGAGGTTTTTCAATTTTATAATAGTTCGTTTACGTAACGCTGGTCCACGGAGAGCAACACTTTTTTCGCCATTAAAAAGTTTGATGAAATTGACGCCCCGGCGCCAGTCTAATTGATTTCATTAGGCACAAAAAGGTTTACGATAAAATTCTTTAACAAATTTTATTTATAAAATTATCTTCAATGGAATGTTCGCTATAAATTCTTACTTACCTACTTTTAAAATTGATCCGATTAACCTTCAGTCCATCGTACGCTGTTAATTTTTAGGGTTCCGCAGGCGGCAGGCGGGTTGCGGACAGGCCATGACAAATTCAATTGGTTTGGTCACTGTTTCACCAGAATAAAGTCGGATCAATTTTAGACTGTTGTGATTGACTGAATAAAATCAAACCACTACTAGTTTGTAGGTACGTAGGTTAGTTTGCACCAGATAATATTCAGAGAGGTTGAAAGGATTAAAAAAAGACTCATTTTATGTATGAAAGTATATTTTGTACAGCTTCACGCATCTTTTTGAATATCCCGGGGCCTATTAGAATAATCCCAGAAATAACTAAATTTCTAAAGAGTCTCCATCACCTGTTCGTTAAAAAATGCTACTACTCTATAAAAAACTTCTTTTCAGAGAAATCACTGCTCCAGTACTCCCCCAGTCATGATGCGACCAGTAGCCCACTAATGTGTACCTACCTGTGTTCATCTCTCTCTTTACTAGTATGTGTGTATGTGAATTTTTTAATAATTTGGAGTAATAATGTAGTAATGTATTTTAAAGTATTTAATTTGACTGGCATTATGTAAATGACTATTGTATGTCTTATGGGCAGGACATAGCTAATCACAATTTAATTATTTAAGACCTGTATTATGTACCTACCTATGATCCAAAATAAAGATATTAATTGATTGATTGAATATAACATTTTTTACAATTTTTGTCTGACTGTCTGTCTGTTTGTTCCGGCTGATCTCTGGAACGGCTAGACCGATTTTGACGCGACTTTCAATGGCAGATAGCTGAAGTAATAAGAAGTAACTTAGGCTACTTCTATTTTACGAAAAATAATTAGGGTTCCGTGCATAAAAAAAAGTATTGAAATTTTTTGGTAATAAAATCCGATTAAAAAAGGGGAGTTATATTATTTTATATACAATAATTTCACGCAAACGAACGCGAAGCGGTCACGGGTAATAACTAGTATACGAGGGCGGCACTGAAAATTTCGGGAATCAAGGAAGGGACACAACATTACTATTTAAAAATGTATTTATTGCTTTTCGAAGTATTCTCCGCGAAATTTGGCACATTTTTCCATACGATGGAACCAATCATTGAAGCAACCATTCCATTCGGAAGTTGGGGTCTCCAAAATGGCCGTTTTGTAGGCGTCCACAGCTTCTTCAGGTGATGAAAATCTCTGACCACGCAATTTATTCTTTATTTTAGGGAAAGTATAGAAATCATTAGGGCTTAGGTCGGGGCTGTACGGCGGATGGTCTAATAATTCTATGTTTTCTTGCTCTAAAAACTCTTTTGTTCTGTGCGCAGTGTGAGAACTCGCATTGTCGTGATGGAGTATGATGCGGCGGTTACAGTTCTCTTTACGGAGTTCAGAAACGACCTGTGGCAAACAAATGCTAGCATACTATTCTGCATTAACCGTTCTTTGTCCCTCAAGAGGAATAATCGCAACATAGCCGGTTTTGGAGACAAACGTGGCCACCATTTTTTTTTGCAACACTCCGTGAACGAACAATTTTTGTTGGCTTAAACTCATTTTCGAACACCTAAACTCGTGACTGATTTTTTGTTTCGGGTTCGTACGCATATATCCAGAATTCGTCACCTGATATGATGTTGTATGCAGCATTTGAGGATCCTGCGTGGAATCTTTCGAGAGTTCTGACGCACCATGTTACGCGAGCCGCTTTTTGCTCTTCACAGAGCGAATGCGGTATCCATCGGGAAAACAACATTTTTACACCTAATTGTTAATGCAAGATTATTTGTATTTGACTCATGCCAATGTTTAAAGTTGCCCGAATTTCGCGGTATGTCACATGTCGATCATCCTCAATCGGCTTACGCACAGCATCAACGTTTTCTTGGGTGACTGCAGTTTTTGGACGACATTGACAGGGATCATCACTGAGCTTGACACGTCCACGTTGAAATTCAGCAAACCATCGATAAATTGTGGTTTTAGATGGGGCTTCATCACCAAATGCAGAAATCATCCGGTCAACACACTGTTTTTGTGTTAAACCACTTCGAAAATCATAATAAATCATCGCTCTTGAATTTTCTCGAGTCAATTCCATTTTCTCAATGACTAAACAAGTTTGACAAAACCTTGTGACAAGACCGAGAATCTTTTTTTAAATATATAAATGGTATTCGATTTTTAAAACCAAGGAGTTTTCAATTAAAAAGATTATAATATGACAGGAACAGTGGAAATATTCCATTCCCGATACTTTTAGTGCAGACTGCGTATTATAAATGCGAATGTATGTTTGTTTGTTACCTTTTCACACCTAAACCACTTAACCGATCATCCTGAAATTTTGCATATAAGTTGTCAGGTGTACAGAAACGGACACAGAGTACCTTTCATGCCGAAAAAAGTATTTTTCCCGAGGAAAACAAACAATAACGTTCTTATGATAATATAATAAATGGCGCCACTTGTCTTTCGAATCATGATTGAATTATATTAATACAAGCCGAGTACAACCCGAATTGATTGTCAAATTCTAAATCAACGCGAACGAAGTCACAGGTAAATGCTAGTTATACGCCGTGTAGCCCGATGAGGTCAAAACTATTATAAACTCAAACGCGATTGGTTCAGATCGTGTAAGCTCTTTCTCTACTCACATGGCATGCACTATCTAATTATTGTATACCGATTATTGTTAAGGCCATTTTTTGTAAATATTTTTGTATTTCAATAAAACAGTTTCAACTGCGTTGCTTACTATACACATGTACTGGTCAATAAAAAGGCTTTGCAAAAACAAAACTCAGGTATATTTCAGGCTTTTATACATGACTTTGTTCGCCGTTGTCTTTCCATTTTCGGGATAAAAGCAAAGCTATCTCTTTACAAAAAATAAAAAAGAGAGACCCAGCAAACAAAGTTTCGTATGGATTGATGTAGTTGGAATTTATGATAGCACCGTTTACAAAGATTCAAAGTCGTTTTTCGTTTCTAAAAGCACAGATAAACACGCTTGCTCAAGTCGGATTAGCGATTTCAGACTTATAAAGTTATGCCTAAGTGCCTCTCTATGTCCTCTTTCAACAATATCAGTAATATATTTAAGATATCATCGAAAGTTTATTTATTTAATATAGAGTATAATAAAAATAACAGGCATGTTCAACTCCATTACGGCCGGTAATGGAATTGTATACGTTTGTTAATAATCACTGTTCCATGAGCTTCCATTGTTTAATCGCCGAGTCTGTCGGTGCCACGGACATCACGTACTGGCTGCCAATGTTACGAACATATTGACAGGCGTACACCTGAATAAACTGACAGTCGTAACGCACCGACAGACACAGGTAAAATATGTCTGACTGTTAAATTAACAGTACATTTTAGTGAGAGAGTTTCACGATTGACTCGAACAACATATTTATGACCAGGCTAATTATTTTTTTTCTAATTATAAATCACTTTAAAATTAGAGACGCTAACTGGTTAGTAACTTGATTACAAACTTAAATAGTCCTAATATACAAATCACAACTGTGGTATCAAATGGTTATAACATAATATTTATAATATATTCCAGTTGTTGTTCTTAGTACCAGGCGGTCCACTGCATGGAATAAGTAGGTGATACTTTGGCTTAGGTACAGATCTGCTAGATTCGGCCAATTAACGATACTTGAGAAATCTTAAACAGAAAATACGTCATCAATAAACAAATTTTTCAAAGAAAAAAAGCCCACTAATCACACACACCGACACGAGCTTAGCCGGTAATTTTCAGATAAAATTATGTAGGCTAAAAATTGGTAACAAACCATTGGTAGGACTGATTTTAATCTTGAAATTGGGCCAGACAGCTGGGTCGAGCCTTAGTACACATAGTAGGCCTTAAGTGTAGGAGGACAGAGGTACACACAGAACTTTTATCATTGCGTATTAATAATGATTGAATACCCGTTGGCTGTCTATGAAATGTGGCACCTTTATTAAGCTAAGCGAAAAATGGAATGTGTGAAGTGGAAAAATTAAAGTTTTAATGGGTAATGAGTAGCTAACATAATTGTGCATTGGCAGCCATGGTGGCCTAGACAAATTGACATTCTATCAGCGAAAATGACGATAGAAAAATCAAAACTGTGTATAATTGACAATAGCCAACGAAAAGCTCATGATCTACTCTCAAGTATGAAATCACCCATTCAAACAAGCCACCAGCGCTACCATAAGCACGCAACTTACAATATAAGATTTTGTGGGAAACTTTATCAAAGGCCTTGCTGAAGTCAGTATAAATGACGTCAGCTTGATGACCAGAGTCAACGGCTTCAATCAAAAGTTCCGTGAAAGGGGCCAGAGTAGTACTTGTGGATCGTGGTCCAACAAAACCGTGCTGATGATCGCTAATGAATAAATTTAGATGGTTTTGGAAATACGGGCAGAGCTGTGACTCAAACACTTTAGCAAACGTTGAAAGGATTGAGATAGGCCTATAGTTAGTTATGTCATCGTTGCTATGTCATTTATGTATAGGCACCATCTTAGCCATTTTCCATTTTAGAGGGAATACGCCAGAAGATAAGGATTTGCTGTATATAAGAATAAGAGGGCACTCTACCTCCTCCGCATGAGACGTAATAAATATTGGCGGTATGTCATCAAGGCCAGCTCCTTTGTTAATATCTAATTTTTTACGTTTTTTAAGTAATGTCTCACTGCTAATTGTTCGACTTGTTAAACATAAACTACTATTTTCGAAAGATTTTAATAAAAATGTTAATATCAAATTCCTTGGTCAATTCTTGATATTGCCTATAAACAGACGAGAAGTTGGTAGCGAACATCTCACATATTGTTGTACCATCAGATGTGGAGATTGATCCTTTTTTCATGGTTATAGGGTAGGTACTAGACCCTCCTCGTTTATTTTTTACGTGCGTCCAAAATAACTTAGGTTTGTTTTTAGTTCATTTTCAATACCGTCAACAATGTTTATACATTGTAACAAGAACTGGCCAATCCATCGCAACGCTTACTAATTAATTTTAACTCAGTCAAATCCATTCGGTATTTACGGTATTTATATTTATTGTTTCGCCTTCTAATATTATTTTATAAATTTAACATTTTAATAAGTTTATGGGTTAACCACTGAGGATATTTACGTTTCTTTGGTACCCGTGAGGGAATAAACTGATGTATAGCGTCGTTAAGCGTCTCGTAAAAAAACATCCAACATCTCATTCACACTATCTCTACACTCAAATAATTGAACCCAATCTACTTGTTTAAAAAAATTACGAACTGTTTCATAATTCGCGGTGCGAAAATTAAGTCTAATCTTGTCACTGTTGTATGGCAGATTAGCGCCCCTACTCAAGGAAACAACTATGTCAAGAGGTGGATGCTGCTACTACTAATACTTTTAAAACTAGATTCAAAATGCGACCAGAGTCGTTTGCCACTAAATTAAACTGACTAAGTCTGTTAACATGAGTAAAATCAATTAATATTTCACTAGTACTAGGCAAACTAAGTTTGTTATCCGATTTTCCTACTAAAGTCAAATCAATGCTGCTCAAATTGAAGTCACTCGCAATAAAAACACTTGAATCTGAACATTGTTCAAAAACAGCATTACATTGATCCAAATAGTGCTCCAGAGAAGAACAGTGTATAGGAGGAGGTAGGTATACTGCGCAGAGAACCATTCGGCGAACAGTACATGATATCGGCAAGTCAATACTTACCCATAGGTCTTCACAGCCACTTTCCCAATTCTTAATACGTTTAGACTTGATTTGTTTATTAACAGCTATTAAAACACCACCCCCTTCTTTAGCACTCTGAAAATGTGAAGTTTCTCTATCTCTTCTACATACCACGTACCTATCGTCGAACAGCTCACCGCTCAGCACAGAGTCATTCAACCAAGTCTCAGACCGAATTATTATGTCATAATTATTACAAGCAATATTACGAGACACAGTATTTATTTAAACTTCATGTACAAGTAGTACATAGGTGGACTACAGCAGCATGTGGGCGGCAGTATGCTTAGTTCTTAACCCTCGACTGTTCTGATAATATATTTGCAAATTGGTGAATTTAAATGATTAAATTTACTTACAAGTGCACGCAACAATAGGTAAATAATTTGTTTTATCCAGTAGGTACACATTATTTTAACTTATTTAAAATGTCCAAGCTTCCAATAAGAACATGCTCGTCGCCGTCTGTCTTTCTGACAAATGTCCTGCCATTCCTCACCCACACGTACTTGTATCCCTTCTCCTTTGCCTTCAGTCTTGTTGCAGCGTGAACAGCTTTGTATGCAGGGGATAAATGCTCGGCGACAAACACAGGAGATCTATTTCCAGCTACACCAAAATCTGCGGTATTGAGTTTTTCGTGACTTTTATTTTTGTTATAATTGATTACAGAGGCCAAGAGCTGATCGCGGATTCTCGGAGAGGCAAGCTGCACCACAATAGAACGAGGGCGAATATTACTCATTTTAAGTTTAGCTATTGTTGTGCAGTGTGAATCGCTATCTTGAACCTCACAACCGACCTCAGAGTCCAACTGCTTGACAATGGTGTACAGGTTTTCCTGTTTATTTTCTGGTATACACAGCTTTAAGTTGTTCTCGCTGCTCGTGTCTACTGCTCCAAATAATTTAGACGCTGACCAAGATCCGCCACTGTGTTTTTCAGTTTAATATTATTGTCTTTTAGTTCTTTGGTAGTACTCTTAAACTCGGCATGCTCTGACCGAAACTCATCAAATTGACTCGTGTGGAAATTCAAAGACACTCTAAATTCTTCAAGACCCGTACGAATCGGTCCAACTCGCTATTGACAATGTTTATAATCGTAGTGTTTATTTGCTTGCATCATAGCAGCAAATTATGTTTTAATAACTTCCTGCACGATTGTTCGCACCTCCTCACCGGTAACCGCGGGGGCTGGCTCTGGAGGAGTATTTAAGGCAGGCCTCTTGTTTCCTCTTGAAGCTCAGATGTTACGTTCCGAAGTACTGTCTTTTGTAGACGACATTGGGGGCAAGTTTAGTTAAATATAGTCAACAAAATATGTAGTAAAAAACAAAACGCCGTCGCTGTGTCGCACTAGCGAGCCCGCGAGTAGAATGTCGTAAGTGATGCGTATGTCATGGCGCTTACGCGTACCGGGCAAACACTCAGCGGTATCACTCACTGATGGTATCTGTTTTCTTTTAAGTTTGATCTATGAGTTTTTATCAATATTGCGAATTAATAGCAGATTTAACACTCTGGAACTGTTCACTCACTAATCACTTTTATACTAAGAACTGTCTTATGGTCTTTTCTCGTAAAAACTTCGTCCAACACTGCTTTTAAAACATAAATAACAACCAAAGATTGAGGAGCTCAATTACTGTTATGTTTAGCGCACGGTGGATGGTGAATATTATAAGTAATACATGGTGTTCGTGTAGCGTTCTGCCTACCCTCATTGGAAAAGTGTTTGTTACTGAAAATAGGCATTAGTTCAACACACACAAAGTCTATATTTAACAGTTCTGCCATCCTTCTAAAAATAGCAGGTTTTAAAATGAATGTATTCAGCCGTGTGGTTATGGCTTACTGGAACCTAACGGACTACCTATTGATTCGTGGTAGTTGCAAATACAAGTACTGCTACACTGTGCATTGTGTATAGACCGGTCGGGATTAGTGTGCATGAATTTTTTTTATCAACGATTGTTTAATAAATAAAAAATTGTACATACGCCAGCACATCAAGCTTCTACAACCTGTCAAATGTATTTAATAGATTTTCAACTTTATCGATAAAGCATTAGGTTCTAGGTTGACTGGGAAAATTTGACAGTTTCGGATAGCTTGATGTGCTGGCTGCCTGTATGAAGAAAAATGATAAATATTTCATTGGGTAATTCAGCGAACGTTTTTGTTTTTTTTTTATTTTATTACATACCGTCTGTGCTCGCGGCTTCGCTCACGTGACCGCGGCTTCTTTTGTCATTGTCAAAGTTTACGAACGAAAAATATAGATGCAACTCATGCTCTATCCTGGGTTCCAACGGTTAATAGCATTAAAAACTAAAAAAATCTTCAAGTTTGGTTTTTCAACGCATTGTCGTTCATTCATCATTACGCACTTATAAAGTCTCTCCACTTTGATCGCACTTATTAAATATGTTACTCAAAGTTTTGAAAGATTTATTAGGTGTAAATCTGTAATATTCTAACCATAGTGATTCATAATAGAATGTACTCCCATGGTTGTGGCAGCTCAATGTGAATACGGGGCTCCCGACCTGACCATGGCCGACATGCTGGAGAGCCCAAAGTGTCCCTACACCTACTTTTTAAAGTGCTTACTATCAAAAACGCTACTGACACGTGATTAACGTAGCCATCTGGGTGTTAATAATTTGATAAGACGTACCATCAATACGAAAGAAGAAGCTGAACAGGGCAATGATATTAGATCTCGTAGTTCCGAAGATGGACTATGATTGCCTTCTTTTTTTTGTTTTGTTCGTATTTGTCAGGACAAGATTTCTATGAAAGAAATATTTTTTTTTTAATTGTACCCGTGCAAAGCCGGGGCGGATCGCTAGTCAATAAAAAACTTTTTGGTAACGTATGCCACCGGTACATCGGTACTGGTTGAATTACGCTTTGTCTAGGCGTTCATGTTAACTCACTGACTACTTAAATAGGATAATTCAGCTATGTCCAGGTTCCAGCAAGAGGTTTTAGTTGTAATAAAGTGGTGTGTCTAGTTCCTAACTTGATCATAGTGCAGTTGATAGCTCTTTACCCTAATTGGCGAGCAATTGGCTTTTAAATTAGGGCACGCCAATTATGGTCGATTCTCGGCCTCTCTCAATCGTTGTTGTTAGTCCAAATTGGGTTATTTTTATAAGCATGACGAGCCCATAATGCTGTCACAGGTGGAACACAGGCTTCCGCTGTTATGCAGAGTGCAGGCCCAATATCGATGTTTTCCGTCACTTCCTCGACAAAAATGGTTATGAAATAATTTATACTGTTTGGGTGAGAACCCGCGAACTATAATCGTAAGCCACGGCCGTGACCACTGGGTCAACATATCTAATTTTAAGTTAACGTTACATTCAACAATCTTAATAGTATTTAACGAAGCCATTCAAAACTAACAGTAGAGTTTTTATAGCAGAAAAAACTGCATGCTCGCACTACCTAAATCATTCGTCGTCATACTGGTAACAATACTCAATTAACAGTCAAAAGTTAATATTTCTATGAGGCATAAATGGCGTAAGGATATCCTAATAGGTTTTATTTGTCAGCTCCAAATCATTGTATTCAATTCAAATTAAAGCGTTTTATTTGACATCAATGACTATGGGCGTCATGATACGTCAGATGTTAAGTAAACTATTCGAATAAGTCGTTTCACATGAAGAAGAACCGGCCAGTAACTTCATGATTAGGTACTCTTTGAATTATAATAATACAGTTTTTTTTTGTATTATTTTCTCATTTTACAGTGATACCTTGACAAAACCGTAAAACTAGATAGAAATAACTTCAAAAGAAAAACACAAATAACTTTCTCCTTTTTCAGAAATCTGTTAAAAAGATCAACAAATCGAAGCTTCTGCGAGTCTACAAAGGCTGCAACGTTATCGCAGACACAAAAAATCAAACTTTTAAAAGCCTGCATTCGTCGGTCTGGCTGTCAAAACAACTCACGTTTTTGTTAACGAGGAACAGTACTGAGCAGTCAAAAAGAAATCTGGGACGTTTGAAAATATGTTACTGTCTGATGTAACGCGTTTCCCAATGTGCCACTAAATCAATGAGCCGGTTGAAAAGTACATGAAACTCGAGTCGTGGCTTTCGCGCGATTTAATTTAATTGCAATTGTTTTCACACTCACTCCCACTTTGTGGTAAATTACTTGGAAACGAATTTACCGCCATAGTAATAAATTCAGGACAATAGCTTTACTGGTCTATTTGAAACAGTGGCGTAGCTATTTGACAGAATATTTTAGTTTTCTTGACTTTGGAGAAGGAATAAGATGTATGTTGATGTCCTTGGATGACTCAACCATTTTCTAGCATACAATTGTTTCATTTTATCTAGCCTTGTGTAAAACAACAGTCTATACTGTTAGAAGAGTGAGTGAAGAGTGTGTTCCAAATAATTCACATAGTAAAATAAACTAGCGCGTTACCATCAGAGTTAGATTTCCAGGTGGGGGAAAGGTTTTATTGATTTTCGGTCACTTTCTCAGCAACAGCTACCACTGAATTCGTGCCTGTTTAATGGCAATAGGCTCACCACCTATTTCATAGGGCTTAAACACAACTGATGAAATTTAGGTGTGCTATAGGTAACTATCACATTACACGTACATTTAAATTTAAAAGTATTTAAAATTCAATAATTTTAATGTAATTTATTTGTTAATTTACATTTTTAAATTGTATAAATAATCTTAATTATAAGTTTTTCATACAATTTTAAATGTCATTTGAGTACCTCGAATTAAGAAAGCTTTATAAATAAATAATAAAAAACAAGGTTGGTACACTCTTACGCGATAAGAGGCGTGTGATATTATGTCATGTTATAAACTGCGCAAGATTACCGTCTTGCCCCATATTCAAAACTACCTCATGCAGCTAAGTTTCTACTTGAAAATTAATGAATAATTAATCCCAAGTTAATTTATTCCGCGTTCAGTGAGCAAAGAGCCTAAGCAGGAGTATGACAACAGAGGCGCAGTTCTGACAAGTGAGAGGTAACGATCGATCGCTCTACAAGGACAGTGAGGACGGGGTCCATATTCATCTATGGACATGATTCATATGTGGGAACAATTTATGGCATCTGAGGATTTAATTATGAATGGATATGAGAGTATCTTTTGTTAAGTCTTAGGGTCTAGACAAAGGGAAATGATGATGGTAAAGTCAAAAACATTTTGGATTGATACAAAATACAGTGAAGCATAGTTCTTTAGGGCTGGAATGTCATTGTCTGGAGGGCGCTGGTGGTAAAAATGTTTGAGACTGTCTGAGGAAATTGTATTGAAGAAAAACAATTGTGGCGTTAGTTTTCACTATGACCACGCACCAAAATAACCTTGCGGCACTTTGGTACACAGCAGACATAACATACTCGTAACATTTATTTATCTAAGTGCCAAAGTTTCCTGAAAATGAGAATAAGAAAAATCTTCATTGACATAATATGATGCTGAAACCTCATGTCCTATGAAAACTCTGAATCCCAATTTAAATACAAACCACCGCCGCAGGAATCACCGCCTTGTGCCATTTATGTTTTCTATTTCATATGTCAAACGTAAATCTTACAGAATATAGTATGACCACTTTAAATGTGCAGTTGCTTGTCAAGAGAATTTGCATCGATATGTACATTTATTTCAGTACAGCACAGATAAGTTGGTTCAAGTGTATGTTTTATAGTAAAACTGATCTGAAAAACAATTGCCTCTGGTCTAGCCTTGATGTTATCTACATAGTTATATCATGGCGTGAAGTTGGATTTGCTTTGTTATCGAATTTCGAGTATGTGGGCGTCCTGTCTTTGCTGTCTTGTTTCATTTCAAAGGGCAATGGCACTGACTGACAAGGGTGGGGATTCATCCGTTCTACTATGAATATACACTCACTTCTAGATAAAACACTTTACCATTTAACTTTGTTTAAAAAAACCTAATGCAAACCACAAAACCCATTAACTGTAATTAAAGAATGTGAAGTTTTAAGCACCCACTCATTTTAGGTGGAATGATGACAAACTAGCGGAATAAAAGACACCCAACAAGCTGACTGTGATGGGCATTAGTGAACATCAAAAAAAAAATGAAAAAACGAAAACACACGTGAATTATTGGATTGAAATTTCCTGCGTAATCGCGGAGTTTTTTTTTAACGTTAAAACTGAATGCAGTTAAAATATACAATAGTTTACAATAACACTACTGTAACTACTACTACTACTACTTAAAATATATAGTTTACAGTAGTATTGGCGCGACGCCGTCCTAAAATTAGGCAGTAAGCACTTTCAAAACCAAATTATAACCCCTCGGCCACGATCAACGTGTCAGGCGACACGGGTCTTGCGATTGCGACTGCGCAAAAACTAAGTAAGTAGTTTAGAGCTTAACACGAGTCACCACGAAAGATAGCGAGCAAAAAAAAGTAAATCAGCGCGCGGGAATCAAATGTACTAGCACAGCACAGCAGCTACAATTTCAAAGCGGTTGTTAGTGGCTAGCGAAGTCTGACAAGTGGCCAACGCTATTGACTTGGTCTTGGCATGGCTTAATACGAGTACTTGTCATTATATTTACCATTATTTATGATTGCTTATACGCTTCAACATATTGGAATAAAATCCTTTGATCGTCAATAACAGAGTTTAATTTTACGTGAATCTTTACACTCAAAAATCTTTAGACTTAAACATTCCGTTTCAAAGCAACTGTCATTCTTCCATAGCCGTCCATCGTTATCTCTCTCCCTTTCAAAGTATGTTTCTCTCACTCACACCGCAACGTTCCATTCCACATACTTTCATGCGTTCCTTTTAATCGTATCCTACATTATCTGATGGCAAGGAATAATTAGTTTCGGAAAGTGAACCCGCGCAATCCCGTTAAACTCCCAGAATGTGGATCCACGACAAAACGACATCACCTGTTTTTTTTTAGATAACAATTTATAGTTCGCGCATCCTCGTTAACAAAGGTAGGGGAAATTCGCACGGTCCCTAGACGCACGTCGCATCGCCTGAGGTTGTGAACGGGTGCAGCCTGTTTACAATCAGCAAGGAGTGGCAGGTCTCTAGTGATCTATTGTTAATTTATTCAGTCGTCTCTGCGGTCTAGACGCTGCGAGGACTGGGACAAAATTCACTACGAATTTGTTCCAATTAGTTCTCTTCTATTTTAAAACGGGTATTGTAGAATGCAAGGCTGCTGTGCGCCCGATAGGACTTCCCATCGACAAGAATGTTGAATCCCACATAAACGTTCGCCTTCAATTTGACTCCTTGGTTGAATTTTTCAAGAAATTCTTATATAGTTCTCATTTTTGTTACATGAAACTTTCTGTGCAAAATTACTTGCTTCTAGACTGAGCGGGTCACGCTGTGCGTTGATTTTCAATAAATTTAAGATTTTGAATAAGTAGATTAATGTCAATGCCATATGAAGGGGATTCGAGGCCTAGTAAACGTTCCGTGGATGGGTGACCACCCGACTCACGACCTAAATCCTGATTCCATTTTATTTCTGCTCTACAAGTAGGTATTATTTAATGTGTTAAATACCGTTTCAAATATAATATAATATTTTAAATAGAGAACTCCAACCAGATATGATGGCGGACTGGAACAAGACTGGGATTAAGCACGTCATGCAGAAAGAGAATACATTTCGTAGCGAAATAATAATACCACTGTACTTACTATTTTAATTATCTTGGGAATTTCTGCTAGCGCAATGTTTGACTTGACATAATAGTACATTTCCTCTGTGATATTTGAATATAGTGACTCAATAATATGTATTTTGGTGTCCGAATAATGTCGACAGCACAGTCAGTGAACATTTAGTGAATTATACTCGTACAATCTGCAAGAAATGTATTGAATGCACGATACATTCTTGTCATAACTGCGCGCAAATGCTTGCTCAAGTATACGAAGGAATTTCAAAACTATGTAGTATTTTATTCAAGTGTTTATATGAAAAAGGGTTTTTTATTCATTAAGGTACTAAAATAAAATGAGATACACGTACCAACCCAGCTGTTAATTAGCTCATTAAGTACCTAAGCTAGACAATACCGTTTGCCGTAATAGTATTAGGCATCGATTTAGCTGCAGTTATATCAGCATACCGAGTTTCCTCCGTGCCTTGGAAAGCTCGATAAACCGTTGGTCCTGGCTGTCATTTGAGATCTTTGACAGTCGTTACAGGTAGTCAGTGGCCCGAAAGTCTGACAACCAGTCTTACCAAGGATATCATATTACCCAGTGGACCAACTGGGTTGTGGAGGTCAGATAGGCCGTCGCTCATTGATATATAAACCGTCGCTTCATATAAAATATTGGTATTCAGCTGCATCCGGTTAGACTGGGAGCCGACCCCAAGATAGTTGGGGAAAGTCTAGGCAGATGAAATGATGATAGCTGCAGTTAACTCGGCTTAAGGCTGCATCCATTCAGATAGGAGGCATGTACCTTGTTATATCTTCAAGCTGTTCGTTCGATGTCATCATTGTATTGGAAAATATAACGAATTTCCATACAAACTTCCATCCCATATTTACCCTAAATTCCCTAACAGGGAATGAAATTTAAAAACCCTGTTTTGTAGCGGCGAGCGGCAGTTTTATTTTTTTTGAAAAATAAAATCTATATATATCTTAAAATAGTAAAAAAAAATTTGCTTGGAAAGGGCGTTCGTTTTTGCTAAATAAACTGGCTAAATTACAAAATGTCGAAAATTGTGGATATGACGTGCACAAAAATAAAGCTGCGAACTAAAAAATATTGGGGTCGGCTTACTAATACCAGTATTTTACATGGAGCCACTGCCTATCTGACTTCCTCAACCCAGTTAGTACTGGGTAATAATATACCCCTTGGTAAGACTGGTGTCAGACTTTTTGGGGTACTGACTACCTGTAACGACTGTCAAAGATCTACAAATGAAAGCCGGGATCAACGGCTTAACGTGCTTTTCCAGGCACGGAGGAAACTCGGTATGTAATGCGTAGTGACCCATCCACAGACGGCTTAACTTAAAGATCGATCTAAGTGGCTGTTATTATTTTGCCGAGCCGCTCAAAAGCGGACGAGCTGCGGTTTCAAAATCTACTTTGTATATCGTAAGACACTCTATTCGTAAGACAACATTAAAATAACGACATTAGCCTTTGTCTATACTCAAGGGGAGTGTCAAAGTATTTGGCTTTGTGTCTAAACTAACATTTAGACTGGAGTGAAGTGACGCCACATTTCGCTGACTTTGTCACAATAACACGGGACAAACGAGATGCTGCCATTAAAATCTATCTCAGGCAGGGTTGCGACACGTCGAAGAAAAACCGAGTTTATTTATAAAAAGGTCCTTTATATAAGGTATAGAGGCTAAAAATAAATAGTCTGTCTGGTTAGTAGACCCTTTCCGTGTAATGTTTATAATATTTTAAGGATGTAATCTCTTTTTAAACCCGAGTTAAACTTGTACTTTTGTTGAAAGGGTACATTTCCAGTGATAGACTTATTTTGGGTTAGCTCGTTCGATCGTCGACCTTATCTCTGTCTTCAGGACTAGATTGAGGTCAAGAGTAGGCCCATTAAACATAAAAAAGATACCGATCATAAAAGTTACTTTTCGTAAAATAAAATAAACAATATATCTTTTTAGTTGGAATGATTCTACGTGGCTTCTAGTTTCTTGAAACCTTATTATAATATTCAACCATTTGTAACAAGTCTCTGAGGGTCTAGAAAAAGTGACATAGTTGCCGCTGATAGTTTGTTACTACGTCTAGGGCTGATGGAAAAGTCAAATATGTTTCTATTAGATTGATTTAAGCTAGCGAAAATGTTATTAAAGGAGTCCGATAATTTGTTTCAACCGTCTGATTGCTCTTGGTAGCTGTTTGAGTTCATTGAGTATAATTATTAGTTTTAAGATTTCATATCGACAGAAATGATTGGACAAGCCTTGTTTCCGACCGCAGATAAAACCTGGTCACAAATAACTGTCGGGAGCAAATGTCCAATTTATCCGATCTTTAGATCTCTGGTCTGCCATCCCTAATCCTGGGAAAGATGGGCAGCAATGAATTTACGTAATTAGCTCCCTAGAGGTTGGCGACGGGCGACCGTTACAAATGCTCTGAAAAAATACCGAACTGAAGGATTCATGTGTTATCTCATTGTGTGAGATAGTCTGGAGGTCGGAACAGCTCAACCCCCACCTCCCCTGGGGGGTGAGCCGTGATCTCTGACAGTTTCATGTTTGAAAACGGACTAAGAATCTAGAAAAAACCATGGCTGAATCACTAATATCTGGATGAAAAATGTTACTCATAGCCTTGACCTATATACCTGAGACCAACACACCACAACACACCACCACATGCAAAAATAAATATTTGTCAAACAATTTATTTAATTTTGATCTTCCTCAATAAGGAAAAAGAATAAAAAACCAAGAAACGTATACAGTCCTAGTTCATAAGGTAAATGTTTTAATAAATTTGTTTTTATAAATAAAATATAATTTATTAAGTATTATTTGTCATAGGACTGTATTGCAGTAGATAAATAGTTATAATTACTACACACTACTGAGTTGGTTTTCTTTTTCTCTTAATCATCAAAATCAACATCTGGACCCAAAAGATCAGTAAAAAGTGTTAAATCTAACTGATCTAGAATCTCCCAAATCTCTTTTAAATCGGGTTCTCCCATTGATGTAGCACCTTTTAGTTTACTATTTTGTTTACAAGTTTTATGTACTCCTAATTAGGTGTCAAATTTTATAATTTCTTACACAGGGAGCATATTAATTCTTTCAGATATCTGAACAACTAGCCAATAACGTTCTCTCTGCTGACACAAAGAATTCCTCTGTGATAGGTATTGGGGTATCATCCACCGAACGATCCACAGATGCGAAGTGTCTGATGTCTTCGAACACTTGGTTCTAGGACACACAATATTGTCTTTCACTATGTTGAGAGAAATGGCGATGAAATTCAGAATGTATTTAATCTCGGCTTGGGTTTCACTGAAACTGAGGATATAACACTCTAACATGAAAGCTGAGCAAAGCAAATTTATATTTGAAGAACGCACTTTACCCATGATTCTAACGCATGTCTCAGTGATGCTAGGATGAGCGTTGATGGTGACTAACTTCCGCACCCCCTAACACCGCCCTCCTCCACTCCGAAAACAATCTACATATTTGCGTAATTTAAAGTTCAGGTTGTTCATGAGGAAGCACTGACTGGAGCCAGTTGTGTGGAATAACATTGAAGCTACTGACATTGGTGTTTTGTTTCCTTTGCCAAAATTTCTGTTTAGAAAATCTTTGATTGTATTTGTTACTTATAAATACAAAAACTTTGACAATGACTGATTTGCCAATGTATCGAGCTCCTCTCGAGTGTACAAAAACGGAAACGGACACGTTTACTTTGACATTCGACTGAGTACACACCAACAAATAACGTCTTTACACGAATTTCCATTACGTGAAAACCTTTTCATCAAGTTTTTTTTCTGAATTTGGAATTTGCTAAAAGTTGTCCCCAAAGTCCCTCAGTCATTCAAGTGCTGAATGTTATTATATTTCAATCATTTCACCTTTTGCGATTATAATGATGGCACAAAAACCATATTTATCTTTACTTTTTAAATGAATAATGACTACCTTCTGCAATCACAACATTCTTCCATTCTATTTATTCCATTCCAAACTAAAATAACAACAGACCAGCCTTTTCGTATTGTACTTTTTGTAAACATTTTCAATGTGCCGATTAAAGCGACCGAGTCAAAGTTACGACGTAGAACCGTAGCAGAATAGCACCGTAGCTCGTAGCGTCTCGTAGCTCGTAGCGCGTAGCACGTAACTCCTAAATTGTTTATTTGCATCTCGAACTCAAACGGAGAGCGATATTGTGTTTTATTTAGGTGAATTGACTGTTTTGTTATACTGTTAATGTTAGTTTATAGATATTTAAACCAATATCTGACAAATGTGTGTATTAATACTAGTGTTCATGTTATTAATGTACTGAATAACCAAAATAGATGATGTGTTTTAAAATAAATATTAATTATTAAATTAAAGATCCTTAGACCACTCACCCGGAGTGGTACAGAGACGGCTGGGAAAAAATAGTTAAAAATCACTCTGGTTAAAAAACGTTTCTGATTTTAGTAATCACAAAAATGTGTTTTTCTATGATTGTTTTTGTGTTGTGCATGTTTTTGATTGATCTGTCAAAAAGAGAATGCTCATGGAAGTATGGAATCCCGTACCATGCTGCATCAAAATCAAACCTTGTTTTTTATAGACTACACTGATCGTATTAACTCCTACAAAAATTATTTTTGAAAAAAAAACCCGCGTTTCAGAGTTATTTTATAAAATCGAAACTAACCTAAAAAGTAGGTCTATTTTTTCGACGCTACCAACGACGTATTTTAACACACATACATTACATTATTGCTCTAAAAACAGCGTAATGCACTAATATTAGTAAGAATTACGAGTTAAAGTAACATCCACAGTATGCTTGACTGAAACTCGATTTTATTTTAGACCTTTACATTGCCAATAGTCAGTCAGTACAGTACAAATGTCAGATGCCACAGATAAGATAACTATAAACCATAGAGTATAGTAAGTGCTATAAACTAGTCGGGATTTAGGGATGTAATCGATAAATCAAAATCTTTAGGCTGAGAAAATCTATTTTGTTGCAAATAGCAATAAACCAAACTAAATCGATTTGGTGTACTGATCTTACTTAATTGTAATTAATTTTAGAGTCCGCTCGACAGACAAGGGTTTGTTCAATTGAAACGGAACGTCATTTATATTCAGTTGAAACGGAACGTCATATAAAGGGAGTAAAACAATATTCGTACTTTTAAACTCGAAAAGTATATTTCCAGTTCAAAAATCAAATCCCCGACGCGTAATGCCGTAAAAAAATATGAAACTAATTACTATAATATTTTGGTTTTGAGGCGCGAGACTTTTTGGTACCAACTTTGGTCATTGTCCTTTAAACGATAAAGGTAATTAATTAATATAAGGTATGGTATCAAATCTTTATTTTTTCTTTAAATGATGATGATCTTGAAGTTCATGATCATACCTATCTGCGAAGGAAAACAAAGTAAAAAATCACACTAAAAATAAAGCACCCTTTAAAGGAAACGTCTTCGCAATTTTCACTCCATCCAGTACATCGAGACAGGTCCCTGCTGTGAGTGACAGTTAGATAGGCTCGCTGAATTCTAATCCCGTCCGGAGTCCGTGCAAAGACCCGGACAGCGAACAGTCTATGCCAGATTGTCCGGACATAAGGCAGAGTATTGAAGGGTAGAAAGCCATGTATTAGACGAGGAATTAGCGTCGTCACGGCTGAGTTGTTAAACTGGCTGCAATGTTCAACGTGCTCACTTGAACCTCCAGCCGTGGGACTGGCGAAGTTTTGGCCGTAAAATATAAAGTCGTACCAGAGACAACGAAGAAGCAGAAGACTTGAACCTCTTGGCTACAAGCTACACGCGCCCTGCGACTGCGCTGCGGAGAGAATGATTCAACAATTTCTTGTTGAGAACGTGACACGAGTCCCTCCGACGCGATATGCGGTACAAGTCACGCGGCAGTGTCACTTGGCGCAAGTCGCATAGCGAGTCGCAACGCCCAATGTCGCGAACAGGCCTTAACGCTTATTGAGGGACATAAAACTTTGTAATGAAGAGATGGGGCTCCAATTTGTGTCGTCATGCACTGCCTGCCTGAATTGTTAAACTGACTGCAATGTACTTCTTGTACATGGTGGTACAATCACTTTTATAAAATATAAGAACAGCCGGTACAGTACACCAGCGGATTCGCTCAGGTGACCGTGTATGCTGTTGGAATCATAAGTTAGCGGGGATGTACTTTAATTGTATGTATTAATCGGTGTTGATAGTAATGGACTTATGAATGCTGTGGATTTTCTTAAGCTTGTCACTTTATGGTTGGAGAACAGATAAGTTCGAGATTTTTTTGCAATTTAAGAAACGTTGTGATTCAAGGTTAGACGCGTTCACCAACTCGCACGGGACAGCATCGCTGATTACAACCTGTGTCCCAGCTTTGATTACGCTAAACGTCGTGATTAAAATCTTTTGCAAATGATATGCCCAACCTCCTTTCTTGCCCATCCTGCACAGTCACCTGCAACTTCCAGGATTTAAACGAATCCAACGAAAGAGCTGTGCAGGCTGTAGGTATACTGGTCGAGTATTATTTGAGTCCATCAACACGCATAGAAGAAGATATGAATTCGTCGAAGGCACTAGTATAGAGAATAGTGCTACACAAAATCCACAAACATAAGAGAAGACAAGTAACAAATTACATTCGTCATACAACGCCGCTATCATCAACTGAATGTTTAATAAAATAAATAAATCCCTCGCTCACAAAGGGGGAAACTTTTGTATTGTAACATACAAACCGTAAAACGCCGAGAGAAGTAATTTCAGGAGAAAAGAATAATTTATTTTTTCGCTGAAGACGAATCTGTGAGGGCGGTGCGTGGTGCAAGTTGGTAGACGAAGCGGACAATTAACACTTATTAACACTTTATAGTTTTATAAAAAAAAAACAAAAATATAGTTTCAATTTTCATATTATCGTACTAAAAGTAAAGGTGTTCCTCATCGAAGTGACTTTTATCGAGCAACATAAAGCAACATGACCGGACTATGTAACTTTCCTTTTATTGTTTTTGGCTTTTGCTTCAATTTCTTTTATATTTGATAAACGGCTAACGACGCGTGTGTAGCGTTGGCGGCTGTGGAAAACATAAAAGCGAAGTTGGTGAGTATGCGTTACCGCGATGATACATGCGGAGCAAAGAGAACAAGTGACGCGCGTTTTCTATCGTCCAACAAATCCCGCTCTCGCGCTCGCACCCGCGCCCTCTCTCTAATGCACTACAAATTTTACAAGACAAGCGCTGAAACACTCCACGGCCGCGACGATAAATCTGCACACTTACTTCTTCGCCTGGCGTCGATTTCCTCCCGAACAAAAGCACGCTTCTCTAAACTAAACACGTATTTCCTGGTTTGTTAACCGACTTACAAAAGGTTGGATGTGTATCTATGTTGAAAGTTTGGGGGAAAGTGTCTGTGGAGCCTAAATTTAAGTGAAGCTGTAGCAGTCTGGTGTATAAAATCTCTTGAGACCCTTGAAATTGCTCTAGACAGGCGGTTTTTTTTATTGACAACTTGAAGTTGTCGGTTGAACGTTCATATATATCATACCAACTCAGGCGCACGCTCACCGCTGCACCGGTTGGTCGACACTTATAATAAAAAGTTTGGATCACTTGATATTATATTTCTGAACAAGAATAGGTTCAAAAATCAAGTTATTTCCGCTTTATAGGAACAGCCATAAGTTTCGATGTTACTTAATTTTGATTCCTATACCTCATGTATTTGTGTAGCTTTAAGTTTCGTCCTTCCTTTTTTGTTTTTCTTTTTTTTTCTCTTGCTTTTTACATGCCGATTTTATCTGATTCCAAACCTTTATATTTATCCCTAGTATTAAGACGCCGATAGTATTAGATTTTTTCCCTTGATTTTATGCTCACCGAGATACATTTTAATAACAAACCGAGTAATAATTTTAACCCTGTAATGAGTATCTTTAAGTTTGCCCTTATTGTTATTATTGACAGTACCTATGCTAATTATTTTATATGGTAATCTGTGGATAACGTCGTGAGTAGTGTATTTGTTAATTCTATTAGTTTAGTACTACTATTATGTGTAATATTTAATAAACTGCTGTTTGTTGTCCCTAATAAATAAATAAATATATTTTTCCTCTAACTAAAAACTTCGGTAACTAACTTGTTTATGAACCCACTACCTTTTTTTCTAAAAGTATAATATCTTTTAAGTTCAAATTATTAAAACGTTGAAACTAGGATTAGTGACACTTTTTGGAATAAGTTTATCCCAGTACACACAATTTATAAAATATTATTTTTAAATTGTAAAATTCAACATTTTATGTCTAAATGAAAACCACTTCGGTGTGTATAAAAACCGAAAAATACTTCCTTTACACGGTTTAAATAATCTTGCTCGTGTGTACAGTGTACACACACCTCCTTTTTTAGGGACTAAAATATACTCATTTCTCGAAACATACAACGGTACATGACTTCTTTCTTGAGATTATAAGATTGTTGGAAGCAGGACAGAGAATAATAAACGAGATAAATGCTGAAAGCGCTGTCATCATCTGCCTCATCTGCCTAGCCTTTTCCCAACTAACTTGGGGTCGGCTCCCAGTCTAACCGGATGCAGCTGAATACCAGTATTTTACATGGAGCGACTGCCTATAACAACCCAGTAGGTCCACTGGGTTATACGATATCCTTGGTAAGAATGGTTGTCAGGCTTTCGGGTCACTGACTACCTGTAACGACTGTCAAAGATCTACAAATGACAGCCGGGACCGATGGCATAACGTGCTTTCCGAGGCACGGAGGAAACTCGGTATATAATACGGTCACCATAGACCAACCTAGGCAAGCACGGCTTAACCTAAAGATCAACCCGAGGGCCTGTTATTATTAAACCACGAGCTCCTCTTGTGATATTTTTTAATCGACAATATTATTTTATGTTAATACTCACTTATTTTATTTATACTGTATGATAATATTAACATAATCAGCCTTTACCGTTTCCACTGCTAGGATACAAGCTTCCGCTCAGAGACCATAGTCAACGCGCGGGCCACAGTCCACCATGCGGGCCCACTGCCGGTTGGTATTGGTATTTCATACTTAAGTCTTGCCAACTCCTTGAAAAACCAAATTTACGATTGGCAATTTTGCTCTAGGCCTTTTCTTAACTGCCACGGAGACCAGTGCCAACTCCATATCGCAGACTGACCCAATGCTCCACATTTATCAATGGACTCGTACGCGCAGTAGTACGCGTGTGGCGACTATAAATTACGGCCATGTCTGAGAGCGGGACGTGGTCCGATGCAAGTCACGATTTACTTCTCGTTTTAAGTGGTGTACTTTGTATTGTGTTGTGATATTAAAGAACTGATTCTTTGGCACCTATAACAGAAACTAAACTGAAAATTGAGGATTGACATCTCTTGCGGAAGTAATAAAAAATATATGTATGTTTCATCGCGTTTGATATACACAATATGAACACACACAATATGTCAATTGTATTCCCCAATGGGTTGCATAGAGGTGGTATAGCGAATAGCGACACTCATATTTCACTAGCTATGTATAAGTCACATCACACTGTGTCTTGTTTATAGCGATCAACCGAGTACAAATTACAGATGTCGAGCTGCTACTGGGGAAATTTCTCAAAGAAAAAAGTCCAATAACGCTGTATTTGTCTTCGGGTTGGAACTCAGGACTACACGTTCAAGTCGCGCTTGCAGCCATTATCCAAAGAGGCAGTCGAAAGCGATGAAAATCCAGGTCAATACCCAAAAAGCACGGAACATTTTATTAGTTCACAAATTCACAAATATTCAATAATTTTCCCGCCGCAACATGAGAAAAACTATTTTTTTAGTCTGTGCTTATACGTGACCAGAATAAGGAACTACGCGGAGTCGTTTATTGAATTGTTCGGTCCTTCAGTGCCCCGATACACGTGCTGTTCTGATTTCTGACTTCTGCTGTGAGTTGGGGTTATTATATTTCATTCTTTGTAGATTTTTTTTAGTAACTTTTCGTTGAAAAGGTTATAACCAAGAAGGTCAAGTTACTTAATCGTTTCCTATTTGTTTTACAGTACCTACGTAAACCAAATAGGAAACGACTCTATTTTGAAATAAGTTACACTAAAATTCTTTGTGGTTGACGCAGTAGGTACTTCCCTTTAAGATACATCCACAAAGAATTTAGTTTTAGTTGAGCAACATTATAACATTAAATAATTTTCTATGACTTTTGCTTTCACTTTTCGGTGTCCTCTGTCGCCATATTTCCAACGTTGCTCAGCAAAAAAATACTTCAGTATTGAGGCATCTTGAGGCAGAAAACCAGAATAGTTTATTTTACTGAATTTGTCTGCTTACGTGACACTTTACTAACATGTTCAAAACCTATCTGTAAAAATATGCTGTAAATGAAAGTAGCAGTCTTGTGAATAAAGCCACTTATGTAAAATCCTTATATAGGCACGAATTTCTCAGTAGTTTGTTCCCTAAGGAATGCCACGTAGAACCTCTGTCAAAGTAACACACCCCCACCCCATGTGCCTTCAGGGACCTAATCCTTGGCGACGAATGAAGGTAAGGTCATTAAACGCTTATAGGCAGGGCTATATTCTGCCTATTTTCAGGACCAATGCCTTTCTTTGCAGAACTTAATTAACGTTTTAGCAGGGAATTAATCATTTCTGCAACGAGACTCGTTGGCCTATAGGTCACAAGCGCTGCTGCTAAACATGAGGTCCTGGGATCGTTTTCCTGGTAAAGTATTAGTGTCCGGTCGAAAGCAAAAAGCTCGTCCTCTATTACTTGAGAATCAAACATACTAGCGAAATGTGAATGTACTGTCACTTCTGTCTAATCCTTCAAAGTTAACAGGCTTAATGTTATGCTACGTCTTCAGCTTGAAAACGGAAAGATTTACTCATTTAAATATTTTCATCTCATCACCCATTTCCTGAATCTGCATAATATTTTCTTTAGAAGATATTTTAGTCCACACCTGTTACATAATCGTATTACGAAACAAGTAATCTTGTGTTTGAAGCCGATCTGAAAATAACACTGCTTTCAATAATAATTGTGTAATCGAATAATTTATTACTATTTGAAATTGCTCTGTACAGAATAAGGCTTAGGGGAATTCTGATACATTCTGAAAGCAAGTGCTTAGCGTCTTGCGATTTGGTATCTTAAGCCCCAATTTAACCACCCAGGGTATCAATACTACTTACTATTTGCTCGGTTTGATAATAATCTCAAAGAGACATTTTCATTAATAGTGTGCCAAAAATGTTCTCTCGTAAATTCGTAATGGTCGTTTGATGGTGTTGTGTTATAATTGTACTTACGAATGAAAAGCCATGAATGCACAACGGCGTGCTAGTAGTAAAATAATACCAATTATTAGGAAATTATCGACCAATCATTCCTACGCCAATGACTTGTCAATCGCACGCCATTGGAAAACCACAACAACGCCTGTCAATTAGGGGTATTAACTAACTGTCAAAATAATCAATAACATTGTAAATGATCGGCCATTTCGACACATTATTTAAATAACAGAGTTGAGCCCAGTTTAAATAGTAAAATTTAAACGTTGTCTACTGTAATTTACTGCCTGCTTGTAAATCTCTGAAATATTCAAATAGTAGTGTATTTTTGCATTACAGTAAATAAACAGCCGACCTAAAACGACACCGTTGTCAGACGTCAATTGCGAAATGAAATCGGACAAAATGCGCTACATCATAAGATCACATAAATCTGGACTTATCCATAATGAGGTTGCCGCTTCAAAAGTGCAAAAGTGTTACTATTTTATTTAAAATATTCTGTAAAGAAAAATAGACATAAAACTTGTCGGCTAAAGCACTTTACTAAAGTCCTTTTGTATGAAAGACTGTTCACTATTGCTCTAGGGGAAAGCGAGTTGGTGTGACTTTCCGCAGATACCTTTTAGTTTTCACATTGTATTTTGAAACCTATGTAGATATATTTTAACCTACAAAACGGAAAGTAAATTCTAGAAACACGTAAATCCCTGGTCTATTGGTTGGAAACGCTACTGCCAAGTATAGGGTTGGTGTTGGGTTTGATTCCCGGGTCATGCGGGTCATGTTTTCGTTCAGGAATTCCTCAGTCTCATCCCGGAGACTGATTTGTACCATAGGGAAGCATTCCCTAGGGATAATTTCCAGTCATAACGGTAGCGAAGGCGCGGGCCAAAGCTAGTCAATGATAAAAAATGAAATAATTTCACCATCTCAGGTCATTACGTGGGCTTGTTTATGTTAGCACACCGGATGGCGCCTAGACACACTAATAAAATATTTCCAATAATCAATTAGTGTATGTGACCTTTAACTACAAAATAATTATTTACAAAATAACGTTTCACCAAACTTTTTATAAAATTAATATTTTTGTATTAATTTGATTGGTTTGCTAGCAAAATTCACAAGCGGTTTTCACTTGGAATATTGATTCAACTTTGAGGTCAGCCTTATTTCATAACAGTGGGGGTTCCAAAGTACTGTTCGTAAAACCATGAAATTTTAATGAATACAGTAGGAGGAAATCAGTTGCTAAGTGTATAATGGGTGTAAAAGTACCCTTAAAGAAGCCGAAAGGCAATGGTTCTTCCCGTCATTGCGTTTTTTTTTGTTCTAGACTATACCTGGGAACTTTCTAGTTACGGAGACATTGGGGGTCAAAGTTCCAAGTTTATAAGATTTTTTTTACATACATGTTTTTAATGTTGTAACCAATGTAAATGTCCAATGTCCAATGTATCCATCAGCAAAATGTATTGAGTCCTACCGTTCCAAAAAAAGGTCGTTTCCGAGCAATATTTTTTGTGTAGAGTTCCTTACTTACACCTTGTATTTGTGCTATTGAGTGGACACAACATACCCAAAGCATTCTCTTAGTTAATAATTCAATGACAGCTACCTGAAACACTCGTTTTTAAATAAAACTCCACTCAGTTCGTAAATATTAACACCCCTGGCTGTACTCCTGAAAATTTTTCATAAATCATAATGTAAATATTTTAATACAGACAATTTTTTGTGAAATATCTTAAATTCGTCCAAAATAATTACAGTTCAAAAAAAAATTATGTGCAATTATTTTTTCACTTAACGCCGATGATGGTGTTTCAAAAGGTCTTATTCCGTTGATTTTATAGAAATGAAATAATGCAGTTCAGTTTTCTAATGATCGCCTTATAGACATGGTAATCGAACTCAATACCTAAATATGCCATACCATACCACCATACCATACTATGTAAGTACAAATAGAATTCACGTAACATTGAAAATAGCAATCAGATATCATCTCATTTAGACAGTAAGTAATATTCTGTACCTAAATATGAGTTTAGAGCGAAAGTGTAAGTACGTTTCAGTCTTTGGTTAAAACTTATAGTAAAATGGTGTTCTACACAAAACTACCGACAAATAGGTTTAGCAGACGACGCTGAGCATTTTGCTCAATTACATTTGGCAGGCACATCGCTGGTCCCATGTCAGCCAGTCGTATAATAATATACCAACATCTATTTTATTGCCTTCCTCATATTCCATTGCACTTTTGAGTGAGAATGGCGCAATCGTCTAAACAAAGGATTTGAATTTGAAAACGATCGGCTGCCGGCCCAAAATATGGACCAAGTACGAAAAATTCATAAAAGCTTGCTTCGCAGAGAATTCTTATTTTTAAAAGCGAACTAGCCGGCGCCTTCCAGGCAATTTTATTTTAGCCAGTGTCGCAACGCTATTGTAAACCAAGTAATGGGTGATTTTGGATTTTTTATTAAAAGATTTTACGGACACAAAACGGATTTTTTAAGTGTCTATTAAAGAAAAATGAGCTGTGCTCATGTCGCGTTTTAAATTTTAAATTGAAGCACGGTTTTTATTAAGCTGGAGTGTGTAATGATGAGAATCGCTTTTAACGATAATGTTACAGTAATGACGGTAATAACTGCGGGCAATTTAACGTCATTTGATGCCGGATCGAGCACAAACATGGCCTGAAGCGGTACCTTCATAAAATAAATATTAGTTATTAATTATCTACCTTTGCTACTATGTTTTCGCTCGTTTGATCTCCATGGTGATTCGTAATGAAACCAGATATTAATTTGAGTAATAGAGATTAATTGGGAAAATTATGGCTTTCGATAAGATCTCATCAACAGTAATAGGAACAAAATATTAGCCGAATAATATAAAATTATTTTATGTCCTGGATCGAATCAACTGTAAGTCATGGGAGAGGCTTTTGCCCAGCAGTGGGACGACGCAGACTAGGTAACAGTATCAGTATATTTTTGGAATCAGCCAACTGCGAGTCAGGACACGCAGAGAAGACAATTCTGCGGTAGTCGGAATGAATATTTTCACATGCACAAAATTGACATTAAACGTCAGCAAAATCAGTTCGTATTTCAATACTGAGATTATAAGACGAGATCCTGAGACGTATTTTGTACAAAACCAGTTCCTTTCACCAGTTGAACAGTTAGAGAGGAGCCACGTGGCTGTGGTCAGAGATAGATAAGTACAGTCAACAGCAAAAGTAGATGATCAAAATCAGAAATTCAATAATAATGAACGGAGTTCGCGTCAGAACTGTGTGGCGTCGAAG
This sequence comes from Eurois occulta, assembly GCA_950022335.1. Lineage (NCBI taxonomy): Eukaryota > Metazoa > Arthropoda > Insecta > Lepidoptera > Noctuidae > Eurois > Eurois occulta. The sequence goes on along the minus strand of OX465477.1, from coordinate 29,217,419 downwards.
TGAATTATTTGCCTTTAATTTACAATCACATACGTTTGATCATCTACTTTTGCTGTTGACTGTACATTGTTTCCTAGGTAATGTGCACTGATTGTATTAGCATATCATGACAACGGCCGCTATGTGGACGCTGATCCAATACCAACAATAATATGAACTGCTCCGATGTCATGGACCTAATCTCAAGACTGCTCCGGAACTACTTCAAGTCCGCAATTGCTCCGCTGCAGCGGTAATCAGAAACACTTCCATATTATCTCTTTACTTTCACATTTTTCTTAATAGGACTCAGCCCTGTTTCTCCGTAAGAACCAACAAAGTTGAGGTGGAACTTAGAATGCTCTTAATTAAAGCGTGTGCTTCAAACTTTAAAATATAAAAATGATATAATCGTATATTATGGCGTGGCGTACAGCCAAGAAACCTAGGTCCAGATTTCAGGGTCCAGTTAGCAAGGTTTCAATAAGAAATGGCCGGTAAATGGGTTCCGCCAAAAAATTTTGGCTGCGCTTTCGGCCTTGGCGAGTTTTGGCTACAGACACTACTTGAATACCAAATTGAGTAGTAGTAAGTATGTAAAGAAACGTGACATCTTATAGGTAATTATCTTCTTGTTTATAAAAATCTCGTGTCACGGTGTTTGTGGTCGCACTCCTCCGAAACGAGTCGACCGATTTTTATGTTTTTTTTTTTTTGTATATTTGGTAGTAAAGTATATTTCACAGCGATAATTTCACGCGGACGAAGGTCGCGAGGCACAGCTAGTTTATTTTATAATAAATTGAACCTCAAATTGAATATTTACCACCCGTTGCGGTATGAATGTATAAATACTCAAACGGAATGGTTAAAATCACAAACGTACGATGAAATTGAACTTTTATTAACCAAAATATACTAAAGAAGAACTTTTACCCAATTATAACGTACATCAATCAATCAATAATTAACACACACACACCCGGAATATCCTTCTCCTCCCCCACATGCCCCCCCCCCCACACACACACAAACACTAACATAACTGAAAATGCTACAATAATTTTGTAACATCCTAGAACCTTAACTTTTTCTTTTCCTTTTTATCTATGTCTCAACATTGTTATTTGTAACCCCTAAGAAGTTGCGAGGTAACCCCATCACAAGTATCCTTAGAACTTACCGGGGCTGCCTCAATTTTGTGCTGTAGAACAATAATTGTGTGAGAAACAATAAAAACTATTTTTATATTGAAATCGATTGTTTATTATTTCTAAATCTCACCGCTTTTTAACCGACTTCCAAAAGGGTTTTCAATTCGTCTGGTTTTTTTTTGTGTATGTTCAGCGATATCTTCGCCAATTGTGAAAAGATTTCGAGGATTCTTTTTTTGTTTGGAATAATATTATTTCGCTGTGGTTCTGTTTTAATTCAGTGAAAATCTGATGCTGATCTTCGGAAATAAACAATGGAACTCTTCAATAATAGACAGCAAATCTACCGTGATTGCTGCAATCGCTTGGATGTTTATTGTTTACACAACATCATAACATAACATCACGCCTGTATGCTCTGAGGTACACAGATGTGTAGAGGACACCCAAATTCAAGTAAGACAATTAGGTATTTTAAGTTCCATTTTATTGGGGAAAAGCCTAACAAATATTTGTAAAGGATTTTACAACTAAAAATGGAAATACAGTTAAAATTTTTTGTTAAAAATAAAACCGACTTCAAAAATACAAAAAACTGAAAAATAACTATAGGTTCAGAAGTCGGTGGCAAAAAAACTCAAGCAAACAAACAAAAGTCAGCGACTTCTGAAGCTTAAGTTATTTTTCAGTTTTTTAAGTCAGTTTTATTAGTTGCAAAAAACGTTTTGATACTTGAACATACATATTATGTTAATTTATTTTATTTAAGTTTGTTGAGATGAGCATTATCACACAGTAGGATGATAAGAGCCAATGTGTTTGGGAATTGCAAACATCTATTGTCCTAATGTCTGTATTGACAATCTGTTCGGACAGACAGGTAGATCGGCAGATTGTGGTATCGAGACAGCCTCAATAAGATGTGAACATCGATAAGAATATTCATGTAGCAGAATTTGAAATCCACCAACCAACACTAAGTTCTTGTAATAAACTACGAGTCATTCCCCCTCGCAGAGAGAGAGAGCCCGTGGCCCAGTAATTAATGGGAACATTTTGGGCTGACACGTCGATTAAGCAAACGCAGTGAACTTAAGGGTTGTAGCAGGAAGCTTTCTATAGTTTCAGCCTTCTTCTAGCGGCGCAAGTTTTTGTTTTTAGGAAAAGTCGTTATGCCGCTGTTGGGCAAAGGCCTCCCAAAAATTTTTCATTCCGTGCGCTCGCTGGCTTGAACCAGCCCTCGCAGTACGCGTCCAGGTCATCTCGCCAGCCTCTTTCTGGGTCTGCTTCGGCGGCGACGTCAACCTCCATTGCGTGGCGACTTTTGCCCCGCGGTCGTTATGCATGCGGCTTACGTGACTTACCCAATCCCATTTATGTAAGGAACTTTATGTTTATTAAAAAACCGCTAGATAAAACAATTTGAAATATCCACCGTGCAAGTGGCTATCAGTAGAGGGGCAATAAAAGAGCGTCCATGAGTAACGATGCAGCCAGACATGGTACGAGTATGTGATTGCAAGCTAATCTTTAAGTTGTCATGGCATGAAATTTTATTGATAAAAAATGTAATCCCATCATTACATGGCACTTAGACATAAGCGTGGCTCTTCTGCTTAACCTCTGCTCAACTCTTCGAGAAATGTATACAAGCGTTATGTATCGTTAAGTTATTTGAGAATCTAATCGTAAGAGATTGCCCAACTATTTTGATTTCAATTTGCCGTAATTTTTGTACCTGTCAAAAAAGAGGACTTAAGCCTAAGCTTTCTCTAAAGCCTGGTCTGGAATCATGTTGAACTGAATGCATGGCACCAGTTGGTGCGTCGATGTCGGTTATACATGGTTAGTCTTCCTTATCGATTTTAATTACGATCAGCCTTTGAAATTATTTTATAACTTGCGCCGTAATGTTTCGACAAACCGAATTCAGTTACACGGTCACAACCAATGCAACCCGTACTGTGTCCGCGTGGTCGATAACTCTCTCTCTCAAAGTGATTAGCCCTGTACACAGCCCGTAGTGTAATGGGAACATTATATGCAGACAATGTAACGTACTCAACTAACGCAACAAGGAACGTCTTTGTAACCGTTAGTCGGAAGTTCATGACGCCACTGAACTTGACAGGCCGTTATTGGCCCAGATTGTACAGTACAATATCCTATTTGGCACCAGCTGATCCGAGCTACATTTGTCTATATTACAAGTCGTGCAACCGGATGGAAATGGAATCACCCATTGGTTAGGTTGACACCTCTTTTAGGGATACATTTTCAAAAATGTTTGATTACTTATCTCTGCTATAATTATAAGGAACTCTTGTGCATGATTATGCATTATCTGACAGAGATAGGATTTAAGGTTTTCATGAAATTGACAAGCTCTGCGCCTAATGGGAGTTCAGGAAGTATGAAAGGATCAGTAAGATTCTGCGTAACGGTGTGCTAGCTGCCCGTGTCCAGGGTGCGTGGGGCGTTAATAATCATAGTTCGATTAGGTTTAACGTTTAACGCGGGCTTTCCCAAGTGACGTTTATCTCAATCCATGCGGTATAATCGATCCATCTCGGATAAAAAGCGATTGTGGAGCCCCAACACAGGCTATGCCACACCTTCTATCCTGCCCGTCGTGCATAATTACGTGCTCCCGCCAGGACTTGAATAAGGCAAACTATAGAGCTCTGTAGGTCGCTTCGTACTGGTCGGACACAATCTGAATCATCGATTCGCGAAGAAGAAGAAGGTTTTATTGTTTATCTTGAGTGTGTCCAATAAATAAATATTTTTTCTTTCTTAGAACCCCGAAATTATGTGAATTTTCAAAAATCAATTCCTAGTACCACCTCATAACTAAGTTGATCAACCATTTTCGACATTTTATATACCAATGAAAACAAAGCTGCCAATAAAAATTCTATGCGACACCCAGTACCCAGGGATCGTCAACCTTCGAACCCAAACATATCACTTTCTTTTTATTGAACTAAACTTTAGCAAGTCGGGATTCTCAAATATTCAGTATCCATCGCCTTAGTTTGCCCGTTTCTTCGTATTGTTTGCTTTTATAGTGCGCAGGGTATGTCGATTCGGGATTTACGTCATTATTTTTTATGTGCTACTGGAACTTCAATCGCAAGAACCGGTTAGCCACGAGCTATGCGCGAGGTGCGAGGGCGATGGCGGAGAAAATAAATGCAAGAAATGGCTTAAGAGCATCCCACGAGTCACCGCAACGTGACGTGCGGAGCGACGGTACTTACCGAAGTCGAAGCCAGCATTAATTGATTAATCGGCACACATTGCTTCGGCTGTGGCCACATTCGGCCTATTCAGGCCAAAATCGATGGTTTGGCCGAAAGTGTTTTTTTGGCCTGAGGTGGCTGAAGTCTAACCTTCGGTCGGGCACTAGTTATTATTGTTGACAAGTTGTAAAGTAATTTTATTAAACCTTGGTCTTGGCTTAAGCTTGTGGTAATGGCGAGTCGTGTCGCAAGTAGCATCACTTGAGGTAGTAAAGTGTCACTGTTTGAATCTGCAGAAATATACTGTATGGCCCCATAGCATGAACGCACAGAGTAAACGTAAATTGAACGAGTATGTGCATTATAATAAAAGAGCCTATGAAATGAAACCGTTACTTTTTACGATGTAAGAGACTTGCTATAAAATAACAATTCTTTACAAATATAAATAAATTCAAATAATTTCCAGCCGTAAGACCTTAGCTTGCTCACTTTGCTCGCTATTTCTTACTTCTTACACATTTTGACAAGCTTTTAATTAACTTGTCTTGTTAGATTGTTAGTTTTTTAGTTACTAGTAGGTCAAATCTTGCAACTGAATTTTAAACCAGTTCTCCCAACCGATTGAGCTGAAATTTGCAGATAGATCACATGCATGATCTTTTATAGGTCTTGACGCTGAGTATTCTTAATTTTTTTTTAATCCCTCAACTCTGAAGCTTAATCAGCCGATGGAAATCGATCAAAAGTGAGAATATGCAAAAACCCCGTTTCTGAAAAATACTGTAAACGCTTGAATTTAACGTATTTAGTTATGGAACTGGAACTCGGTAATCTTCAAGTTTCCGAATTAATACGAACGTCGGCCGCAGCCCTCCGCGCTCTTACTACTTACTAATCCAATTTCAGTGGTCAAGCGATTGACTGCTGCGCTGCATGTCGCGGGTTCGATTCCCGTACGGAACAAATATTTGTATGACCTAGAAGTAGTTGTTCCGGGTCTGGGTGTTTTTCTATCTATAATAAGTATATGTTTACAAAAAAAAAATGTATATATGTGGTTTATCAGCCATCTAGCTACCATAACACAAGCATTAGGTTGCTTAGCTTGGGACTAGATGGTGCTGTGTGAAATGTCCAGGGATATTTATTTATTTTTTTATTTATTTTTAATGGATAATAGGAAATTAGCGAGTTGCAAACCCGAAACTCTTAAATTAGGCTTCTATAACGCCAATGGCCTTAGACTCCAGCGTGATGAGATCGCCACTTTCTCCGCGACCATCAAATTGATGAGACCTTCCCCAAGCCCAGTCACCGTGACCCGAAAATTGCCATATATCGTATAGTTCGCAACGACCGGTTGCGCTGTCATAATGGTGGTACTCTACTTTATTATAAAAAGGAACTTCACTGCATCCCTATAGACCAGATCAGGTCTAGCATTAATAAAAAAACAAATGAGTGTGTATTTCGTTTCAACTAATCTACCTTACAACCCTGTAGTAGGGGCAAAAAGATGCTGCGGGACTGTTCGTAAGAGATACTGCGGCCCTGGAACACAAAGGGCAAAAGAAGGAACATGGATCGGTTTTAGTCAGTAAAAAACACTCACTCAATAGCTTACGAACAAAAGTTACGAAGACATCGAGTCAATCCTACACGCGATCACATAGTTCGTGATGTATCTCACGAATTGTGTGATCGTATCTAAGAGTAGGACTGACTACACTGCACTGGCCACAAACACACACACGTACACTCTCCATGCGCACTGTAAACTAATTTCTTTGGTCATTTGATTTTGGTATTAATTTTAATTTTGATTTGAATTTTGATGCTGATTAGAATAAAATTGTAATGTTAATTTTATTTTGATTTTAATTTGTATTTATAATGTTTTGATTTATAACTTTTTTCTCCCAAACCCACGCTTTCCCAAGCTTTTCCTGCAGGGTCAAATTTTGTTTATTCTTCACCGGGCGCATAACGCGAATAATCCAGTCTAAATACGGGCTCACAGGCGTTAACCCATTGGACACTACGTCTAGACGTTTTCGCCAAAATGTCTTGGGTGTTCTAAAACTTAAGGACATCACGCCAACTATTTTACCATGGTAAATGAAGGGGCCGCCGTTGTCACCGTGGAGAGGCTGATGTATTTTGTCTGAACACTTGGGGGTAATGCATAACACGTAATTAGACCACATTGTTAGCTCCATACCGCAATTGATGACAACCCCTTCGCCGATCTGTAGCGGCCTGAAAAACTCTCCTCTTAAGTCATTCTTTGCGAATATTCCTGTTTTCTTCGTCAAACCCCCATCTTTCCTTCTAACACCGCCAATATACTTCGACGCAAGTTCATAATAAGAGTTCTTTGCGCCGTTTCCGATGTACTTCACACGAAGTCCATACATCTTTGAATGGTGGATACTCGACAACCGTCCATAGACTGGCACGACAACTTTTTCACATTTTAACAGACTGATATCGTTATCACCAAAGAAGAACCCACGCCTGGTAAACTTTGTGTTGGGAAAATCTGGATGTATGTATATCTCGAGAACCTTAGAAAATAGGTTGGATATTAAGGGTGAGACGGTGAAATTGCCGTACCAGACGTAGAATTGGCGCTCTAGTAAATCGTGGTAGCAGTGTGAAGATGAGAGCACCCATGTTGAATGTATGAGTGATCCGGAGCAGTGCCTCGTCACCACCGGGTCTTCAATGAATGCCAATGAAACGACGAAGGCATACTCCTTGTCTGTCACGTCATGAGTGTGCCACATGACGTCACTGTACTTTATAGGTTTGTGTTTTGCCTTTCTTATCAATTTATTACTCGTATTAAACGTACAACTTCCAGTAATAATACAGTACGCAAAAAAGCATAATGCTGATAATTGAAACATGATTGTCTCAAATTGTCAGCAATTTATGAAATACAGAAGCGGTATCAGCCTATTGTTATTGGCACATAAGTGAATTACGAAATTTTTCGCTCGTGTTATTTTTATGAGATTGTGGGTTATGACTTTATTATTTTGTGATTCTGTTTACTACTGAACAATAACGAAATAAATTTTAAGACTGTTTTAGTATCAACAATATTTTGTTAACATTTCAGACGCCAACGTAGGGAGTTCTCTGTTGTTTTAAATACATTAACATTTTGTGAATTCACTACTTTCGGTTATGTTGGGTAACTTAGTAAGTAAAAAAGTATGGTTCTCACATTTTACTTGAAGTTTGTTCACAATCTATACAGTTTTATAACTTGATGAAACTACTACACTTTTGCCCTCGGTTTCGCCCGCGTAGCAGGTGTAAATTATCATACGGGAATGCATTACCAGGATGAAAGTCCTAACCCAGGTCAGCGTCTATCAGGGTGCCGAATTTCATCAAAATTCTTTCAGCAGTTAATTGTACAAATGTATAAGACGGGCGGAGTTGGTTTCGTATTTATAATATTCAGTAAAGATGTGCGTCTAATAGTGTTCTAAGCCATGTTATGAAAGTACTTATGAACTACAATAAAACTGCTAGATGTGAATGAGGAAACTAACTTTACTGCTTCAGTTTTATTAGTGACCCTACTTTTGTTTTACTTCTTTTGTTGTTTTTGTGGTTGCTCTATTACAACGATATAAAACAGTACGGTTAGTTAATTTTTTTTAATATTAAATGGGCCTACTCTTGACCTGGCCGGTCTGATCCCTGCCGGGATGTAAGGGGGCACACCTACCATCTCATTGCCCCAAGTCAACCTCACCTGCTCGTGGTGCATCTTGCTGAACAACAAACGAGGCTCTGACGACCGTTAAATGGCGGTATAACCATTTCGAAATAAATGTCACAGCTAAATGGTGCAGACTAGCGACGGGCAGCAGCGTCGCTAGTGCGAGGAGCTGTGATCTGCGATCGCCAACCCGCATGCCCAGCGTGGCGATTATGGGCAAATCCCTTTTATGGCAAGTCATAATCAACCACGGCCCCCAATTCCCGGCGGCCTTGCTATCCCTGATTTTGGCGGCGGTCACGGTAACGGCAAGGTAGGGGGTGCTAAGAATCCCCGGGTTACGAATGGCCGCCAAACCCAACTGACCTTGGCGACGTATAATGGACGCACGTTACGGCTCGACGAACACCTGGTGCAGCTGGAGGAAGAACTCGAAAGAGTAAGGTGGCACATTCTTGGGTTGAGTGAAGTCCGAAGAGAGGGGGAGGACACAATAACCCTTGAATCGGGCCACCTAATGTACTTTCGAGAGGGAGACCAGCTATCCCAAGACGGAGTCGGGTTCCTGGTACACAAGTCCCTTTGTGACAACGTGGTAGAAGTGTCTAGTGTGTCGAACAGGGTAGCGTACCTCATAGTGAAGCTAACTGAGAGGTATAGCCTCAAGGTTGTTCAGGTGTACGCACCGACTTCGGCACATCCGGACGACGTGGTGGAGGAAATGTTTGAGGACATCTCCAAGGCCTTGCACTCCACTACTAAGGCCCACTACAACGTTGTCATGGGGGATTTTAACGCTAAAGTGGGAGTACAGAATTGCAGTGAATCGGTAGTAGGATCCTACGGGTTTGGCAGCAGAAATCATAGGGGGCAAATGCTTGTCAACTTCCTTGAAAAGGAGGGGCTTTTCGTGATGAATTCCTTCTTTAAGAAACAGCCCCAAAGGAAGTGGACATGGCGAAGCCCCGACACTATGACGAAAAATGAGATTGACTTCATCATAACGGATAAAAAACATATATTTAGAGATGTTTCGGTGATCAACAGGTTCAACACCGGTAGCGATCACAGACTTGTTCGAGGCACTCTGAATATTGATTTCAAGCTGGAGCGAACCCGTTTGATGAAGTCTAGGCTCCGTCCAAATATGCTCCAAACCATGCTAGGGTCTGAAGCGTTCCAGTCAGATCTGGAGAACCGATTCGCGGCCGTGGAAACCACAAATGACGTTGACCAGGCGCTCGAACAAATGGTGGAAATCCTCAGGGAGGAAGGGACGCGTTTTTGTAAAATGCGGCGTAAGGGCAGGAAGTCCAAACTTTCGGAGGAGACTCTGGAGCTTATAACGGAACGACGTGAAAAACTAACCCGTCACTTCGTCAGAACTACAGGCACTCAATAAAAGAATCAGAAAATTGGTACGACGCGACCTTCGATGCTCCAACACACGCTCAATAGAAAAAGCGATTGAGCAAAATCGGGGGTCGAAAGTGTTCGTCCAATCACTTGGGAGGAGCCACCTGACGAAGTTGACCAAATCTAGTGGGGATATCGTTGTTTCGAAGCCGGAGATTCTTTCGGAAGTCGAAAACTTCTACAGCCAGTTGTACGCATCGCATGCATCGCGACCTGATCCCGAAAATGAGGATTCCAGAGCCACTTTAACCCGCCATTTCACAGAAGACCTGCCAGAAGTCAGCCAAGACGAAATTGAGGCGGCTCTTAGACAGCTTAAGAATGGAAAGGCCCCTGGTGAGGATGGGATAACGACTGAGCTCCTGAAAGCGGGAGGACGTCCTGTATTAAGGGAGCTTCGGGAGCTTTTCAACTCGGTCCTGTTCTCTGGGAGAACTCCAGAAGCGTGGAGAAGGAGTGTGGTCGTTCTTTTCTTTAAAAAGGGGAACAAGACCCTACTAAAGAATTACAGACCCATTTCGCTCCTTAGCCACGTGTATAAGCTGTTCTCAAGAGTCGTCACAAATCGTCTAGCGCGAAGGCTCGACGACTTCCAGCCACCGGAGCAGGCCGGGTTTCGAGGAGGATATAGCACCATAGACCACATCCACACAGTGCGGCAGATCATACAGAAGTCCGAAGAGTATAATAGGCCGCTGTGTCTTGCATTTGTGGACTATGAGAAGGCTTTTGACTCTGTCGAAACCTGGTCAGTTCTGGAGTCTCTGCAGCGATGCCAAGTCGACTGGCGATACATCCAAGTGTTGAGAAACCTTTATGAGAACGCCACAATGACCGTCCAAACTCAAAATCAGCAAACGGAGCATATCCCATTGCGTCGGGGGGTAAGACAAGGGGACGTAATTTCCCCGAAATTGTTCACCAACGCACTGGAGGATGTGTTCAAGACGCTGAAATGGGAAGGACGTGGCATTAATATCAACGGCGAGTACATCTCACACTTGAGATTTGCAGATGACATCGTCATACTGGCTGAATCGCTGCACGACTTGCAGCAGATGCTGGATGGCCTAGTTGATTCTTCTATACGCATTGGTCTCAGGGTGAACTTGGACAAAACCCAGGTTATGTTCAACGAACACGTCACCCCAGGACCTATTGTTGTCAATGGCGGTCCTCTCGAGGTTGTTCGAGAATATGTGTACCTCGGGCAAACTCTGCAGTTTGGTAAGAACAACTTGGAGAGGGAGGCTAATAGAAGAATTCAGCTGGGCTGGGCAGCATTTGGGAAGCTTCGCCGGGTCTTCTCGTCGCGTATTCCACAGAGCCTAAAGACTAAGGTCTTCAATCAGTGCGTCCTGCCTGTTATGACTTACGGAGCCGAAACGTGGACACTGTCGGTACGGCTAGTCCATAAATTTAAGGTCGCTCAGCGAGCTATGGAACGGGCAATGCTTGGAGTTTCTCTGAGGGATCGCATTCGGAACGAGGTGATTCGACAGAGAACCAGAGTTGCCGACATAGCCCACAGAATAAGTAAGCTGAAGTGGCAATGGGCCGGTCATATTAGCCGTAGGACCGATAACCGTTGGGGTAGACGTGTTCTTGAGTGGAGACCGCGAATCGGCAAACGTAAGGTGGGACGCCCTCAGGCTCGGTGGAGTGACGATCTTCGCGGGGTGGCTGGTAGCAACTGGATGAGAGTTGCTGAGAATCGAGTTGAATGGCGTGCGATGGAGGAGGCCTATGTCCAGCAGTGGACTGCTATAGGCTGATGATGATGATGATGACTCTTGACCTCAATCTAGTCCTGAGGACAGAGGAGGTCGAGAACACCTTTTTTGTAGTACCGCTGGCTGTTTTAGGGGGGGGGAGGCAATAAATACATTCATAAATACGTCAAAATAAAATCACGTCTGTAGAGGAGTATCGCTAGCTTAATAATCCTAACTAATATTATAAATGCGAAAGTAAGTTTGTTTGTTACCTTCTTACGCCTAAACCACTGAACCGATCAGGTGTAGGTACAGAAACGAACATCGGGTACCTTTCATCCCAAAAAAAAGTACTGTTCCCGAGGAAAACAACAATAACGTTCTTATGATAATAGATGACACAATTTGTCTTTCGGAATCAGGATTGAAGTATAATAATATTATTATAAGCAGAGTACAGCCCGAATTGATTGTCAAATTCTAAATAACGGGAGCGAAGCCGCGGGCAAAAGCTAGTTGTTTATAATTGATATTTCCTTACGCCTATCTACGATGTAAAGTTCCAAAGACTGATCACAACAGACTGACTACGTATATGTTAGTTAGTATGCTGGATCAGTAACAAAAAATCTTCCACAAGAGTTCCAAACTGCCGTTGTTTTCCTCGCACACAAACTACGCGCTAAGTACCTGCATGTACCCGGTACTCCCCCGCGCGATCCTCCGCAACGGACTAAATGAGTCGTGAGGGTCGATAGAGGAAGTTCACTGCTAAAATAAATGATAAAATTTTGCAGATTCCTTTGATAAACGACCGCCGCACACTTTGACGTTATGATTTACGTGAAAAAAATATGGCTCCCTCGTATTTTCTCTTGGAAACTTTTACCTAATGTGATTTGATTTCTGTTATTCAGGTTTTCGAAAAGATTAAGGTTGGCATTTTGGTAATTCTGAGTTCGGGATCAAATATTGCTTTAGTTGAAGTATATGCTTGGAAACAAGTAAAACAAAGAGTTGTGAGCATTACGATTTGCCATCACGACGGCTTTTATTTTACAGATAAGTACTTTTCCAATGAAAAATGAAACTATGTAAATAAACTATATAATTATGGGAGCTAAGCGATGGGTGGACTGTGTGAAAGGTGAAACTTCTAGTTATGGCTACTACTCTTTAATCGACATCTTCAGTTCATCTTCAGTTCTTCAGTTCCCCTACTGAGGATGACGACTAATGGAAAAGTATGCGCATCCCCAAATTAATTGGGATAAGGGCATGGGAGCCATACCTCTTTTTTTAAGGTACCCTAGCTCCAATGAGTTCATAATACGTGACATATTGTCGTGACTGACTTTAATATATTATTGCCATAGTATTTTAAGTAAATAAATCTTTATGTCTTTCTCTGCAACGGATCCTTCAGGGAGGCTGGGATTTGTGCCGGATCTTTTATCTGATGTCCATTCTTTCGCAAAAGGGTTCAGCAGAAATGGTTTTTATGTTCGTACTTGTCCTCGAAGTAGTTTATTTTTATTTTCACTGCCTTTTTGAAACTGTGGCCTGAAAGCCAATGGCCAATGAATTGCTCTTGGGTATTTTGTTTTGTTCGGATTCTTTTACTTGTTAGAAACTTTTATTTCTAACATAATATGACGTTTGTATTTCGCAGGAAGGGTTAGACAGAAGTGTAGCTACTTAATTTACACCCATATAATATAGTTTGGTTTAGTTTTCTAATATCTATGTTTATGTTTCTTGTACATAATACGGTGAGTTTTTGCGATCAGCCAGGCTCAAACAGTCTCTGGACTGAACTTTTATTTTATTTTGGAGTATCATAATTTTTCTATTTATGAGGAGTTCTTTCCAAAAATTATGATTATACATTTTCTGCTAATCGATCTAGTTAAAAACGCGTTTTGAGATTTAGTATACAGAATAAAGGGTGTAACAAGACCCTTAACGAAGCCGAAGGGCCCTTGTTCTCCCCGTCATTGCGATAGTCTTTTGTTCTAAACCATACCTGGGAACCTTTTAGTTACGGAGATATTGGAGGCAAACTTCCAATTTTTTCACAAGTTTTTTTTACCCAAAGGTTGACTGGTAGAGAATGCCTTGTGGCATTAAGTCCGCCTATGTACCACTATTGTACATGAAGTTTAAATAAATAAAAGAGTTTTTTTTAATATGTTTAAGCACCTCCGTGATCCCCGTACTGTTCAATTCATCCATCAGAGTGCGTTACATTCATTCCTACCGTAAAACGTGATTTTTCACCCCAAAAAAGAAGTCGTTTCCCAGGAATAACTTTTGCGTAAAGTTCTACTTAGTTTCATGTATATGTCACCAGCCAAACACGATTTCGGACCAAACTAGTTTATTCTAGACCAAACCAATTTGCTAGTTTATCGTGTCAGGATACACTAACCCAAGCAAAGTAATTCCTATGCGCCCAACTTGGAAGTGGCGTTCGCCGCCCGCTGCCGCGGCACCGCTCGCAAGGCTCGCTCGGCTCGCGCGTGTTTCGTCACAGTTCTAATCTAACCTAACCCATTTAGACGGGGTGCTCTATGATCGTTTTTGTGTGATGTTTGGCCTAGGACAAACTAGTTTAGTCGGAAATTGGGTTTGGCCGGTAAAATATAATATAATGCTTGGTTACGGTTTCGTTTACACCCTGTATAATAGAAAGCACTCGGAACCTCTAGAAGTTTTCTCCCATACTATCGCTAGCTAATGTAAACCCACCCTTACATCATTACGGTTTGTCAGAAAACAAATTACATTAATTTCATTTCACTATTGGTTTAGGGGTTGCAAAAAAACAGAAATTCCATTAAAATGATTAAAATAACATCCTAAAGCCACAGAGGTCCAACTTTGAGAAGGGTCTCAGTCAATTTGCGAATTAATTTCACGTTATAACTCGCTCGATGTTGTTTTAATTGGCGCTGGTTATAAAGGGTAATAAAACCTTTTTGAATGTTTTATGTGTTTTAATTTTATGAAATTAACTAATAACGATCAAAGAGCGTTATTGTTTCTGTTGGTGAATTTATTCATGGCTAAGATCGTAGGTAAGTCGGCCAGGCTGCAGCAATTTATAATAAAGCCAACTTAGGTTACATTCCCTCCGCGTGTTCGTGCTGTCCCCGCGTTCGTAGCCCACAATACAAGACATTCTGCCGCGACCACACGACCATTCCGAGCTGCATTTGTTTTTACTCGTATAAACAGTAAGATGCTGACGTATGATCCCAACTCATCATCATCTGCCTAGCCTTTTCCCAACTATCTTGGGGTCGGCTCCCAGTCTAACCGGATGCAGCTGAATACCAGTATTTTACATGGAGCAACTGCCTATCTGACCTGCACAACCCAGTTAGTACTGGGTAATACGATATCCTTGGTAAGACTGGTTGTCAGACTTTTTGGGTCACTGACTACCTGTAACGACTGTCAAATATCTACAAATGACAGCCGGGACCAACGGCTTAACGTGCTTCCCGAGGCACGGAGGAGACTCGGTATGTACTGGGTGGTCACCCATCCACAGACCAACCTCGGCAAGCACGGCTTAACCTAAAGATCGACCCGAGCGGCTGTAATTATTTAGCCACGAGCTCCTCGTATGATCCCAACTCTTTACCACGAAATATCGAACAGGACAGGCCGTCTGATGTGAATTGCCGCTTGATTTGTAAACAAGTTAATGTTACGATTGTCCTGGTCTCATATCAGATCACTTTTTTTTTTGTTCCCGGGGTGGAAGTTCCACACGGATGATGATTCCTCCGCCCTGGGGCAGGCGGAGGGGTCTGTCGTACTCTAACCGACTAAAAACCACCCCGGTGTTCCCTTTCCCACACTTTCACCGGGCATCATGGGAACTAGTGCGCCTTCCACGATCCCCGGCTAGTGCCGGCCCGCGTCTGCAGGCCTCCTCAAGTCTACGGGGGGAGTGAGGTGTACTCCCCCCGTAACGCCAATAGGGGGGCGCGCGGAACATTACGCCATATCAGATCACTGAATCAACTTCATCACTTGAATGTCTTGAATTGATCTCAGAGGGTCCTGTTTTTAAAGTCCAAAACTTTAACAAAGCTCTTCTAGGTATTCTAGTTTAAGTGTTTTACCTAAAACAATCAGATCAGGGATGGGGCTTCTGGTCTTCTGTCTACAACGACTTTTTGGCAGATCAATCTTATTCCTTTTATTAATGACTGGCTTATGCCCGTAGCTTGCAATCGCGATCGGTAATTGTCCCACGAGATCGTACTACCGGGATAAAAAAGTATCCCATGCAATCTGTTCATTCGTTTATTGCGTGCGACAAACATCCAGACACAAACTTTCGCATTTATAATATTAGTAGGATAGAATGTGATTTAGTGTGTATTTTGAGTCCAAAAACTCCTTCCTGAAAATAAAAGGTTCTCCACGAGACTGCAAGTTTCAGTAATATGAGTAAAAGATGAATTTCTAGCCCACTGAAGTGTACCTGAAAAATGTGAAAATGTAAAATGCACGCACCAATGGCTCCGTTATAGGCGCGAACACTGATGCAATGTAACTCACCTGGAACAAACAAAACGTATGCTTTTAAAATGTGAGAAATAAAAGAAAATGCATAAAATCAAGCACTTTCAAGCGCAGTCCCAGCGGTGGGAACATTATAATATGTTGATTATGCATTGTGCTAATGGTGTGTGAACAGCGGGAGACAGATTTATAAGTAAATTAAATTTATCTATTCTTTCCAAAGAGATATTGCTTTTCCGATTAGCATAGCTTGGACAATAGATAATGCAGGTTCATACCATTCAGTACATTTGAATTTCGGCGGTGGGATTAGGAAATTAATGGTTTTACGTTAAAATCACGATATTTTTAAAGAGTACCTAGATGAATTGGCCATTGCGTTCGTTGGGTGACATTGAAATGGTCAGTATTTTGCAAAGATTTTGGAACAATGGATTCACCATACTACGTTCAAAATTACCTAATCTCAATACATCTGGCAATATTTTAAGTAATCGAATAAAGTAGGTAAATACCTACATTATCATGATGACTGGAAAATCTTTTGAAAATCTGAGATGAGAATGCTAAGGCGGATGTGTGGTGTTACGAGAATGCATAAAATAAGGAAGGAGTACATAAGAGGAAGTCTGTGGCTACGGTGATTGAAAAAATGTGGTAATCGTGTATCGTACGATACGCCGACCTCAAATGAATTGGCATAAGGGCAAGTGAATAATGATACTCAAATAATAATCGACCATAATAATCTCCAACTTAATAAAAATGATACCATTAATGATTAAAATACCCTAACTTCATTCGCGTGCATTCTCCGAAGAGTTGAACTAATCCCACCACAGCTGGGAAAATCGCCCTTATTTCAACGGAACAGGTTACAATATTTCGCGGCACGTGCAAAGATTCCCTCGCTTCCTCTAATTGTGCCTTTTATCCTCAAGTTTCCTGCGGTGAATTGAGGCAGATCGCTTCAACTGGCTCTGTTGTTGGCTGGCTCTTGGTTTTGTTTTTGCTTTTGTATTTGTGTTGATCATTATGTGGTCTTATTTTGTAGTGTCTCGAAATTAGTACTAGTAGGTATGCATAGCAATTGACTAAGGCCATCAAATTATCGTCCACCACGACGCTCTTCAAAACTTTCGAAAGTAATTTATCACTTATTTAGTTTTTTTATTTATAAAAAGTTTTTTTTTACCCTTTTTAGTTGTCATATCCCCACACAAATTCATTTAAATATATAAAATTATTATGATATCATCATTTCAACAACATAGGCAAATAATAAAATTCGTTCTAAAGGAGCTAAGTTACTCATGAACTTACAAAGTGAATAAAATGTATATCGGAACACCGTGCAGGTTTCTATTAACAAATGAAAAAACCATCACGTAAATAGTCCCAGTAACCTCGAAGAAACCTACGGATGTACAATCATGAAAGACAGACAGACAGACAAAAGTTTTGTGTTTTAAAGCCTCTTGGCTGCTACATATTCTGTTCATTATCTCAAATCGAATATTATGGGCAGTTGCCAGAGGCTTTATGACTATGGCCTGTTTCACCACATTCGGATTAGTTTTGGTTCAATCATTTGACGGTTATGGTTCAAAATATTTCTGGAAATGATTTTAAAGGTGGACACAATCATGATTACGACATCAAGACCTAGACAAGTCCTCGCTATCAGTGTTCAAATGTGTGTTATAATAGTACTTATAGAAGATTGTAAAATCAGTATATACCTAAAGTTCCCGCTGATGGGATGGGACACAGGCCTTCTTTCTGTGAAAAGGTTGAGCCACAATCTACCACGCAAGACGCCGTGGTTTCTAAGATTTTTCCTCACATCATCCACCATTTTGAGAGCAGTGGTGATGAAATAATTTACACAAAGCAAAGTGCCTCCTAGAGTTCAAACCCACTTACTCACACCACGTCGCGGTCGTTACAACAGGCCATCCCCTGCTTTCAAATTGGTATACTTTTATTTTGACTTTCGTGATGTGCATAGCATAATCAGCCCATAATGTTCCCACTGCTGGGACACACGGCCTCCTCTCTGTGACAGGGAGTGGGCTATTATCCACCACGCAGGCCCAGTGCGGGTTGCTAGATGTCACATGTCTACGAATTTGTGGCCTTAGGACATGCCGGTTTCCTCACGATGTTTTCCTTCACCGTTTTTGAAAGCAGTGGTGGTTAAATAAATTACACTAAGTGATGCCCCGACTTACTGTTCGTAAGTCGGGGCCGCCACCACTGGGCCACCGCTGCTGTACTGGGCCACCGCTGCTCTTCTTTTTCGTGACTTTCGTGATGTGTATAGACACACTAACAGGCAGGTTAAGGTACGTTTATAGAAGTACGGTTCATCCGAGTAAACGTATCGGTCCCCCGGGATTCAAATCCGTTCAGCGGCGGAGCAACCGCGGCTGAACATTTTGTTCTCTGCACGCATAGAACAAAATGTTGTAGTTGGTAGTAGATATCTACTTCTACCAACTAACTATTCAGAAGGTGGGTTGTAGAGGTCAGCCAGACTGTCGCTGCATGTAAAGTTCTGGTATTCGGATCCGGTTAGACCGGAACCCGGCCCCATGCAGACAGGCCGTCAAAAAAATCGAGCAATCTTATCATTAGGAAAAGAAATGATAAAGCTAGTAGATATCCTTACTTCCGTACTATATAAATGCGAAACGTACTTATTAGCGTACTTATTATAAATGCGAAAGTAAGTTTGTTTGCTACCTTTTCACGCTAAACCACTTATTCGATCATCCTGCAATTTTGCATATACGTTGTCAGGTGTACAGAAACGGACATAGGGTACCTTTCATGCTGAAAAAAATTACTGCTCCCGAGGAAAACAACAATAACGTTCTTATGAAAGACACGTGGTTTCATCTATTAAGATGGCGCCACGTGTCTTTCGAATTATGATTGAATGATATTATTATAGAAACTTTAGTAGTATGCTAAGAATTTAACTGTCAATTCTTATTGACAAATAGAGCAAAGCCGCGGGCAAAAGCTAGTCTACTATACAGGGTAGATTTTCGAGATGTGGTAGTAAGGCAGTCGTTACAGCTACACGAAAACATTCTGAAAAGACTATCCCTAACTTTTTCGTCCTTAACTCATAATACAAAAAACCGGCCAAGTGTGAGTCGGACTCAAGCACGAAGGGTTCCGTACCATTGTCTATAAAAACGGCCAAAAAAATCTCATGTCTGTTGTATGGGAGCCCCACTTAAATATTTTTTATTCTGTTTTTTATCTGTTGTTATAGCGGCAACAGAAATGCATCATGTGTGAAAATTTTAACTGTCTACCCATCACGGTTCATGAGATACTGCCTGGTGACAGACAGACAGTGCAGTCTTTGTAATCGGGTCCCGTTTTACCCTTTGGGTACGGAACCCTAAAAAGCATTTGATCACAGATTTTGAAAAAATTGTAAAGACAGCAAGAGTTGCAAATGTCAGTTCTAACGTATATTTTTACGATGTCAATCGATGCTGTTTCATAATAATATGCTATATAAGACCAACTGTGGTTGGCATACTACGAGTATGTAATACCTAAAGCAACAAACTGCAATTAAAATTAATTTTATTTATTTACCTACGTATAATATTACAAAAATAGCATCAGTATCTACACATTTTGGCATTCATTCTTAGCAACAATATTATAACAAAGTAGAATAAACACCCCACTTTTCTTCAGTTACTGCAATTTTCAGTAAGTAGCTTATCTTCACTCAAGTTATGAAAAGTACGGTAATTTCATGTGATTTTCATAATGTCCCGTTTCCCGTGAATGCTCAGTTTCAGGTAAGAGGCAGTTCTATATTGTGCTTTTGTATTTTAAAAATATAATAAATTGCTTGTCATTTCTTGTCTTACCGCCCGAGGCATCCCCGTTTCATAAAAGAAATACATTTTATGTCAAATTGGGAGCAGTACCTTGTTATTTTTCGAAATACTTTGATACAATATGGTTTAGAAATAATATTGGTTAGAGTAGCGGACTTACATACGTTGGATACCCTTAACTCATGCAAAGAAAGGCAGACCACGGAGTTGCGTCGGCTGCCATCTCTAGACGTCTTTATAAGATTTTGTATTTATTCTCATGGCTGGCTATAGCAGACACCAGCCAACAAAGAAAAAAAATAATAAAGAATTCATTTAATTTATAAAGAAATTATGTGAAAAAGTGTTGCTTTTAAACACAATTTAAAAAAAAAGAAACATATTTACACATCAAAAGACCGTGATTCCCTCGCGGGCGAAGAGTTCCTTCCCAATAGCTCTTATTATTATTAACCTTCAGTATCGCGTACAGGGCAAACCCCACTCTTCGCCCCTTTCATTTATCCCTAGCCTTGTTATAGCTAATCCCCGATTCAAGAAAACAGCGACTTAGTTCCACCATCTGCACCTGGGCCTGTCTCGTTGCTATTTTTCAATGTTACAGGCCCACTGTTAGGTTACTATAACCGATAAGCTCCTCCGGCCAGTTCAATAAAAGCTAGTCAGCCGTGTGACCTACATCAGCCATTAGAGTTTTGGAACGGAATATCGAGTTCCGGCGTTCAATGAATTCTTTCAGCAGCAGTATAATTTAATACCATGACCGAAAAGTTCTGTTTTGACAGCATTGTATACAAGGCATCCGGTGTGTCTAGTGCATCCACGGCATATGAAAGCCTATTTGATGAGTGTTAAGCTCGCTTCAATTCTGTTGGTAGTGGCGACGAGTGAAAATGTCCTTTTGATTCGGCATCGGAAAACTATTACGGCCCGGAAATAGCCGTGTTTGGATGCTATGTCCGAATTCGTGGCCGAGATTAAACTAGGAACATCCGGGATTTTGTCCGGTCTCTGTTTACGTAACGCACACGTACAGGTTGGTTGTTTTTCCCAAATTGATATTTGGTTTCATAAAGTCGTGTTAGACACGAAAATAAACGAACTATTAAAAGGAACTGAACATATTGAGGTCACAGGAAAGTTTCAAGTGGGTCACCAACAGTCAGTTTTGTTAGTCCTATTGAATGTCATTGTAGAAATACGAAAAGCTTTAAAAGCGATTTCTATTCGTCCATGCCCTCTATATCTAGATCCTCTTTGCATATCATAACACTTCAAATAAATAATTTTATTCAAGAGCTCCAAGGGGTGGCAATGACAACAACGCCTCTAGCGGATGTAGCGAGAAACTCATCCATAGAAGATTTCGTAAGTTATTTTATTGTAAAAGTTGTGAACGAAATCCCTAGTTTATTACCCCGACCTACCTGTATATTTAAGCAGTTGTTAACTTTAGAGCAATTCAGCCGGTTCTTATAAACAAGTCATTAAAACTACCTCTATCTAAGTTCGGAACTCGATCCCCTGGGCGGTGTGACTTATATTGTTATAGGGCAGGCGACAAGACAGTCACTTTAATAAAAGATATCATCATCAACGTCATCCACACCCTGAATAAACCCACTGCTGAGGATATGCCTCTCTTTTCTTGTGCTAAATCTTAATCTTTTTCTGACGGAAAACTCGCCAAGACGCACTGGCCAGCGAGGAGTTTTAAAGTTCTTTTCAATCTACACTAATATTATAACGAGGAAAAATTTGTATTTTTGTGTGTGTGAATGTTTGTTATGAATAAACTCAAAAACTACTGCGCCGATTTCAAAAATTCTTTCACCCTGAGTAACATAGGCACCCGTGCAAAGCCGGGACGAGCCGCTAGTAAAATATATACTGGTTTAGATTTCTTAGCAAACATTACTGTATTGTTCGAAATACGGGGTCTAGAATGAGGTACAGAATCTTTGGTATAAGCTTGTGCCACGGTGTCTCCTAAGAAGTGTTTCTCCAGTGTGCACATATATTAATGAATTTCTGTCAGAACCATTCAACCATTTACTGTGACATAGATTTAATTATGTTTTTTTTTGTTTTTACTTTTGAGATGTATCAGTTTGACATTTATTACTAGTTGCTAATTTTATAGACGCTGATTATATTATTTTTATTTTGTATTTTTGGAATGTTTAACTTTGCCATTTTGTATTTTTTGTTAAATTCACTTTATATTAATTATATTGGACTGAAATGATATATTAAAAATCACAATTTTAGAATTTCAATTCATTTGCACGCCATAGTATGTGGCAAACATGTCTGACCAATTGTTTATTTATGTTTTCCTACATACACTTTTTATTGTTGTATGTGTACACCACCAAAATGTTTGCCACCATGTTTGAGCAAATAAATATATCTTATCTTACAAGGTAGTGTTTCATAAGTACACCTACAAAGTATAAGTAACCATAATATAGGTCCATATAAGTAATCATAGGTGTATATTCCCAAGAGCGGGTCTACCCGCAAAACTAAAGTTAACAAAGCTCTCGGCAGTTTGAAAACTTTGATTTATCGGTACTACGAACAGGTGACGGTCGTCGCTTCCCGGTACTTCTATACCAGCTTTATTTTGTGCACTATTCTGTTTTGAACTCTAGAGTTATGTTCTGTGTGTTTCTGTTATTTTGGAATCCAAGGACGTTCATAATGCGAGGATCAGTTTTAGAACTAACCAGACCCAATATCTGCCATCGGGCTTCCCCATACTATGAGTACTCTAAGCATAGACGAGTGAAGAGTGTTGTAAATTGACCTAGCATCCAATTACAACAAGATCCAAGACACACAACTCTCAAGTAACAATTTCATTATATATAGTTATAATTACTTTAACCAAAGACATCTAAACTACTCGTATATTCAATAACTTGTTTCCGATTGCTGTCATTTTCACTTCAACGAATATCAACTCTATGTAAGTGTAAATTACTATATTTTCAGAAGAAATAATACTTTTAAATATGTCCTACAAAAGTTTTAGCGGCAATTGAACTTTATAAGGTAAAACTAAAAATACATAAACATATTTATTTATAGATTCGGAAACTAAATTTTGAACTTAGTCTTATTCATTTCCTCTCTGAAAGCTAATAGGAAAACTGAAGCCTCGATACTGCGGTCGGTATGTTTCTTTAACAGTTTTTTCTACCTCCAGTACAAAGTTAGATTGAGTTGTGTCAAACGACGCCGCGCCGGCGATGATAGGAACTTGTGATTTCATAAATAACTTTTCAACTGATTAAGCATTCACTCAAGTTGAGAACTTCGCTATTTAGTTGACTACTTCAATTTCATGTAGCCATATAGCCATGTATATTTTGGCCGATTCGATGTTTTAAGGATATTGTAAAAAAATGTGAGTATAATGTACTATGGTTCTTTTGGCGTGGGGTCATTAGCAGAGCTAACGCCGCACAGAAGAGTATTTGCATGATAAAACCAGTTGGAAGTCAAAAAAATAAAGTACTCAAAAAACCTTTAAATCATTTTTTGTTCAAGTTTGATCATCGATCTGACAATTGGCCACCATAACACTGCTACTCGTACTTGCTTATTGTTGTAAAGTCAGTCGGAACTCAATCATTGTTGCAATCGCACGTCTTAGTTGGCGACTCTTTTACTTCGTGTGGTTGATTACAGAAAAAATATTTAACTCGAAGGTATGTACCATATTTAAAAATACTATTTTATTATTTTCTGTTTCTATTACACGTATACGAACTATGTTTAACGTGTGCCCTATTTGGGTATTTATTTTTACTGACTAGCTGTGGCCCACGTGAAATTATTTTTAATAAATATAATTTCGCTTTGAATCAGATTTTGTTACCAATTTCAAGGGTTTTTAAAAAACGAGATAAAGCAAGTAGTTACAATTAATATTAATGGAAAAAGTCTATATATATAAAATCTGATAATCACAAAACTACTTGTTAAATGCGAGGCTCGAACTCGCGACCCTACGCTTACACCGCTCAAACTGGACCCTCTCCTTTCTTTAAAATAAAATAATGGCAATCGAAAGGGGTGAACCCGGTGAACTGTACTACCCTTTCATTAAAGCACAAATTTGCATTCCATGCAACAGTGTCCTGCATCGCGCTATTAAAGTTTTCGTGTTATTTTGTTTGAATACAACTCCTCGTGCCATATAATCGGGAGTCCGTTTCTACACAGAATCGCAGTTTGGGATGCGCTGCGCTAAGCTCCCATCCCTACGGGGAACTCTCGGGGCAAAAGGTGGGTCGTCGGCTCCATGTGTAAAAGGAAAGAGCCGATGACCTCCAAAACCACTGAAGTAGAAAATTTGACTCCCTTTTTTGACATTTTGTTATTTATTTACAGTTTAAAAAAGATATTAGAAGAAATTAGGTCGACAAAATGCTGGTTGTCGTAGTAGTAGTAGTTAACCGTGAATAGCCGACGACCTCTATTACCCTCACACCACACCACTGATGTCGATAATTTGACTCGTTTTTTGTGACATTTTGTTTTATTTTCGGTTGAAAAATGATACAAGAAGAAGTTTATACAAGGTGGAAGGGACACCGACGCGAAAACGGTTACCACGTATTCAGTACATCATATTGAGAAACATAGAAATTTTTCATCGGTTTTTAAAAAGAAATCAGCTGGTTCCTACAAAAATGCAATACCTACACGGGCAAAGTGGAACAGCTGGTTTTTTTTTTAAACCGATGATTGTTTATGTATAAAACATAATTTTCGAGCGTATGGCACTCGTTGGCTGCAGCTGAAATCATCAATCAGCGTCAGGTGGTACACCTTGTGTGCCCATCTGGCATTATTAGTTTTGTTTGTTTATTTATTTTGTATAACTTTTAAGGTGTTTTTAATGCCAAATAAACTCAATTTTCCTTCTTCTTCATTCTTTCTTTAAATAAAAAGTTATTGCTGTATAGATAGCACATGTGTTACATAATTATGTAGGCCGTTTTCAACTAAGTATGTCCTTTTAATGTAATGTGCTAGTATTTGAACCCATGAACATAACATTAAACCCAAATCATACTACGAAAGAAAACCAAATAAAAGGGTGAAAAATAAATATATGCTATCTCGCACTTTTTTTCTGAACTTTTTAAGAGGAACAATTCCGTCACATATGATTGTTGCGTAACTTAAACCATTTACCCAGCCCACGTAACGGAAGCTCTCAAAAGGAATAATTTTTTCCCTTTTTGCAACATTTTTATTGACGCTCCGCTCCTATTAGTCGTAGCGTGATGTTATTTAGAGCCCATAGCCTTCCCCAATATATAGGATATCCAACACTAAAAGATTTTTTCAATTCGAACCAGGTTTCTGAGATTAGTGCGTTCAACCAAACAAACAAGCTCTTCAGCTTAATAATATTAAGTATAGATTGCACCGATGAGTAGTCGATGAGTATATGTAAAAAATAATAAAATCTGAGCGGCTAAAAATCTTAAAAACGACGTTCTTTAAAAGCCTTCATAGCTACGTCCAAAAATACGATGACTCGCTGGTCAAAACAGTTGAAGTGCCAATCGCTTCCCGGAACCCATATGCACACTTTCAGTGAATTTAGTAGGGATCCGCAAAATATTTACTGACTTAAACAAAAGAGAAAGAGGATGAAATCAATCGAAATTGAATAAATAACGCCTTCGACCGATTTTATTTGCGTTTGCATACCGGCGTTTAGAATCAACCTTTTCGTAAAGGGTTTCAAATTGGATATTGTATTGGTTTTTTTGTTTCAGGGCTAACAGTGATCGGGCGACATCAAATATGGCTGCCATGAAAGGTAGTTTTTTATGCTTGAACATCAATAACAAAGAACAAAAAATGATCCATGTGCCTCGATATAGTGACATTCTAGCAACGAAAACGATGTTGTAATTGTCAAAAATGTGTTGCACTTACATTGAAAGCTGTTGCACGTGTACGAGTGAATACGGCAATACTTATAAGTGCAATGATTTGCCAGACTCTCATTGCATATTTTCAACATTAACACTCTCAATTGCCTTTTGATAACACCTAAAGTAACCAAAAGTTTCTATTAAAAAAATTGTGTATTTCTTAGCATTGTACCACCATTGATACAGGAGCCTGTATCAATGGTGGTACAATGCTATACTCTTTATTTTATCCTCCATACAAATTACAGGTCTGTAATTTGTATGGAAGATAAAATAAAGAGTACCTATTCGATATATTTTACTGTAGGTTCATCATTAGGAGGTTTGTTTGTAAGGACGTAATCTCTGGAAATAATGATCCAATTCTAAAAACAAAGGAGAATGCTCATGGAAGTATGGAATCCCGTACCATGCTGCATCAAAATCAAACCTTGTTTTTTATAGACTACACTGATCGTATTAACTCCTACAAAAATTATTTTTGAAAAAAAAACCCGCGTTTCAGAGTTATTTTATAAAATCGAAACTAACCTAAAAAGTAGGTCTATTTTTTCGACGCTACCAACGACGTATTTTAACACACATACATTACATTATTGCTCTAAAAACAGCGTAATACACTAATATTAGTAAGAATTACGAGTTAAAGTAACATCCACAGTATGCTTGACTGAAACTCGATTTTATTTTAGACCTTTACATTGCCAATAGTCAGTCAGTACAGTACAAATGTCAGATGCCACAGATAAGATAACTATAAACCATAGAGTAAAGTAAGTGCTATAAACTAGTCGGGATTTAGGGATGTAATCGATAAATCAAAATCTTTAGGCTGAGAAAATCTATTTTGTTGCAAATAGCAATAAACCAAACTAAATCGATTTGGTGTACTGATCTTACTTAATTGTAATTAATTTTAGAGTCCGCTCGACAGACAAGGGTTTGTTCAATTGAAACGGAACGTCATTTATATTCAGTTGAAACGGAACGTCATATAAAGGGAGTAAAACAATATTCATACTTTTAAACTCGAAAAGTATATTTCCAGTTCAAAAATCAAATCCCCGACGCGTAATGCCGTAAAAAAATATGAAACTAATTACTATAATATTTTGGTTTTGAGGCGCGAGACTTTTTGGTACCAACTTTGGTCATTCTCTTTTCATCTGATAGAAAAATAAATTATTCGTGGGTGCTATAGGCTATATACATATTATATTTATATCATGCATATTAGCCGAGCTATCACAATTTTTGTGGGCGAAGTCGCGGGCGAAATGCTAATTAAAAATACTCTCCACTTACATGGAATATAAATTTTATGAATAGTCTTAAAAGTAGCTTTTATTTATTGAAACCACCAACAACCCTTTTCACTTCTCCGAAGTAGAAAAGTGCACAAAATATTTCAAAGTCAATGTATTCAAAGCGACACAGAAAGCGAACATTCTCCGATACAAATACAGAGTCAAAAGGCGATCAGCAAATATTCGCAAATTGACACAAGCAAATTGAAAACGAGCGGTAAACGTGACCATTTAGGTGAATATTCGTTGTTAAGAATACACGATAAAATTATGTACAACGTGATTTTTGCGCTGTATAGTATCTCTAGCAATAGTATAACCGTTAACCGTTCTATAACTGGATTGACGCAAGCTTTGCAGGAGTGCTTATGTACTTACTTATTTCAATAGAGTACATGTTTGACTTTTATGTCATCGCTGTCGCTGATAGAAAATGAATAGTTTTATTTTCGTTCAGTGTACGGTCTCAGTGTGTGTGTGTGTGTGTATGTAGTGACTAAGAGTATGGAGTGTGTGTGCAGTGTACTCACTGAAGAACAGGGTGTTTGTACAAAATAACTAGGTTGAGCAAACGTAACAAGTGATTCTAAATAGGTAAGATGGTTTCTTTGGAAACTGGCTTTACACCTGAAACGAAAGTTCATACCTTTCCTGAATTATAACATAGCATAACATCACGCCTGTAATCCCCGAAGGGTTAGGCAGAGGTGTACACATTTGTACGCCCACATTCGCAAGTTATGTTTAAATCCCATGTAATAGGGGCCGAGCCTACTGCCATCAACCGGGCACAAATCCATACTCCATGGCTGCTACTGAGAAATTCCTGATGGAAAAACTCAATAACACTTCGCCCGAACTGCGAATTGAACCTAGGACCTTACTAAATTATTCACTGAATATTGCTTACTGAATTATGACGTTAACAATCTTTCCCAAATCTAGACGCATTGCGAAACGTATCCAAAGTGACACAAGAATGGAGTCAACAAAACTCAAACTCTTGTTTTCAATCCACCTACCAAGTTAACTGATGTTACTACTGTTTTTGAAAGATTGATCTTCACTTTTGTTTTCATGGCGCATAACTTGAGTTCCAGCCAGCATAGCAGTATCAAACAGTAATTTGATAAGTCAAACACCGAGGTGATGTATAGATGTGTATGTATGTGTAGATATGTTCCTACGTAACACGCGAGAGGAAATATTTCACACAATGGAGTCGTTGGCTTAGTAATTAGCGATTACATTGCCCCAACCAAGCGATTACTTAGTTCAAGTTCCACGGACAGTATTTGGCTCAAAGATGATTAAAGAAATCTATCATTCAAGAAGCTAATGACTGTCTTAATCAGGCAGTCATAGACTTTGGCCCTTGGCCTTGAATTAGTGGTAAGTTTTAAGCAGTGAACAACAGGTTTTTGTGTGGCAAATACATTATAACAACGTGAACTGTGTGGCATGTGGTATTTTCCATCGAAAAAAATTACGAACTCCTATACATACACATAATTTTCATCCCTTATTATAATACCCTTCAAACGACAGTTTCGCGAAATGCTACGCTTCAAGACCCAGCGAGTATATCGTGCGTTGTCCATCAGTAGATAAATATATTTTCTGAAACAACAAGTTAAACCAAATGGTTTTTCCGAGCTTCTTATGAGATATTGAAATTTCGATAAATAAATCCTAGATTGAGAGGAATTGCATGAACCTTTGAGCTTACCTTTGAGCGCCACGGACCGCCTTAAGAATCCTATAGGAACATAATCAGCTGCTCCGTAATAAGCTCGTTGTTGATTCAATATTTGAAAGAAACAGATGAAAATTGCAGGAATTGCTATAATGAAAAAAAAACCTCGCAAAATATGAAGTGCATTTTACATTCTTTGTATTTCCAAGTTACGTTTTCACTAACGTCAATCCGAACAACGTAAGCAAAACCTCTCGTGTCACAATTCTTTTCCCAATAGGCAACTCTTGAAACTGCGAAATCTACATTTCTGTTAATGGTCGATGGTTTCTCAGGGCCCGTTCAGTGTTTCCCAATGTTTTTTTGTATTAAAATCTGTTGCTGGAGTAACAACAACGAGTTTTAACTTTAGTATCTCATCCCCTGACCTGGCACAAATAGTGATTCAGGATTTTGTCAAAAGTACCTTTTTTTTGGGATGGGAAATCATTAAATGACTCCTCCCACTCTGGGCGGAAGGGAGTGTCAGACTTTTACTGACTAAAACCCATCCATGTTCCTTCTTTTGCCCTTTATATTCCAGGGTCGCGGTATCTCTTTCGAACAGTCCCGCAGCCCTGGCAGGCATCGGACCTTGCGGGCCCCTCCTGTTTGCTGACATTTCTTTGAGGCGCGCGTGGAACACGAACGCGCCGTCGTCAAAAGTACCTGTTGGTAGTGGTAGTGGAAAAAAGAACACTAGTAAAGCTTAGCCGGGGGATGACACGGGGCGGCTCCTTTCCTTTTTTACATTTCACCCAAATCTCACTCACTCTAATCCGGACCATAGTAAGGGCCACAATTACCATACCGGTAGACAGTTCGTTAGGGCTCACATGAAATTAATTTTTGAACTCCGCGTTTACTACAGTGTGTTCAAACGATTTATGATAGTTCAAACTCGGTATTTGCTCGCTTTGTTTGTTCCGACAATATTTGTTCGCCATTTGTTTCGGCCATAACGTAATTGTATGTTTGTTGTTGCTTTTCACTGTGACGGCTGCGAGAGGGTGCGATATTTATTGTGTCCGTGTCTTTATTGTAATAAGAGGGAGGTTGTTTTAATGGAGTTGTAAGTCTGACTGGTTTGTTATTTACCAACAGCAAATGAACGGGCAAACCAAAAAATTATCCTTTGAAGTATTCGATTTGCTTACTGAGAAATGAATGAAACGTTAGTTTTTGATGAGGAAATTGCTAAGGCATTTACTACCTATCTTGCTTGACGACAGTGATAACGGGCATGGTAGTGGAAAAACAATGGTTTTACTATCAGCGATAACGATTTTGGTTGAACAAAATGGTACCTTATCCTCTTGATAGTGTTAGAAATACGAAACGCTTTGAGAACGACTGCCTGAAACTTCTACCTGAAAAATTTTCACAGAGGGATCCCTCTGTGTGACAGTTTAGTTCTAAAACGCAATGTGCCGCACTGCTATCATTACTACCGCCCCGGCCAGGAAGCTTCGAACTACCAAATAACGCAGCTGTCCAAACAGTTACGTACACACTAGTCCACACAAACAGTAATAAAGCTCGTTTACCTCCGACCATGTCGCTAATGGGGAGCGTCACGAGAAGGTACATTGTTTTTATGTTTGTGAAGCTAACCACGTCACAGCACGTCAGCTCAGAGGCATGTAATAGGCAGATAAACTTTTAGGAACCTCCCGAAATTGTCTATTTGCGTCTGCAATCACGACGATTTTGTATTCGATTTTTAGAACGACGTCATGCAAAATGATGTTGGTCAAGTCGAATCCCCTGGCTACTAGCTCAAACACGCGTTGCCACAGCGACTGCGAGAGAAACAATTGAAAGAAGTAGCCGAGATCATCCCACTCCCGGTGGACGGTTTGTTTGGCGCGGACGACATCAGGCGAAGCGCGCGCGTGTGGCTTGACTTTAGTCGCGTGAGTCGCGTCGCAATTCGTATCCCCCGAGGCTGTGTTTAAAAAAATATTCCTTCGGCAGTTTTGCAATAAACGGGCGGCTTTGACTAACCTTCCACCACATGGGCCACGAATGGCCAGACTCCCTGGGGAACACCCTCGTCTGGTGGATCTCAGACTGTAAATAAGCGTCTCTCAATTTGTGTTCAATTGTGTATTTGCTCTCGTGGCACTCCAAGTGATCGCTTTTTATTTTGAACCTGATTTTTGAGTAGGTATTCGTAAATTTAAAGATCTTGCCAAATAAAGTGTTTGAATGGTTTTTGTAACTTGATTTTCCATAGAGATCTACGTTTTAGAACGAGCAACTTCAACAATTTAAAAACGCCTGTAAATGATTTAGCAATTTGAAATAAATGCTTTGAGGTTGTGTTTCCTATGCGGGGTACGCACAAAGATAAGTTCAGAGTTGCCAACTCTAAAAATTATATTCTGTGTTTCAAATTGTTTTTGATTTAACTTTCCTTTTATGTGAAAACAGTGATGCGTGAACTACACTGGAAGAGTTATGAAGTAATGCACAAAGGTGTGTGTGCGTGGCCGCCACTATTTGATCACCATATTGTGTAGTCATAACAACCACTTGTTTTGCACTGCAGTATAATGTTGTGGTTTACGGCCACAACTTCATCATCACACCAAACAAGACTTTACTTCCTTGAGATAAGATTCATTTCCACTTGTCAACGTGTTGATTAATGTGCAAATACGTGCTGATGGAAATCTGCTGTTGCTTTTAACGCATAAGGTCGGTTTTCGGTTAGCATGATTAGCACAACCTTGAACTTTTGTTGTATCCAAAACTGTGCTCTAAAAATCAGGAAATAGAGTGTAATTTGTAGTAAGAGGTGGTTTAAAAGGAAGGTGACACGAGAAATTAATGATTTAATCCCGCGAACCTTGAGTAATTGCTCGAAAGTATGTGATGCCGCCGCGCCGCACGCAAGGTTTTTGGTTTTCCAGTTCGCTGGAAGTTTTGAAGTTTGAATAACAAGGGTCAATGTGAAGCCATACATACGAGAGTGTTAAAATGCCAAGTCATAAGTAGGGTAGAAAATAAGTTTACTGTTTCCTTCAGAATGGCGTCCTCGATTTTGGTAGAAAAATAAGCAGTATGCACCACTTTAGTAAGTTGTAAAAGTTGTTAGGTTAGGTTAGTGCCTAATGCCTTAATATTGTTACTATTTCAACTCCAGGCCATGAACCGAACGGCGCGCTCGTGTTCCACGCGCGCCTCAAAGAGTCGTCAGCAAACATGAGGGGCCCGCAAGGGCCGATGCCAGCCAGGGCTGCGGGACTGTCCGAAAGAGATACCGCGGCCCTGGAACATAAAGGGCAAAAGAAGGAACATGGATGGTTTTTAGTCAGTAAAAGTCTGACACTCCCTTCCGCTCCACCCAGAGCGGGAAGAGTCATTTGATGATTAGCCATCCGAAAAAAAAAGGCCATGAACCGAACGTTCAAAATTTAACATTGCGCTTCTTTCTGTTGACATCACTTATTGATAGTGAAGACGGCCGTGAGCGTTCAAATTGCATAAAGTCAACTCCACACAGAACCAGGACAGGACTGGTATAATTCAGGGCGTTCAAGAATGGGTGAAATGCATTCCACGCGAGCCACTAATGTAGTGTACAATGGCGAGCATAACCCACAATTTGGTTTTCTTACAGCAAACCTTATTTTGACTGCGAGATTTGCAGAAGAGGGTATACTTAGGGTGCAATAACATTTACAAATTTATTAATTTTATAAACTAAACTACATACGAGTTCATTAACGTCCGTTTAAAAAACCTAACCTAACTTGGTAAAACCATGCCTTAATATTATTAAACTGCTAGAATCTCAATTTTTACATCCAACTCCGGGCCTGTAGAAGAAGTAAGAAGACAACACCTTTGCCAATTTATCCTGTTGAATTATTGTCAAAACTAGCACTTGCCTGCGACTTCCTCCGCAAATATGTGTGATAGTCCGGCTAGTATGCATGATATAAATATAATTTATATCCACGAATAACGTGTGTTTGTATCATTAAAAAAAAATTTTTGATAATTAGTTCCGAAGATTACCCACTACAAACAAACTTACAATAAAATTTTACCCCTTTACAATATTAGTATCTAGATGAAAGCAGAGATGCAGGTTAGTAAAAGAACCACCTCCTCCTCATCCATTTGTATCAATCCACAAACGGTCCTACCGCTGTCCGTTGAAGGAGACGAATGATCCGAATAATAATTAAACAAGACACCGCAATTAATTTGAAGATTTAATTGAAACAATAAATATCGAGTAATTGATTACTTCTCAACAATGTCTTTCAGCTTGCTAACGAGTCATTGACGGATTGTCTGGATGTTTTAGAGAATTTTAGTACCATTTAAAATTAAACCCTTACCTAAACAATTTTTTTCATATAATTATTAAAATATCGGAATCGATTTTCATAGCACCATTGGAAACAATAAAGTCCAGCCACAGTGACGGAGTTAGAGTTGAAAGAATTTTTGACAACTAGCTGCGCCCGCGGTGACCCGCGGTGAAAAAGTTTGCACACGTACAGACACCATGCAGGACATCAAGCTACTCGACAATCAAATTTCTTTGATAGATTTTCAATTTTATCGTTATAGCATTAGGTTCAAGGTTGTTGTTACTTACCTACCTATCTATCTACCCTAACTACCCTACCTACCTATCTACCTACCTACCCTACCTACTTCTTTTGGATTTTTAACACCTTGAATTTATGCTAGCCTAGTACATTTTTTTGGTCGCCAACGGGACGATTTAAGTCAAAATTCCGGAAAACCATATTTGAGTATCCCACGGGAACACTGCATTTTACCGGGATTCAAAGTAGCTTATGTGTTAATCCAGAATATAAGCTATCTCGATACCAAATTTCATCCAAACCCGTTGAGCCGTTTGAGCGTGAAGGAGTAACAAAGATACACACAAACAAACTTTCGCCTTTATAATAATATTATTGTGCTAAATGGGTTCTTAGTCATTAATTCACTTTAACTTTGTTTTACTTAAAGTCTTACCCATTTCAAATAGAACATACGAGTAGGAGTGCATTTTCTTTCTTCGCATTTCACTACCTTGTGTTAATAAATCTCGACAGATAGAAAATTCTCAATATATCCGAGACCGAGATCAGTTGCTAACACAAGAGCGATAATACCGTTGAAATATTTTCAAAAATTGATGGCCTTTAGTGAACCTATGTCTCCAAATATAGTAGCAAGTTTACTGAGGTGCCCACCTAACCTAACCCATAGGAGTATGTAAGGATCTTAAGATATGATATTCTGAGGTTTGTGCCCCCCTAACCCAATGCCCGCCGCGTATGCTGACACTCAAATTAGTCAACACGAGCATAATATAATAATCAGCATTATAATGTCCCCACGGCTGGTATACAAGCCTCCTCCTTAAGAGAGAGAGCCACTCGTATAATCCACAATTTGGACCCAGTGAGTTTATGACCCAGGTTGTAGATGTCTTTCGATCCTGCTGGTTGTTTTGTCCAGTGTTATTCCCGCCATCTTCAAAAAGGCTGCCTTAACCGTTGGATGGATGTATAAAAATATCTCAATTTACGACCAGCTTCATGTAACTCGATTAAAGTTTTACTTTAGGGCTTCGTCAGATAAACAGGCAAGGCAAGGTTTTACGACGAAACTTGGGGATAATATCGTAAATAAAATATGATTATGTCCTTCTGAACGTTGTGTGGACAACCCTAAGTAGACAAAGGCATGTGGACCAGGAAAACATGGTACATAGTAGTAACTATACATACGGTACCATTTCTTTTCCGAACTTTACAACTTTTAACACATAACTTATGAACATTGACCACAATGTCATCTCTAAACAATTCATCCATTCTCTTATACTGAATAACCATTGTGTAATTTACGTAACACTGACAACAAATGCTTTCAAATACATTCACTGACATAGTACAACGTGCAGCCAGAACCGTTCAGCTTATTTGAACCTTGTCTAATATTATAATATAGATTCTTAAATGTCAACAATCAAGTACAATCGACCTAAACATTCTGGAGTTTTTGCAAAATAAAATTTTATTACCAAAACGTTTCATAGTTTTCAATAATCCGGTTTTTGGAAAAAGTATGATTAGGTATTCCACGTTCCTGTGACTTATATCTCTATAAATCCCTGCGATGTGTCAGGGATTTATCAGAAAATTCTTGTTTACTATGGCACTGCAGCTGCCATGAATTTGACGCTGTGTGCGCAATCATGATGAACGACGCTCATAATATTGCCAAAGCGCGTCCATCATATACAGAAATGAGGGCGCAATTCAAAGAATTCTTTCGGAAAGATTTAGATTTACCAACCACTGATAATTTTGTTCCAAAACAACTTGTATAATCTCTCTATCCAAATTACTTTATCTTCTTCTATTCAATTTCGTTTATTTTGTTTTGTTAAAGGCTGAGATTTTCCTCCATTATGCATTCTCATTATTTTGTTTTAAATCTATATTGGGTTAAATTTCATCATACTGTAACTGTACATCAAATAAAGTATTCTTTGATATAATAACTGAGACCAGTGACCCATACATTGGTTTGAAAATGCAACACATTTTTGCAACTGTACATTTTCTTGTAAAAAGTTTTTCATTCATTTTGTGTTCCCATTTTACAATGGAACACGTAACCATGAAACTCGTTCAATATTCAACTAACCGCCATACGTGTGTACATGTACATGTTTTCATTAGGATTACACTCGGCAATCCTCTACGTGGAGTATTAAAGAGGCTTTTCCGCGGAAGGTAGACAAGAGCATATATTTTTGTACTGAATAAAAAATAATTACAAAAAGCCTGTAGCTATGTGGTTTTCGCATTAATACTACATACTTAACCAGTTTATCATATTATTCTACCTTGAATGGAACTATCTCAAGGTATAATAAAGTATTATATTATATATTATCAACCAAGGGTTTCAAATGCTGCGAATAAAACACCGCACTATTTACTGCCCCTAACTCAGCTCACAGTTTCTTAAAACACCGTTAAACCTCCGTAACCTAAATACACACCACATTATGGTTTGAGAGCTAAAAATCGGAATTAAAAACAGCGGGGCCCGTGCCCACTGCCCACCCTTTGTTCGCAAATGCTCGGTTATGCGTTATTTACGACCGCTGTTAACTACGGCACCTACTAAGGTAAACTAGTAGAATAGAGGTTAGACAAACTCGCATAATTCTTTCTGTTATACCTCTTATTCTACCTACCTACCCTTTTGCCAACTATTTTAGTTTAGCTCAATACCAGTTTTTTGCATGAAGTGACTAGGACTGGTTGACATTTGGCAACCCATACCAACTCACAAATTCTGAAAAGAAATTCTATCCTTAAATGATTTTAATGGGGAATGAAGTTCGTCGTAATAATGAGAAATCTCATCGTGCCCACGGCTACCTTATTATTTTTATAATATCAAATATGTTAAAAAATACATTTGCTTAGCAACAAAAAAACTTTTTCAGCAACAAAACTCTCTATTATAAATCCAACATTGACTGTACAAATTATTCCATATGTGACATTAAAATTTTTGACATACTTATTTAGCTTTTGCATGATAAATATATCCTTTTTCTTTTCTTGACACAATTCGCATGCTACCATATTTGTACGCGTCTTGGCATAACATAGCGCCCTAAGAACTTTAAGAACTGTATTTACTACCTATGTTACACAAATAAAATGATTTGATTTGAAAAATGAAAAGCAAACGAGTTAGTAAACATGGTAGCCCCCAAAACCTGTAACACACATTTCATGTTACTCGCTAAAAATGGCGGTACAGGCAATCATCGCCGTAGGTGCTATGTTATAAATAATAGCCTTTGTTACGACGGACAATGGTCAGTGTCGTCTTGCATTACGTGCTGAAGTGCAAACATGGCTGGAGTGTTGAGTTTAAACAGTCCGTGTAGGTTGGCTACGATATTTCACAGTAATGTAGGTGTCAAAGAATATTTACATTTTATTTTTTTTATTCTACATAAAAATCTTTAATTCACTAACAGATATCTCATAGCCTAAATCACTGGGACTAGTAGTCTGTTTGGTTTCATGGTCCAGTTTAATGTGTATTAAAAATACTTACAATTTATTGTAAAACAGTATTGCTGAAGAAGCACTTTAAATAAGGCTATATACATACATGCTTACACACTACACTAAAAACACGAAATAGAGTTTCATTTATAAGAAAGGTAAGACCAGTAGCATTTATAAAAACTCATTACCAGAAAGGGAATTACAGATTGTAAGGGAAACGCCCATTGTACACACGAATTAATAAAATATATATTCCACTTGCTTCCACTCACGGAATATATGAAATATCTTCAAAAATTAAAGCCTATGTGTTCTATTATTAAAATCTGTTCCTACATCCCACAAACCTTGGCGTATATTTAAATAGAAAGAAGTAAGATAAAATAAGATTATGTCCAAGTTTTGCAATGGTCAAACAGAATAATTATTGAAAGCACAGAGTAATTACCCGTGGTCTTTTTATCAAGTTTTGTGATGAACAAAACCAATTTCCTTATGCCTCTAATGTTAAAGTGCAGCTTTTATATTCCGAATATTACAATATTTGATGTTCAAGAACAGTTACACGCTTCGTTAAAACACACTGCACAGTTGCTTTGCCCACCCCTAATCTGCAATGCACACATTATTACCAGGACGCGTCGGACACTCGTTCACACGCTGGCTTCCCTTTGACACCCGAACCGTAACCCACGGATAGGTACTCGTTTCGGCTAACATAACTAACGGTTTAGAGAGGTGTTACATTGGGCGGTAAACCTATAGTAATATTATTATAATACCTGTGATTTCCAATTGCTGTTGGTTATATCAGCAATCAGTTTCATCAGAGGTTGGTCTGATGCCATTTCGAAAATGTAGGTAGATGATAAAAGATACCTCTACCTACGACACACAACAAAATGACAATGACTTACTTTAGGTTAGGTTTGCATGAGCAGGAGGTGTGAAAAGTTAGTTATTGAATTGTTTCGTCATATCATAAGTTGAACATTGAAACATTGAACTTTTCTTAACCAGAATTTGCTAAAGAAGATCCTATACCCAATCGTAACACACATGCATCAATCAATCATTAATAACACACACACCTACTCAGACTCACACATTCCGCACACTCCTCTCCCCTACACATACACACACACACATACACACACACACGCCACACCACACATACATGAATCATGCTACAATAATTTTGTATAATTCTAAACTTTTTCTTTCCTTTTTAATTATGTCTCAACATTGTAGATTGTAACCCACGGGAAGCTGCGAGGTAACCCCATCACAAGTATCCATATAACTTACCGGGGCTGCCTCAATTTTGTGCTGTAAAACAATTGTATGAGAAACAATAAAAACTTTTTTTTTTTTTTAAATTGCCGAAAGATTCATATTAATGTTGCTGAAAATCGTTATAAAAATACGAAACGCTTATAAGCGGTTGCCACTTATCTATGCGCTATGGTTGGCTATTCATCATCATCTGCCTCACCTTTTCCCTACTATGCTGGCGTCAGCTTCTAGTCTGACCGGATGCATTTGAATACTAGTGTTTTACATGGAGCGACTGCCTATCTGACCTCCACAACCCAGTTAGTACTGGGAAATGCGATACCCCTTGGTAAGGCTGGCCGCAGGAAAAAGCAGAAAATAAGCATACAAAATGCAATCACAGCTCGCCCCCTGCGCATCATAACCGTCATAATTCCAACAGCCACAGAACAAAAGGGAGGTACTCAAACTTGTCTTTGCCAAGTTACTCACGGTACATTTAACTCAGAGGCTTGTGCTTTCTCAGTTCTAATATGCAAGAACAATTGCAATGGCAATTTGGCTCAGAGCGGTTCTGCGAGGTCAATTATTAAAACCACTGCGTTTAATGATGCGACAGAAACAGTTGTCATGCATTCAATCTAGAACTTTTAAATTATAAAGTTAGGAATACTTTTTTGCAGTTAAACTATTTTGTAATGCATCTATTTGTTTCCCAAATAAAATAAATTAAATTATTAACAATTCTTGATTATTGTCACTCTACATTGACTTTTAATAAACTCACGCTAATTACCATGAAGGTAGACTTAAACTTCTTGACCACCTGCTAAAATCCTTATAAATACTCCTAATACCTCATCCATGTTCAGTCATGAACACCAATACGTATACACTTTCCTAAATTCAAAAGCAATTTTCGCGAAAAATAACGATCGCAACTTGGAAATAGGATCTTTTTCATAAAAAAATGATGAAACAGTAGGACAGAAACACTTTTTTAAGTTATTACGTATTTATGTGACTGTCCATACATCTTTCTGAATTTTTAAAAGAACATCATCAATAAGGTAATGCTTCTAGGGCATTTCTTCTCTTGGTTTTATTTGGCATCTACCTTCTACATGCCTTTTGTTGGATGCTTTTCATTCAACATCTAACATAACCAAACTATCTTAGAACACTCCATCTACAAAAGTTTAGTACTAAAGCAAGGTATCGACACAAGAAAACTATACCTATTTCTGTATTTATAAAATCCTCCCTATGTAAACAATCGAAGTAAGAGTACGTGCAATGATCTCCTACTTGAGATCAAATGTGATTACAATGTGCATGCAGCGGTAGGCAATATCTTGATGTGACTAATAATAAAGTTTATTTGGAACAACTTAAGTTAAAGTAGAGTAACAAGTACTATCAAACAAAGTGTTTGCGATGGCTATTTGGTATACAAGCTACTAGCTTGCAGTACAGCTACTGAGTCGGCAAGTCTTTTTACATCATTTTTGCATAAAATCAAATTTTATTACCACGTGCTTTCAAACTTAGACATACTCGTATCCTTGTTCCTGTTTCTGTTTTGCACTTGTAGTTTGACAGCTGTATTTCTGTCACGTTGTTAAGAATACGCTTAAACAAAGTTGGTACTAGTAACATTTATAGATCTCGGCCGTAAAATTCCTCAACCGTTAAAATTTTAAACATTAATAACGTAGAAGAAAGTAAATATTTCTACCTGTATACCAAACCCCTTGTTCGACTGTAACTAGGTATAACCTAAATACCTGAGGATGAAATATCAATTTTAATATCTAGACCGTAGGAATCCCCTGGTGAAACTGATTTGATTTCAAATAGATATCTTCAGTAATATCCGAATTTATCTCCGCCAGAAAGCTAGGATTTATTTGAACAACCAGAGGGCCCAGAGATGATGTAAAATTAAGAAATAGATAAGAAAGAGGTGTATTTTTTTTTCCTAAATGAAATCATCAAATGATAGAGTGTCAGTCTTGTACTGACTAAAACCCATGTTCCTTCTTAGCCCTTTGTGTTCCAGGGCTGCGGTATCTCTTTGGAACAGTCCCGCAGCCCCGGAAGGCAGCGGCCCTTGCGGACCCCTTCCTGTGCTGACATCTCTTTGATGCGCGCGTGGAAAACGAACGCGCCGTCGACACGGCCTGTCGTCATAAGATGGAAGAACGGTGAGCTAGCCCATTACTCACCATCTACAGGCCCGCAAGACTGACGTGTGAACAACTTCTGTCAAACTTATTGAAATACGATACACTTCGAAAGCGATTGCCACAATATGTCTACATCGTTCAGGGCCTGGATGGTAAGTAAATGGTGCCAGTACATCTGACCTGACTGATGGCAATTTGGTATAGGGACTTCGATAAGGAGCTTAAATTGAGCGAGCTGGATAGCGGAGACCAAAACCGACATTTAACCGACAATTTTCTTACGTTTTTTGCAATTTCGCAGGTCAGTCTCGGGTAGTTTGTTGATTAGAATATGATTCACGACCGTAAAATATATGGCTTTACTGAGTTAAAATCATCAATAAAACTTTCTATTGATTGACTTTTTGAAATAGACAAACTCAACTTTTTAGGAGTAGAAAATTTGATTTTGAAGACGGTAAAGGTGATGTCCTTAGCTTAGGAAAAGGAACCAAAAATGCTGTGAGCCTGGCACTAGAGACTGCATTAGGGTGATATTGTTTTAGTTTACAACATACATTATGAAGTTGCAATATGTGCTTGTTTCCCAAGAAGTCTTGTCTTGTCAAAAATATGTTTTTTAAGAATCGTATGAGTGTGTTACGTGACTTAGAAAAGTGTAACACCAAATAACACGCCCCCGTAGGTTCACTAATACGAAACACTTGACAACGAATGCACGCTAACACGAAAAACTTAACGCCGCAGCCATGCGATCTCGAATAACTAAACATCAAAAAGTCATCTTAAAAGATCTTTATTAAATAAAAAAAAATATCATATTATGGTTTCGTTGCCACTAGTCAGAATTATACATAATTAACGTTATTACAGACAAATTGTTCACTATTTTGGTCACCTTTCTGATAAGATTTCATAAATCTTTGTAGGTCTATAATTATTTAACTAATTAGTCTTTGCAACTCGTTTTATATTAGGTGAAAACACTAAACGAAGATAGTAGACATAACATATTCGTTTATTTATACTTCAATATAACAAGGGGATAAATCACTGATTTCATGGAATTGTTGTTATAATACCAGATTATCGAGATAATAAAAAATATGCAAACCATTCACGTGAATTTCGAAACTAGAGATCACTCTTCCGTTCATTAAATAATACATACTCGTATATGTTGAATACGTATGATTGCTTGTTTCTTGTTATTCCGGTGCAGATTAAATGACTAGCTCTGCCTTAGGGCTCGTTTACGGAGACGCAGCGCGTTGTGCGGCAAACATATGGCGATGTATGAGAGCGTTTAAAAATGCAGCTTGAAATGCAGCGTTGCCCGCAGATGACACCGCCGCATCGCACGCGGTGTTGAACGCGGCGGTGCACGCGGCGATTGCCACACCAAATAGAACTTAATAGTATGATTATATGTTCGATTTGAATCGAATCTGAGATCGATTTTTTAAATAAATCGACAAGCCTATCGTGCGGGGTATTCCTTCCCTCTTCCTGCAACGCCGAACGCGCCGCATCTTCGAAAACAACATCGTACATTGTCATATGTTTGTGTTTGGGCGTGTGATAGATAACGCGCGAAAAATCGCGCAACGCACCGCCCGACGCGCAGCGTCTCCGTAAATGTGCAAACGTGGTGTTGTTCCACAAACCTGAGCTGTGGGTGGCCTGTCGTCAATACAAAAACTGATGGTCATTACTAAAGCTGCCGCCGAATTGGTGGCCAAATTCTGCCATCGTTAATTTAACTTAAATGGTGATATGATAACTCATACGAAAAAGCAAAATTCACCTCTCTTTAACACCTGAGCAAATTTTTCATAAAATAAAGCGGCAAGTTCTCTATAGTAAAATGTCAGTAGAAAGCGAAAATGTAATTGGTAAAAAATCTAGTGAACCTGGCACCCTGCCCACCTCACTTCCGTCTGACTGGCTTGCTGATATTCATTCTAGTCGGAACAGAGGCAGCCTGATTAAACGCGGCTAGTCAGCTCACCGCTAGACGAGTTTGAAAGTAGCCTTCCTGTAGCTACGGGGTGACGATGTTTTATTATAGAGGGTCAATATATCAAATAGGATAAAATGTTCATGTATGTGTGTGTAGATTTCTCGTTGTCAAACGTGTGTCACCATTGTAGCTCATGGGTTCGGACCCAGACAAGCACTGTAGTTCGTGTAAAGCGCTGGTCACACTCGATAACATCTAAAAGTACTACGTAAATATTAGGAGTGGTTGTTTAGCGTACATGAAATTCTATCTAGAATAATATGGGCTTGGTTAGACGAAATGCTAACATGAAGTTGAAACTGAAAGGACACACATGAAGTTGAAGGGACTTCTTGCGCAGGGTAGACGAGACATCGACGCACGGTTACCACGTGATCAGTATATCATTCCACATAGACATTTTTCATGTTAATTTAAAAAATATCTTCAGTTTCCTACAAAAGTGCAAATAAAAAGGAACAGCTGATTCTTTTTGTGGTAAACCACCCAGTGAGATGATGTAGATCCACCGTGTATGTATACAGGGTTATTTGTAAAACACCAGAAACCTCTTAAGAGGTCATTGTACTCATCACTATGAACAACTTTTACTATGGGACCAAACATGAAATTGCGAAAAAAAAATCAGCTGTTTCCTACATTTATGATCGACTAGCTGTGCCCGCGACTTCGTTCGCGTGGATGTCGGAACTTAACAATGTATT
This sequence comes from Eurois occulta, assembly GCA_950022335.1. NCBI lineage: Eukaryota > Metazoa > Arthropoda > Insecta > Lepidoptera > Noctuidae > Eurois > Eurois occulta. The sequence goes on along the minus strand of OX465477.1, from coordinate 29,174,450 downwards.
TTTGTGCGAAGCGCTGTTGGAGGATTCCGATACAAATCATTTTTTTTTATTTATGCTAGTGCTTCTTTATAAACAACATTAGCTGTGGAACCATCTGGAGCGTACACAAAAAGGTTATTGGGGTTGTTTACGCGAGAAAGAGCTACGTATAGTTGACCATGGGAAAAGCATCCAATACTTAGGTCCACCCCCGCAACGGATAATGTCTGGCCCTGAGCTTTATTAATGGCATAACAGAGACTGACTGGGAATTGCACTCGTTTGAAAGAGAAAGGAAAGTTGTTAGGAATTATAGGTATTCTTGGAATAAAACAATATCACCAGCGCCGCAACCGGTTAATATTTCAGCTTCGATTATGTTTTGCTGCAGATTTGTGACTTTGAGCCGTGCCGTTACAAAGTTTGGAGGACATAAATTTCTGAGGAGAATTATTGGTACACCGATTTTTAAAACTATTTTGTGGGCTGGAAGTCCGGGTGTGTTGAGGGAATCCAAAAATTCTACCGGGTAGTGCGTGGCGTCATCTTCTTCCATAACTGTATTTATAGAGGTGTATTTTCTACTATTCCCGGACACATGAATCAATATTTTTAAATTAATTGCCGCAGCTTGGACATTGCGAGGAGTCAAAATAGCTCGCTGACATAGCCAAGAACCGGCTTGATTTCCCATGTTTGTGGAATCTCCGTACACAGAAGAAATTAGCTCCTGTTGTGATGTAACGCAAGAACAGAGATTATCAACCAAAATAACTTTGCCATCTTCTTGTACGGGGTATGTGCCATCGCCTATTTGTAACAAAAAATTGGGAAAGTCCTGTGCATTTTCGCAGCCTCGCAACTGTGCACGCATATGTACACTCAGGTGTGTAGATGATATATTGCACCATAAAACAGAACACATCAGACTCATCAGACATCAGACAGGCAGCAATTTCTTCGGCTCTCGTTCCTCGGGGTACTATCGGGAATGTCTGCCGAAAATCACCGCAGAATGCCTCCCATCGGCCGGTCATTTTGCCTTATGTCCTGTAAAGTTCTATTCACTGCTTCTACAGCTTCGCGGTTTGCCATAGTGCACTTGTCCTAAAAAATTAAAACACCATCGCATAAAACCCTTGCTTTATCGCTATTTCGCGATATGTTGCAAACCGGGCTTTCCGTGCGGTCTAAGTCGATAGGAATTATAAATGTTGTGTCTGCCGTTTTTCCTCCAGGCAATAATGTGGCTGCTATCCATGAAGAGGCGACAGCAAGGGAAATTTTATTTTGGTTCTGTAGCGGCACTACAAAAAGTACTTCAGCAACATAGAACAAAAAGTACTACAGCCCCATCTATGACGCAGAGGATAAACTAAAAATCGAAATATAATATCTAAATTCTGCATCGCGCAAGTAAAGTTATTCGCGACTTAAGACTATACAGAAGAACCCAACAACAACTGTTGGGCAGTAGCCCACCAGACATAATACCCGTCTGATCGGAGGATCCTCCCTTTTCAATGGTGGTTGAAGAGCTTTACACCCTGTTCTCCGTACCCCCAACTTGGTGACCCCGAAATGGACGTCAGCGCAGCCTTCGAGCAACGTGACGTCATCAACATCACTTCCTCGAGCTTCCTCAAACTTCCTCAAGTATTCGAGCAGCGAGTTATATAGCTAGCCAGCTTCAAAATGGGTATTCCTGACCACCAGCATGCAGCGGAAGCACATTCCTGGTCAGCACCCTCAGCCTCATCAAGCTACCTTGGCACTGCACTTTCGGCCGGTTGAGAGCTGTACCTCCCGGTCGATGCGAGCAGTCAGCCACATCGTGGCGCTGTACCACGTCCGACGCAACGGAGCACATGCAGCGCCGACCCCGACTCAAGGGGTTCGCACTACCGCCGCAGACAGTTCCGACTCACCGTGAACAATGCGGCAACGACTTTCCACTGGCCTGGCAATCAACGACTCATTCTACTACCGACCCTAGTCTGGGGGGAGTGCTGTAGCGGCACTACAAAAAGTACTACAGCGCCATCTATGACGCAGAGGATAAACTAAAAATCTAAATATATCTAAATTCTGCATCGCGCAAGTAAAGTATTCGCGACTTAAGACTATATAGAAAAACCCGACAACAACTGTAGGGCAGGTAGCCCACCAGGCATAACACCCGTCTGGTCGGAGGATCCCCCCTTTTCAATGGGGGTTGAAGAGCTTTACACTCTGTTCTTCATACTCCCAAAGTTCCTTATTCGAGCCAAAATAACTTTGGTTAGGAAAGTTTTACCTGTTCCGCCCGGTGCGTCTAAAAACAGGATTTCACCCGAGGCGTTTTCTACACTGCAGCATACCCTATCAAACGTCTGGCGCTGTTCCTCTGTCTTTCTACTAATTTCTGATACGTACTCTCTGTTTATACGTCCCCCTTCGACTGTCGGTGTGGGCAAACCGTATTGACTGATCGGGTTCCCTGGTATACTTATAACTATCTCTTTAATAGCCAATAAGGACCTGTTGTGACAAATTTCACGTACCCTATAGGTCAGGAATTTCTCCATCAGTATTTAGTTTAACATGCCTCAATCAGAAAATAACGTCACACGCACAATGCCATCTATCGAATATCTATATTCAATGCTGCACGCAGTTGATGTCTTGATATAGTCCAGTCTGAGTTCGATAGATGGCGCTGTTTTAATATTTTATTTCGGAAACACTATTATAATTTTATTAATTTACATTTTTCTTTCTTTTCATTTATAAGGTGTGAACTGATTACGATGAAACAAAAAACTTAATGTTCAATTACTTCAATTTACGCACATATTGTTGTGTATAAAAGTTACGGGAAGTTGTGAGACCAACTGCACATAACCCTAATTTTACTTCTGTAACACTTTAAATTCAAATATCTTTTGATAGACTGAACCGATTGCAATGCAACAAAAACTAAATGTTACTCCAAGTTACACTCAATCGTTGTGTGTAAAAGTTATCTACATTGCTTTTGTACATTTTACGTGATGCCCGAACAAATACACAGACAAACAGACAAACAGACAAACAGACAAACAGACAAACAGACAAAAATTCTAAAAATGCTGGAAATGGGTTCTATTGGTTGTCCTTTAACACCCTGGCTATTTTTTTTGGATTTTTTTTCGATGTACAAAAACGACTTTTCTACAGTTTTATTATATGTATAGATTAACTCGTCAAAATGTAGGGAACAGCTGATTTTTTTTTCGCGATTTCAGGTTTGGTCCCATAGTAAAAGTTGTTCATAGTGATGAGAACAATGACCTCATAAGAGGTTTCTGGTGTTTAACAAATAACCCTGTATAATTATGTCGACGTACAATGTCCTTCGTCGTATATATTATATGATCCATTTTATTAGGTCCAACTGACCAGATGACCCCGAATTCCAACGTTTAGGAGATTTAATCCGGAGATCTAGGTCTGTCCGGCCAGCCGACATGCAGAAGCGGTTCGATTAGAAATGTGACCCAATACCAATCCTATACGCAACTGCAGAGAGATAGTATTCTGTTGTTTATCTGATTAGACTTGTGTCCATAACATAATATTTCACCAGCAATAAGCGCAGGTTTGTTACGAAGAGCGAAATTAAGTTTTACTTTTCATTCCGATTAGTTTTATTTATTGTTCAAGGAGGGACTATCTGTCTCCCAGAACCCAGTCACTGGGTTGGTGAGCACCCCTTGGTATGCAGTTTAGGTGTCATAATGCTGGCTTCTGTGTACGTGGAGTCGTGCTTACCGACACACGGATAGATCTCGGTATGAAATGTTCACCCATTAGAGGACCACGCTCGACAAACGTTGCTATACATTGAGATCCACCCGTGAATGTTATTACTTAGCCAAGAGCTCCTTTAATTCAGTCATTATAAACTCGAAAATATTTACTCTTGAAGATGGCCCCGGTAACCTACACAATATAATGGCTGCCAGGCAGACAGTGACCACAGTACAATACTGAAAAGATACCTCCGCTGCCCGTCCTCATAAAATAATCCTCTTCACGCCTTTGACATCGACGTGAATAAATAGAGCTCCTACCCAAAACTGATACCCTAGTCCTCTCATTTTTAATAACTGACATAACACCCGAAGTATAATGCTCTTGTGAACATAACGAGCCTTTTTAAAAGTCACTTAAGAGCCTTATTTTGTCAGTAACGTGAAACCTTTTTTGTTTAAAAAAAACGGAATTTTCTAAACTGAATGTGATGTTATGAATATTTCATGAAATACTTTGCTTAGTGTGCGTTTGTTGGGCGTATTCTAATTGTAAGCGGCCCAAAATGTAGCGGGAATGTTTTATGAGAGGATGTTGGCGTAGCGTTCGCCCGAGGAAGTATTATCATCAAGCTTGTTACTATTACAGAGCAAAAGAGCCATTTTATCAGCGATAACGATGATGGAAATGCCAAAGATGAAATGATGGATGACAGCTTCCGAACAGCTTATGACAGCTTGTCGAGAGTAGTTGTAGAAATACGGAACGCTTTAAAGGCCAGGGAGGTGATTGCTACTTGTCTAGGCCCCCAGGCAGTCAGCAGCTCGAATTTGTAGGGGCGAGGGAGGAAAGTACATCGACTACCCATTACAAAATATTGATATTATTTAATGCAGTTTTATGTAGGTAGTTCAATAAAATTATGCAAAACAATAGGTATCCAGCAACGTCCGTAAGATATTTTTTCAGGTTGGTATGCCACTTTATAGAATTTTAGACAGTGTGACATAAAAAAACCATTTTTGTGTAGAAGAATCATTCAAGATGTTGATCTAACTTGTTTTGGAACAAGGTATATCACCCTAAGCCTAAGTTTTTTAATGTACCTAGTTGAATGCAAAATGGGCCAAACGAAATAGCTTATTGTTTTAGTTTAATGCAAAATAGGTCAAACGACAAAACCACAACCATTAATCCATTAACCAACTCAATCGACTCACGTTATAAAAGTTCGAAAAATCAAATTAGCTTAAGTCACGGAGTCCTCAAATTTGTCTAATTTGAGATCAATGAGCTTAGAAATGAGGCCTGTTTTACTGTGGGTGCTAAGCGCCAAAAAAGTAGTCAAACAAAATTGAAACCTGACTCAAACGACGGAGAAAAATTTGCTGATTCCGAATATGTATATAACTCAATATCGCAAAAAATGTCGCTTAGAACAATTAGCCTTTCAACCGTCGATATAATTATTAGCCTAGACAACTGAAGTACCTACGTAAAAAAAACGAATAAGTATTCCAGAATATTGTAGAAAAGAATATTCGTTCTTTTACCTTCACATTTAATACGAGGAGCTTAAAGATTGTTATTTCCTATTGTTCCAAATGCGATTACCTAACTATCTATCTGTTTAGAGGGTAGCTTCTACGTCATAGGACTTACACTATGTAATTTTTTCTTGATTTTTAAAAAAATGGGAACTCAAAATAAATGAGGATAAGACTGAAGATAAGACTGATATTTTTCTCCCGTGCTATGCCAACCCCCAATAACTTTAAAAATAACAGGTCATTGTTAGTTTCCAAGTTTTCCAAGGTACTCTTTGGAAAACTAGAGTTAACTAAAATTGATAGCCGCTTAAATTGATCCTAACATAATGCTGTCTAACGTCTGGAGGGCGCCCAAGACCGTGGTGCTTTATTTACCCTATAATGAACCGCAAAAGCAAATTAAGTAGCAGTACTTAACCGAAAATGTATACTACACTTGTCCGTCCGTATATAACGTACGCCTGTCTTGTTTGGAGTAGCACATAACACAACGTCCACAAAATGAAGGGGTTTAAATCCTATCCTAACTAGTAGGTATTATTATTGCGGAAGGAAGTTTGTTTGTTACCTTTTCACGCCTAAACCACTGAACAGATCTTCCTGAAATTTTGAAAAGACCTTGTCAGGTGTACAGAAACGGACACGAGTACGTTTCATCCCGAAAAAATAAGTACGGTTCCCGAGGAAAACTACAATAACGTTCTTATGATAATAAATGGCGCCACGTATCTTTCAATTCATGATTGAATTATATTATTATAGAAACTTTAGTCTTTAACTTTTGAGTTTAATTGTCAAATTCTAAATTAAAGCAAGCATAGCCACGGGCAAAAGCTAGTACCCTATAAAACTAAGCTTATCTCATCTCGGATAACAGACTCAGCTGCACACTTTAGTTTCGCTTTCACTTTCAGCGCATCGCTCTATGTAGTTCAAAAGAAATCTTAAGAGATTACATACATTAATTAAACTTGCTTTGCTATTTAATCATGTAATTAAAATGTTATAATAAAAACAAAATTTAAACTACTAACCCCTTGATTTCAAATCGATGTTCATCAACTTTAGACAATTTACCAAATACGCTTTTTTGTTTTAACGCACTCGACTTCAGTTCAGATATGGTCTTTCTTTCTCTGGTCTTAAGTGAAATAATAACAGCCAAAACTAAACACAATTAATTTACAAAAACATCTTTTTATTGAATTAGTAACACAATGTTTGCGACCGTATTTGTTTAAGTTGACACTTAACGGCGCTTCGATACGTGCGGAATTGTGAATGTGGCGCATTGCTTTCGTAGTGACATTAAGAACGATTTTTATTATTGCCAAGATTATTATATAATTATCAAGATAATTTTGTTTAATTTTTTTTTATTCATTCTTTAATCAAAATATTAATTATTTACAAACTACAAAACTATAATAGAAATAAATATGTACAAGTATAAAAGGGTTACAGGGCATCCAAAAATTCGTCCGCATCGCTGTCAACAGGCTGGCAGCATTACCACGTTGGATGGCAATGCTGATTCTTTGGCCAAAAAAATAATTAATTCAACATTATCAATGGTAATTATCACTTCGAACCGTTTGAAAATGAAAAATGACTCTTTGTAAAAATATGTCAAACAGTATAATTATCACGCCTGTAATCCTCAAAGGGTAGATCAGAGGTCTGTGTCTATCTATATATAGTACACCCACATTTCGTCAGTTACCTTTTACAAAAACACACTTGTATTTGCAAAAAAAACAAATCACGAAGAAAAAATCATTCCAATCTCCATACGAATTAATCTGACATCTCAGTGTAAAGCGTAACGTTTTCTTAGGAGCCACAACAAATTTAATCAGCAGGAAAAGTAAGAGGAAATACAATTTCCTTTTCCGGTTCGGGCCAAGTGTATAGGCAAACAAGACGGCCGGCTATCCGGCTACCAGGCATTCAGAGTCCGCAGGAAATTAGTCTTTGTTTCTTTATTATACGCACCGCGTTTATGGGTTACTTCTTTAGGTATACCCGTGTTAGTTATAATGGTTATTTTCCTTTGGAGATTGGGTCAAGAGCATGTGAGGCTGGTATTCCTTACAGTAGATCGCGGGCCTGTGGACGGTGAGTAATGGGCTAGCTAGCCGTCCGACCGTCTTATGACGACAGGCTGTGTCGACGGCGCGTTCGTGTTCCACGCGCGCCTCAAAGAGAAGTCAGCAAACCGGAGGGCCGATGCCTGCACGGGCTGCGGGAGTGTACAAAACAGATACCGCGGCCTTAGAACACGAAGGGCAAAAGAAGAAACATGGATGCGTTTTAGTCAGTAAAAGTCTGATACTCCCTTCCGCTCCGCCCTGAACGGGAGGGGTCATTTGATGATTTCCCATCCCAAAAAAAAAAAAAAGTCCAATTGAAACTGAACTAATTTAACTAAAAATTTTAGAACTTAAGGGTATTTACCACGAAAAGCACGCATTTTTTTTTCATTATGCTATTTAACATAAAATAAGCTTGAAACGTCTGTTGGACATGTCGTCTCTAAAATCAACATAAAATAGGGCATTCCCAAAACGTGCCGAAAATACAGCAAAAACAAAATCTGAAACATGAATTTAAAATTACGAAAACACACCGAAGCAGGTCAAAGACACCACTTAGCGAAAGTAGCCGAACCAAAGCAGGTAGCTGTCACTGACATTTATGAAAACGCTACTTGACAACAAAGATCACGTCTTCAAAGTACCTTCAAAGAAGGTTCTCGTAGATCGTGATATGACTGTGTACTTTGGCTTCAGAACCCGTTCATTTGGACGGAGCATTAGCAAATACTGCAAGATATTAGTTTGTATAAGGCTGATTTTACCTCAAATGTTCCGATCTTAGCCAAAAGAAAAAGGCGGCATGACTTTCTATGTCATTTTGTAAAGTAGATTGAAAACTCACTGGCATGACTTGTGACTGCTGAATTTGTCTGAGAATGGGGTGGCGGAACTAGCAATCTCTAGACTAAAATTTTCCTTAATAAAGAATATTACTCAATAACCGGAGCACGTGGCTCCACTCATCGTGTTAATCCCGGCTTGTCGTTTGTCGATCTTTGAAAGTCGTAACAGGTAGTCAGTGGCCCGAAAGTCCGACAACCAGTCATACCAAAGGGTATTGTATTACCCAGTACTAACTGGGTTGTGAGGGTCAGAAAAGCAGTCGCTCCATATTATAGCACTAGTATTCAGCTGCATCCAGTAAGAATGGAAGCCGACCCCAACATAGTTGGGAGAAAGCTAGGCAGATGAAAACTCAATCAAACCTGCAAACCTGCTATCAGAATATTATGTTAGTTAGAACGATATTTGAAGCACGGAGGATTCTCAATATGTGAATCATTTCCATAAATGGACGTTCGATAGACCACATCAAGCTTAAATTAAATCACTTCAATGGAGTTTTATCCATCTATAAAATCTTCTGATTTAATATACAAAATTAATGAATAGTGGAAAGAAACGAATTTCCAAAAATGCGAAGAATGCAGATTAAACTCCCGGCCATCATTTGTCATTTCCTGAAAAAACAGTTCAGATTTTTCGTTTCCTGCATTAAATTTGGATAAAAGAATATTAATAGCATTGAGTTATATCGCACCGGGGACTCGAAATCGTGAAAAACTGCAACACTGACTGAAGAAACAATGTTTTTGAAACAGATTTTTTTTTACTTGATCTTTATAACCCGTTGTGGCACATACGACATAAAGTAATAAACGATGCTAATGCTGAAAATATTTATGTGATCCAGCTAATCACCATATAATTAGCTTCATACAATTTACAAAAATCACGATAATATTTACAGTAAATGTTCTAAACTTCTGACATAGATATTTTTCGTCAGATAAAAAACAACGTTGGAAATAGTATTAATTGAAATTGCCTATGCTGTGGAGTCTAGAAATATGCGCTGGATTTGTGGTCCCATACACCATGTATACCTGTCAACCCTGTATAAAGTTATGGCGTAATTATAACTTATATTATGTATGTTGATGGCAGCCGTAGAAGGCCTTCGATAATTAGCCGCGTACCCAGCCCCGGGCCCCACGTAACGAAACCTTGTTTATAAGGGTGCGCCGCCAACATCGTGATATTAGCTTTTCGTATTGTGCTGAAAAATATGCAGACGTGGCGTTACAATTATATTTTTAGCGGTTCTGTGTTGTGGCCGGTGTTTTTACTTTTTAAGTGGAATTAACTGTATCTACTATTTTTGTTTATCTAATCTCATCCTCGTAACTCTATTTTCTATTTTTATAATAGTCGTAGGAGGTGTGGACTCCTGAGAACATCATAAGTATTGGTACGAGTATTTACAGTAATTTGCCGTTGGCACAGCAATTGTTTTCTGAAAAATATTATTAGAAAATTAATTAAATATTATAATTATGAGAAAACTGTACATCGAAAATTATTAGCGGTCTGCTTTTTATGATCTATTTAATCTATTGATTTTTTTGACAATATCTAACTACGACTATCTATCTTATACCGCCGGAAGTAGCAGTACTATCTACCTAACTAAAGAAAATAATCGTTTTTAAATAGGTAGATAGTACTGCTGCAAAATTTCCAGCACATAAAAGGAAATGACACAACTTGACTTCCGTAATATATCGATGGCACAGCTTGCCAGAGAGGCCGCAGTGGCCGAAAGGTCGTAAGATCGGTGCCCGGCCCGAACCGGGGCCGACCCCAAAGCCTTGATAATTGACGGCCAACCGGAATATTAGCAATATGCATCACAAGTTAATATTACAGAACCCAACTAAATTATATAGATAGAAATTAAAAAGGGGGTTAATAAATAGAGTTAGCTGAAATTAAGATTCATAGGATTAAAAACATGGCTGACTAATAACAGCCATTCGGATCGATCTTTAGGTTAAGCCGTGCTAGCCTAGGTTGGTCCGACCACCCATTACGTACCGAGTTTCTTCCGTGCCTCTGAAAGCACGTTAAACCGTGATATTTGACAGTCGTTATTGGTAGTCAGTGGCCTGAAAGTCTGAAAACCAGTCTCACCTAAGGGTATCTTATAACCCAGTGCTAATTGGGTTGCGGATGTCAGATAAGCTCCATGTAAAATACTAGTATTGGAGACTGGAAGCCGACCCCAACATTGTTGGGAAAAAGCAGGCAGATGATGTGGATTAAAAACGCTTTTTGTGTTTACTAAAAAAAAAAAAAAGAACTCGAGCTTTCCATTATAGTATTTGTTTTCGTGCGCAAATGAATCAACAGTTTGATCTAAAAAACCGTATAACAGTCTCTAAAACAATGAAGGTCGATAAAACAATATTTTTAACGAAACGGCGGTTCCTGATGGTCGATTAATGAAAAAAAATTGGAAAACCTACACAATGCCTTAACAAAAATGGAGCTAAAAGAGTTGGTCGAAAACATTTTAATTGTACGGATAGAGTGGGTTTTTTTTATTTTGTTTCTGAATAATCTTCTATGCCCGGTTTGGGGTTCCTTGGCGAAACAAAGAACCTTTTTAATTACAACATGTCCGTTGGAGCGTGTGACATGTTTCACTGGGCGTCCGGGTTCATGTCCAAAAAGGTTCGTTTTTTTAAGCATCGTTACATAATGTGGTTATGTTTATGTTCCAAGTTACACCGTATTCTGTGTCTACTTTTCTCGCGGAGTAAATAGTTTGTATTAAAATGATAGTTAATGCACCTAAAACTATTATAAAAGTTGTGATTTTTTCGTGGAATTAAACAATACATCAACAATATGCAAAAACATGTTAAAGTTAAATGTGTATCAAAAGGACAATTACCAGTTATTTACAATTCCGACCACCATCGAGTTATTCATTATTCTATTATTCATTTATGGACTATTCTAGTTATCATTGAATTGTTAGGCTTGTTATTGTATTTTGTTCGGGGTAGTGAACCTACGAGCTGGTATACGGACAAGCTATTTATTTTCAGCTATATTTTGTGGTCACGCGGTGGGTTCCAGAAGACGGGCGTGGCCGTCGTCGCCGAGGGAGACCTGCAAAACGCTGACGTGACGACATGGAGGCGTTTATGAGAGATTAGCTAGAGAAACGCATGGAAAGAAGAGTGGAAGGTTTTTGGAGAGACCGATGCCCAGCAGAGGCACAACAAAAGAAAAAAAACCCTTTATCATCAATTGCCTGCAAACGTCCACAACTGTTGGTTATCTTTTATGTAAATCTCTTAGCATTGTGAGTATGTCATCACGTGTGACAATCGAATAGATGAGGAAAATAAACGAATATTTCGACTCCTTGGCTAAGAAAACACACTGGCACGTTTAATAGAGCGGTTTACCAAAGACACTTCCCTTACTCATGAAAAATAATGGAACTTACCTAGCATAATATACAGATAAAATGTAAGGGACGAACTGTTTTTGTGAATTCGGGGCAAATTATTCTAGATCTACTAGTGCGGAAATATTTAGTCGGTTATTAAAAATAACTCAATGCTGAAATAATGGCAATGCTTTGCTAGTTTTGTCCCTTAGACCGCCGTGTATAGCAGGCTAGGTGCCATATCCATAGCTGTATTGTGTAGGCAACTGCTCCGTAAAGATTTTAGTTACTAGTTATAGCTGCTAGATTTTAATCGAAGTGTATTTATCATTCAATTTCAATGTGTATCCGTTCAGAGGAATGATGGTCGAATGTTCTTTGCAAGCATAATATACCGTTTTAATCAGGAGCCAGCATTTCATCACAACTTGCAGGATTATAAATTTTACACGATTTGAAGCTTCATTGCCGTAACCGCTCGGCCACGAGCTACTCGCTCAAGCGGCACGCGTGGTGTGGTAGTGAGTGCGGAGAAAACAAAAAATGAAAGAAACTCCTTTGAGCATGCGACGAAACATGAAACAAGACGAAGAGAACACACGTGAAGTACGCGCGCGTAGCATCACCTGAGGTCGCGAACGAAGCGTAGGAGTTACAAGGCACGGAACCCAATTATAAACCGTGGTGCAGACAGTGTGCCACGCATGATGTGTGGTTATCTTTCTTTCAGTGTTGTTCTACAGTACAACCTTTATTCTTATATACCATGAAGTTTATGTCCGAGTTAAAGTAACCGCGGAACTCGCGGAAGAACTATAAATCTGACCGTATTTATTTTCTGAGTAAATGTATTTACAGCTGACAGCAGCTGTACTTAATTTTTTTTATTTTTCTGCATCCGGGCGATCTTCAATATGATCAGTGTAGGTTGTGATAAAAATAAAGGCTGTTGGTTGGGTTGGCTTCACAAACTTAATTGAGAATCGTGGATTCTCTTTGATAACATTGTTTCTTTTATTTAGTTTGTTTGGATTAATCCTTATTCTATTATTTAAGCTGCAATGGATAACACAAATAGTGAAGGAACTTGTGTATAAAGCTGCTGGGGGCACAGGTAACTGATGAAATGAAAAATAGAGGAGATTTTTATTATGGGTCAGTTTTTCTGAAAAACTTTTATGTCTTTAAATTAGCGGCCTGAAGTAGCGCTGCAGGGGCTCCACTGTGCTAGCCGTACAACTTCTAATTTTCATACAATATCCCGTCAAACAGTATTGATTACTTACAGTGATATTCTGTAAACATACGATTTATGATTATAGTAGAATAGTAGTAGGTAGGTAGGTAGTTATTATGATTTTACTATATTTTATTTTTATTTTGTGTTTGACAATGTTGTTTTTCTGGGTTTATTTTTATACGAAGTGAAACCGTACGTTGTAAAGAGTAACCGTGGAGTATCTTGCCGGTTCCCTCCTTTTTTTTTTTTTTTTTTTTTGGGGGGTGGGAAATCATCAAATGACTCCTCCCGCTCTGGGCGGAGCGGAAGGGAGTGTCAGACTCTTACTGACTAAAAACCACCCATGTTCCTTCATTGGCCCTTTATGTTCCAGGGCTGCGGTATCTCTTTCGAACAGTCTCGCAGCCCTGGCAGGCACCGGCCCTTGCGGGCCCCTCCCGTTTGCTGACATCTCTTTGAGGCGCGCGTGGAACACGAACGCGCCGTCGACACGGCCTGCCCGTCGTCATACGACGGACGGACGGCGAGCTAGCCCATTACTCGCCGTCCACAGGCCCGCGCCTACGGTGGCCGAGAGCCATCACGGCGTGGCCCCCGACGCCCGGTGCTTCTCCCGCGGCGGCTGGGACGTGAGGAGGTTCTCTCCCTCTCACGTTCCGCCGCCTCCTTCGCTAGCATGACTGCTTCGCAGAAGGAGGCGACGGCTTCCCATTCCCTCTCGCCCCGGACCATGGCTTGAACCAGGGCCGGACGCGAGAGGTCGCCGCCGCCAATCGCCGCTACGAGGACACGGCGGTGCTCCGCCCAAGCAGAGCAGACCTCCACGGTGTGCTCCACCGTGTCCTCCGGTCGATCCTCGCAATTGTAGCACCCGGGCGTTTCCTCCCGCCCGATTCGGTGCAGGTACCTCCCGAAGCACCCGTGTCCGGTGAGGACCTGCGTCAGGCGGAAGGTGAGGGCGCCGTGGCGCCTCCCTAGCCACTCCTCAAAGAGGGGACTTACCGCCACTATCGTGGCGTGCCCTTGGCGGTTCCCTCCTCAGAAAACGATTAATTGAAACTGCACCTAGCTTCTGATGTCTCAGTGTTATGTGAAATATAATATTTTTAATTTTCACCTACATAATAAATAATATGTTATTTTTGTAGTAACTACTAAATTTAGAGCTAAAGTTGTGAGAATGATTGTTACTCTTCTACGCAAAAACTACCTAACATATTTTAACATAAAACACACATAACACAACACATACATACAACACATAACATACAACAACACACACATAACAACACAACACATACCACACAACACATAACATATAACATTATAACATATAATTTTTTTCTGGATTAACACAAGATACGGTTTTATACCGTGGGCCATTTATCGAATTCCACCTGGGCGAAGCCGCGGGTATAACCTGTATAACGTCTAGTAAAAGTGCAATTGTGCAAATTTTCTATTCATCTCTTTGACAAGCGCTATACGACAGGTTGTGCACCTTTCTATAAATAGTCAAGAACTTTTTCAAAGGCAGGTTATTAGGGTAGGTACAGTCGTCAGATATAGCAATACTGGTATCGTGAGCTGGCTGAACCTAGAACGGAGGTTCACCAGAAAAAGCAGGACAGCTTATAGTGAGTAGGGATACGAGGAACAGGATGTAAGGTTCCTCATACTCGATAGAAAAGGCTTGCGATTAGACAGGTGTTGGGTCTGATGGGCTGCTGCTGAACGGCTGTCATCGGGTTTCTGTCTAAATATTAATCGCGCTGATAACTCTGCTTGCAAGCTGTAGGATTTACGTGACGTCAGGTCGATTGCTTAGTTCGTGCGTGACGTCACATACAGGGTGTAAAAGCACTCTTAACGAAGCCAAGAGCACTTGTTCTTCTCGTTATTGCGTTTTTGTCGGTTTTGGACGAAATCTATCCAAGATTTCGTCCAAAACCTCCTTCAACGGAAATATAATTGAAGGTTCCTCAAATTATTCTAAAGTTTTTAATTTCACCCATTTTTTTTATAGGTTCAAAGGACAATGACCAAAGTTGGTACCAAAAAGTCTCGCGCCTCAAAACCAAAATATTATAGTAATTAGTTTCATATTTTTTTACGGCATTACGCGTCGGGGATTTGATTTTTGAACTGGAAATATACTTTTCGAGTTTAAAAGTATGAATATTGTTTTACTCCCTTTATATGACGTTCTGTTTCAACTGAATATAAATGACGTTCCGTTTCAATTGAACAAACCCTTGTCTGTCGAGCGGACTCTAAAATTAATTACAATTAAGTAAGATCAGTACACCAAATCGATTTAGTTTGGTTTATTGCTATTTGCAACAAAATAGATTTTCTCAGCCTAAAGATTTTGATTTATCGATTACATCCCTAAATCCCGACTAGTTTATAGCACTTACTATACTCTATGGTTTATAGTTATCTTATCTGTGGCATCTGACATTTGTACTGTACTGACTGACAATTGGCAATGTAAAGGTCTAAAATAAAATCGAGTTTCAGTCAAGCATACTGTGGATGTTACTTTAACTCGTAATTCTTACTAATATTAGTGTATTACGCTGTTTTTAGAGCAATAATGTAATGTATGTGTGTTAAAATACGTCGTTGGTAGCGTCGAAAAAATAGACCTACTTTTTAGGTTAGTTTCGATTTTATAAAATAACTCTGAAACGCGGGTTTTTTTTTCAAAAATAATTTTTGTAGGAGTTAATACGATCAGTGTAGTCTATAAAAAACAAGGTCTGATTATGATGCAGCATGGTACGGGATTCCATACTTCCATGAGCATTCTCTTTTGAAATGTTTTAACTTTTACTTTAAATGCTTCCATGACCCCTGTACAGTTGATGCATCCATCAACACAATGTATTGACTGTGTTACATTGAGCGTTACCGTAACCATTGATTTTTCACCCCAAAAAAATTTCGTTTTACAGCAAGAATTTTTGGCCAGTGTTACTTTGTTGTATGAACAGAATGCTTAGTCGACGCCTTTGTGGTGGGTCCGTATATACATTCTGTAGGTATACAGGGCCCACAAGCTTATCATAAGTACTAGGCGCACAGAGCACTTCAGACTGTCAGCTCTAGGTAAGAGCTAACTACTTGCCAATTCTCAAGATAGACATTCAGATCGTCGTTCGATATCTCCTTCGTGGCTACACTGTGTTAGTTAATCTTATTATCTAGTGAGCTTGAGAATTAGATTACTAACATAATTCAATTAATTCCAATGAGACATCATGATTAAATAATCACTCATGCTAGTTAGTATTTCATATTAATTTGTAAGCGGATTAGTTAGTAACCCGAACGACGATAAAACGATAGTCTATATTGTCCCACTGCTGGGTAAACTCATAGCCTTCTATTCTTCTCTCTGTGCGGTCTTCTCCGGCCAATCTGTCACAAACGCTTCTAAGATTTGCTTGCATATATACTAATGATTTAGAAATGTGAAAGTAAGTCTAGCTATCATTTACCTTACACCATAAAGGCTGAATGGATTTGCGTAGTACTTGGCACCTAAGTATACGATGACCAACGTTAGAACATAGATAATTTTGATTTTGATGCTGCGGACCAAAGCTAGTCTTGTACAGGAATGAATGGCCACTTCAATAAGCCGTGAACCAAGAATTCTGTACATCAAACTAACACTAATATCCGAAGCAATTGCGGAGCTCCCACGCTATATCCTTCGTGGTGACTTATCTGACGTAGGTACACTCACGACGAGCTATATACACATTTAGTGCTCGAGACTGGACATTGTACATACACTTGCAACTTTTATAAGTGTGTTCATTTTGTCGTACTGTATTGATTATCATATTATGTTGCAACGGTCGTAGTATGTTAGGACACATACTATTATTTATTAAGACCCACCTGAGGACCATTTTCACATTCAAAGAGTTCCGTATATCTACGATGACTTTTAAAATATTTTAACAACACGTTTCTGACTTTTCCATTAACATTATCGCACTACCTTATTGCTATATGGGCTCTCCGTTCTATATATTAACGCTTCAAAGGTACTGTACAAAGTGAATTTTTATTTGATTTTTTAGTGAAGACGCACAACGAAAGAGGTTTTTTAAATTAAAAAAACAACTGGTATTTCTAAGGCGTGCTTCACGTTGTCGTCTTGTGTTATTTTGGGAGAGGTACCTGAATGCAAGATAATTTCGATAATTTTACTGGAACAGGGTGCTGGGTTTAACAGGTGTTAAGGTGTATAGGTCCCGGACAACAATAATATTGATCGAAAAAACAATCTGCTGTTTCATTCTGACCACGTAGGTACAGCAGTGGTTTAGGAAACAGCTGTTTTTTTAAACCGAGGAGAATTTCTCAATCGGGGTGTTCATAATGATGTACTGAACAAGTGTCAACCGATTTAGCGTCGGTGTTTTGCACCCTGTATTTAGAACTATATCAAAAACACTTTAGTGACTAAAGTTAGTTCATCAAATCACTCTAACGATTAAAATCTTGGTGTTTTGATGGACTAACTTCTGCCACTAGAATGTGTTCGATATGTATAGTTCGTAGTACTTACTCAACCCTACAAGTTTGCAAGTAAACTTAGCTACATGTGTAGGTGTTGTGTGAAGTTTGTGGTCAGTTAAGGATAACGTTTTGTTATTGTTTGGATTACGTATCTATATCTACCACTGTAGGTATATTTATATTGATATATCAGAACTCTACCGAGCATTGCTACCCTGTTCGTATTCTCTAGCCTGAGGGCGTCCTACATTATGTTTCCCAATTCGCTGTCTCTACTCAAGAACACGTCTACCCCAACGGCTATCCTATCTACGGCTAGTGTAACTTCAACATCTTGCTTATTCAGTGGGCTATTTCCAACTACTATCGGTAAAGGTGAAATAGGTATAAGTTTTATACATATAAGGTCGGAAATGGCCAGTCCACGAAGTTGGTGATCAATCCTCATTCCTTTCCTCTATGATGAGATGCCTTTGGCGGATTAATCAGTAACAGGCTGGTCTTGTTTTTAAAATACTGACATTAAAAGCTTGAAATACATTTTATTAAAGGATTATGAGCATAACTACCGAGCTTCGTATAACGTAAAAAAGACATGTTATTTAAATAATTACTAACAACGGTGGCATAATAACATCGTTCCGAATCGTAAACGGTTCGGAAACTATACAAAATATGAAATCCATGTGATAGGGGGCGAGCCTATTTCCACCAACTGGGCACATATCCAGATTCCGTGGCTGCTATTGAGAAATTCCTGATGGAATAACCCAATAACAATATTATTTACAGTATTTTTTTCAATTAAATACATTGTTTTATGTTAAATGGAAGAGCGGAGTAACACAAGCATCTCCTTGCTTAAAAGGTGATTTTTAAATCATATGCGTTATAAAATTATGTAATTGAAATAAACATTTTTTTTAACACTGCCTGACCTCCGCATCGATCCCAGGACCTCATGGTTAGTAGTCGCACTTGCGACCACTCGACCAACGAGGCAGTCTCTCACATACACACCAAAATTTCAACGCGCACGAAGTCGCGGGCAACAGCTAGTACATAATATAATATTAATAAAAATTAGCGGGTTTCGATGTCCGAATGAATCGGCTACAGGTGGTGTTCCAACTGAATTATCAGTTTACTCTTTTTTCTGTTAAAAATTGACAGACGATATTGGACTAATATACGCTGGACCACTCAATGTGGTGACACTTGGGGGAGTCCTACGTCCAGCAGTGGACGTCTTTCGGCTGAAATGATGACGATGATGGTGATTGGACAACATGACTTGGAAGGAATGTGGACTTCATAATTTGGTCTTTGACAATTCAAGTCTGTGTTTGAGAGAGTACTAAAACACCGCTGGCTACCGTTTGTGAAATACAGGCTTGAATGTAAATTTTAGCCTTTACTAAGGTAATGTTGCAGTGTACGCCGCGGAGCTGGCTACATACATTTTGTTTCAGGTTAAATGAGGACATTAATTCTAATTTAAAACGACGCTACGGACTTACATGACTCTCGTTTTAAACAGAGATATGAATTTTCATTATTAGTTGAAAATCCGATAATGGAATTAATGAGGTTTCATAAAATTTATAGCTTGACGGCTAATGAATGTCGATATTCAATTTCCATTTTTAATTTCGTAATGACTTCCGTATTTAAAAGTAAGATGAAGGTGGAAGCCTTAACAAAACACAGCGAGTGGGTACTGAGGAAAACTTTGTAGCAAATAGGGGAGGGGCGGGTATATGAGGAAACACCTAACCCGAAATTGCCTAAAAACAAATAAAGAAGGTTGGTTCACAGTCCGTTTTCGACCACCATTAGGATAACATCGCCGAAACATTTTAAGAGCAAAATCGGTTAATTTAGCGTTAATTCTCGTATCGTTTAAAAAGTACTAATATTATCTTGGCGCGTGATTATTACAAAGTTAATAAGTGTTTATATAAATCTTGGCTCAGAAAAAAAAATGTTTACAAAATATAAATAATGTTTTCGTACTTTAAGTAAATCGTTAATCGTCTCGAAACCAGATAAAAGTTATTTTGCGCACATAGTTCATATCACAGAAAATACAACAATGCTATGTGCACAAACAAAGCTTTGTTAAAACTGAAATTAATTAATTTTAGTGCGAATTAAAATATCGTCAGAAAAAAACCTGAAGAAACTACATTCTCGAGAAGTGTCACTTAATTTCTCAAAACGACAGAATTAGTCAAAAACACCGAAATCGTCGATTAAACCACAATAAAACACAGTATTCCGCAAGTATTTCTTTTTAAATATCACAAATCTGATGCCGAAACCCAAAAAAATCCCGCGTAAAAAGTTTGCAAAAAGTTTTTGATGCACTCTCACTTAAATAATATTTTACCGACTCACAAATAAAACGTAAGATATCCCAAAAATCCGCTCAGAACACCCGAAAAATTCCTATTGTAAACAATTTGGCTGTCACTTATCTCCCGGCCTAAGACGTTTACTCGAATTATGAATGTAATTAAAAACTGAGTAGTTTTTAAATAGAATATGACGTTTGGCATTTTTAAAGAACATTTAAGTTGTTTTAAAAATATGTTTTTCAGAAAATAAGTTTTTAGTGACGTACCTTGTTCGCGAGGGATATTCGTAGCCTGTGGCATGACGTCTATCGCACACCGGTTGCGCGCGTATACTGTCAACTGCTTCCAATCTACTCGCTGGTTTCGGCGGGATTCTCACGGTGTCAGAGATGCGACTATCGACTAACTTGACCGCGTGAACTATCGATAAGCATATCTGCGTCTAATTTTGTCGTTATCAGTACTATAATTAATGTTAATCATCATTATTTACTTTGTGTAAGACAGTCATGCCGTCTAGTTCTGTTGAATCAACAATATTATTTTATTCCATGGTTAATTTACGCATTACAGTAATTTATATATAACAATGTAGCTTACGTAAAATAAAATACAAAAAACTATATATTTTTTTTTTATTAAAAAAATCCATGAATAATGTACGCATCACAGTAATTTATATAACAATGTAGCTTACGTAAAATAAAATACAAAAAAAAGTATGTTTTTTTTTTATTTTATTAAAAAAAAATATCTTAAAAATACGCGCCGCGCCGGCGGCGTCCCGCCCAATCTTCAAGACGCCCGAAAATTCGATAGCCGAAGTTCTACGCACAAAAACATCGAGTCTACCATCACTACTGGGGTACGCACTGTACGCATGCGCATTAGGTCTCCCCAGCGATTGCCCAGCAAAATAACCACGTTGATTGATTCTGCAACTTGTGCGCAGGTTAACTCGACACGTGCGTAAGCCGCCAATTCTTTGAGAACTACCCGAAGCCCCGTTCACCACAGAAGCGAGAGCCTAAGGGGGTGTTTAGACAAAAAATGACGGTTCAGCTTAGAATGGTTGCTCTTATCTGGGCTCGGTTGTTTTAAATACACGCAAGTTTCGCGCGCGGATTTTTCTTGCGGTTGTTTTTTTTTTGTTTCGGATTCGGCATTGCTAGGTAATTTTACACTCTTTTTTGAGTTGTATAGTTAAACATAATACTGTTTAAATTATTGTGTTTAGAAGACGAAATGATTAAATATTTCAACAAAATAATACACTTAAAAATAGCTACTCAAATAAATTATAAAAAATGTAGAAAATGCGAAATTTCTTCGTCGCAATTGTCATGTCGCGACAGCTGTACAGTAGCGGGTCAACTAAAAGGTACGTTTTAATCTAGTTCGGCTAACGGCGTCTTTACACAATGGCCTACGCTGGCTTCACTTGGCCGTTCAAAGTAACATCATTTCCGAGAGATTGACTACAACCATACGAGTATTGCGGGTTCAATTCTATACGACACAAATGTTCGTATTTATTTGGCCACTTTTGTCACACATAAGTACGCAGAGATATCGTAGTATCCGCCAACATTTTTTAGATTATTATAACACAAACAGATACTTAGCTCATTTTTTCAGAAAGCAATGTATTTATTGAAAAATACAAAAAAAAAGTAACAGTTTTCTTAAAAAAAAAACTAGTAAAATTTAAAAAAAAAAACTATGATTGAGATGCCGAATTACCATTCATTCTTTGTCATCTTTTAAAGGAGGCGCCGCCGACGCATGCGCTGCGCACGCTCAACCTCATAGCGAGTGAGACGGACTGATTCTGTTGTTCCCTGGGCTCACAAGGTATGCTTTGTTTGTAATAGTTAGTTATAGGTCAGTTATGGGTCAGTTTAAATACCTAGGGCATATAGTCACCGCTGACCTCAGGGATCATGCTGACTTGGAACGGGAGCGGAGGGCGTTGTCCATTAGAGCTAATATGCTGGCCCGCAGGTTCGCACGGTGCTCAGATGGCGTAAAAGTAACTCTTTTCAGAGCTTATTGTACGTCTATGTACACCTGTAGCCTGTGGGCGAATTACACACAAAAATGCTTCAACACCCTCCGCGTTCAATTTAACAACGCTTTCAGGGCGGTATTGGGTCTGCCTCGCTGCTGCAGCGCTTCAGGGATGTTCGCTTGGGCCCGCACGGACTGCTTCCATGCGACCATGCGGAAGCGATGCGCGTCCCTTGTGCGCAGGGTGCGTGCCAGCTCCAATGCCGTTCTGAGAATGATTGCTGATAGGTTGGACTGTCCTTATGTGCGACACTGCTGTGATAGACAAGTCACATATAGTGTCGCCCGTAAGAGACCAACAAAATTGTAAATTAATTATTATTATTATTTTTATTAATTAATTGTGTATTTGAGATGTGTTATTTGCTGTTTTTGTATTTGTTTTTTTTTGCAATATGGGTTACGTACCTGAAATAAATGAATTTGAATTTGAATTTTGATAGGTTAGTTATAGGTATTAGTTCTAAGTAACAATTAAGTTAAGTTACGGATTACGTTTAGAAATTAAATTAGGTTAAGGCGCGTTTACCGCATTGGTTAGCTGTAATGGTAGATGTAAGTTGATAAATAAATAAAATGATCATCTGCCTAGTCTATTCCCATCTATGTTGGGTTCGGCTTCAAGTCTAACTGGATGCAGCTGTATACCAGTATTTTACATGGAGTGACTGCCTATCTGACTTCTACAACCCAGTTAGTGCTTAACCTAAAGATCGACCCGAGCGGCTGTTCTTATTTAGCCACGAGCTCCTCTTTCATTGTTACCAATCATCCATTGTAACGATATTGAAACAACCCATCTTCTTTTCATTCATCTTTCACCAACCAATACAATTCAGAGACACTATGACATAGTCCTGAGGTGCGTACAGAAGTCTTTCAAGCACAATCAGTAACATCTATAGATATGAATACATTCTTAAAATTACGAAAATATTATATCTGAAACGTTTCTTTTCAAATGTACGGTTTTAAATTACGTTTACACGGTGCGCTCGTGGGCCTCTGGTTAAGTAACATTTTTAAAAACCATTGTTATCCCTTTGTTTGTGGGTACTTTGCCGGATTTTGAGTGCTTTTCAAATAACTTGGACAGAGACTTATTTATTATTTATTTATTATATTATTTATAGAGGCAGTATATCTCTCTTGTTCTTTCTCCTAGACTCTGCGAAATATGTTAAATAAATATGTTTAACAAAATGACATGATATTATAAATAGTGTGGTAATAAAGCAAATAGATCGTCTCCATTATCTTGATCTGTTAAAAAAGTGTAACTGCGTTATTTTTCCTCGATAGAAAAACGTGTGAACTTTATTCTGTTATGCTATTTTCCGCCGAAAGATTTTCCACTTATTTGGGGATTACTCTCAGAGTACTACACACACGGGTGGATATGTGATGGACGGGTCCGAAGATCCGAGGGAACACGTCGCACGTTTTAATATTATTATTGAACATGAAATTGGTATGAACGGGAAGATGTTACGGGACTGTACCGAATATCTAGTAAAATGAAAGGGTAAAATTATGAATGGAAAAGAAAAGTAAATTAAAAAAACCACACTCCGGCGAACTAAAAAATAAGATGGAAACAAAATTACGGAGAAAGCAAAAAAAAACCCAGATCTAAACGAGAAGTACAAAACAACTTCTTATCGTAAAATTCAAGTTTTGGAAATGCTGTCGCGCAGCCGGGTAAAAACAACTCAATCTATCTCTTTGAGGACGATATGATAGTAGTAGTTGGATAAATTCAGAACCTAAGTGATTTGACTACCAACTTATTTAATCTGCTCACAAAAATCACCAATGTAATTTTTTGACAGTTGTGTCTATGAAATGGCAAATTGAAATAAGGTCACAATCTGCTTTATACTGCTTGAAGGTCCTTCTGATCGGTCACTTAATCGGACGACGACGCCATGATTTGACAGCGTCCGCTTAACAACGGACTCAAGAGCCAAGGAAACCGTGCAACACTATACAATTTATTTCCATTTCCCCATATTATATGTCGACTTCTGGTACAATGAATTAACTAAAGGAATAATTGAACTTTTCACCGGCTTAGAAATTTCTTCATCCGTAAGTGAAGCCACAATTACCTGTCAGCATCATTATAAACCGCCAGAACTGAACCCGCAAGATTCAAGAAGTAGTTCCCGAAACCCTTGACAAACTTTCCGTCCGTCCCCACTCATAAGTTAAACTTAAAACTTATTAAGGTTTACTTAACCTCAGTCTTAAACTTGAGCATTATAATGCGGACGAAGTAGGAATAATAAAGAAGTAAAGAACTCGTTCTTTTCTTTGAATAAGCAGAGTTACTGTGGCCAGTTTTCTTTCCTTTAAGTTCGCCTTTCTTCCATTCACACAGTAAGAAAGCATTGTGATCAATGTCTTTTAGTGGATGAAAAAAAGCGTTTTGAAACATATATTGACCAATCGGGATTTCGCTTTTCTTAGTCATTCCCGGAACTACCCACACCCGCACCCACCGCTACTTGAGTAGCTGACGGTTGGTTCACTTATTGGTCATATAAGATCAGTCATCAATGACAATATCAGCTGACTTACTATGACTTTTTCATTTGCAACGCTATCTCCCGGACTATACGTCAGACAATTAATGTTTCTGAAAAATATGCGCGTTTTCTTGTTCAAATCAACTATACCTGAGGGGAAGTAATAGCAATCGCTTTCAAAGTGTTTAGTATTTCTACAAAAACGTGATATGCAGAAACTTTTCTAGCTCTAGCTCTAGCTTACGTCAACTCAATGTTTTTTTTTTATTTCCATGGAAGTTTCTGATGTATCTTTGTACCTGGTTAGTTCAAATGAATAATTCTATTTCACCTTTACCCACAATTAGAAATTCACCAAAACGGGCGAGCATACTACCATACGGCAATACGAGAGGGGTAGTCACCAATCTCCATAAATTGTGAACTACCAACGTATCTTCTATAAGCTTAAAATTATTACATATTATTGATGTCAGACGGCTATCTCGTGCTAGCTGTGCCGCTCCACTACTAAGGGTGGTGGCGTGATGCTAAAAAGCCTAAATCCTTCCTCAAGAATTATGCTATACAATGGACATTTATTTTTTAATTCGACTGGTAATTACAGAGATTTGCGTGTTCAAACAAGCAAATAAATTCTTCAGCTTTATCATATTAGTATCTATCTACGGATATTCGTGTCTCAACCCCGCTCCACGTGTGAGCAACGGTTCTAATTCTGATCCGTCGATTCATCTACACTGCAAGAACGTGTAAACGTGCAACTACGTACAGGTCGTACCGTCTTAATGTGCCTGACTGGTTGTCAGTCATTCGGGATTCTGTCGACCCCGTGTACCCGTAACGAAAGTTAAAGATCTACAAATGACAGCCGCTGCCAAAGTCTTCTTAACGTGCTTTCAAAGGTATGGAGGGAATTTGGTATGGAATGGATGGTCACCCATTCACAGCACGAGCTCGGTTAGCATTGCTTGACCTCATAGATCGAACTCTCTTAACTAAAACATCACTTCCTTGTGACTAGGAAGTGATTTTTTTGTGGAATAAAGATTTTAAGTATTTTTTACATCATTATAGGGAAATTCACTTTGAAAAGTTGCTCTGTAGCTCTGTACTAGTGTACAGCTTATGCTTGTATCTATGCTAAGCAGTAGATATCTACGGGGCAGCGTTTCCCATGGAAACCAAGCCGTGTCTATCGGAGCAGTTGAATTTGCAGCAGATGAACATAGTTTATAACTAGCTTTATATTATATTTGCCTTTGAGAGAAATTGAATTACCAATCTGGAAGGCTTGACTAATCTTACTGTTGCGGGTGTAGAATATTGTGTGGAGAGGGTTCGCTGGCGGGATGACGACTGAAGAGAGTGACGGTGCAGGAGTAAAATAAATACTAATTCTTGAGGATTTTCTTCTTGTTTTATTCAGAGTTCTTTCTTCTTATCTTCTAGATTATTCTTGAGGTACTGCTGGATTCGGAATGCCTGACCACGAAAAGGGGCCCTCTTTTAAAGACGGCTCTAGCCAATCATAACACTTAAAATTTGCACACGGCACTATTACCTCCCCTCTGACCAATCAGAGCGAAGGTGCCCTCTTTGTATGGGAAAACTTTTGTGGGCTGTTATTTCCGTGATTAGGCATCCGTTACAATAACGCTTATTCCTAACAGCTTAGGACGGATTTACTTAACTTAATTAACACAAAACAATACTAAAAACCTTAAATAATTATTAAAAATAATCGAAAAACTAAAACGGTCCCCGTTACGGTAACGTTTCCTAGTAGCTAAGCTACATGTTACTATGGCGCAGGTGATGCCGCCTGGTGACTGGAATGTACAACACTTATAACAACAATAAGAATTTACGCTAACTAGATTATTATCACATTTCCAATTAGAATTATTAATGAATCTACCTTAACTTTGTGTTTCCAATTAGAATTTCTAATGAGTTTACCTTAAATCCTATATAAAACATTCCAAACTAGTAAAAACTATCTTAAATCTTATATGTACACTTTCTAACTTAATCAGTCGTGAATCTACGCTAATAGTTATTATGATTACATAAGTTATACATAGGTTATTTACGTTTCGTCGCTAACACTTACAGCAGAAAGGGCAGATTTCAAATTATTTGTTAGATTTCTGCCATAACTATGCCTCCTAGCAATAACAAAATTATGGCTCCTACTCGGGCGCTTGGGAACGAATGTGGCATACCTAAGTACTGAAATTCTTACATGTTTCAATAAACTTGCTAAAATTATATTCTCAGCGCCTACTGGCTCTTTACAATACTAATGGAAATCGAATGCAGTCAAAGACGGGCATTAAAACCGACTTTAATAGTACGATACTTAAATACACGCGGTGGCTGGTGCAGCATGGGCACTGTTAGTCCGCCTGATAAGCACCTTTTAACTAGTTTTTTTTTAATCATATTAACCCTGTTTTCCGAAGGGTTTAGCACATTTGTTTCTATTTATGGTAAACCATTATTACCACGGTTATATTTAAGTCCCCAAAGCCGGTCATCCACTGGTCACAAATCCAGACTCCATGCTATGCTAGATATACTCAATAACACTTTGTCCCATCTGGGGAACGTAACTAGAACCAAAAGCTCAGCTGTGGCATTTCCGTCTTCTAGACCAAACCTGGTACCCCTTCCTTGCCCAATATTACTTGGGAGGCCGTTTTTGTTATTCTCCCCTGTCAGCTATTACGCTATCATTTTCTCCTTTGTCCTACGATTCGTCAAGCAATATAACCATCTCGATAGAAAATAAAACCACTCTATATAAAAGGCAATACCTCTGAGAGGCTCCGAATAATCGGATTACTAGTTGAAATTCCAATTCCATTATTAATTTATTTAATTACTTGCTGGCACCTTCCTTCCCACAGGGATTGTACGAAACTTGAAGGGGTCTTTTCCATCTCACCAGTGTTCCAGAAAGTTATCTGCGTCCGCTGTACATGATATTGTGACGAACACCCATAATTAGCCTATACCTAATATTCCCACTGCTGGGATTTAACCACGCAGACCCTAAAGACAGGCGAGTAATTTACCGGTATAAATATTGTTACTTTTACCAATACACTATTAGTTATTAGATAACGACGGGTATCGTTATAAATATCGTCACTTTTTTATCGTTAACATAACGGTAATTGGTAACGTTATACAAATAATACCGGTAATTCGGTCCCTGCTGAACGAAGGCCTTTACCCAGCAGTGGGTCAGAGCAGGCTCGGAAAAAAACTATGATTACCTTCTAATAATGTGGTTCTTATTTCTACACTGTTTCTGATAACATAACATAACATCACGCCTGTTATCTCCGAAGGGTTAGGCAGAGGTGTACCTTATAGTACACCCACATTTCGCCAGTTATAAATAAAATAAAATAAATATCCCTGGACATTTTCACACAGCACCATCTAGCCCCAAGCTAAGCAACTTAATGCTTGTGTTATGGTAGCTAGATGGCTGATAAACTACAGTAGTACACAGTACAGTAGTACAGTAGTTATGTTTAAGTCCCACGCAATAGGGGGCGAGCCTATTGCCATCAACAAAAAATCCTGATGGAAAAACCCAATAACAATTTGCCCAATCCGAAAATCGAACCCAGGACCTCATGCTCAGTAGTCGCGATTCCAACCACTAGATCAACGAGGCAGTCAGGACTGCGTCTTATTTTGAGTCCAAATAAATGCCACGTGTGAACGTTACGTCTGGGACTGACAACAAATAATTAATTACCAAAAATCAATAACTCTCATCAAAGCCAAATTAAGTCGAATCGTATTCGTCTGAACCTGTCAGGAAATAGACAAATTCAAGTGGAATGGACTGAAAGTGGATATCGCCTCGGTCCACACGTAGGTATACAGAGTGAATTTTTCAAGTGGGCGTGGATGGCTAAATCCGAATACGAAAAATATCGAAAAATCGATTTTGATGAAAACTAAAACTGCATCATTGGATTTTTGGAAAATCAATTTCAATAGCCATGAATCGAACCCGCTGATTTTGAATAAAAAACAACACACACTGTATTATTACACCATTCGATAGTAGCGCTATTAAGGATCCAATTCTGGGAATTCATGACATTCGGCAAACTAAAGGAAACACTTAATTTTTGATTAAACCCGGAACAGTATGCAAATACTCGTAGTTAGTAGTAATTAAGAAAACGCTGAACAAAATCACTATTGGCACCAACTGACTTATAAGTTCTAATTTGAATTATTTACTTTTTTCTTCTATGACTTTTGCCTTTAACCGTGAAGAGTTAATAAAAATTTGAAATTAGAACAATGTTGTGTGACTGCATTGCGGGTATCATCCAGGACATTTATTTAGAAATTCTTAAAAACATTAGAAACCTTTTCCTTAAATTTGCACAGAATTAGATCCCTATTAGCGACACTATCGAATGGTATAATAATACAGTGTGTGTTATTTTTTTCAAAATCAACGGGTTCGATTCCTGGTTAGGAATATTGATTTTCCAAAAATGTAATGATGGAGTTTTAGTTTTCATCAAAATCGGGCTCGAGACTCGAGTATTTCTCGCAATTCCTCATAGTTTCAGATTTGGCCTTCCACGCCCACTTAAAAAGTTCACCCTGTATACCTACATACCTACGGGTATTTACCATGTGCATTCAAAGCGGATTATGAAATGGATCGGAAAATTGCAATTGTTATGCCTGGCCAATAATTACTTTGGATGTGTGTTTGCTAATACTGTGATGGAAATACAATGGATCACAGATAATAATTGTGAAATGAATTCTCTACTGCAAAGACATAATAATATTAGTGAAATTGTTTCCGCAGGAAAAACTAAAATAACTTCGTAATGTGGAATTTGTAGGTAGTAACAACGGTAGTTACAAGCCATCTTTTCGACTACTTTAATTCCACTCTCACTACACCCTACGATTCATTATTTTTCCTGCTTGATTGCATGACTTTTGAAAAGTTCGTCATCCCAGCACAATAATTTGTACGTTTCCAATAATATATCACGTACTTATCTGTACAATCTACACAAATAAATAAAATTTAATTATCTGTTTATAATTTCAAAATAATAGCTTTTTTGCATATGAATTATATACCTACGGTACTTATAACACAAACAAGAATTTCTTAATTTTTTGTCTGTCCGTTATTGTTCCGGCTAATCTCCGAAACAGCTGGACCTATTTTGACGGGACTTTTACTGGAAAATAGCTGATGTTACAAGGACAAACTTAGGTACTTTTATTTAAAAAAAAACAATTAGGGTCCCGTGCAAACTAAAAATTCCTTGAAATTCTTAACATAATATGATTCGAATAGGGAAGTGATAAATATCAATAGTTTTACAAGGACGAAGGTCGCGTGGCACACCTAGTTTTACATACAATCAATAACCCTTTACTCATTCATGTATCATTTATTTCACCGATCCATTCCAATACATCTGTAAAGGGAAGCAAATGCTCCAATTAAATCCGAATTAACAGAAATTAAACTGCAGGTTATTCCGCAATTGCGTGATGTATGGATGCTTTTAATGAGTCCGGCTTTCGTCGTGCTTGACAACACAATTGGGTATTTTATTGGAGAAAATATCGTGTTTGTTTATTTTTATGACATAGCAACACCATAAAAACTTAATACAAGTGCAATAAAAGTTGATTTCTACTTAATCTTATTTATTTACAAAGTACCTTACACAAATGTAGTATCGGGAACTCAGACTGTTTGTACCTCCAATACAAACCGAATTGATTTTTTCGTCTCGGGAAACGCTTCACACATGATTGCTTCTTTTTTAACAAACGAAATTTTCTTTGAACCATCACATGAATTACCCTTCCTCGTGTTGATGGTACTTTATAATTTTATTTTCCCAATACTTCGCCACTCTACGGCATCGCAGAGGTCGGTTTGGAGCAGAATAGAAGGTAACTCATAGTCCGCGATGTAGTCCTAGATCTTCATCCCTCTTTTCCTTCGCGCCAGCGACAGGCCCAAAACATCGTTACTTCCCCGGCGTCGTCTGTGGAAGCCGCGCTACCACCAACCGCTGTATTCTTGGGAGCTTGGCTTCATGTGAACACAGCATTCCCATAATATATTCTGTATCCTTAACTTACTTACACTTACTTCTGACAATGCTTGATCAGTAAACAGTAATTTTATTTATGTATTGATTCCACTTCCGATAGAAACAGCTGTCGGAAGTATTCATATCGAATGACAGTCGAACTGAACTGTCAAAATTTTTCGGGTTCAGTTTGTGAATGGCCTTTAGAGGACTGTTTCGATAGATAATGCTGTCGGTCGATTTAATATGCCAGATAATCAAGCCGTTATGCTTGTGAATAGCTATGCCGGTCATACGCATGCCCGTTGCAAATACTATGCACATGAACCAATAGGAGAATGTAAGGATCGTAGCATGTGGTGTTCTGTAGTTTGTGCTTCTAAGGAAAAAGGGCGTGAGTTTATGTATATGTGGTGAATGACCGTGATTAGGCGATTGTCACACGTTACCGCTCGTCCGCGCGCTCGCCGCGTGGATAGGCGGTGCGCGCCACTCGTCCGCGCGGTTGGACGGTGTATGTATGTTAGGCATCAACGGATTTGTTACAAGCCAATGCGACGTGAGATCCGCTTCGCCGCACGACCGCGCGGACGAGCGGTGTCGTGTGATAACTTCCTTATTCGTGACATGATGTTTCAGTCATTCACCACGACTTGTTGAATGTTATTATGAACGCAATTATAATGATTATTCATGACTCAGACCGCTACATCCAAGTTGGTCGTTACGGCATATTATAAGAAGACACAATCAGGGGGCACCCTGAAATGATTTAATTTAGGATATATATTTTTATGTACTCTACTGAATTCCCGAATAATTCTACCCTGTCCTGCAAATGACATGTTCTGTGATATTGTTACGTTATCTGCGCTACGTTTCCATGTGGTTTGCTTTGTGTATTCGACATATTATTATGTGCCTGTGAACGAAATCGGTTAATTTTATTATTATTTTGTCTGCGGTTTTTGTTTTTCAGTGTTTGCGTGTTTATAATTTTTCCGAATAGAAGAATGAATTAGGTACCATTTTGGGTGGCGTGATTATTCTATTGCAAGAATTCTTGATATAATTTTAAACAGAAAATAATAAATGATCATCTTTCTTTGATTTAGTGGTCGCATGCGGTGCTGCTGAGCCTGATCCTGGGTTCAATCTTCAGGTCCGGCAGTGTTATTGGGTTTTTTCATCTGGGATTTATCTGTACCTAGCTCGGAGTCTTGCTTTTTGTCCGATTTGACATAACTGGTGAAATATGAATGGGTCTATTATAATTATATACACCTCTGCTAAACCCTTCGAGGATTAAAGGCATGATGTTGTTTTAAGAAAAGAGTGAAACCTTGGCAGGTCATATAATTTTTTCACACAAAATCTGTATTATAATGAACACCCTCCCAGTTTTCCTTAGACGAAAGGCCTTGAGAATAACTGACATTCACTCTGCTTCAATTACTGTTTACCCCCTTAAAAAGCGCGCAACGAAACACTTTCGCAGATCGCTCTCAGAAATTACACTTGGTGTGTGGAGTATGAGCATAGACATGGCGTTGATACAAGAATATCGTGATATCGTCGCTTCAATATGGTCAAAATGAGCCTTAACCTTCAAAAAATAACAGAGATCACAGTTTTGATGATGTTTGTATAAAGATGCAAATATCATAACTATAGCATTTTGGTTAACATATTTCACAAGCCTAAAAATAATAAGATGATAATGAATAAAGTTTTTAACTAAGTAATATTAATAATGTGTGAAACGAGTTTTAAACATTCGAATTTACATTCACTCCGCGTATGTAACGTGTAACTGTTTACATCATGGGCATACTTGTTTCAACCCCTGCCTAGTACAGACCTCCCCCCTTTTGTAACATCTGTTTCTTTGGTCTGCGCGAGTCTCAACCTGATTTTCATCATCTACCCATCTGACTGTTCTTCTAGCGTATCTGTAGTTACACAGAGACGGTAGAAGTTCAGTGAGGGCTCTGAGAGTGTCCTGCCTACCTTCACTAGAGAGCCGCTACTCGTGCTAGACTTGCAGAACCTTTAACAAGACAAGGGATATTATGTTGAGTATTTTTTATTTTAGTGTTGACAAAAAGTATTACTAACACAACCGCAGTTTTTGTTTTTTTGCAATTTATGCAAACACTTTCTACCCAATCCTTTGTCACAATATCATAATCTTCGTGGCTTCTAATATCCTGTTATAAGAGTATGCTATCAAAATTCATAAAGCTACTCAAACGATGATTAAATAAAGGGGGGGGGGGGGTGAAGGCGGAGGAGTTAATGTGGAAGTATCTGCGTTGACAAATTGTCTTGTGTGGATTTCATTAATCACTTCTGTTATTCTCTTAATTATGAATTATAAATTAATCTTTGAAATTCTTCGGTACTTTTGTTCGGCACATCTAGGTTAAAATCGAATATGTCTCATTGTGCCGTCACGGACATGATACAGCGATGACGTGAGTCAAATTAAAGATGAATTTATGTAGCAATAATGGCTCAGGGGGCTTTTTACTGTAAATTCTCAGCAGCATGGGGTCTCGAGTTTTCACTACCTGGTTCTTACACATAACCAACAAAATGTAGGCGCTGGTAATGAGCAAACTCCTCTGCCTAACCCTTGTGATGTTTAAATTATTTACACAATGGTGCCACAGCAACAGAAGTTTAAATAAAAAATGACTACTCTAGGTACACTCTTTACGATCTAAAGTCTTGGAAAAATCTTGAAAATATCGGAAATCAATATCGTATCGAAACGTCGTCGTAACGAGCTCATCCAATTACGTGCCTTTTCCCTTTTAAAAAGTTTGAAAGGAAAAGATTGCGCCTAAAAGTTTCTTTCGACGACAGAATTTAACCAAGTTATTTTTAAAGTAAACCCGTTTTGGAAATAAAGATAACGAACATCAACTTAACACACAAGTTACCCTGAAAGTACAGAATACGAGCTTTAAGCGTAATGTGTAGACAAACTCTTAAAGATTATGTACCATATAACACCTTTAAGTATCTTCAGGAGTCGCACTTGCTATCGCTAGACCAACTATAGGGCCTTGACAATTGGCTATTGCTTTCAAAGCGATACGTATTTCGAGAACAACAGCATTGACATAAGATTATCGATGGCTTATGTCAGTCCTACTTTAAACCAATCGGTTTCGTACTACCCAACAACTGACTTATGTAGGTCAGATAGGTGATCGCTCCATGTTAAAAAAAAACAAAATGTCACAAAAAAGGAAATTTCCTACGTCAGTGGTGTGTGGGGTAAGAAGTCATCGGCTCCTCCCGGTTACGAAAGGAACCGACAACCCACCTTTTCTCCAAAATTTAGTCGTCAATCACAACAATCTAAGGATAGTTTAGCGCAGCCTATCTCAAACTGCGTTAGAGAAGAAACGGTCTCCCCAATTGTACGGCAAGAAGATACATTCAAACAACTTGATACTCAAAACTTTAATAGCACGATGCAGAATGCTATTGTTAGGAATGCAAAGTGCTTTAATAAAGGGGTAGTAAAGTTAAACCGTTTTGAAGAGTAAGAGGGTCCGGTTTGAGCGCTAGTTACTCGTGCCCTGCTGTACGCGTAGGGAGGCAAGTTCTACCCTCGGATAGATAAAACCATTTTTGTCATTCTCAAAATTTATGTACACGTTTTATTCATTTATTATAATTATTATTTTATGCGGTATCTCGTTTTTTTCGAATAAAATAATGATCTTGCCTTTTAAAACTATTGATGTAAGATAAATTATTCAGTATCATAATTTATTTTCCACCTGAAAATAAATTATGATACTATTAAAACAACCGTTGCCACGTTGGTTTCCACTACCGTTGCGGTTAATACAAACAAAAATTCATAAAGAAAAACCAACATCAGACGCTTCACTTTTCGTTAATTTTTGCCTTTCATTGGGAATCTTTCACTGGAACTGAGAACGGTCAACATAATAACGTGTTTAGACATTCCGTTCTATAAACACAAAATTAATAAAAAGTGAAAAATATATTTAATAGATAGACAAATCTTTCACTCGCACTACACAAACGAAAATAAAAACGAAAGCAGCAGGCGAGGCGGTGAACGTTCAGTCCTATGTAATTTTGTCGTTGCCGTGTGAACATGGAATCCTGAGTGAACCGTTCACTCGACAGAGGTGTCTGATATCGGCTTTTTATATGACACACGTAATCCCGGAAGGGTTAAGCAGAAGTGAGAGTACACCCATATTTCGCCAGTTACGTTTAAGTCACACATCCAGACTCCGTGATTGCTACTGAGAAATGGAAAACCCAATAACATTTAGGCCTACCTGGGAATCGAAGCGAGGAACTCATTTGTAGCGCTCGCCACCACTAGACTAACGGGACGAATACATTACGCAACGAAATCAATATTCGCAAGATATGTCATAATCTTGTATGAAATAAACATGAGCCACTGTTTATACCTCGTAACTCAGCAGGGTATATAGGTCAGTGAGGCGTAAAGGGGGAATAGACTGCTCCCCACATTTTTACTGTACAGAGGGGGAAACTTGACCTTGAGTTCCTCTCTATCCAGTATGATTGTTAGTGAGTCTAAACTTATGAGGGGTTCGTAGCTAAATAATAATAACAGGTCGTATCGACCTTCAAGAAGTGGTTGCTGAGGTCGTTCCGTGGATGGGTGACTTTGAGTGAATTCTCTCCATGCCTCGAAAGCCGTTGGTTCCTGCTGTCACTTGTAGATCTTTGACAGTCGTGACGAGAAATCAGAAACCCGTAAATCTGATAAACAGTCTTGGCAAAGGGTATGGTAGTACCCAGTAACTGCGGTGTGGAGGTCAGATAGGCAGTCCCCACTTAAACAAATTTAATGAATAGCTAAAGTTAGAAAGTTGTATATTTGTGAGTTTGAATAAAGCGGGTAGCATTCGAAACTACTGAACTAATACAATTCTGAAAATTCTTTCACTTATGGGAATCTTCATTATTAAAACGTTGCCGTGGATAATTTCTGTCCAAACGAGAGTGAAACCGAGAGCAAAATCTAGTGTAAAATATAGTTATTCAGTTGCATCTGGGACAACAGGAAGCTGACCCCGACATAGTTGAGAGGCTAGGGAGATGATGACTTATATGAGCTAAGGCAGCACATGCCTCGACTTGTACTCGTACCATACCACTATAACCAGTCCTTGTAAGCATCCAACATGTCATCACGCATATTTCTGCATTTCGTCAGTTCTGTTTAAATGGGAGGTGAGCCTTCAACTGAGCACAAATCCACAGCCGGTTGCTAGACAGCCCAGGAATCAAACCTAGGCCCTCATGCTCAGCAGTAACGATTGCGACCATGTGACAACGAAAGTATGTTTTATCTTTTTTGATTTTTGTCATCGAAAAAAAGGCCAATTATTGTAATAATATAATCAAATTTGCCTTTTGCTGAAGTTATGTTAGAGACCAACAAGCACAGGCTTTAAAAAGTACGCGTAATAATACTGAAAGACACATTTTTATTTTCTATGAAAAGTCATCATCATCATTTGGCTTCATTCATGATGGTAACTTACATGAATGCCTACTCAGACCACGAATACTGTAGTCATGACTGGAAATACTTATAGTGAACCCGTTTCACCAATACTAAGCGATACCTAAATAAATGCCCAATATTTTTATTGCAATGTTCAAACGGCACTGAGCCGAGTGTGTGGTCCAACAGTAAGTATACGCTTTTATTTAAGTGTCCCGTGAGAAATAGGATTTGGCTTGGGAATCAACAAGCACATCGCGCGTTTTAACAGATGTGTCGTATTTCGCACGAAATTTGGATAAACTGTTCTTGAGATCAAGCCGCGATATGATAGTTGACAGCATTAGTCAATAATTCCAAGACACTTTTTCTAAAAAAGCTCTTTAATGTAAGTCTAACAAACCGGTTCATTTTCAGTTAACGGAAAACAAATGGCATTTTAATTGAGCTGGTAAATTAGTGACGACACAGATTGGTATAGCTATGCAAAATCTTTGGGAGATCTTTGACAGGTCATTACAAGTAGGAATGTCAATTGATTGCTGTTGTAAACTATCCTGTTACTAACAGAGAGACCAACACAGGAAAACGTAGCGTTTTATATTTGAAAATACGACTACACATTATGTTATTTGTTTAGGTTTTTTTTCTTCAAACTCATCGTCTCCCTAGCCTTGTCCCAACTATGTTGAGGTCATCTTCCAGTCTAACCGGCTGCAGCTGAATACCAGTATTTTACATGGAGCGACTGACTAGCTGACCTCCATAATCAAGTGAGTACTAGGTAATACGATATACCTCTTAATAAGACTGGTTGTCAGAATTTTGGGTCAACTGTCAAAGATCTACATTTGACATCCAAGATCCGAGGCACAGACGAAACTCGGTATATTATGGGTCGTCACCCATCCACGCACCAACCAAGGCATGTGGGTTTTAATCTAAAAATCGACCCGAGCGACTGTTATTATTTAGTTAGAAGCTCGTCCTTTTTTTACAAACAATAATATCCAGAGTACAACCAAGTCATAAACTTGTTTTCTTACATTACGTCTAGAAAATCATTCGCAAGGTCGACGTGAGATACATAATACACCCACAGTCCTACATCTAAATATCTTGTAATAAAATCTACGACATATCGACGAATCGTATGAATACTGAGTCGATTGTGTGCCACAGTTATTATGCACACAGTAGACTTGTTGACGCTGGGGACAGCGGCTCCCAAAGTAGAGCTTTTTCAGTTATGTTCCTTCTGTCTATCTGTATCTTCCATCTAAATTAAATCAGCTAGAATTTAGTGACGACATTGGCACATTCAACAGCGACCATATGGTTCCAGTAACGTGCTGATAACAGGACAGGTAGATTACGATATTAAATGTCCTATCCTTTGATAACTCCATATTCAGCGTGTAGCAGAAAGGTCTGGTCATATTTAAGGGTGTCCACACAGACCAACATTCTGAATAACTTTCTTCAAGTTGGTCCGGATCCAGGGCGACTCATGACCAGGTGGGAGATTTTCAGCAGGTGGAACAAATCACAGCGATTTCTACTAACGATTAATCACAGTGAAGTTTATTCTCGTTTTTGTAAGGATGTAGTAGGTCGCTACTGTCAGAGATAAAACACTAATTTTTTAAAAAAAAGTTTGGTTTTAAAACATCTATGGTTTATGGAGGGAGGTTACTTGTTAAGCAAATTTTGAACGCAGAAAATAGAAGCGCAAATTCTCAGTAGCAACACACAGTCTATACTAGTACTTCTTTGATGGCAGCAATTGCACCACATCACATGGGACTAAGACAATACTGGAAAAATGTAAGTGAGCTATATTGTGCACCTCTGCCTAACCCTTCGGAGATTACAGGCTTGATGGAAAAAAAATTGGCGGTTATGGATTCGTCAGCACGAGTGATGACCAATGCTAACAGCAACGCTTTACCATGCTGCAAGACAATCAATAAAAGACTAGCTATTTGTAAATCATCAACGAATCAAAACAGAAAATAAAATACGAGCCCATTTACATTTCGCTCAACAAACATCCTACATCCGTAACCTGTCACAAAGCAAAGTCTTTACAAGCGGAGAATCAGAACACGGATCTATTAAGATCAGATGTCGATCCGGATAGACATAGTCTGCAAGATGTTAAGCAAAACTATACCTTAATATCTTCGGGAGACGAGCAAACCAATCTATCAATTCACTCTTAAACATCCAACGAAATAAAAAGTTGCTAGCGAAATTATTTTCGTGGATCAAATCAAATCAATCTTTATTTTGTGAACACAGGCATTATAATAAAGGTCTTAAGTGGAGCCCGCTATATTTATCAACTGGTTTCTCAAGACTGGCGGTTAGTGATACATTTTGTGTGCTCCCTTGGAGGGCAGTCTTTAGATTTTACCCTGTATCTGTGCGGTCAGGGGTGGGTAACCGTTTAAGTCTGATCTTGTTAAAGGAGTGTATTCAATTGATGCTTGTGTCACATTACTGTTTAAACATATCAGTGATGATGCCTAAGTTGAATGTTTTCTGCAACTGTAATGGGATGTCTCAAAGAACCGCCAGTCATTTTCAGGGACTTTCAAAACAACTTTTACTTACGCATCGATAGTATACCTAATCAAATTACTTGAGCTCAGAAGGGTGAGTGGCGTTTTTAAGAATGAAATGTATAATATGTTTTGTAACGAGGTTTTACCTATAAAACAAACAGATAAATCAAATTCTTCAAGTACCAGTTTTGTGATACTACATCGGCTAAAGCAGTACAAACAAAATGTTTCATCAACAAAGCAAACTAGTCCATAACTCAACAGGGTATATAAAAACGTTTATCATAATATCATAGTTACGTACTTATTACCATTAAATAGTCGTAAATACAGCTCTCACCGACCAAAAACCAATCTTATGGCAGAGGGGTTACGTTGAGATTTCTTTGACATTCTGTTAAGAAGTAGTTGTAGGGCTGAACAACAGTAGTTTCTTTATTCGTAATAGGCCGTATAAACTGTAATAACAGGAGTCGTTTCGTTATAGAAGTTACTTCGGGAAAAGGGACATGAAAAAGTTGTTAAAACTTCCCTATAGTTGTTACTTTAAAAGTCGTAACTGTGATATTTTATGTGTAGTAAATGGTGTTGAGAACATAGCCTTCTTGCTAGGCCATGGTGGGGGCGGGGGAATTCGTTTTTAAAACTGCTATAAAAATGAATCAACCTTATTTTTACCCGACTGCTGCAAAGCTAAAACAGGGCTATGGTTTTATAAGGATATGGACATGGTTTATGTGATTTAAGCATAAATTACGTTTCAACGCGTTAATTACGTTTCAATGCTTTAATAAAATGTTTTCAATAATGACTTAAGCAATTAGGCAACTGATAAAGTTTCTTTAACATCTTTAATAAAATATCACAACACTCCATTATCTATTTTTCACCCTTATAAGTAATTGGTTTTTCTTTCGTAGTATAATTTGGGTTTAATGTTATGTTCTTGGGTCCACATGCACATTACATTAAAGGACATAGTTGAAAACGGCCTACATATAGAACACATATGCTATCTATGGGTCTCCCTTGTTTGACCGAAAAGAAATTGCCAAATTATCACTTCCCAAACAAATTTTCGCATAATTTCATTTGCCAAATTATTACTTACCAAAAAATCTCTTTACAAATAATTGTTACGAAAACCTATGTTTGGCAAGTGAACGTTTGAACAATAACTTGTTCACCAACTAGTACTTTTACCATTTTTTATCTAGTCAAATATTTCAGTTGGTATAACATATTTTACGCAAAATTACATAAGCCAAATATTTGGTGTCGTCAATTTTAAACTTACCATTTCAGTCAAAAGCACTATTAACTAGTTGAAATCTCCTATTTGGATTCGGTTGGGGCTCCTATTTCTGTCTGCAGGGTTTACAGGCACCTAACTAACCGAACCTCGGGGTGCCCCTGACGTCGACCGTCTAGGGTTAGCGTTTCCGTCAGCAGGTCGACGGATCCCCGCTGCGCGGGGCTCCTATTTCTGTCTGCAAGGTTTACAGGAACCTAACTAACCGAACCTCGGGGTGCCCCTGACGTCGACCGTCTAGGGTTAGCGTTTCCGTCAGCAGGTCGACGGATCCCCGCTGCGCGGGGCTCCTATTTCTGTCTGCAAGGTTTACAGGAACCTAACTAACCGAACCTCGGGGTGCCCCTGACGTCGACCGTCTAGGGTTAGCGTTTCCGTCAGAAGGTCGACGGATCCCCGCTGCGCGGGGCTCCTATTTCTGTCTGCAAGGTTTACAGGAACCTAACTAACCAAACCTCGGGGTGCCCCTGACGTCGACCGTCTAGGGTTAGGGTTTCTGTCAGCATCTGTTAAATTTCAATTACGTTATATTAAATCAATTTGTGTTATGTCTTCATTCCAAAATTTTTGCCTTTATATTTTTTGTCATAAAAAATCATTTGACTAAACGTTTATTGTCTTAATTTTGTTTGCTGTAATAAATCATTTGGTTAAAGACCAAAAGCCTTAATGACATTATCCTTAGTAATAATCTGCCAAGTAAACATTTGACCAAATGAAAATGTGCGTACTAAAATTATTCCAAATATTACATTGGCATAAAAAAAGGTTGCTAAAATTTGTTTGGGTAATGAAAATTTGGCAAAATCTTTTCGGCAAAACGGCAGGATCCCGCTATCTATACAGCAATAACTTTTTTTTAAAGAAAGAATGAAGGAGAAGGAAAATTGTGTATATTTGGCATTAAAAAAACCTTAAAAATTATGCAAAATAAATAAACAAACAAAACTAATAACGCTAGATGGCAACACAAGATTGACGCTGAATGATGATTTCAGCTGCAGCCCACGAGTGCCATACGCTCGAAAATTATGTCTTATACATAAACTTTAATCGGTTAAAAAAAAAACCAGCTGTTCCATACACTTTGCCGTGTAGGTATTGTATTTTTGTAGGAACCAGCTCATTTTTTCTTTAATAACCGATGAATAATTTCTATGTTTCTCAGTATGATGTTCTGAATACGTGGTAACCGTTTTCGCGTCGGTGTCCCTTCTACCTTGTAAAAACTTCTTCTTGTATCTTTTTTCAACTGTAAATAAATAACAAAATGTCAAAAAAGGGAGTCAAATTGTCTACTTCAGTGGTTTTGGAGGTCATCGGCTCTTTCCTTTTACACATGGAGCCGACGACCCACCTTTTGCCCCGAGAGTTCCCCGTAGGGATGGGAGCTTAGCGCAGCGCATCCCAAACTGCGATTCTGTGTAGAAACGGACTCCCCGATTATATGGCACGAGGAGTTGTATTCAAACAAATTAGCACGAAAACTTTAATAGCGCGATGCAGGACACGGTTGCATGGAATGCAAATTTGTGCTTTAATGAAAGGGTAGTACAGTTCACTGGATTCATCCCTTTCGATTGCCATTATATTATTTTATAAAGAGATCCCCGGGTTCAGTTTGAGCGGTGTAACCGAAGGGTCGCGAGTTCGAGCCTCAGATTAAAATTAAGTAGTTTTTGTGATTCTCAGAGTTAATATATAATTTTTCTTCATTAATATTAATTATAACTTTTTGCTATATCACGTTTTTTTTATTAGAAAATATTTAAGTTTTTAAATATAAGATGATTATTTTACCTAAATTTTGAACAGTACCATATCAATGGGTGTCTTGACCATATTTCGTTAGTTCTTGTGTATAATTACTTACTACTTTACTACTATTTATAGACACTTTAGTTAGAAATACTGACTTAATCTAATAAAAATCAGAAAATCTTCAAGGGATGAAGTCGATATTCTTTTACGTTCAGTCGTGCGAGCCCATTCTCTGTAAAATTCTGTCTAAATCTGTAATTATTTTTTTTGAAAGACTTCCGGTAGTAAAAAAGTGTTGGTTGTGTTGTCCTAGTAATGTTTGATCCAATTGTCTTCACATCGGGGACCGCTAAGAAAAGAAGTTTTTTCCTTATTGTGTCTGGACACTGGCTTTACATGAATACAAATAAATAAAATTGAAGTGTTTGTTTGTAATATCAAAACTACAGCTTTTTACTGAATGCATAATATTATTAAGAGAATGGCCGTTTTTACATTAAGCGATAACGATGACGACTATTATTTTAGAGTTCCACTGTAGATCTCCGAAGATCAGCATCAGATCCCGACATATACCTTTCATCATCAGCTCAGCAACATGAGATGATGATTACCAGGCACAAATATCTGAATTGCTTGTGATGAAAAACATTGTGTGTGCCAATATAAAATAATTTTTCAGGGTTGCGTCAATTTCGCTGGAATCTCATCATCAGATTCTGACTTGGTGACAATGGGACCACCTCAGCAGTATAAGTTTTCGAATAAAACAAGAATCTTGAAACTGGGTCAACAATTGGCGGAGTAATTGGTTAACATACGTAAAAAAATACATACAGTCGAACATAGAACCTCCTCCTTTTATTGAAGTCGGTTAAAAATTGTCAAAGAAGTTTTGATGAAACATTAGTGAACTGCTAACCATACATGTCATGGTAATAGGCTTATCCCCAATAAAATGGAACTTAACATACCTAACTGTCGAAATGTGGATGTACTGGCATATCTGCGTACCCCTCAGAGCATATAGGCGTGATGTTATGTTATGATGTTGGGTAAACAATAAATATCCAAGCGATTGCAGCAATTACGGCAGATTTGCTGTCTATTATTGAAGAGTTCCATTGCTTATCTCCGAAGATCAGCATCAAACCTTCACCAAATATAAACGGGACCACCGCGAAGTACTATTCTTCCAAACAAAAAAAGAATCATCGAAATCGGTTCCCAATTGGCGAAGATATCGCTGAACATACACACAAAAAAAAAACATTTAGACGAATTGATAACCTCTTCCTTTTGGAAGTCGGTTAAAAATAAACATTTTTTTAACACTGCCCGACGCGGGCATCGATCCCAGGACCTCATGCTTAGTAGTCTCACTTGCGACCACTCGACCAACGAGGCAGTCTCTCACATACACACCAAAATTTCAACAGCTAGTTTTTAATAAAATATCACAACATAAAAATCGACATCCCTCCATTATCAATTTTTTACCCTTGGTAAGTTTTACCCTTGGTAATTGGTTTTTCTTTCGTATTATAATTTGGGTTTAATGTTATGTTCATGGGTCCACATGCACATTACATTAAAGAACATAGTTGAAAACGGCCTACATATATAACACATGTGCAATCTATACAGCAATAACTTTTTTTTAAAGAAAGAATGAAGGAGAAGGAAAATTGTGTATATTTGGCATTAAAAAAACCTTAAAAATTATACAAAATAAATAAACAAACAAAACTAATAACGCCAGATGGCAACACAAGACTGACGCTGATTGATGATTTCAGCTGCAGCCCACGAGTGCCATACGCTCGAAAATTATGTCTTATACATAAACTTTCATCGGTTTTAAAAAAAACCAGCTGTTCCATACACTTTGCCGTGTAGGTATTGTATTTTTGTAGGAACCAGCTGATTTCTATAACTGAATAACCGATGAAAAATTTCTATGTTTCTCAATATGATGTACTGAATACGTGGTAACCGTTTTCGCGTCAGTATCCCTTCCACCTTGTATAAACTTCTTCTTGTATCTTTTTTCAACCGAAAAAAACACCTAATTTCTTCTTGTATCTTTTTTCAACTGTAAATAAATAACAAAATATCAAAAAAGGGAGTCAAATTGTCTACTTCAGTGGTTTTGGAGGTCATCGGCTCTTTCCTTTTACACATGGAGCCGACGACCCACCTTTTGCCCCGAGAGTTCCCCGTAGGGATGGGAGCTTAGCGCAGCGCATCCCAAACTGCGATTCTGTGTAGAAACGGACTCCCCGATTAAATGACACGAGGAGTTGTATTCAAACAAATTAGCACGAAAACTTTAATAGCGCGATGCAGGACACGGTTGCATGGATTGCAAATTTGTGCTTTAATGAAAGGGTAGTACAGTTCAACGGGTTCATCCCTTTCGATTGCCATTATATTATTTTATAAAGAGAGGGGAGGGTTCAGTTTGAGCGGCGTAACCGAAGGGTCGCGAGTTCGAGCCTCAGATTAAACAAGTAGTTTTTGTGATTCTCAGAGTTATTATATATTTTATTTTCATTAATATTAATTATAACTTTTTGCTATATCACGTTTTTTTATTCGAAAACATTCAAGTTTTTAAAGATAAGATGATTATTTTACCTAAATTTTGAATAGTGCCATATTAATGGGTGTCTTGACCATATTTCGTTAGTTCTTGTGTATAATTACTTACTACTTTACTACTATTTATAGACACTTTAGTTGAAAATACTGACTCAATCTAATAAAAATCAGAAAATCTTCAAGGGATGAAGTCGATATTCTTTTACGTTCAGTCGTGCGAGCCCATTTTCTGTAAAATTCTGTCTAAATCTGTAATTCTTTTTTTTTTAAAGACTTCCGGAAGTAAACAAGTGTTGGTTGTGTTGTCCTAGTAATGTTTGATCCAATTGTCTTCACATCGGGGACCGCTAAGAAAACAAGTTTTTTCATTATTGTGGCTGGACACTGGCTATACATGAATACAAATAAATAAAATTGAAGTGTTTGTTTGTAATATCAAAATAACAGCTTTTTTCTGAATGCATATTATTATGAGATTGGCCGTTTTCACACTAAGCGATAACGATAACGACT
The DNA here is from genome assembly GCA_950022335.1 of Eurois occulta. Classification (NCBI taxonomy): domain Eukaryota; kingdom Metazoa; phylum Arthropoda; class Insecta; order Lepidoptera; family Noctuidae; genus Eurois; species Eurois occulta. The sequence continues at coordinate 29,129,626 of OX465477.1, read as the reverse complement.
ATTATTTTAAAGTTCCACTGTATATCTCCGAAGATCAGCATCAGATCCCGACTTATACCTTCCATCATCAGCTCAGCAACATGAGATGATGATTACCAGTCACAAATATCTGAATTGCTTGAGAAAGTACATATATGAAAAACATTGTGTGTGCCAATATAAAATAAATTTTCAGGGTTGCATCAATTTCGCTGGAATCCCATCATCAGATTCGACTTGGTGACAATGGGACCACCTCAGCAGTATAGGTTTTCGAATAAAAAAAGAATCTTGAAACTGGGTCAACAATTGGGGGAGTAATCAGTTAACATACGTAAAAAAATACATACAGTCGAACATAGAACCTCCTCCTTTTATTGAAGTCGGTTAAAAATTGTAAAAGAAGTTTTGATGAAACATTAGTGAACCACTAACATACATGTCATGGTAATAGGCTTATCCCCAATAAAATGGAACTTAACATACCTAACTGTCGAAATGTGGGTATACTGGCACATCTGCGTACCCTTAAGAGCATATAGGCGTGATGTTATGTTATGATGTTGTGTAAACAACAAATATCCAAGCGATTGCAGCAATTACGGCAGATTTGCTGTCTATTATTGAAGAGTTCCATTGCTTATCTCCGAAGATCAGCATCAAACCTTCACCAAAGGACAATGACCAAAGTTGGTACCAAAAAGTCTCGCGCCTCAAAACCAAAATATTATAGTAATTAGTTTCATATTTTTTTACGGCATTACGCGTCGGGGATTTGATTTTTGAACTGGAAATATACTTTTCGAGTTTAAAAGTACGAATATTGTTTTACTCCCTTTATATGACGTTCCGTTTCAACTGAATATAAATGACGTTCCGTTTCAATTGAACAAACCCTTGTCTGTCGAGCGGACTCTAAAATTAATTACAAGTAAGTAAGATCAGTACACCAAATCGATTTAGTTTGGTTTATTGCTATTTGCAACAAAATAGATTTTCTCAGCCTAAAGATTTTGATTTATCGATTACATCCCTAAATCCCGACTAGTTTATAGCACTTACTATACTCTATGGTTTATAGTTATCTTATCTGTGGCGTCTGACATTTGTACTGTACTGACTGACTATTGGCAATGTAAAGGTCTAAAATAAAATCGAGTTTCAGTCAAGCATACTGTGGATGTTACTTTAACTCGTAATTCTTACTAATATTAGTGTATTACGCTTTTTTTAGAGCAATAATGTAATGTATGTGTGTTAAAATACGTCGTTGGTAGCGTCGAAAAAATAGACCTACTTTTTAGGTTAGTTTCGATTTTATAAAATAACTCTGAAACGCGGGTTTTTTTTTCAAAAATAATTTTTGTAGGAGTTAATACGATCAGTGTAGTCTATAAAAAACAAGGTTTGATTTTGATGCAGCATGGTACGGGATTCCATACTTCCATGAGCATTCTCTTTTAAACGAGACCAACGCGAAGTACTATTCTTCCAAACAAAAAAGAATCATCGAAATCGGTTCACAATTGGCGAAGATATCGCTGAACATACACACAAAAAAAAAACATTCTGACGAATTGATAACCTCCTCCTTTTGGAAGTCGGTTAAAAATAAACATTTTTTTTAACACTGCCCGACGCGGGCATCGATCCCAGGACCTCATGCTTAGTAGTCGCACTTGCGACCACTCGACCAACAAGGCAGTCTCTCACATACACACCAAAATTTCCACGCGCACGAAGTCGCGGGCAACAGCTAGTTTTTAATAAAATATCACAACATAAAAATCGACATCCCTCCATTTTCTATTTTTTACCCTTTTAATTGGTTTTTCTTTCGTAGTATAATTTGGGTTTAATGTTATGTTCATGGGTTCACAGGCACATTACATTAAAGGACATAGTTGAAAACGGCCTACATATATAACACATATGCAATCTATACAGCAATAACTTTTTTTTAAAGAAAGAATGAAGGAGAAGGAAAATTGTGTATATTTGGCATTAAAAAAACCTTAAAAATTATACAAAATAAATAAACAAATAAAACTAATAACGCCAGATGGCAACACAAGACTGACGCTGATTGATGATTTCAGCTGCAGCCCACGAGTGCCATACGCTCGAAAATTATGTCTGATACATAAACTTTCATCGGTTTCAATAAAAAACCAGCTGTTCCATACACTTTGCCGTGTAGGTATTGTATTTTTGTAAGAACCAGCTCATTTTTTCTTCAATAACCGATGAATAATTTCTATGTTTCTCAGTATGATGTAGGTACTGAATACGTTGGTGTCCCTTCTACCTTGTATAAACTTCTTCTTGTATCTTTTTTCAACTGTAAATAAATAACAAAATGTCAAAAAAGGGAGTCAAATTTTCTACTTCAGTGGTTTTGGAGGTCATCGACTCTTTCCTTTTACACATGGAGCCGACGACCCACCTTTTGCCCCGAGAGTTCCCCGTAGGGATGGGAGCTTAGCGCAGCGCATCCCAAACTGCGATTCTGTGTAGAAACGGACTCCCCGATTGTATGGCACGAGGAGTTGTATTCAAACAAATTAGCACGAAAACTTTAATAGCGCGATGCAGGACACGGTTGCATGGAATGCAAAATTGTGCTTTAATGAAAGGGTAGTACAGTTCACCGGGTTCACCCCTTTCGATTGCCATTATTTTATTTTAAAGAAAGGAGAGGGTCCAGTTTGAGCGCTGTAAGCGTAGGGTCGCGAGTTCGAGCCTCAGATTAAACAAGTTGTTTTTGTGATTCTCAGAGTTTATATATAGAGACTTTTTTCATTATATTAATTATAATTTGCTTTATCTCGTTTTTTTTTACTAAGAAAAATTCAAGTTCTTAAAGATAAGTTCATTACTTTACCTAAAATTTGAATAGTGCCATATTAATGGGTGTCTTGGCCATATTCCGTTAGTTCTTGTGTATCATTACTTACTACTTTACTACTATTTATAGACACTTTAGTTGGAAATACTGACTTAATCCTATGAAAATCAGAAAATCTTCTTGGGATTAAGTCGATATTCTTTTACGTTCAGTCGTGCGAGCCCATTCTCTGTAAAATTCTCTGTCTAAATCTGTAATTCTTTTTTTTTAATACTTCTGGAAGTAAACAAGTGTTGGTTGTGTTGTCCTAGTAATGTTGAATTGTTGTTGTTCAATTGTCTTCACATCGGGGACCGCTAAGAAAAGAAGTATTTTCATTATTGTTGCTGGGTGAATACTAATAGATAAAATTGAAGTGTTTGTTTGTAATATCAAAATAACAGCTTTTTACTGAATGCACATTATTATGAGAATGGCCGTTTTCACATTAGGCGATAACTACATATAACGACACATTAGCGTGGGACTGGTAGTTTCATACATTTTGTTGGTTAATGTCGTCTCGACATCGTGGGCTAAATGAAACTACCAGTCCTACGATATCATGTCGTTATCTTAATCGCCTAATGTGAAAACGGCCAATAAATACGGCAATAATAACAAAAACACATTTTTTTCAAATTTTTGCCTGTCTGTCGGTTTGTTCTGGCTAATTTCCGAAACGGCTGAACCAATTTTGACGAGACTTTGATTGGCAGATAGCTAATGTTATAAGGAGTAACTAAGGCTACTTTCATTTAAGAATAATAATTAGGATTCCGAGCAAAAAAATTAAAACCTTTGAAATTCGTAACAAAATCTGATTCAGAGCGAAGTTATATTTTTTTATAATAATTTCACGCGGGCCACAGCTTAAACAAACAATAAACCTCTTCTGTTTGGTGCCCACTCTTCGTGTCCGTCCCGCAATCGCAATTCAAAATGAGAGACTTATAGGTTTCTCTTTGACTCAGGGCGACATATTATTAGTATGACTCAAATTTATACTATTCGTGTGTAATGTCGCGGTCCGAGCCGATGTGTCAAGCTGAGTTCAGAAATGAGCTGCAACCGACACTGACAAAGAGGTGTAATGAGTTCACACGAGGTAGAGGGTGGCCTGGGAACCAGCGGGGAAGGAAATAGATCGAGGTCAAGAGCAGGCCCATTTTGTAATAAAAAAAAAAAAAAAAAAATATATATATAGTTTATTTCTTAACATTCGCATTCAGCAGAATTTCGAAGTTTGTTCGATATTTCGATGAACAAAGACTTTTTGAATTTGAAAATACATATACAATGACGTCTTAAAGTAGCATTGTTTACATCTTACTTCTGTGTAGGAATAAGGAGACCTAGACCTCCTCCTGGTCCTGTCCCTTTCCCACACTAAAGTGACATTAAGACGTCATGGTTGCTTCAAGCGTCACGCGCGCGTGTCTCTTTTCCCCTTTCGGCCGCATCTCTTTGCGTACAATTTCGGTTTTCTCCGTAGTCGCTGACGCTACAGCTCACAGCTCGTAGGTTACAGTTAAAAACGTTTTCATAGCTGACACACAAAACCCATTTTGCAAAATATCCATTAGATTAGCCATAACGGCAACTTATGTATATTTATAGACACTTGTTTAGTAATAGTTTATAATTTATTTAATTTCACGAAAGAAAAAGGAAAGCCGCCCTTTTCGTGGCCCACACTTTACGATATATTTATACAGCACGGAACGCATTACGCCAGAGAAAAATATCTACTCTTTATTTTCTACAAACCGTTTGATCTATTTTCACACCATTGTTTGTAGTATTTATTTATACTAAAAATCGTGGCCGAAAAGACTAGTAATAATAAAGGTGGAGGTTATCTTAAATCGCATTCACTTTAAACACACTGATGTGCACACACATTAGAAAATTCTCTGCCGAAATATTCATATTTCGTCTCACCGGAAATGACTATTATTATAATTTACCTTGAATCTCCAATGACTTAGGCAGATACTTTAAAAATACTATACTAAACACAATTATTCAAATTCAAATTATTTATTTGCCATAAACATGGTATGTTTACAAGGTGTTCATAATATTACATAGTGCTACATGTCTCACTGTTTTTTGCAAAATCAATTTATAATTACATTAAATTACAATTCACATCAGTAACATTCCATTAATTTAAAGATTATACATTATTTCAATTATTATTTATATTGCACACACTTCTTTTTTACCATTTATAAAATTAAACAATAAATTCAACATAATACCTAACTTAAAAACTGACGCACCTTCATATAAACTTCCTAATTTTATTTATTTATGTAAATAAATAAGTAGCAGCGGTTTGGGCTGTGTATTAATATATCACCCAGTCAGTCAGTCACCATTGACTTTAATTATTACTTATGCCTATATTTGGATGCCAGATCAAGAGAAAAGAATTTACAGGGGTATTTTACAAATAACTCGTGAATTGAATAAAAACATTCCTGCAACAACCAATTCCGTAGTGCCGAACAAAACTTTTTGAAGGGTAGTTGGGTAATTGACTTCGGCAGAGCATTGTAGATTAGGGGGCCATGTAGATACAGCTCTTTCGGAAGAGTTGTAACTTAGGAATAGGTATCTCGAAATCCAAATGTGCTGCTTTCCTCTTATTTGTATTATCCTTTCGTTCAAATAATTCTGGATTGGATCTTAGAAACTTGGCAATTTCAGAGATATATATGCAGGGTACAGTCAAAAGGTTATGTGACTTAAATATAGGCTTACACGAATCAGACCACTCCATATAAAAAATTGCGCGGATACACTTTTTTTGAGCAATGAAAATTCGATCTACTTCTGAGGAGTTTCCCCTCACAACTATGCCATACCGAATAACCGAACAGACATAGGCATGATACACCACTATGGACGTTTCTCTTGACGTTACATTTTTGACTTTTCTTAGCGCAAATACAAATTGGTTGATTTTCTTGCCGAGTATGTCAATATGATTCTTCCATGTTAAGTGCTCATCTAATTAAACACAATTTACAAGAATGTGTAACTTGATTGCTTGGGCGGTCTAAGTACCCCTTTTTAATATTAAATGGGCCTACTCTTGACCTCAATCTAGTCCTGAGGACAGAGATCAGGTCGACGATGGAACGAGCTAACCCAAAAGAAGCCTATAAACTCGTGACTTAGGCGCGTCGCTCACTGGCTAGTTGAAGCACTGTGGGCGGCTATGCCTCCTCTTTTCGTGGTAGTATCCAACCGAACTTACGGTTTTGACCATAACGCTCCGGCGTGCCCGTGCCACGCAACGACAAAATTCAAGTATTTGCGCGCACCGTCACTTATTCTTAAGGAAAAACTACAATCCGCCTCAACTCTTAATCGTGTTGGCGATGGGCCTTAGGATATAATTAATTACATCATAGCAATCAAGTTGCATTACGGTATTCTCATCCCTGCCTGGAATACTGGCGTGAACCTATGGCACTTTAAATAAAACATTATAAGAGGTACTAAAACCCGTGCCTCGGTATTCACGTTAAGCCGTTGGTCCCGGCTGTTCTTTGTAGATCTTCGACAATCGTTACAGGTAGTTAGTGGCACGAATGTCTGACAACCAGTCTTACCAAGGGGTATTGTATTACCCAGCCAGTACTAACTGGGTTGAGGAGTCGGATAGGCAGTCGCTCCTTGTAAAATACTGGTATTCAGCTGCATCCGGTTAGACTGGAAGCCGACACCAACATAGGGAAAAGGCTAGGCTTATGATGATTTTTATCCCGCTAGTACAACAATCTCATGGGACAATTACCGAACTCTAGGAGGGCGAAGCCGCGGGCATAATCTAGTTTATTCATAAAAAATATAATAGTAATAGGTACGAGTAGGTCACTCGTATCGTACCATGTAAAGCGTCTTTACAAAATGGTGAAGTTTATTCTTAACAGTTTTGAACATACGTAATGAATTTGAATGAATACCTTCTCAACAGTAGCATGTGTGATATTACTTTAAAGAATGAGCTAAAGGAAATGTGGTGTGCATAATATGACAAATTGCACAGTTTTACTGTACTCTGTGTTCTGGTAATCTGTTTACAAATTACCTACGTCTTTATATTTCGCATGATGTCTTGTAGTGTGTATGTGACCAGATTGACAGATAAGTTTCCAAGCAAGTTCTTTTTTGGGGAAAAAAACTTAATTACCTAAAATTGTAAATAATTTTATGAACCTAATTTCATTTTAAATTAATCGTTCTTATTTAAAGGTTCATAGAGTTGATATTAGTGAAAGTATTTGGAATTAACACCAATGAAATCAGCCCAGCCAGCAGCAGCAAAAATCAACAGCAAAATCAATTAACAAAAAAATAAATAAAAATCAGCTCAGCTCGTCGTTGTACATAAGCTATACATATATTGTAATGTTGTGTGCATATATTTTAATTTGGTGTGCAATAAAGAATAAGAATAAGAGAGAATATGGAATGCAGAGGAGCTCGTAGCTAAATAATAGCAGCCGCTCGGGTCGATCTTCAGGTTAAGCCGCGCTTGCCTTGGTTGGTCTGTGGATGGGTTACCACTCATTACATACCGAGTTTCTTGCTTGCCCGGAAACCACGCTAAGATGTTGGTCCCGGCTGTTATTTATAAATCTTTGATAGTCGTTACAGGTAGTCAGTGGCCCAAAAGTCTTCGGTGCACATAAAAAACACAGCATAACGCACAGAAGCACAATTACATGATACAAACTACATGAACATAAATAAAAACAAGGTGCCAGTATACAAAAAGGAAAAAATCTGTTTAGTCAAGAATTATAGTAACATCATGACGTAATTTAAATAAAACAACGAGCGTACAAGGTGCGGTGTGCGTCTCTACTGGTATTCAGCTGCATCCGGTAAGACTGGAAGCTGACCCCAATATAGTTGGGAAAAGGTTAGGTTGTGATGGTGAATGAAATGGAATTAATGGAATTTCTTTTGGTATTATATAACCGCATAGCCCATATTATGTGAGTACTATGTAATAGAAAGCTATCCTTCGTTGGAAACCTACGTCATTTTCTTTTTTTTTTTGACTTGAATTTGCCCTGGCGGTTAAGTGTATGTCATGCTCACTCAAATATCTCGCTGATGGTGGCGCGTGTGTCGGATCAGTTAGTTCCCTTCAAAATGGTTGAGTTGAATGGTGCTGATACATGCGTCATGTTCGTGAACGGGCGCTGTCAGTTGTGACTGGTCATCTCTTGGTTGCCACGGCTTATTTGAATTAATTATTTTATTTTTTGAATTGTTCTTTTCCTTGTTTTTACTATGGACACTTTTAACGTGCACATCTTGCTACATCGCTCTCACATAATGTACCATCTAAACATGAATGATGTAACCAAGGTTTTGTAAAAATATTCTGATTTAAAAGAGTGTCCATGGAGTTTCTTGCCCGTTCTTCTCCATAGAGATCTACGTTAGGGAATGGGCAACTACAGTACTTTCACAGTTTTTATGCCTTGTGACTGGGACTGTAGCTAAATTTCATTGTTGTCTTTGTTTCGACAGTTCAAAAGTGCCTGTAACGGGCCTACTTGAAATAAATGCTTTGATTTTGATTTTGATTAGTAAAAGTGTATGTACATAGGTAAGTTGTGTATGTGAGAGTTTTATGAGATCACTGAAACTGAATTGCTTTGAAGTTAACAACTCCTTCACTATAATACAGGTCGGTAATAAACTTGGCATTTCAAAACTTTTACACTAAAATAACTTACCTACTTTAAATAAGTGCTTTTAACTCACTAGCTTTTGGTAAACGGTTGGAAGATTCATTTTATTTTACGTTGGCACGGTTATCCCGTTACGCTGAACTTTTATGCAAAATAACTAGCTTTTGGCCGCTGGTTCGCTCGCATGGAGTCAGAAATTAACCCATTGGAGTGTACTAGCTACCGGAATACGTAATTGGCATAGTAAAGTTGTATTTAATGTCTGCAATAGACATGGAATTTTAAAACATATTTAAGACCTTATTAATTTTTCATAACAATTAACTAAATTACGTACTATATTATCATAACAAATTAACACAAAATCTTACTATTTCAAAACTTAAATATTTTTAATAAATCTGTTGTCCAAACAGTAACTTGTCACCTCATGACTCATGGTACCTGAGATGTATTCATCCTAGTACAGGCCTTAAATTTTGTATTAAGTACCTACATTACTTCTAAGATTTGTGTTGAGTTTTACCAATTTGAACTTTTGAATAAATATTTGTAGGCAGATAGACCATCACATGTTTTAGAGTACAGGGCACCTTTTTGCTAAATTTCATCGAAATCCATTGAGCCCTGTAGCCGAGAAAAGGTAACATACAGATTGACTTTATAGTACAAGTATGGATAAACAGCTCCTGATTTTCAGTTTCAGCGAGGTCACGTAGGCATGAAGCAGATGGCGCACCGCTGTACGTACCTGTGCATTTTGAACGAGCAATACTTTGATGTTGGTAGGTAACGTCCAGCTGGGATGTTCCTACGAGTGGCTGCATTCTGTCCTATGCCCCGTAGGTACCTGCTCACATGCTTCATCTAACATGCAGTGCTGGATAGACGTACCTATGGGTAGGCAAGTTTGTCGGTACGGGTGCACATCTTACATGTAGGTACAAATAAGCCTGGTGTAAAAATAACCATCACATAGCCGTTAGCATTCTTTTTTACTGTTTTTTTTCTTTCTTTACTGTTACGGGCACTAGGTACTATGTATACCCGGAGCAACTTTTAACAGCTTCCTAGCTCAAAGTCGCTGTCGTTATTACATGAGAAAATCGCCTTTGAATTTTGTTAGGTGTATTTATGTAATGTGTACCTTATGAACTTTTTGTAACATCCTCTGAACCTGTGTTATGCAAATAGATTATTTGTATTTGAGACAAGCACTAATATGTGAAGCAACTTTTCCCAACTATCTTGGGGTCGGCTTCCAGTCTAACCGGATGCAGCTGAATACCAGTATTTTACGTGGAGCGACTGCCTATCTGACCTCCGCAACCCAGTTAGTTCTGGGTAATACGAAACTCTTTGGTAAGACTGGTTGTCAGACATGCGGGCCACTGATTACCTGTAACGACTGTCAAAGATCTACAAATGACAGCCGGGACCAACAGCTTAACGTGCTTTCCGAGGCACGGCGGAAACTTGGTATGTAATGGGTGGTCACCCATCCACGGACCAACCTAGGCAAGCACAGCTTAATCTAAAGATCGACCCGAGCGGCAGTTATTATTTAGCCACGAGCTGCTTACTAATTTCTAAATAATATGTTTTTAATTTATTTAGTAAAGTAATTATATTATCCATCATATTGAATTATTGCGCAAATAATATCTATAATTCTTTTCTTTGTTTGTAAAAAAACGTTGCCCCACACTAGGAATTTCTCCTGTATCGTGGGTGCGTTTACAAACATTCAAACTCACATACACAAACAGCCAGACCCGGAACAACTATCTGTAGGCCATACAAATATTTGTTCCGTGCGGGAATCGAACCCGCAACCCGAAGCACAGCAGTCAATCACTCAGCCACTGCGCCAACCATGCCGACGGTATTTAAACATAAGTTATGAACAGGAAAAGACTAGCTTAATCTTAACAAACACCAATCTTCTACCTAACTTCTTATTGTATCTCGTTTCAACCATAATAAAAAAACACAAAACGACAAAAAAAGGGAGTCAAATTTTCTACATCAGTGGTGTTGGGAGTGGAGGTCATCGGGTCCACTCGAATACGAGATGCACCAACAACAACACATCTCTCCGCAAGGCATCCTCGGTTCGTCTAGGATAGCTTAGCACAGCCGATCCCAAACTGCTTTACTGTGTAGAAACGGACTCCCCAAATGTATGAAACGAGACGTCGTACTCAATCAAATTGACATGAAAACTTTAATAGCGCGATGCAGAACTTTATTGTTGGGCATCCAAATTTGCACTTTAATAAAAGACTAGTACAGTTCACCCCTTTCGATATGGAATAAAAGCATTCATCCATTTTGCAGGCAGGACAAGGGTCAATTTGACCGGTGTAAGCGTAGGGTCGCGGGTTCGAGCCTCAGATGTAGCAAGTACTTTTTGCGATTCTCTGAATTTATGCACTAGCTGTGGCCTGCGACCTTTGTTCGCGTAAAATTATTATAAAAAAAGTATTACTTTTGTTTTCGAATCAAATTTTGTTACTAATTTTAAGGGGTTTTTTTTACCACGGAACCCTAAATTATTTTTCTAATTAAAATATAATATCTTTATCTTCTTAATAGTCATTTTACATTATAATAACATTTTTAGGACGGTGTTTAATTTATTCTTAAATAGAGGAGTCGGTAACTTTTTAATGTCATCGGGCAATTTGTTATAAATCAGTGATGTCATACAAATAACACTTTTATTGAGTAGTTCCGTTTGTTCATACGGAATTTCTACATCCAACTTTTTTTTTGTCTCGTAATTGTATATAATAACTTTTAAAGACCGTCTTATAATAGCTAGGAATCGATTACACAAATATATTTAGTTCGTATATGTACAAGGAAGGTAATGTAAGCATTTTCAAATTTTAAAAGGAAGGTTAACAGCTTGTAGTACACTAACTATGTGAATGGTTCATTGCTCTGATGCATTTCTTTTAGGCTTTGAATACAAATTCCTTGTCAACCGAGTTGCCCCAGAATATTACACCATATCTTAATATAAGTAGGTATGTTGCATTGATAGCTAATTATTTGTGTGAGAAATCGCATCGGCAGCGCTCAATAAACGCATGCAAAGCATTGTTTGAGCAGCTTATACATAGACTCTTTGTGCAGACGGTACAGTTGTTGTGGTACATTTAGTAAAAAGTATAATAATTACTATTAGGTAGGTAAGGTACTTAAATTACATGTTGTGTTTTTTGGCTTACTGCCTCTTACATAGAGAAACGTCATAGATTTCTGATACAAAATAGGACAGATCGGAATTGAGTTTACAGTCACATAAGAGAATTTTAATGAGAAATGGCGGGTCGCGAGCTTCGGTAAACTAAGATTAGAATGCTCGTGTGGTTTAGTTGAGACTAAATCAGGTCGTTTGTGAAATGCCTGAAATACTGTTAGACGTTTCCTTAATTATGTCTCCTTATAAATGGCTATTCATGGATTTAATTAGGGGCTAGATTTTTAAGGCATACTGTCAGAGCTTTTACACGAGCAATCTGTAGTTCAACTACACTAAGGGATTGTTAGATGTCCTGCGCGTTCAATACAATAATGCTTTCAGGATGTTGTTGCGACTGGCTTCAAACATGTTTGATTAGACTCACACAGATGTCTTTCATGCCATTATAAGCAAAAAAAACGGCTTCGCTGCAGTGCAGAGCGTGGAGTAGTCGCAACTATTTCCTGAGAACTGTGGCGGAGAGCTATACTCCAAACATCAGGCATTTTGTGCGGAGTTTGATTACGTAGAAAACATTCATCCTACCTGGTCGTCCTTTGTTTTAATAATATTATTTTTATATTTACGTTACTAACACTAGAATATAAGCTGTCTGTATTACCTACTAACAAAATATGGATCACTGTTGTCCGAAATAAATTAATTTCAATTTAATTAATAATGTTCCTACTGCTGGGATACAGGTACGAGGGCGGCACTGAAAATTTCGGGAATCAAGGAAGTGACACAACATTACTATTTAAAAATGTATTTATTGCTTTTCGAAGTATTCTCCGCGAAATTTGGCACATTTTTCCATACGATGGAACCAATCATTGAAGCAACCATTCCATTCGGAAGTTGGGGTCTCCAAAATGGCCGTTTTGTAGGCGTCCACAGCTTCTTCAGGTGATGAAAATCTCTGACCACGCAATTTATTCCTTATTTTAGGGAAAGTATAGAAATCATTAGGGCTTAGGTCGGGGCTGTACGGCGGATGGTCTAATAATTCTATGTTTTCTTGCTCTGAAAACTCTTTTGTTCTGTGCGCGGTGTGAGAACTCGCATTGTCGTGATGGAGGATGATGCGGCGGTTGCAGTTCTCTTTACGGAGTTCAGAAACGACCTGTGGCAAACAAATGCTAGCATACGATTCTGCATTAACCGTTCTTTGTCCCTCGAGAGGAATAGTCGCAACATGGCCGGTTTTGGAGACAAACGTGGCCACTATTTTTTTTGCAACACTCCGTGAACGAACAATTTTTGTTGGGTTTAACTCATTTTCGAACACCCAAACTCGTGACTGGTTTTTTGTTTCGGGTTCGTACGCGTATATCCAGGATTCGTCACCTGATACGATGTTGTATACAGCATTTGAGGATCCTGCGTGGAATCTTTCGAGAGTTCTGACGCACCAAGTAACGCGAGCCCCTTTTTGCTCTTCGCAGAGCGAAAGCGGTATCCATCGGGAAAACAACTTTTTTACACCTAATTGTTCATGCAAGATTATTTGCATTTGACTCATGCCAATGTCTAAAGTTGCCTGAATTTCGCGGTATGTCACATGTCGATCTTCCTCAATCAGCTTACGCACAGCATCAACGTTTTCTTGGGTGACTGCAGTTTTTGGACGACCTTGACGGGGATCATCACTGAGCCTGACACGTCCACGTTGAAATTCAGCAAACCTACGATAAATTGTGGTTTTGGATGGGGCTTCATCACCAAATGCAGAAATCATCCGGTCAACACACTGTTTTTGTGTTAAATCACTTCTAAAGTCATAATAAATCATCGCTCTTGAATTTTCTCGAGTCAATTCCATTTTCTCAACGACTAAACAAGTTTGACAAAACCTTGTGACAAGACCGAGAATCTTTTTTTAAATAAATAAATGGTATTCGATTTTTAAAACCTAGGAGTTTTCAATTAAAAAGATTTTAATATGACAGGAACAGTGGAAATATTCCATTCCCGATACTTTTAGTGCAGACTGCGTATCTCTCTATGAGTGAACTTTTGTTTCTAGAACATGCTGGATTCCTCGCGATGTATTCCTTCACAATTTTTGAGAGTAGTCGTGAATTGCTGTTATCATTACACAAAGTTAGGTGCCTGCTGGTTTCAAACTCACGACCTGCAATTTGTTAGTCTTCGCCGTTGCCACCACCGCTCCCCATCTCCAGCCCAGCATTCCTGGCTTTTCAGAAGAAACTCATCTAATACATTTTTCTTCATTTCGTTTCGACGATACATCGAGAATATTAGAATGATTGAGCCCAGTAAGTGGCCACGTCTTTTGCGGTGGCAGTGGCGATGTTTTGATCGTCAAGGGTGCAGGAGAACGGACACCTGGGACTCTTGAATAGGTGGGTCATAGTCTGATCTGGAGAGCCGCTCTCAGACTCGGTGTTGGAGAAATCAGTAAAACCTGTGAAAAGTAAAAAATAAATTCTAAAATAATGCCAACCTATTATAAATCCAATCTTCCGAATGAAACCAGCCAGAGCCGACCATCAGTTCCGTCGTACGGAACATGCGCTAGGCAGTGTATCCGACCTGCGCCTGGCAGCTGAATGGAACTGATTGCGTTCCTCCAATCTCTGCTTCACTCATTCACTGCGCAGACATCAGTCAATGAATTCGCATTTTGTGAACTAGGTTTTTACATGGTTTTAGATTGAAATAGATGTATTTTACGAAAAATTACTATTACATGTATGTAAATGCCCATATAAACATAAATTCACGCTTTTTCCCTTTTCTGGTAGGCAGGAACTACAAAAAGTTACGTTATTTTTTAAACCGACTTCAAAAAAGGAGGAGGTTTCTCAATTCGACCGTATATATATTTTTAAATACTAAGTAAAAGTAACTGGGTTCAATTCGTTTTTTCATCAGGGATCTCAGTATCAGCCACGAACTCTGAATTCGTGCCCGGTTGCTGGAAATAGGCTCACCCCTATTACATGGGACCAAAACATAAGTGGAAAAAGGTGGGTGTACCTTTGCCTAACCCATACGGGATTGCAAGCGTAATGTTATGTTTATGTTGTTAGTAGTGTGACTAACAAACAACAAAAATAACAAAAAAAAATCAAAGAACTTTATTATATTGAAATTCTTAATGACATGAAGAAAATACAACTAAAAACGCGACTGAAAAAACTGAAAAGCATAAAACAAGCACATTTTAAATCAAACAAAAGTTGGAAGCAGGCCCGTTTGAATTTGAATTATGAAAATGGAATGGTATTGGAAGAAAAACAACTTTACGATATGCACCCCAAATCCGCCCCAAATACACACACACAGGTGAAACATATAACCCTCCTTTTGGGCTTCGCCGCAGTCGGGTAAAAATAACTTAGTTCGATGTGGTTTAAGTTTCGTTGTTTCCATAACAACGAGCGTTGCATGCTCAAATTACCAATCACAAGTTGGCAATTCAACGACTTTCATTGGGTTATTTACGTTGTTGAGCAACGATTTTTAAACAAAAGATAACAGCTTCAAATAGTGACAGAAGCCGTGTGTTACGTGATTGGCGAAAGACCATTGGTATCCCACTAAAGAAATGATAACACTCAAGCATTGATGACGCTTCAAACATACGCAGACGATAAAATCCAGTCAAAGCTACAGGTATTTTGATCTCAATTAAATAATCATCATCATAATCCTGCCCATATCCCAATTCATTTGCGGCTGGCAATGTATGATAGTCTTCTTCTTCCATACTTCTCTATTACTCGTAGTCTAAGCGCCTCCTTTCTAGCCAATCTAGCCATATCATCCTTCACACAGTCTATCCGCCGTTTCAGTTAAATATTTATAAATAAACGGTTAAATTTAATTAATGCTCGTCATAATAATTTGAAAATAGTTATTTGACTGCCTCGTTGGTCTAGTAGTCGCAATCGCGACTGCTGAGCATGAGGTCCTGGGTCAGGCAAATTGTTATTGAGTTTTTCCATCAGGTATGTCTCAGTACCAGCCACGGAGTCCGCATTTGTGCCCGGTTAATGGCAATAGGCTCGACCTCTATTACATGGGACTTATAAATAACTGGTGAAATGTAGGCGCACTATTAGGTATACCTCTGCCTTAACCTCCGGGGATTACAGGCGTGATAATACGTGTGTGTCTTTATTTCATCCCATTTGCTTTGCCCTACAGGGTCCGTCATTGTGCCTTAGCTTCACGGAATTGTTGTAAGCTCTTGTCTGTTATTTCTGATTTCGAGATAAATAAAGATTTATGAATATGATTATGATTATTATAGAATGCAAATAAAAATATGGATAGGAGTAAGTATAAGTTAAAACTACAAAATAGCCATTTGAATGAAATTAATATAGCAATAGATTGCATGTTCGATATTGGCGATTCCGTTTCCTTTGAAATTGATTCAAACGAAACGGAATCGCCGATATTGACTGTAAACTTGAATTACGACTCTGGTTTTGGTTAGGACTGAATTTCAATTCAATATGGCTCCCTGCTTTGAATGTGCCTTCGAGACACATTTGTACGATGTACAAGTTCCTTTAAGTGAGATTAAATTGCTCTAGGAGTCAAAGGTAGTCAACGAAATCAATAACATGTTTCTGTTTTAGGTTTTTTTTATTCGATAAAATGTGTGCATTCGGTTTTTTTTTCTTACACTGCCAGAACCCGGACTCGAATTCAGATTTCATGGTCAAAAGCAGGGCTTGCAATGCTGCACTCGCGAGCAACCTAATATTAAAGGAATTTGATAGTCCGCGTAATTTTTGCGAGCAATTTTATGCCGCACAAACTTTTGCTCGCGTTATATATCTGCGGTAATTAACACACGGGGCAGTTTTAAATTTAGCCTATCAAAATCAAATTCATTTTATTCAGGAACGTAACCCATATTGCAACAAATATAAAATTAACAAATATACACACAAATGAACTCAAATTAATTAATAAAAACAATAATTAATCACATTCCAAAATCAAAATCAATTCGTTACAATTTTATTAGTCTCTTATGCTTACGGGCGACACTATATGTGACTTGTCTATCACAGCAGTGTAGCACATAAGGACAGTCCAACCTATCAGCAATCATCCTCAGAACGGCATTGGAGCTGGCACGCACTCTGCGCACAAGGGACTCGCGCGTGCCTATAGCACTCGGGGAAAACGTAACTTCCCGTTAGTGAAGGAATTTTCGGAATCGGATCAGTAGTTCCGAAGATTTCCTCCTACATACAAACTTACAAACTTTTAACATCTTTAAAATATGAGTATAAATGAAAT
This sequence comes from Eurois occulta, assembly GCA_950022335.1. Taxonomy (NCBI): domain Eukaryota; kingdom Metazoa; phylum Arthropoda; class Insecta; order Lepidoptera; family Noctuidae; genus Eurois; species Eurois occulta. Next base: position 29,112,486 of record OX465477.1, on the reverse strand, counting down.
TCATTTCATGTAGTTGTATAATATGCACTGATCATTAAATAAAAGTCAGCTCCTGCACCCATGGGGGAATCTAAAGTTACATGTCAAACTTGGAAAAAAAAAATCTCCGGCAGTTGTTGACCCATTTTCAACATTATTTTTTTATTCAAAAGCCTATACTCCTTAGGTGGTCCCATTGTCATGGTGGTTGCATTGTCAGAATCTAATGATGGGATCCCAGGGAAATCGACGGCAACCCTGAAATTTTATAGGCACACACAATATTTTTCATATATGTACTTTCTAAGGCAATTCAGATATTTGTGCCTGGTAATCGTCATCTCATGTTGCTGAGCTGATGATGGAAGGAATAAGTCCGGATCTGATGCTGATCTTCGGAGATATACAATGGAACACTTCAATAATAGACAGAAAATCTGTCGCAATTTCTGCAATCGCTTGGATGTTTATTGATTACTTAATATCATAACTCAAACTCAAAGCATTTATTTCAATTCGACCATTACAGGCACTTTTGAAAGTCAAAAACAAAAAAAGCGAAGCCATAGTCACAGTCACAAGGCATAATAACTTGCGAAAGTACTGTAGTTGCACATTCCAAATCGTAGATCTCTATGGAGAAGAATGGGCAAGAAACTCCATGGACACTCTTTTTAATCAAAATATTGTTACAAAATCTTGATTATATCATTCATATTGAGATTATACATATATGTGAGAACAATATACAAAGACGTGCACATTAAGAGCGTCCAGAATAAAAGATTAAACTAACAATTTAAAAATAAAGTAATTAAAATAAACCGTGACAGCTAAGAGATGACCAGTCCCAACTGACAGCGCATAGCATAACATAACGCCTGTATGCTCTGAGGGGGGTACGCAGATGTGTACAGTACCCCCAGATTTCGTCAGTTAGGTATGTTAAGTTACATTTTATTGGGGATGACCCTATTACCATTAAATGTATTGTTAACAACGTAAATAAATGCAAAGCAAATATTTGTATAGGATATTACAACTAAAAATTTAAAAATAAAAAGACTTTTTTGCAAAAAATAAAACCGACTTGACGAAGTTTATTTTATCGATGGCAGATTTGGCAAAATACGAAACTTCGTCATTGAATACGTAGTTAATTTATATTTAAAACATATGTCCATTAAAAGCTTGATAAATGAAGTTTTAGTCGACACCAATTATTATAGGACATATTCAGTAAGTACTCCTTTATCCCGATAGCACAAGGTGTGTTGTTGGTTTCTATTTTATAATTATAGCGTTCAACAGGAAAAGACTAGCTTAATCTAAAGGCGACTCTCGCATTCCCCTTGAACTTAAGAGGAAGATTTATAAAACAATGGTCTTGTATGGATCAGCATGTTGGGCCACAAAAAGGATGAATGTAAGGCATTTTCATATGGCTGAGATGAGAATGCTAAGAATGTGCGGTGTTACGAGAATGGATAAAATAAGAAATGAGTACATGAGGAAGTATGAAAGTGAAGCTGGTGACTGAAAAGTTGTGTGGTAATGGTTATCGTGGTATGGGCATGGTGATGCGGAGGAATGAGGAAAATGTCAAAAAGTTTTGAGTATGAATGTAGAGGGTATAAGAGTAAGAGAGGAAGACCAAAGAAACGATGGATTGACTGTGTGAAAAATGATATGGCAAGAAAAGAAGCGTCTGATGAGATGACGAGTAATAGAGAAGTATAAAAAAAGAAGGCATGCTGTGCCGAACCCAAATAAATGGAGAACAGGGCAAGAGAATGATGAATCTTAAGGTAAGCACCCAAATTCTTCCTAACTTCTTCTTGTACCTTTTTTCAAACAAAAAAAAACAACATGATCCAAAAAGGAAGTCAAATTCAAGTCATGTGAGGTCATGGGTCCTTACACATGGAACCAACGACCCACCTTTTGATCCGAGAGTTCCACGACATAACATTGGATTGGACCTTAGCGCAGCGGAACTGCGATGCTGTGTAGAAACAGACTCCCCAAATGTTTGGCACGAGGAGTTGTATTCAAACAAGATACAACGAAAACTTCAATAGTGCGATGCAGGATGCTGTTGTATTGAATGCAAATTTGCGCTTTAATAAAAGGGTACTCGTAGTACAGTGCACCACTTTCTACTGCTATTATCTTATTTTACAGAGAGGACAGGGTCCAGTTTGAGCGGTGTAAGTAGGGCCGCGTGTTCGAGCCTCGCATTTAACAAGTAGTTTTTATGATTCTCAGAATTTCTTTGCGCGAGGGAAGCTAATAATGCTATCAAATTTGTAAAACCGGCACGCTGGTTAAAGATGGACGCACGCACTGATTTGGAACACTTGGATTAATAAGAATGCGCATATTAAGGAGGTTGCACATACCTCAAAATCCTCGTCGCAGCCTCCTTGAGCGATGATCATAACACAAAGATGCATAACACAAAGATGCATAACACACAAGATTTCATAGCTTTATCTCGTTTTTTTCAAGATGTTTTTTTAATAACATTCAAGTTTCTAAAGATAAGATGATTAATTTACCTAAATTTTGAACAGTGTCATATTAATGGGTGTTTTGAACATATTTCGTCAGTTCTTGTGTAAAATGACTTCTTACTTTACAGTGGACGTAGTTTTACAAAAACGTTCCAGTCCATAGTGACTCCAATTTGAGATAAATACACGATTTTTGGTTTTATTAAAGAAAAATATAATCATTAGATAATCATGTATTGAATTTTTGGATACATTTAAACTCACGTTCATACACACCCCGACCCGGAACAACTACCTATATGTAGGACATTCAAATATTTGTTCCGTGTGGGGCTCGAACCCACGACACACAGTGCAGCAGTCAATCACTCAGCCACTGCGCCAACCATGCCGGCGGTATTTAAACATAAGTTATGAACAGGAAAAGACTAGCTTAATCTTAACAAACACCAATCTTCTACCTAACTTCTTATTGTATAGCTCGTTTCAACCATAATAAAAAAACACAAAACTACAAAAAAAGGGAGTCAAATTTTCTACATCAGTGGTGTTGGGAGTGGAGGTCATCGGGTCCACTCGAATACGAGATGCACCAACAACAACACATCTCTCCGCAAGGCATCCTCGGTTCGTCTAGGATAGCTTAGCACAGCCGATCCCAAACTGCTTTACTGTGTAGAAACGGACTCCCCAAATGTATGAAACGAGACGTCGTACTCGATCAAATTGACATGAAAACTTTAATAGCGCGATGCAGAACTTTATTGTTTGGCATCCAAATTTGCACTTTAATAAAAGGGTAGTACAGTTCACCCCTTTCGATATGGAATAAAAGCATTCATCCATTTTGCAGGTAGGACAAAGGTCAGTTTGACCGGTGTAAACACGGTGTAAGCGTAGGGTCGCGGGTTCGAGCCTCAGATGTAGCAAGTACTTTTTGCGATTCTCTGAATTTATGCACTAGCTGTTGCCTGCGACCTTTGTTCGCGTAAAATTATTATAAAAAAAAGTATTACTTTTCTTTTCGAATCAAATTTTGTTACTAATTTTAAGGGTTTTTTTTTACCACGGAACCCTACATTATTTTTCTAATTAAAATATAATATCTTTATCTTCTTAATAGTTCTTTTACATTATAATAACATTTTTAGGGCGATGTTTAATTTATTCTTGAATAGAGGAGTCGGTAACTTTTTAATGTCATCGGGGATTTTGTTATAAATCAGTGATGTCATACAAAATAACACTTTAATCACCTTTTATTGAGTAATGCCGTTTGTCCATACGGAATTTCTACATCCAACTTTTTTTTTGTCTCGTAATTGTATATAATACCTTTTAAAGACAGTCGTATAATAGCTAGGAATCGATTACACAAATATATATAATTCGTATATGTACAAGGAAGGTAATGTAAGGATTTTCAAATTTTAAAAGGAAGGTTAACAGCTTGTAGTACAGTAACTATGTGAATGGTTCATTGCTCTGATGCATTTCTTTTAGGCTTTGAATACAAATTCCTTGTCTACCAAGTTGCCCCAGAATATTACACCATGTCTTAATATAGCTATAAGTTGCATTGAAAGAAAATTATTGCTGGTTAATGATAGCGAGCGATAGCGCGCAATAAACGCATGCAAAGCATTGTTTGAGCAGCTTATACATAGACTGTGTGCAGACGGTACAATTGTTGGGGTACATTTAGCATAAAGTATAATAATGACTATTAGGTAGGTAAGGTACTTAAATTACATGTTGTGTATTTTGGCTCACTGTCTCTCACATAGAGAACGTCATAGATTTTTTGTGCTATTTACAAAATATTTAATCGGAATTGAGTATACAGTCACATACGAGAATTTTAATGAGAAATGGCGGGTCGCGAGCTTCGGTAAACTAAGATTAGAATGCTCGTGTGGTTTAGTTGAGACTAAATCAGGTCGTTTGTGAAATGCCTGAAATACTGTTAGACGTTTCCTTAATTATGTCTCCTTATAAATGGCTATTCATGGATTTAATTAGGGGCTAGATTTTTTAAGGCATACTGTCAGAGCTTTTACACGAGCAATCTGTAGTTCAACTACACTTAGAGATTGCTGGATGTCCTGCGCGTTCAATACAATAATGCTTTCAGGATGTTGTTGCGACTGCGTCATTTCTGTTGCGCTTCAAACATGTTTGATTAGACTCACACAGATGTCTTTCATGCCATAATAAGCAAAAAAACGGCTTCGTTGCAGTGCAGAGCGTGGAGTAGTCGCAACTATATCCTGAGAACTGTGGCGGAGAGCTATACTCCAAACATCAGGCATTTTGTGCGGAGTTTGATTACGTAGAAAACATTCATCCTACCTGGTCGTCCTTTGTTTTAATAATATTATTTTTATATCTACGAGTATGTTACTAACACTAGAATACAAGCTGTCTGTAATACCTACTAACAAAATATGGATCACTGTTGTCCGAAATAAATTAATTTCAATTTAATTAATAATGTTCCTACTGCTGGGATACAGGTATCTCTCTATGAGTGAACTTTTGTTTCTAGAACATGCTGGATTCCTCGCGATGTATTCCTTCACAATTTTTGAGAGTAGTCGTTAATTGCTGTTATCATTACACAAAGTTAGGTGCCTGCTTGGTTTCAAACTCACGACCTGCAATTTGTTAGTCTTCGCCGTTACCACCACCGCTCCCCATCTTCAGGCCAGCATTGCTGGGTTTCAGATGAAACTCAACTAATACATTTTCTTCATTTCGTTTCGACGATACATCGAGAATATTAAAACGATTGAGCCCAGTAAGTGGCCACGTCTTGTGCGGCGGCAAAGGCGATGTTTTGATCGTCAAGGGTGCAGGAGAACGGACACCTGGGACTCTCGAGCAGGTGGGACATAGTCTGATCTGGAGAGCCGCTCTCAGACTCGGTGTTGGAGAAATCAGTAAAAACTGTGAAAAGTAAAAAATAAATTCTAAAATAATGCCAACCTACTAAAAATCCAATCTTCCGAATGAAACCAGCCAGAGCCGACCATCAGTTCCGTCGTACGGAACATGCGCTAGGCAGTGTATCCGACCTGCGCCTGGCAGCTGAATGGAACTGATTGCGTTCCTCCAATCTCTGCTTCACTCATTCACTGCGCAGACATCAATCAATGAATTCGCATTTTGTGAACTAGGTTTTTACATGGTTTTAGATTGAAATAGATGAATTTTACGAAAAATTACTATTAGATGCAGGCACTACAAAAAGTTAGAAACGTTATTTTTTAAATGTTAAGTAAAAGTAACTGAGTTCAATTCGTTTTTTCATCAGGGATCTCAGTAACAGCCACGAACTCTGTATTCGTGCCCGGTTGCTGGAAATAGGCTCACCCCTATTACATGGGACCAAAACATAAGTGGAAAAAGGTGGGTGTACCTTTGCCTAACCCTTACGGGATTGCAAGCGTAATTTTATGTTTATGTTGTTAGTAATGTGACTAACAAACAACAAAAATAGCAAAAAAAAACAAAGAACTTTATTATATTGAAATTCTTAATGACATGAATAAAACACAACTAAAAACGCGACTGAAAAAACTGAAAAGCATAAAAGAAGCACATTTTAAATTAAACAAAAGTTGGAAGCAGGCCCATTTGAATTTGAATTATGAAAATGGAATGGTGTTGGAAGAAAAACAACTTTACGATATGCACCCCAAATCCGCACCAGATACACAAACAGGTAAAACACATAACCCTCCTTTTGGTTTCACCGCAGTCGGGTAAAAATAACTTAGGTCGATGTCGTTTAAGTTTCGTTGTTTCCATAACAACGAGCGTTGCATGCTCAAATTACCAATCATAAGTTGGCAATTCAACGACTTTCATTGGGTTATTTACGTTGTTGAGCAAAGTTGTTGAGCAACGATTTTTAAACAAAAAATAACTGCTTCAAATAGTGACAGAAGCCGTGTGTTACGTAATTGGTGAAAGATCATTGGTATCCCACTAAAGGCCAAAAGCATAAAGAAATGATAACACTCAAGCATTGATCACGCTTCAATACGCAAACGATAAAATCCAGTCAAAGCTACAGGTATTTTGATCTCAATTAAATATCATCATCATTATCGTGCCCATATCCCAATTTATTTGCGGCTGGCAATGTATGATAGTCTTCTTCATCCATACTTTTCTATTACTCGTAGTCTCAGCGCCTTCTTTCTACCCATATCATCCTTCACACAGTCTATCCGCCTTTTCAGTTAAATACTTATAAATAAACGATTACATTTAAATTAATGCTCGTCATAATAATTTGAAAATAGTTATTTGGCTGCCTCGTTGGTCTAGTAGTCGCAACCGCGACTGCTGAGCATGAGGTCCTGGGTTCGATTCCTGGGTCGCGCAAATTGTTATTGAGTTTTTCCGTCAGGTATACGGAGGTCACGGAGTCGGACTTTGTGTTCGGTTAATGGCAATAGGCTCGACCTCTATTAGATGGGACTTATAAATAACTGGCGAAATGTAGGCGCACTATTAGGTATACCTCTGCCTTAACCTCCGGGGATTACAGGCGTGATACTACGTGTGTGATACTACGTGTGTGTCTTTATTTCATCCCATTTGCTGTGCCCTACAGGGTCCGTCATTGTGCCTTAGCTTCACGGAATTGTTGTAAGCTCTTGTCTGTTATTTCTGATTTCGAGATGAATAAAGATTTATGAATATGATTGCGATTATTATAGAACGCAAATAAAAATATGGATAGGAGTATAAGTTAAAACTACAAAATAGCCATTTGAATGAAATAAATATAGCAATAGATTGCATGTTCGATATTGGCGATTCCGTTTCCTTTGAAATTGATTCAAACGAAACGGAATCGCCAATATTGACTGTAAACTTGAATTACGACTCAGGTTTTGGTTAGGACTGAATTTCGATTCAATATGGCTCCTTGCTTTGAATGTGCCTTCGAGACACCTATTGTACGACGTACAAGTTCCTTTAAGTGAGATAAAATTGCTCTAGGAGTCAAAGGTAGTCAACGAAATCAATAACATGTTTCTGTATTAGGTTTTTTTTATTCGATAAAATGTGTGTAATTGGTTTTTTTTTATTACAAAGCCCACTTACACTGCCAGAACCAGGACTCGAATTCAGATTTCATGGTCAAAAGCAGGGCTTGCAATGCTGCACTCGCGAGCAACCTAATATTATAGGAATTTGATACTCCGCGTAATTTTTGCGAGCAATTTTATGCCGCACAAACTTTTGTTCGCGTTATATATCTACGGTAATTAACACACGGGGCAGTTTTAAATTAAGCCTATCAAAATCAAATTCATTTAAATCAGGAACGTAACCCATAACCGCAACAAATACAAAATCAACAAATATATGTCGGAGTTGGTTGTCAATTACAATTGTGGGTAGTCACCAAATTTTAATATGAGTTGTTTTTCTGATTATTAATTTAAGTGATTTTTACTATCAATTAACGACATGTTGTTTTAATTTTTAAATGATTTACTTTGTGAATTCACCATTGTTTACTTGCGACAGTTATTCTTGTATTATTTGATTACTGTAATGTAAATCTTATTAGATTTCGCACACATTTTGTATCTTGTAAACGCGTGACGCACCTCCGTGCGTCAACGGACAGAGTTGTTGTGGAGGGATTGCAGTGGGGGTATCGTACTATAAAAGAGCGTGCACTCGGTAAGCTCGTTGCTCGACGAGCCAGCCCGCGCCGCTGAGCCTGTAGTAATAAATCAACCCCCAAATAATAATTTCACCCAGCCCGACCCTAGTTGTCCCCTCAATGACGCACTAAGCCTAGGCCCGAACCCCACAGGGCGTGCCCTTAGTGTCTGTTCATTTAATTTGTATCCTTAGTTTGTAAGCCCTGGCTGGGGGCCTTAAAGTAATTTTTGGCCACCACAGGATTGTCTGGTTAAGCAGCTTCATCCTTAGAGAGTTGTTGCGCTGCGAGAGGCCATTCAAAAAAAAAAAATGAAAAAATAAGCTCGTCAGTCGGTCTTCGGATTTGACTCATTAAGGGCTCCCCTGCTCCCGACAAAACTGTCGGTTTACCTGGTACAACGCTGCTGTATATTGCACATAGCTGTATTTAGCTTGCTGATAGCGAGCGATACACTTTGTGTTTGGGTGGCTTGGCCACTATACGACCTTAAAAGGTCTGTTCGCCTAACTGTTTACCTTTTTACTATTTACCATTTTTGTGTTGTGTACCATTTTGTATTGTGTATGGTGTTAATTAGTATCTACTGTAATAAAAATTCTGTAACTGATTATACAGTCTTGTCTTATCCCAACAAAATGGGAACTCCAAACCCTGAAGATATACCTCTCGGCACTCCTGATCCTGCATATACTTACAAATCAACTGAAATTAATTAATAAAAACAATAATTAATCACATTCCAAAATCAAAATCAATTCGTTACTAGTCTCTTACGGGCGACAAAAATCTATATGTCATTTGTCTATCACAGCAGTGTAGCACATAGGGACAGTCCAACCTATCAGCAATCATCATCAGAACGGCATTGGAGCTGGTACGCACTTTGCGCACAAGGGACTCGCGCGTGCCTATAGCACTCGGGGGTAACGTAACTTCCCGTTAGTGAAGGAATTCTCGGAATCGGATCAGTAGATTCGATCCGAAAAATCGGATCGACCGACACAAAAACACAAAAAAAAAAATAACTTAAGCTTCAGAAGTCGGTGACAAAAAAACTCAAAATCAAACAAACAGAAGTCACCAGCTTCTGAAGCTAAAATTATGTTTCAAAAAAGTTATTTTATTAGATAACCTCTTTTGCAAGACGTCAATTCTATGTTTTAAGCCATCAAGTTTTTAAAAAAATACAGAAAGAACTAGACATAATAGACCTAAATAAATTTAATGTCAAATCAAAAACCTCTAACTGGCTCATGCTGCAGGACTATATAAAAACAGAATCTTTACTATCATACATCGCTTGACATAATAAACCTCTTCAAAAAACTACTATCACCACAACAAACAAATACCTACTCAAACATACATACACAATTACACACACATACATCTCCCACTCCCTTCCCACACACACACTCATGTTACACACACCTCAACACTCACACTTATCTGTAATATCATATCAGTAATATTTATATGCATTTATAAAGGTAAATCGACACACTTTCACTCTTGTAAACTTCAGTTTTATTAAGTTCCTATTTTGACCGATCACTGTCTCTTAAGATACAGGTCTCCTAGTTTAAGAGACAGGGTTCATTATTATTTTTGTATACATAGATTTTTTGTAGATTTCAATCTTCGATGCACAAAAATCTGTACTTATAAACTTATTGTATTTCAGCCATCTTGTTTTGAACTGTGTCTGTGTGTACCACTTGGATAAATAAACAATTTTATTATTATTATTATTATTTCCTTTATTCATTATCCTTACATACTAATTACATTTTTAAATATTTTTATTAACAAAAAATATATAAAAAACATTTAAAAATATAAAAAATAGTAGTCCGCCGGTGTCGGGAGCAGGGTCCAAGCTACCGGTGGTTAGGGCTCCAGAGACAGGAACCTCCTCACAATGCGAGCCGTATCGAGGAGTACTGCCTTCTGAATCAGGCCCTTGATCCAACCGCCTAAGGAGAGCCTCGATAGATGGTCATCGAGACTCTTGGCCATAAGGCCATTGGCCGTCACGACAATCGGCACAATGATAGCCGAGTTCACATTCCACATGTCGACAACCTCGTGTGCCAAGTCGAGATATTTTATTTGTTTCTCTTTCTCAGCTTTCACGAGGTTCTCGTCATGCGGGATGGTAACATCGACTATCATTACGCGGCGCGCTGATCGGTCTATCACCACAATGTCAGGCTTATTGGCCACAATAGTCCTGTCAGTAATGATAGACTGATCCCAGTACAGCGTGACATGGTCTTTCTCGAGAACTGGGTCGGGCACATACTTGTAGTACGGTACCTCAGATTCCACAAGTTTATATTTCAAGGCAAGTTGCTGGTGAATAATCCTGGCTACTTGGTTGTGCCTGTGCAAGTACTCGCCGTTAGCTAGACGAGAACAACCAGAAATAATATGTCTGATGGACTCACCCGGACGGTGGCATGCCCGACACACGTCAACCGTCCCGTCCTTCATAATATGTTTCCGGTAGTTGTTCGTTAACATAACTTCGTCCATAATCGCACAGACAAAACCCTCAGTTTCCCCAAAGAGGTCGCCGAAACGTAGCCAGGACACGGACGCTAGGAAATCTACATCCGGGCCATGAAGAGCCCGGTAGAAGCGCCCGTGAAGCTCCTTGCCTTGCCATACTTCCTTGCGGTCATCATTAGTAAGTACCACAGGTTTGCGCCAGTTCTCTTTAGCCATGGACAGCGGGGTAAGTCCCTTGTCCACTACGACCACATCTCGGTGCATACCCACTTCGGCTTTTAAAAAATATTCTCTGAGACTGCACACCTCGCGGTTGTGGAGGGTCTTCGCGTTTAAAAAGCCACGACCCCCACACTTCCGCGAGATGTACAGCCTCATCACCGATGATCGTGGGTGATGCATCCGGTTTGCGGTCAGCAGTGTACGAACTCTCCTATCCAGGGCATCGAGTTCGGTCTGAGTCCATTTGAGTATGCCGAAAGAGTACATTAAAACCGGCATGACCCAACCGTTGAAGGCACGCACCTTGTTTCCGCCTGAAAGAAGGCTATTTAATACCTTCTTCAGGCGTCCAAAGAAGCGCTCCCTCAACGATTGCTTCATGTCAGTAACGTTAATGCCCAACGCTTCCGACATACCCAAATACTTATAACTTTCGGATGAGGAGAGGGATCTGAGGTGTATGGAATCCGAGAGCTGAATTCCCTCGGATTCCATAATCTCCCCTCGCTTTACATGCATGACTGCACATTTGTCCACACCAAATTGCATCCTGATGGCGCTACTAAAAGTTTCAGTTACTTTCAGTAGCTCCATCAGTTGCAATTTGTTGGGGGCAAAGAGTTTCAGATCATCCATGTAAAGAAGGTGAGATATGACCTGACCACCTCTCCTCAACCGGTAGCCTAGACCTGAATCCTCCAACAATGTGCTTAGAGGATTCAGGGCTAGACAGAACCAAAGTGGACTCAGACTGTCGCCCTGGAATATTCCCCGTTTAATCCATACAGGCTCATCGTTCCCCTGGATCTGTCGACATCCTGGATATCGAAGGACCGTCCTCCATTGCCCCATACACGACTCAAGGAAGGCGCGTAGAGTTGCATCTATCTTGTACAACTCTAGCACCCTCATGAGCCATGTATGTGGCACTGAGTCGTAGGCCTTCTTATAATCTATCCAACATGTCGAAAGATCCTTGCGGGATCGACGAACCTGTTGGCTAATGGCCATGTCGATGAGGAGTAGCTCCTTAGTACCGCGGGACCCGTTCTTACATCCATTTTGAGAGGCAGACATAATGGAGTTTTTGTCAATGTGTGTATTAATTTTCACTCTCAAAATGGATGTAAGAAGCTTATAGACCGTCGACAAACACGTGATCGGTCTATAATTCTTAGGTTCCGCGGGACTACCTGACTTATAGAGCAGGTGGGTTATGCCTGTTGTTAGAAATTGCGGTAGCGACCCAGACTCTAAGGATGACTGGAATTGGGATGCCAGGCAAGTGTGTGAACTGCTAAGCCATTTGAGCCAGAAGTTGTGCAGTCCGTCCGGTCCCGGTGACTTCCAATTCGGTAACGGACGAACTGCTCTGGCTACATCTATTGCTGTTATTAAAATTGGCTCCATTTCTGTGATAGGTTCACACACTCGCTCGACATCACGCATCCAGTCAGCCTCAGTATGACAGACGGGCACCGACCAGATGCTGCGCCAAAAAGAACTCGTGACGGCATCATCTGGGCGGCACACGTCTGTCATATTTTGCTCGGGTCGCTCCCATGCTCTGTATACCCACCTCTCATCGCTCTGGAACATGCGATTCTGCGAGTATCGATCAACCCTCCGCTTATACCGCCGAATACGGTTCGCCCATGCATAAACTTTCTGCTTCAGGAAGTCGATGCGCTCTGTGACACGGGACATGTATTCTTGAGGACTGATTTCAGTCCCCGAGAAGGCCCGCCTCACAAAGCGCATCACACGTGGTCGTGTATTGCCCTCCCTGAAGCAGTATAGTTTGCCGATGAGTACCCTGGCCCCGTCGATACGATGTTCAATCCTGCGCTGCCAGGCTGGTACGGCTTGTTTTGGTCGACTAGCTAAGTTACAATTTGGGAATTTTACATTAGCTAGGCGACATGCCGCAACAGCCCCACAGTACAGGATCGAGTGCGTATCAACGAGGTCCTCGCTACTCTCGAATATATTCTTGAGTTGCGAGTCCAAGGCACACACCAGCGCTCTATTTTTCTTATGCATGGGTAACCGTGGTAATCGGGGCCTAAGTTCGGTAGGAGTGGATCGATACTCACGAAGCGCATCCTCCAGTGCGCTCCTCAATCGGTCGTTGCACTGGCTACTTACCGTGACAACCCTATCATCTTCCTCTACAACAGCAGGGTCGGACCGCGGTGGGGTTGCGTCAATAGCTGACGCTCGCATCACGGTTTGTGGCGGAGTCAAGACGATAAGGTTGCTCAGTACCTCTGAGCGCAGCCTATCAAGTGCGGCGTCGTCCAACATGTGATTGCGTTGGATGACCCGCACCTGATCCGACAGTCGTTGGGCCGAGACGTTGACGGTTGGTTCAAGTTCCTGGAACAGAGACAGCATCCTAACACGGTACGCAGTGAGGTTAGTTCCCCCCTTTGTAGACCCGTAATATGCGCGCATGACGTTTTCGTTTATGGACTGAGTCCATCTCATGCGCTGCACACAACCACCGGCAGCGGGGACCCGGCTCGGGGCCGGATGGCCCCTAAGTCCCAAGCTCCTCGGTGGCCGGCCTCTCCCCTGCCGACGCACAGGTGTTGGCGACGTCGGCGGAGAGAAATATTCGTCGCTCGAGCTCGACGCAACTGCCGCTGCCGGTAACACAGGTGATCCGGGGTCCGGTGGCGGCGAGGCGGAGCTGAGCGACGAGTCCGGAGTTGGTAGGCGCGCGCGTCGGGATGCAGCCCTCGTAATCATTAAAGTATCATGTAGATAAACTCGTCACATCTCATTCTCATAAATTGAATTTTGTCTTGACGGTGCTGACAGACGTCATTGTTCTTTGCCATGGTAAGTTTTTTTCATATTTTTTCACTTTTTGGTTTATAAAATGAAGAATTTTTAGAATTTCCAATATTTACGTTGTTTCCAGTCGTTTTAAAAGAACTATTGTAGAGATTTATGGATAAAAACCAATATTTACATTAAAAAATTAGAATGATGATGCTTGACATACGGGGTTGCCATATTATTATTATTTTTATTATTATTATTTATGGCAGATTTGGCTAAATACGAAACTTCGTCATTGAATATGTACTTAATTTATATTTAAACAATATGTCCATTAAAAGCTTGATAAATGAAGTTTAAGTAGACACCAATTATTATAGGACATATTCAGTAAGTACTCCTTTATACCGATAGCACAAGGTGTGTTGTTGGTTCCTATTTTATATAGCGTTCAACAGGAAAAGACTAGCTTAATCTAAAGGCGACTCTCGCATTCCCCTTGAACTTAAGGGGAAGATTTATAAAACAATGGTCTTGTATGGATCAGCATGTTGGGCCACTAAAGGGATGAATATAAGGCATTTGCATGTGACTGAGATGAGAATGCTAAGGGGAATGTGTGGTGTTACGCGAAGGGATAAAATAAGAAATGAGTACATAACAGGAAGTCTGAAAGTGGCACCGGTGACTGAAAAGTTGTGTGGTAATCGGTTGTCGTGGTATGGGCATGTGATGCGGAGGAATGAGGAAAATGTCATGAGGAAAGTTTTGAGTATGACTGTGGATGGGTATAAGAGTAAGACAGGAAGAACAAAGAAACGATGGATGGACTTTGTGAAGAATGATATGGCACGAAAAGAGATGTCTGATGGGATGACGAGTAATAGAGAAGTATGGAAAAAAAGACATTCTGTGCCGAACCCAAATAAATGGAGACAAGGGCAAGATAATGATGAATCTTAAGGCAAGCATGAAAATTCTACCTAACTTCTTCTTGTACCTTTTTTCAAACAAAAAAAAAACAATATGACCCAAAAACGGAGTCAAATTTTCTTCTTCAGTGGCGTTGCAGGTCATGGGTTCTTACACATGGAACCGACGACCCACCATCTGATCCGAGAGTTCCAAGACATAACATAGAGATTGGAGCTTAGCGCAGCGGATCCTAAACTGCGATGCTGTGTAGAACCAGACTCCCCAAATGTTTGGCACGAGGAGTTGTATTCAAACAAGATACAACAAAAACTTTAATAGCGCGATGCAGGATGCTGTTGTATTGAATGCAAATTTGTGCTTTAATAAAAGGGTAGCACAGTGCACCACTTTCGACTGCTATTATTTTATTTTACAGAGAGGACAGGGTCCAGTTTGAGCGGTGTAAGTAGGGTCGCGTGTTCGAGCCTCGCATTTAACAAGTAGTTTTTGTTTTGTGATTCAAAGAATATCTTTGCGCGGGGGAAGCTAATAATGTTATCAAATTTGTAAAACTGGCACGCTGCTAAAGGATGGACGCTCGCACTGTTTTGGATCACTTGGATTAATAAGAATGCGCATAATAAGGAGGTTGCACATACCTAAAATCCTCGTCGCAGCCTCCTTGAGCGTTGATCATAACACAAAGATGAACACACCAGATTTCATAGCTTTATCTCATTTCTTTAAGATATTTTTTTTTATAACATTCAAGTTTCTAAAGATAAGATGATTAATTTACCTAAATTTTGAACAGTGCCATATTAATGGGTATTTGAACATATTTCGTCAGTTCTTGTGTAAAATTACATCTTACTTTATAGTGGACGTAGTTTTACAAAAACGTTCCGGTCCATAGTGACTTCCATTTGAGATAAATACACGATTTTTGGTTTTATTAAAGAAAAATATAATCATTAGATAATCATGTATTGAATTTTTAGATACATTTAAACTCACGTTCATACACAACCCGACCCGGAATAACTATATGTAGGACATATAAATATTTGTTCCGTGTGGGGCTCGAACCCACGACACACGTGCAGCAGTAATTCACTCAGCCACTGCGCCAACCATGCCGGCGGTATTTAAACATAAGTTATGAACAGGAAAAGACTAGCTTAATCTTAAAAAACACCAATCTTCTACCTAACTTCTTCTTGTATCTCGTTTCAACCATAATAAAAAAACACAAAACTACAAAAAAAGGGAGTCAAATTGTCTACATCAGTGGTGTTGGGAGTGGAGGTCATCGGGTCCACTCGAATACGAGATGCACCACCAACAACACATCTCTCCGCAAGGCATCCTCGGTTCGTCTAGGATAGCTTAGCACAGCCGATCCCAAACTGCTTTACTGTGTAGAAACGGACTCCCCAAATGTATGAAACGAGACGTCGTACTCAATCAAATTGACATGAAAACTTTAATAGCGCGATGCAGAACTTTATTGTTTGGCATCCAAATTTGCACTTTAATAAAAGGCTAGTACAGTTCACCCCTTTCGATATGGAATAAAAGCATTAATCCATTTTGCAGGCAGGACAAAGGTCAGTTTGACCGGTGTAAACACGGTGTAAGCGTAGGGTCGCGGGTTCGAGCCTCAGATGTAGCAAGTACTTTTTGCGATTCTCTGAATTTATGCACTGCTATTGCCTGCAACCTTCGTTCGCGTAAAATTATTAAAAAAAAAGTATTACTTTTCTTTCCGAATCAAATTTTGTTACTAATTTTAAGGGTTTATTTTTTTACCATAGAACCCTGAATTATTTTTCTAAAACAAATTAACTTAACTCACGTACTACCTTATAACATCAGCAATCTGCTAGTAATAGTCCCGTCAAAATTGGTCCAGCCGTTTCGGAGATTAGCCGGAACAAGCAAACAGAAAGTCTTGGAACTGTACTCGAACCATTGTGCCCCGTGTTATTGTGTTAAATTGTAATTTCAAGTAATTTGCTAGTTTAATAGAAACAGTGTATCGCACCCAGTATATTTTCATAGCACGAAACCCATCTGCTTCAAACATGATGTACAAACCTAACGGAATAAAAACTGATAATCCGACATTATTATACAGACGGTACAAACGCAACAACCTGCTTTTACGGTGTCGTGAAACGCACGTCGTCGGCGCGTATACAATACGCCGTGTGTGCCCTTAGGAATTCAATTATGAAAGTCATCGTGACAAGGTATGTACTTTAGTTGAGCTAGGTACCAAGAAAATCTTTCAGCCCTGCACATGCACACTTCCTAGATTTCATTCTAATTGTATTATGAAGATGATGACTTAAGTGCCTATCCACTAATACGGAGTACCTAACACAGGCGTGTGAGATTTGTCATTATATCTATGATTTGCATAACTGTTGCACCTGCGCGAGAAATAATTTTCATAAAAAAGAATTGTACGATAAATTCTAGGTATATTCTATTAAAATTAATAGAATATACCTAGAATTTATCGTAGATCGTCAAGCGTAAACAACGCTGAAAGGAGCCACTCATTCCTGATCCACGGGGTTAGTCTTAGATATGAAGCTGTTTTGCATCATGGCGTCTGTTCGTAGCCCATAGTAACTTGATGATTTTAGTCATCAATTAAGCGCAGCAGTGAGCAGTAAGCAGTGTATGACCGTCGGACTGCCAAGACATAGGTTTCGAGTTCGAACGCAAGACCTCTGATTTTTCGGATTCATGTGTGTATTGTATAATTGTCACTTGCTTCGATGAAGGATAGCATCTTGAGGAAACCAGCATGAGTGAGAAATATTTCTCGATGGCATGTAAAGCGAAGTCACAGGCCCATGGGCGACATAAAAACTCTGACACCACGTTAGGCACTAACCACACGATAAAGAAGAATCAACTAAGTCTGTGGTATTTGTGCTCTGATGACCATAACACCGTGCGCGTAGTAGATATCAGCCACACAGACCACAATATCGAGGATATAGTTCTTTATAGATTTTCTGAGATGTTTTTTTAAACTTTTTTGAAATAGGTACAAGTTTTTGTTATGAATAAACTTACCTAAACAGTCTCAAAACTACGAAATCTCTTAATTTATCATTTTATATGTGATCATTATATTTTAGAATCTTTACATTAAAAAATAAGGTATTCCTGAGCACGGCTGTTTCTGTACAATTGCCGCCCTTTACATTGTTCACGATCCTACGTTTACCTTCGTCACTTCACCGAGGCAATAACACCGCCCCAAAGTTCTACCAATATTATTAACTTGGTCTGAGTGATGCTTCTCTCAAGTTATTTTCTGTATAAACGTTCTATTTGTATTTTATCGCTTATGCCACAAAGTATACTTTCCTATGTCCAAGAATGATAAAAGTTTGTGTGTTTTTAAGTATAGCAAAATAGTGAACGTTCTTTTCTATATCAACAAAGTATTGATGTTTTTATTCATCTGCGTGAGATGTACTTAGATTGTAAGTGCACTTTCGTAAGTAGATTAGAAACCGCCGGGAGGGTTCGTCCTAAAAGGACATACATATACGATACTGGTTATAAACTCAGGTTATAAACTGTCTATGTGCCAAATTTCATCCAAAACCGTTCAGTAGTTTGTGCGTGAAATAGTAACAAACATCCATCCATTCATCCTTACAAAACTTTTGCATTTATAATATTAGTAAGATATTTTTTTTATCGTAATTTTAGTTAATTTGGATTTGATGTGAGATAATAATTATGTTGTTAATTTTTAATTGTGTTACATGCAGAATGTTTTTTTTTACCGTGTTATTTATGTTACTCCAAACACAGTGTAAATTGTTTGTGAATAAAATAGAATTGAATTGAATTGATAAGTAAGGTATGTTATTTCTGATATTCTTCAGAAAGGTCAGGTGTCTCTCACAACACACGTGGGTGATCGGATGTACAAGTATGAATGTAGACGAACAAAAGGAGTACCTATGTTAGGATCGTAGCAGGTGGCTTTCTGTAGTTTCTACTTACCCCCATGGGAACAAGGTGTGAGTTTATGTATGTATGTTTGTAGAGCCCACAGGTGATTACAAGCGGGGAGGCAATAAAAAGGGTTTACACAAAGATAGACGTGACAGAAAGGGGTCTACAAAGTTGAATGTAAGGCTAAGATTCAGTATAAACACCCCCAAGAGATGCGGCGATGGATGCTAGCGTTGCTATCCTGTGTTTATATACGCCTTATTGTACGTACTGGAATTTCTGATAGATAATTATGAATGAGGGTTTTTTTTTCTTTTTTTTTTCGGGTGGGAAATCATTAAATGACTCCTCCCGCTCTTTTACTGACTAAAAACCACCCATGTTCCTTCTTTTGCCCTTTATGTTCCAGGGCCGCGGTATCTCTTTCGAACAGTCCCGCAGCCCTGGCAGGATGAATGAGGGTTCAGCAAATATCCCAGTAAAATAACTGTTCATATTATTGTTGCATTTCCCAGCAAATCAAGCATGCATAGACCAAACAATTTGCAGGCGCGTTACTTTTAGCATCATCGTTCGTCAGCTTGTAGTTCAGTCAAAGTCGTTTCACTGTATTTGTAGTAGAGTATATATTTTATTGTAACTGTGGTAAAAGGATTGTAGAGCTTACGACAGTAACTAATCAGCGCAGAACATAATATTTTTGGCGCCAAAGGTCGCTCCGTTCCTTCAAAAAAAAAACAAAATTACGAAGCTTGTCTACAAGCCCACTCATCAAAATAATGATAACAAATTTACATTTGTGATCCACCACACCACCAGGTAGACGAAACAGTCTTCGAGGCGTTACGTACACTCGCCATTAATATTAAATTCCTCTGGCAACCTCAAACTTGACGTGTGCAGGGAGGGAAAGATAATTTTCACGGGATATTTTATGGGAAAAACCGGTGCGACTGAATTTTTTATTATTTTCCGACGATCCTGTTATCGCTCATGAGACCTTGTTTATTCATGACGTTTTAATGTTCAGGGTTTGCTTCTATGGGTTTGTAACTTGATGCAGTGTATCAAATAGGTGAAACTTTAATTTCTAAACATCTATTTCAAGTGTATTGTAACTAACTACACATCATCGCGTTCCTGCCCTTGTTCCATGTTGCTTGAGAGGTCATTGCAGTTTTTCTTCTTCCATTCTCCCTTGTCAGCATCATTTACATGCCCTGCCAATTGTTGCTAACTACTAACAGTTGTTATTTCATTACTTAGTTAGATTAATCGGAAAAAAAATTCACAGTCGCTTTTTTATGTAACATATGTATTTATTTATTCAGAAATACATTTTAAGCTAACGGTTTTTTTTTTACCAAAACGCTTAAAAGCTAATAATAATCATATTATAATGTCTAATAGCATCTTATAATTTCAATAATCTAGAAAGCAAACAGCGAGTAATAATTTTGCTTAATTTTTAATGATAATCGAGTAATAACATCGAGTGGATGTTGAATTTCGTAGAATGAGAAGTCGCAGATGTAGTGAAAATGTAAATAATAATAGAACGGGGAAAAATTCTTTTCGTATTTTGTATGCATATATGTAGTTGAAAAAAAATCTCTTGGTTAAAAGAAAAATAAAAAGTAAAAAAGACTTTCCCGCCATTTCTCAATTGTTTTTCAGTCCATCAGAATGAGAAAATCGAACGAAGAAATTCGATACATTCTGAAGTTTCATTACAAAGAAGTGAAAAATGCGACCGAAGCCGCGAAAAAAATTGTGTCCTTTATGGATCTAATGCAGTGTCAGTAAGAGAGTACAATGTTGGTTCAAGCGTTTTCAGTCCGGGAATTTTGATGTCAAAGAGCAAGCTGAAGGCTCGCTCTGGTCACCCCCATACTAAAGATGATAGGATATATAACATAAGAAAAAGTAGTTACGACATAGCCGAGGAACTAAGGATTGACCACAAACCAGTTTTGACCCATTTGGAAAAGTCTGGCTATATAAAAAAGTTCGATATTTGGGTGCCACACGAGTTCACTGAAAGAAACCTAATGTATCGTGTACTCATTTGCGATTCTCTAATGAAACGTAATGAAACCGAACCAATTTTGAAAAGATTGATCACTGGTGATGATAAGTGGATCACCTACGACAAGAACGTGCGAAAAAGATCATGATCAAAGGGTAGTCAAGCTCCACAGACTGTAGCGAAACCCGGATTAACACGCAATAAGGTGATGCTGTGTGTATGGTGGATGTGTATGGAAGGGCATCTCAATCAAGAAATTGAGAAAAATCGGCCGGAATTGACTAACAGAAAAGGAGTGGTCTTTGATCTTGATAACGCCAAACCACACACATCTTTGGCCACAAATCAAAAGTTGAGAGAGCTTGGTTGGGAAGTGTTCATGTTAATGCATCCACCATAATAGTCCTGACCTTGCACTGTCAGATATAGAATAATGAAGCTAATATCCCAAATCCAAAATAGTCACAATGTTTTTTTCGATAGCTATATATATCGTCGGCTATATCTAAAATGTTTATTACTACACAGATGCTTTATCTGTACAGTAGGGAAGGGATAGCGATAGGGAATAACTTATCCATTTATGCCACGTGGATGTATACTCGCGGAACACAAAGATAGCGACTTCTAATTCGACGGCGACGCCATCTATCGAGCGGGTTGTAAACGCTAGTTTAGGGTGAAACCGTGAAGGCAGTGGCGCCCGCGTGTGGATTTGAAAAACGCAACCCTAGTCGACAATAAAAAAAAGTTTTAAATAAGCAAAAGTCATACCGATTACATGTCTACGTCGGATCCAATTGTGGGATCCGGTGGATTGGAGACCTGGACTAGATCGGAGTCGAGACATAATTATAGACTGATTTCGTTTGTGATGTTAAAGTAGTTTTATATGTTTTTTCAATCTATATCATAAATATGTGAAATAATAAGACACTTAAATGTGTCATTTAAAGTTGTGCTGTTGGATGTGCAACAGTGCACGAGTGTCGAGGTACCAATATCTTTTTTCTTTGGTCTAGAGGTTGCAATTGCGACTGCTGGGCATGAGGTCCTGGGTTCGATTCCTGGGTCGGGCAAATTTTTATTGGGCTTTTCCATCAGAAATTTCTCAGTAGCTGCTATAGAGTCTGGATTTAAGCTACACCCCTGCCTAAACCTTCGAGGACTACAGGTATGATTTTATGACCATATGGTATATATCATTAGGTGTCGCCTATTAGCATGAGGCAAGTCCGAAACATAATACTCGTAGGTTCTACTTGAATCAATCATATACAAATCATCTAAGCTAAATCGAAGACTGTATGCATGTGTATATCTTTTCAATGGTAAGAGATAGAAATATCAGAGTCAAATTGTTACAAAGAGAAACAAAAACATAATATTGCTATTCCAAAAAGTCATTTCGGACGTTTCTATACATCCGACGTCGAGAGTTAATTTGTCAGTGCTTGGTTATCCACGCTCGATCGAGTCGCGCCGCGCGCCGGTCGAATGCGCACAGGTGCATGATTGTAATTGTCACATCGGCTGCTGTTCTGCACGATATTCACTGGCCGATAAATGTTCTATGGCTCGTGACTGGTGACTACTGAGGTTGCAACACCGCTGTTAGCGTTTCTAATGATTCCTATGGATTATTGTATGAAAATTCAGATTCCC
Organism: Eurois occulta; assembly: GCA_950022335.1. Classification (NCBI taxonomy): domain Eukaryota; kingdom Metazoa; phylum Arthropoda; class Insecta; order Lepidoptera; family Noctuidae; genus Eurois; species Eurois occulta. The sequence goes on along the minus strand of OX465477.1, from coordinate 29,090,162 downwards.
AGAACGAACTAAAAGGGACATAATGGTACCGAGAAACAGTTCAAGAACAGGATAAGGGAACAGCTACAGGCTTTATTTGGGCTTAGATACAAGTTTTCCGCGTCCAAAAAAAACCTGCATCTTAATACAAGCACCCTATGATACAATAGCTTACATATTGTTTAGTATAATATAGTATAATCAGCCTATAATGTTCCCACTGTTTGGAAACACGGCCTCCTCTCTATGAGAAGGAATGGGCTATAATCCCATTGCGGTCCCAGTGCAGGTTGGTAGATGTCACATGTCTCCGATTTTTTTTTGGTTCTAGGACATGCCGGTTTCCTCACGATGTTTTCCTTCACCGTTTTTGAGACCAGTGGTGATGAAATAAATTACACAAAGTAATACGCCTGCCTGGGTTTGAACCCACGACTTACTGTTCGTAAGTCGGGGCCGCCACCACTGGTCCACCACTGCTCTACTGGGCCACCACTGCTCTATATATATATATATATATATATTATATATATATATTGTTTAGTGATCTTACAAAACTAATGTCCATAGATATTTTGTAAACACTGTTACACGCAAGTAGTCTGGTAGCAGTCACTAATGTCAACTGTCAGTCTTCACAAATGGCGGGAAGTTGGAAGGTGAAGTGTACCCTGGACTTGGTGGTGCTGGTAAACATGTGATACTGTGAATAAACAAACAGTGTTATCGACCTATCAGCCGGGCTACCAAAGGGTACACCCATTTTTACTAACACTTAACATAATATCACGCCTGTAAACCCTGAAGGGTTAGGCAGAGGTGTACTTAATAGTACACCCACATTTCGCCAGGTATGTTAAGTCCCGTGTAGTAGGGGACGAACCAGTTGCCACGAAACAAATCACAACTCTATCACAAACCGGGCACAAAATTAAATCTAGACTGAATTCCAACAAGAAATTGCCCGATCCGGGAATCAAACCTCATGCTCAGCTGTTGCGATTGCAATCACTATACCAACTTTTAGTGACATCTAAAATAATGCCTACACGTTATTACACCGTTGGAAATTCAACTATTGGTGCCAAGTAGAACATTGAAAATCCTATGGTCTGGTTTTATAGCTAGGTAACAACTTACGCCCGTTTTCATGTATACTAAGAGACCCTGGTTTTTGTGGAAACTGCATGATCTGCTGCGTATTTGTGCTCGATAACAAGACTTCCGACTCTGCAGCATCAAATCATCTCCCCAAAATAAAAATAAAATATCAAAACGAAACACCTACGCGATCTATTATCATATCCTACAAGTGAAGTAAAACAAGCTTTTAAACAAAACAAACCAAGATAAACAGACCAAAAACGTGTAAAATAAAAATCTAAAATTCAGTCTCTGCTCAGCGATCAATCTGTGTTGTATTTTTCAGGCCTGCTCTGTTAGCTCATCAATCTTCGGCCGATCTATTGGCAATTCAAGCTGTAGGCTACTGCCTTGAACACTTGCCAGCTTGAATTGGCAATAGCTCGAAATCATTTGAAATACCACCACCATAGTACAGCAGAAGTATGTAGTCAAAGTTACAGAAAGTCAGTGTTAAAAAATGATTAAAATTGTAATTTCTTCACTTCTATGGGATGACTGTTGGGACCACCTTTAACGTAAAAAAAATGGTCTGCTGTGTTTAATTGGGGGAATATAGTTACATCAACTGCATAAGTGAACTAGGAGTCTCTGGTGGCAGCAACTGACTTTTCAGAACGTAAAAATCAGTTACTAGAAATGAATTTCATTTGGTAATATGATACTGAGTATAAAGACAAAAAACTCTTTCAAGAACAACTAAGAATAGCGCCGACTGTTTAAACTTTAATTCATTCAGTCTGAATCCCAAACATTCAAGAGAACCATGACATAGACGTATTGGCATTTAAGTAAAAGCCAGTCTTACTAAAAGCATTTCCATCAGTAGCTATTAACCGGGCCCATGGTATTTGCTATCAATCGCCAAGCTCGGTGAAGCACGGTTATAGATTTCGGGCATTTCCGGGCACATTTCCGACACATTTATTTATGTTACGTTACTGATAAAGTTTATTTTACCCATTTCATGAAAAGTCATCAAATGGGTAAAATAAACTTAGAAGGTTGTATTAATGGAAGGTTGTAATAATTACTTATAACTCTGTAAAGAAATATTTTTTTACGGACGCGAATCATATATCTTTTGCGATGTTGAGTGGGCCTCTAAGGCCCATTTTCAAATGTTTGATTGATGTTGGTCAACCCTGTAAGGCCCATCTGTCACTGTCATCAGTTATATCATAAATTTGCTTATAAAAACTAAATTCAATATATTACCCGACACTGACCTGCAAATTGCAAAGAAAACGTAAGAAAATTTGGATTTCGCGGGCTACCCTGACGCTTTCCCCTTAAGAATTTGACTTACCTATGTCCTCTAGATTGGGCAGATAGCGTCCTCAGTAATCCTCTGTCGCGAAAAGTTTGAGTTCTTCAACTCACTCCACGAGATTCAGATCTGAAGTCAATCACTTCTAATTTATGAAAGAAAACCGCGTTTCCTAACAGAACTGCAATACGACGACGTACGTAACAACCAATACTGTGTAAAAACGAAGTAAAGTGTCTAACAGTATAGTGATATCGTTATCCTATAAAAATTTCAACGAATACTACAATTACGAAGGAAGTTCACAAGACCCATAGGTAAAGAAGAAAATAAACATTACTAAGAAGACACTATTTATTAGTTTAAAGCAACATTACTCAGTGCTTTAAACTAATAAATAGTGTCTTCTAACTCAATTTGAGAATAGTTAGTGACCCTGGATTGCAAAAACCGACGTAAGTGCTTAACAGAACACTACACAAAATTTGTTATAACAGAATTGATATAATGTATAACAGTTATAAATTCAAAATTTGCATAAAAATCGAACACACAACGCCATCTATATATCTTTTATGAAAATATGAACGTGTACTTAGAATGACATATTGATGAACTAAAACGGCTAGCGAAACATGGACATCGCAGACCAATAGTGATGGAATTAACTAGTAAACAAATGACCAGGTACATACTTCAAAACAAACAATTTCTGAAGGGATCTGGAGTTACGATTGACGAATTCTTGGAAAGTGAGGCGCTCCAAAAAAGAAACAAGCTAAGGAAAATGTTAATGAAGCAAGAAAAGAGGGACACCATGCAAATTACAACAACGGAAACGACTCACCTAATAATACAATCACGTTCCTTCCAACAAAGAGAACATGACACAGATAAACGACCACAACACCTCCTTCAGGAAAAACTCTACTCTCTACTCAGAAAATCGCTCCTTACGAAACTAAATACAGTATTATACTTCAAAATGTACAAAGCATAAAAAACAAGATCCATCTACTGGAAACCCTACTGCAAGAACAACAATACCAAGCTGTATGCCTATCAAAAACGTGGGTCACTAAAAACAACACCCCAGAATACAAATCGACGGCTACGAGATCGCTGCAGCATACTATCGGTGGCAGCATCGTTGCGGAGGCGTCGCCATCCTTCCATTCCCATCAAAACTAACAATTGCAATAATTAAACCTATACCAAAAAAGGTGGTAATTCCAATGACCCTAGCCAATACAGGCCAATAGCACTTCTTCCAGCATTTTCGAAAATATTTGAAAAAGTAGCTACTAAACGTATGTGTGAATTCTTATAAAAATACAAAATTCTCGACAACAACCAATTTGGATTCCGGACAAATCGATCGACATCTTTGTTTATAAAAATACACACAAGAAATACTGACATCATCAAAGACAAAAATTATGCAATAGGCCTTCTGCTCGACATGGCTAAAGCCTACGACAAAGTATCACATTCGATCTTACTAACGAAGTTAAATGGAGTTGGCATCAAGGGAGACGCACTTGACTAGCTCAAATCGTACCTCGCAACACATAACAGTATGTACAGATAGAACACCTAGATGACGATACATGCGAGCTACAAAGCGTGCGCTCGGACATATTAACTACAAACTGGTCTATTCCACAAGGTAGTGTAATAGGATGTATACTTTTCCTCATCTACATAAATGACCTGTCGACAATATGTGACCAGCTTTGTGTGCTATTCGCTGATGACATCTCCATTCTCTTTAAAAGCCCTTCAAATAACCTAGGTTATTTTTAATATAACTCTCAGATTACTGAAACTTTTAACCTAATAAAATCCTGGCTTCAGAATCACAATCTTGAAGTAAATCATAAAAAAAAACTAAAATCATACAGTTCAAACCCTATCAAAAACAAAAACAATAACTTAAAAACTATTACTAATAATATTAAAATTGAAGAGGTTGGTTTAAATTGGAAACAACATGTCGACAAAACTAAAATAAAACTCACAATTTTCATATGGACTAAATGTGCTAAAATCTAACACAAAAACTCACTGTGCTCTCTCTGCATACTACGCGTATGCCTACGCAATCTACGCATGGCTACGCTATGGTATCATCTTGTGGGGACACAGTGTAGATGCCAACGATTCGTTCATTGCTCAAAAGAAATGTCTACGAATAATATTTAATATTAAACCTAGAGATAGCTGCAAACCCCACTTTATAAAAGAAAAATTGTTATCCTTACCCTCCATTTACATACTAGAAGTAGCCACTTTTGTTAAAAAGAACATAAATATGTTTTATTTTGATAAAAACGCCGCCAAACTAAGTTAGTATTACCAGCACCTTTTTTTTTTTCGGATGGGAAATCATCAAGTGCCTCCTCCCGCTCTGGGCGGAGCGGAAGGGAATGTCAGACTTTTACTGACTAAAGACTACAAATGGATAAAAATAGCCCTGAATACCGAAGCATTCAAATAATACTACATTACCCGACAGTTTATAGTCCACCAAAACAATTTCTGTTTGTAGCTAGATTAAAGTCACTAAGTACTCTTAGAAAAATATTATTATACGAGTAGTATCGAAGAATTTATGGAAGATAAATTTTAATTATTTTATTTGCAATTTTTGATTCAAATCAAATCAAATCAAAATTATTTATTTGCAAGAATATGGTACATAAGGTGTTACAATACATTAGTTCCATCATATCCTGCCATAACATGGCGTGCAAATGTTTTCACCATAAGCAATGTCAATTTTATTCGTCTAACTTACAAATTACAGATTCTATTGACTTGTCTTCTAAGTAGTCCTTAACGGTATAATATCTATTAATTAATAAGAGTTTGAAAAGTATTTTTTTAAACATTGTCAGCGGTAAGTCTTGAAAGCTATTTGGTAAATTATTGAAAATAATAATCGACATGCAGTATACATTTTTCTTAAATAATTTTAGTTTTATTGGTGGCAGCCGAAGTCTATCTTTATGCCGTGTTCGGCTATTTGGTCTGTCAATGCTGGTTTCAAATAAATTGTAGTCGATTAAATTGTCGAATAAATTGTAGATCTCCTAACAAAAACACAAATTTCAAAAATATATAGACATGGTAACGGTAGAATTTTAAGTTTTTGAAATAGAGGCTTACAGCTGTCTAAAAAGTGAGCTCCACAAATTGCTCGGATACATTATTTTTGAGCTTTATTATGATTATTGCTTATATTGACTATAAAGCTAGATAGATACTTTATTATATATTATAGATACCATATAAATAAAGTGTATGTTTGTAAAAGTACCTAATGATATTTAGAAAGTAAGAGTATAGAATAATAATATTGATAATTTAAAGTGTTCTTTGTAATTATATTCCAGTCTTAAGTTATTTTGTTGCGACCTAACAGGGTAATGTATTCATTTGTTTTTAAGCCAAGCTTGTAACGGTGTGTACATTGTGCAATAAATAAACAAATAACGAAAAAAATATTTTTGATTGATAACCGACAAAAAATTTCGACGCTAGGAGGTCAAGAATTATATACCTACTGGATATTTTGTCAAAGTGTGTGTATGTCCCTCACACCGTGTGTCTGTGGTTAAACTGGGACTAAAAAAACAACACTAATTCCAATGACAGAAAGGTGCATCCAATGTCAAATTGTCACCTTGAAATTGCATTTTCTAAAGTCTACAGTACGCTGCAGAAAGTACAAAATGCAATTTTCTAAACCGGTCTATTCTCCACATTATTTCGACAAGGTACCAAGTGCCAGCGATGTGGAGAATGTCTATGAAAAGTCTTTTGCATCTTAACGCATCCACTGCCATAACACACGGCCAAATGACATCAACACTGCTAAATTGAATAGTCAACAACTCCGCATACTCACTAATGCATTGTGTCTTCTTTATTTTGCTAGCATAACTTATGGCTTAAGTTAGCCGCGTTTTACATTTCTCTGGCGTTTTGCCAAACTTTTCTTTGGTACCAAAAACTGCAAAGCTTATTTCATTAGCGAAAATACTAGTTTGTTGTGCATCTCGAACAAAGAGGTTAGTTTTGAAACAAGGACAGAACGAGCGCGCTTACACCACAAATGTAAGTAATTACAATTTAAATATAATATTTCAATATGAATTGAAGTAAGTTCAGGCATTAAAAAATGTTATAAGTGCGCAATTTGACTAGAAAGTAAGTATTTGAGTTCAATCAAACTAAATAAATTAATGATTAAAATAAATATTATTTAATGATGGAATATTAACAAATTAACTTAAATTTAATTAAAACTATTACAATTATATGTTCAGCAAATAGTTCTGAGTAAGAATTAACTTCGTCTTCCTATTTGCTATAAATGGCGCGCTTTCCCTCTCTTTAGAAAAGTAAACACATAGCTGTCATACTTGACTTTACTAATCGAATACTGTTTTCGGAGTTAGTATTTTTGTGACCGTCAAACCTGGACAGGGAAAATAAAGTGTTTATCCAAGTCTCAGTGTCTTTTCTTTCACAAATAACTAAATACATTTTGGCTCTAATCATATTTAAAATATCGATCTGTCTCTATAATCTTCAAACGATTAACAGAAACAGAATGATGATTCAAATTCATTCAACTTCATAGTTTTTTTTTTTATCTGGACGTGTGTTGCTATGATTAGGAAAAAATCTTGAAAATGTGGATTAGTCTATACATCCAATTTCAAGACTTTTTCATGTTGAAACAAAAATATTACTAGCAGTGTAAATAAGAATATTGAGAGCGGTGTGTAGGGTACTTATCAAGACTGGATTAAATAACTTGATTTTAAAAGAGTGTCCGTGGAGTTTCGTCACCATTCTTGTCCCTAGAGATCTTCGTTTTGGAATGGGCAACAATAGTTATTTTACAGTTATATTAATTGCGGCTGGACTGTAGCTTCATGTTTCATTTGTTTACAATTCAAAATAACCTGTAACTGGTCTTTTATTATTTGAATCGTATATCTTTGTGACAAAGACGGATGAAACCGGTGTTTTGACTTAAAGAGTTGATAGATATAAATGTTGATGGATGGAGAAGGAGAGGAATCAAATAATGAATGGATGGATTGTGTGAGGAATGATTGAAACATAAAGGAGTTGATGATGGCGTGACGGAAGACAAGTAGGTACCATGGGAGAAGGTTCGGAAGACGATGATAAGTTGTATCTAAACCGACCATCTTATGCCTTGAACCACACATCTCTGAAGGACGCATCCGAAACAATTCATGTAAGCATACCTCCCGGCTTTGCCATTTTAGACACAGACCATCTTACTTACAGTTGTGACTGTAGCTTCAAAGTTCCAATATCAACCGGTAAAAGTTGGCTCTTGGTAATCGGCTTCCTTCGCTTATCTCTTTCACGGATGAGAAGAGTAACTTGGAACTTTAACCGCTTTGACCAGAGGGCCTAGAAAAGTTGCAATCGCTTTCAAAACGTTTTGTATTTATAGACTTTGAACTAACTTTCAACAGGACTGACGTAAGATTGTCTGTACATTATTGACATTTCAATAAAAGGCACTGCTCGCTGACAGAATATCATTGTGTCTAGGCATGGTCTAGGCCCTCGAATTAGTTATTTAAATATAAACATAACAAAACAGCACGCTTGTAATTCATGAAGGGTTAGGCAGAGGTGTACCCCCCCCATTTCGGCAGTTTTGTTTACGTCCCATGTAATAGGGGGCGACCCTATTGCCATCTACCAGACACAAATCAAGACTCCGCTCTGTAGACTCTGACTACTACTGAGAAATTCCTGATGGCAAAACCTAATAACAATTTCATCGATCCGGGAATCGAACCCAGGACCTCATGCTCAGTAGTCGCGATTGCGACAACTAGACCATGCAATCAAATATATATTATATAAAAACAATTTTCACTTACTAACAATAACAAGCATTTAAAAGTCGTATTGAAAGTAGGAATTAAACTATCAGTCGTGACTCGTGTCCCATCTTCAGTCTCACTAGTTCTACCTACTACTGAAATTCAGGTCTTCACAATACGGTTTTAACTTAAAAACTTCAGTGAGGGATCGCTTGAGGTCGTCACTTTAGTCCTCTTCGGAGCAACGAGAGAAGATGAAATATACCATATATTTAATATTTCACTGAGTAAGAATAGGGAGTATTAGGGAGATTATGAATAACGAATGCGAGCGCGAGGAAAGTGATTTCTTCTCTTTCTTTCATTGATCCTGAAAACTGATCATCAACATGTATCCTAACCACGACAGCAGTCAAATACTGATGTTTCAAGACTTCAAACTATTTCTGTCGTCACACGAAATTAATTTGCATAATTTAAAAATATTTGTTATTAGTAATACTTACAGTAACTTTTTACTAAAATACTTACAATCTAACAAAGAAAAAATAATAAAATATTGATTTAAGTAACTCAGTGGCTACTTAGGTTATTGTTTTTCCTTGTATAATATTTCTCGAAAATGCCAATTACATTTAATCAGAATTAAGGCCCACGTACCCCACTAATCATTCAATACATTTCATGCTAAACACATGTAAAACATCATTATATGCCTGTAAAGATAACAGGCATCGTTTGTTAGAAACAGTCATCACTGTCCAGTAATTGTCCCCTATTACTTGGGGTCGACGCAACACTTTTTTCTCTTTCGCTCTACCCTGTCAGCCATCACGCTATCAATCATTACTTTTTGTTCTATCATGTCATGCCTCACACAATCCATCCATTTGCAGTACAGTTTCTAACTAGTACGGAGTGTCGTTATCTAATTTGTTTATCACAAAACTAGCCAATAAGTTTCAAATACCTACCATCATCAATTGCAAAGTTGTTTTTTTTTCTACGCTACATAAACATACATGGTGTTATAAAATTTTAAACACTAGCCTATGTTTAAAATTTTGGTTTAGAGAAAAAAATTAAAAAATATATTATAAAGTTTATTATTTATTTTCTTTGGTCTTGGTAGAAAAAGTACCTACTGTCTTTAGTTAGTTTATCACTGACCGTATAATTTAGTGATTTATAATGCAAACGGGCCAAAGAAAAGCAATTTATCAGAACTAACAAAATCAAATAAATTCGTCTAAACTAAGTAAGGAAAGATATCGCGTTTCCGTCATGTTGAAAGTTCTATTTTAGCCAGCATCCTGAAGTAAAGTTGAGATCTCTTATCTGCTTGGAGGAGGGAATTAATCAGAAGAGGGTCTACTTATCTGATCTTACTTTTGACCCTGCGCGAGACATAGGACCTTTGAACCTTACTCTGAAAAGGTGCTTGAAAAGTCAGGATTTTCCTAAGAAGACAAATTAAATTGGCCCAGTAATTAAAAAGAAATAGTAGCAAAATTAAAATAATGTTGAGTTGGACGGAGATAAGGATCTATCTTATTGTGTCAACTATAGGATATAAGACGCGATTGATGATATTTTGATAACGCTGCTGAGCCCCAGCTACGCAGCAGTCTGAATACACAAAAAAAATGAATTGTGAGCTATAATAACGCAGATGGAAAAGTAAAAAATGTATGGGACTGACGTGAACTACACAAAAGCTCATGGCCGGGTGAAGCAGAGATGTACCATCATAGGACACCCACATTGTGCCAGTTATGCTTAAGTCCCACGTAATATGGGGCGAGTCGGTTGCCACAAATCCAGACTCCCGTGGCTTCTCCTGAGAAATTCCTGATGGAATACCCAAAGATTTATACGGCAAATATTTATAAGGTTTATACGGCGCTTGCGACCTGTACACCAAACAAGACGAAGAAGCAGTTAATCCTGTTAAAACTGGTTACCGATTTCCGTTTGTTTAGCTAGGCCCTTAGGTAGTTCTTGCGGATTTCTTTATGTAAAAGTTTTAGACATAAATAGTACGAGCTCTGTTAAGGTGAGGTTAAATTTGGGCAGATTACCTGTACGCGGTGGCTAGCCAACTAATATGGGAGGGAGTAAAACAGACGCTAATAGTCAACTGAAAGCCCAGTCCTTTACAAATACAACTGATTTATTTTTCCTTTGTGCTTGTTACTTTGTTTAAAAGACATGGGGTGTATGGTGTATAGTGGTAGCGTACGGATGCAGTGGGTGTGACCATGATCATAGTGTTAGAAAAAAAGTTTAGTCCATGGTCAGAGTAGTTTTCATCGGTAAAAATTATAAAAAGCTGTACTACTACTACTGTTTCAGTAATGCTATGCGGAACCATCAGAACGTCGGATGCTTCCTGTCATCCTTTTTACATAATCTCTTTGCTTTGTCCACGTTCATAACGATGTATCACACACGCTCTCAGGTTTCAGTTCTACGAACCCGACCATTCTGAAGAACATAACCAATACAGTCAGTGTAAGTCCTTCTAAATGGTGTGCAAAACAGTGTTCACACTTATCGACGCGAAATCAGTTTGCGAAGGTCCGACAGAGCATAATATCCATGCAATAGAAGTGATCAACACGTCATTTGCTCCGTTTTATTTCGGACGACGCGACTCGGTGCGACTCGACGCCGAACTACATGCGAAGAATGTGGTGATACGTGATCGACTAAAGCACTATCTGCGTAAATAATAGTATGGTATTTGGTTAATAGGCGAGTCCTAAGCACCCAACGTTACTTGATTGATGAATGGCACGCAAGCTCAGATTGTTGAATGGCGCAGACCAAGATTTAGGTACTGTTGGAGTGAGAAATTACACTTGACCTGGCCAACACCCACCCGCGGCTGCAAAGGCTTATGATGATACTAAGTTGCAAAGGCATCTTCGCGGTTCTTCTCAATCTAAATAAAACAAGACGGCTGACTTGAACGCAGCGATGGTTGCTCATTTGCATTACCTCTGCAGTGAACGTAATCATGGCGATGACCAGCACTTTCTGTTGCGCCTTCTCCTTTCCTCGGCAGTTCGGGTAAATCGTTGTTGTTTTAAATTTGCTTTTTCATTCTCCGCTACGAATTTAATGATGGTGAGGTGCAGTAAAAAGTTAGCAGTAAGTTCGGAATATTCTAGTTGGCCTCAGAAATATCACTCATATGGGTGATTCTCAGAAACCGATGTGCAAAAATGTTGCTAAAACTGACAGACTATAAAATACAGCGTCGTTATTACGTGATCCATTCACAATCCCAAAGCAAATCGTTTTCACAATTCAACATCATTGCGTTATTGGCGTTCTCGAGCAAGTTTTCCGGATTAAGATAAAAAGTGTGTGACGGGTGGTGGTGGTGGTTTTTTTTGTGCCAATTTTTTTTTTACAATTCCTTCACTACTTAATCGAAATGTACTTCGTTCCATCCGGGTGTCCCTTGACACCTCTCTAGTTTTTTTAATTTCATTTTTGTGTTGACTCACGCGAAAGTACAGAAACAATAATTTCATGATGGAAGGATTAGAAAACGTTAGATAGAGCTTAGACGGCTTACGGTCTAGGCTCTATCTAACATTTTCTAATTCTTGGCATACCACTGTTAAACCCACGATGGTTTGTGTGGTATGTTTGCGTTTTGTAATAGTGTAACAGTGTGTATTGATTAATAAAAAAATATCTCTGAGTTTGTTTCGGCTGTTTCTTCTGAGAGTAGTCAGGTAGGTACGAATCACCGGCCCCATCTAGTTTAAAAAATGACTTTTTAAAAGTGTTAGTAAAAACCTATTTGCAAAATTAACATCATTTGTCACTTTACAATATGCCAGTTGGTTCCTAAATCACCACAGAGAGGTCTCCACTGTACCTACCTATATCATACTTTAACTTTGTGTATGTACAAATTAGTTTGTAGGTACAGACACACTCAAATATATTTCTTTCATATTTTTCACTTCATAGTGTGGTTATGTTCTAACAAACATCTGTAACAAATTTGCCGCTTTGGAAATCGAGGAACTGCAGCAATAGGGATCATAACAGATTGGTGGCAAAAAGTTTTAATTATGTATATCAGAGCCGATTGTCTGGTTAGTAACCACGAATTACATAAAATATAATTCAAAAACTAGGTAAAAGACATTTTATTTTTACAAATCTTTTTTTTTGACATATGTATCTAGAAAAACCTCCACCGAGATCGCGCAATTACGCAAGACGCTGCCATAGGTCTGCCATAGTAGGCACCACAACAATCTCCAGTTAACGTCGGCTTGACAGTCCGATTGGCACAAGATTAATCGTCCGTTACGCGGAGGAACTAACTCACTGAGCTCTGACTGTGATTAATTTTACTTATCAGTTAAGGGAATGGTGAAACCGACTTGTGATTACTTTTTCGCTGATGAAAATTAATAGTATTTACATTTGATTTCTTTTTATGTTTACAGATTATCTTCTGCGTCTGCTTACCACGAGATCCTAGGTTCGATTCTCAGGTCGGGCTAAATTATTGGGATTTTCCATTAGGAACACCTACTGAGAAAGTTGTGAGTTCAGTTGACACATTTGAAACTGTGATTTATAAATGGTTTTGTGTTGTAGGTATGTTGATGGGTGGAGAGGGAGAGGAAGACCAAATAAAAGATGGATGGATTGTGTGAGGAATGATATGAAGGAAAAAGGAGTAGACGATAGCGGGACGGTTGACAGGGGGGAATGGAAGAAAAATGGTGTTGCGCCGACCCCAAATAACATGGGACAAGGGCAGCGAGATGATGATTATGTCTGAAGTGAATAATTCCGACTAACTTTTGGAGGGTGCTATATACTTCGTGTATGTATTAAACTTAATAACAAGCCGGGCGCCACCGTCCTCACGGTTTAACCCCGAAGTAGCGTTTACATCCCGCTCGATAGATGGTGCTATTTTGGTGTCGAATTAGAAGTCGCTATCGTTGTGTTACTACCGCAAATTTGGCCCAAAAATATCACTCTTAAGGGTGATTCTCTGAAACCGACGTGCAGTTTTTTTTTTCTTTGCATTTCATTAAGTACTGACAAATTATTAATACATCAAGATTTTAGCCGTAGAGTACAGGATATAATTTTAAAAACTAACTGATTCTGTAACAATGTAAACGGCCTACTAAAACTAAGAATAGTTTAATTTTCATTATAAAACCACAATAGTTTGCAAGTTTCGAACAGTGCCATCTATTCTCGCGACGCGTTAACACTATATCGGGGTGACTGGCGGCTGAACCTACGGCATTAAGGTACCGACTAGGGTTAGTACTTTCGTTTGTTGTATGATGGAGTCAGCTTCGATACTTCGTGACGCAGCTGTTGTGTCGTCAAGTTCCCCTAGGTGGCTAAGATGTACATCGCAGTGTTAAGATTCTCCCGCCGCTGAATGACATGGACGGTTCGCGCTGCAGCGGCGCACTTAATGTGCCGATTTGACCGCGAGTGGTTCAAATTGACACTTAAGTGTGCATAAAAACCTATCCTTATTAATATGCACTCAGGATCATCATCATCTGTCTAAACTATGTTGGGGTCGACTTCTACATTCTAACTGGATGCAGTTTAGCACCAGTATTTTACATGGAGCGACGCTTATCTGACCTCCAAAACCCAGTTAGTACTTGGTATGTGTATAGTGTGTAATATGTTATACGTAGTAATGCACAGTGTTACTCAATTATTAGTAATATATTTCGTTTGATATTTGATTTATGATGAATAATTAAGTGCAAGACACAGGGTCATTGTCTTTAAGAGAAGGAAAAGGCTTGTGTTAATAACAGTGTGTTCGAATCTTCAGGTATTTCAAGAGTTTTTTTACCCAACCGATGATTTTAGATTACCTAAGAACATTATGAAAATAAAAAGGCTAAAGTGCAAATCAAATTAAGACTGTCTAAAATACACTGATACACAGCACAGCGATTGACTGCTGTGCTTCGTGTTGCAGGTTCGATTCTCGCACGGAACACATATTTGTATGGCCTACAGATAGTTATTCCGGGTCTGGCTGTTTGTGTATGTGAGTTTAAATGTTTGTAAACGCTCCCACGATACAGGAGAAATTGCTAGTGTGGAGCAACGTTTTAAAAAAGAAAAGAAAAGAAAAAAAAGACTGATCAGTCGTACATTGATTCTTTAGGTTTTATATTTCACTGGATAGGAATAAATTAGCAGCTAAAAATAATTAACTTCAAAGTGGCATATCATTAACACAGGAACTCTAGACGGTAGTGTTTAAATCAATACTAGGCTGCTGCGCCGTCAAAGGTGGGGTCTGCAACGTGTTCTGCGCCGAGTCGCTGCCCTTGCAACGGCTCCCATTGGTCCATTCCGACCTTTGATAAATATGTATCTACTATGTCAATATAAGTCTATTAATAAGCTAGACCCGCTCGATAATATCCGGTGCTGGTTTGAGCCGCAGTAATGTTAGTTGAAAGTATGATGATGTAGGTATTTGGTTTTGTGTTTGCATCTTACTTATAATAATTACATGTTAGATTTTTGAAATAGGGCAGTAAGGACATGTATCTTAACCGTAGTGGCTACTGAAAAACGGTCTTAAGAAATTTCTAAATTCTAAAAATTCTTTAGAAATTTTCAAATTTCAGAAATATTGGTGTACTCACTGATTTTGGATCAGTAAGTGATTTTGGATGAGGAGCTCGTGGTTTAGTAATAACAGGCGCTCGGGTCGATCTTTAGGTTAAGCCGTGCTTGCGTAGGTTGGTCTGTGGATGGGTGACCGTATTACATACCGAGTTTCCTCCGTGCCTTAGAAAGAACGTTAAGCCGTTGGTCCCAGCTGTCATTTGTAGATCTTTGACAGTCGTTACAGGTAGTCAGTGGCCTGAAAGTCTCACAACCAGTCTTACCAAAGATATCGTATTACTCAGTGGACCAACTGGGTTGTAGAGGTCAGATAGGCAATCACTCCATGCAAAATATTGGTATTCAGCTGCATCCGGTTAGACTGGGAGCCGACCCCAAGATAGTTGGGAAAAGGCTAGGCAGATGATGGCTCACTAATTTTGGATAATAGTACCTACTGTTTCGAAAAAAAAACTTGAAATTATAGATAAAATTTTGTAAGTTTAATTGCCACGCTTAGCAAGTGGGTCAGTGATTAAGGGCTGATTTAGTACTCTGAAGACATTTCTGCCTTTATGCCTCTGGTAACTTCCTTACACCCACAATTTTTATTTGTCCACCAACATCATTAAACATAAGAATCATGTAAGTGGGTCCCTATAAAATCACTGTAAGCATTTGAAATCAATACTGTGCTGTTGCGCAGTCAAAGGTGGAGTCTGCAACGCTTATTACGCAGAGTCGGTGCCCTTGCAACGCTACTATTGGTCCTTTACGATTCTTGATATACCTGTACTCCGTTCGATAATATCCGGAGCTTGTTTATCTTTGATTTGAGCTACAGCAATGTAGTTTGAAACTATTATGCTGTAAGTGGTTGCTACTGAAAAACGGTCATAAGAGACTGTACTACTTTCAAAAATATTGCTAGGTGCTAGGTGCATTCACTGATTTTCGAAAGAAAGAATGGATGGACTGTGTGAAAAATTATGTGGCTAGAAAATAGGTGACTGCTGAGATGACGAGTAACAGAGAAGTACGGAAGAAGAAGACATGCTGCGCCGACCCCAAATAGATTGGGATAAGGGCAGGAGAATTATGAATGATTCACTGACTTTTGGAATATTCTACTATCAGGTAAAGAAAAAACATCAAATGATAGATAAACCACTACTTTCGAAAATAAAGTGTAGACTGTCAGTCATCATCCATTCAATCATCTCTGACACATAAAAACTTCTGCAGCTAAAGTATCAAGCGTCATGTTCGTGAAGAGGCGCCCTCTGTCTTTGTCTCCTTCATGTTGATAACTCCCATAGTTAATTAGCCGTCAGTAGGGACTGATCATGTCTTAGTGCCATGGTTTATTTTATTTTTGAATCGTTGACTATTACTTTTTACTCTGGACGCTCTTAACGTGCACGTCTTTCTACATCGTTCTCACATATATCTACACTTCTACACTAATATCATTAAGAGTATTTTCGTATGTTTGTAGCGAATAAACTCAATAACTATTGGACGGCAGATTTTGACGGCAGTGCAGGACGAGGCTAAAAATCTAAAAAATTGTGGTTTTCGGACATCCAAGGTCCATTTTATTGAGAACTAGCTTTTGCCCGCGGCTTCGCCCGCGTGGATGTCGAAAAATGCAAAAGTTACAGGATTAAGGAATGTCTGTCGTAAAAATGTATTGTCACCAGAACCAAAGGTGTGTGCAAAATTTCAGCTCAATCGGTTGAAGGTATCTGCTTCAAAATTGAGTTGCAAGATTCCACCCGAACAAAAATAGTTACATACCTTCATCCCCCCTTTCAACCCTTCGGGCGTAGAATTATCAAAAACGCTGAGACACGTATAAAGGTGCTCTGCCCAAGCGGAGCAGACCTCCACGGTGTGCTCCACCGTGTCCTCCGGGCGATCCTCACAATGATTACACCCGGGCGTTTCCTCCTATGAATTCTAGGAATTCTACCCTTAAAGGGGTAAAATAGGGGATGGAAGTTTATATGAAAGTCCGCTAGTTTTGAAGTTAGGATCTTCAAATTGTGATTAGGCTGATGATTGAAAATTAATTTATACGTGTCTCAGCGTTTTTGATAATTCTATCCCTGAAGGGTTAAAAAGGGTAATGAAGGTATGTAACTATGTTTCTTCGGGTGGAATCTTGCAACGGGTACCTATTCGAATATCGAAGATTAAAATACCTACTGTTAAAATATCGATGTTCAAAACATCGAAAATGGAAATGAACGAATCGGACGACCATAAAACCGAAAATTAAAGTAACGAAAGTTTATATTATCGAATGAAACATCCTACGTCCAATATATCTAAAATCTAAATATCTACAAAAGTTACATCGAAAGATCCAAATATCGAAATACAGATTATCGAATGTCCTAAATATCGAAGTACAAACTATCGAACAAAGTCAATATGTTGTGCTACTAAACTTAGTGACAGAAACGTATCGCTGCCAAACCGACTCCACGTAGTCTTGTGTGCCCTACCCCTAGAGTGTTATTTAAAATTGCGTAGGCGCGGAGGGGCGAGGCGGCCCGCGAGCTAAGGAGCAGGGAGGGGGTTTTAACGCTCGCCGCCGTGGCTGAGGCTGGCCGGCAAGCCGAAACCGCGGTGGTGAGCGTGAAACCATCTGCGACGATAAGCTCGCATGGGACCGCCGGAGCCCCGCAGTGCCGGAGCCGTGACAGAAACCATGCCTGCTGCATTTTGCATGCATGCTTGCTGCATGCTTGCTTGCATACTGCATGCTGCATGTAATATGGTGTATGCTGTTTGCATGCCCGTAGATATTATGAAATTGGATGTATTAACTGTTGATATTTTGAACTTAGGCATAATGCTATTCGATATTTTGAATCATTCGAAATTTTAATCACTCGGCATTTCAATCTTCGACGTTTTAAGCGTAGGTATAACAATTTTCGACATTTTGATATAATCGATATTTAAATTTTCGATGTTTTGAACATTGGTATTTAAGCGTAGGTATTTTAATCTTCGATATACAAATACGTACCCCTTGCAACTCAATTTGAAGCAGATCTCTTTAATCCGATTGAGCTGAAATTTTGCACACATCTTTGGTTCTGGTGACAATATACTTTTATAACAGATATTACTTAATCCTGCAGCCACGATCGTCTCTTCAAGAGAGAACTTTTCAATGGTTAGTTGATAAAACTAAAAAAAAAATCTTCAACGTTTCAACGGTTTGTAGCATGGACACGAAATTTTGTATACGCTTTCAAGTTTGATAGATAAAGATGATTTCTATCATCCTCTCATCCTGCAACCAGGATCGTCTTCTCACGATTGAAATATAAGGTCACGGACACAAAGTCAGAGCAAATAAAGTGCAGTGTCAAACCACTGGGCTTGGGATGTGTGTTGATATATCACCCAGTCAGTCAGTCAGTCAGTTTACCATCCTTTCTATAACCCTTACTAATATTATAAATGCGAAAGTAACTCTGTCTGTCTGTGTGTTACACAACCACGCCTTAACTACTGAGCCGATTTAAATGAAATTTGGTACAAAGATAGTCTAGAGGGGATGAAAGTTTATATGGAAATTACGTCATTTTTAAAGCTAGAAACTTGAATCTTATGTTTTAGGCTTTTGATTAGATATAAATATGTAAATACGACATTCAAAGTTTGTAAAAATTAAACTCTAAAGAGGGTAAAAATAGGGGATGAAAGTTTTGGTGTGATGACTGAAAATAAAAATATAAAAGAAATACAGAGAATTACGGAGCCATCTTCTATATATACATATACATATAATGGTAAACTGACTGACTGACTGACTGGGTGATATAACAACATAAAGCCCAAAACGCTGGTCCTAGAGACATGAAACATGGAGGGTGTGTTTTTTGTGAAGAGTAAGTATCCACAATGATAGGATTTTTGGGAATTTCACCCCTAAGGGGTTAAAATAGGGGATGATAGTTTATATGAAAGTCCGTCAGTTTTGAAGTTAGAACCTTCAAATTTTGTGTTTAGGCTGACGATTGAAAATTGATTTATACTTATCTTAGCGTTTTACATAATTCTACCCCCGAAGGGTTAAAAAGGGGGATGAAGGTATGTTCCCGTCGGATATTTTTGGACATCCAACCCCTTTTTTTTTTTTTTTTTTTGGGGATGGGAAATCATCAAATGACTCCTCCCGCTCTGGGCAGAGCGGAAGGGAGTGTCAGACTCTTACTGACCAAAAACCACCCATGTTCCTTCATTGGCCCTTTATGTTCCAGGGCCGCGGTATCTCTTTCGAACAGTCCCGCAGCCCTGGCAGGCGACATCCAACCCCTTACAGCTCTATTTTCGCATAAAAAAATAGTCTTTGTCGTTTTTCAGGCTATCTTTGTACCAAATTTCATTTAAATCAGTTTAGTAGTTAAAGCGTGGTTGTGTAACACACAGACAGACAGAGTTACTTTCGTATTTATAATATTAGTAAGGATTACAGAAAGGATGGTAAACGGACTGACTGACTGACTGGGCGATATATCAACACACAGCCCAAACCCAGTGGTTTGACACTGCAGTTTGTTTGCTCTGTGTTTGTGTCCGTGATTTAAATCGTGAGAAGACGGTCCTGGTTGCAGGATGAGAGGATGATAGAAATCATCTTTATCTATCAAACTTGAACGCGTATGCAAAGTTTACCATTATCGTCATCGTTTTTTTTTTAGTTTTATCAACTAACCATTGAAAGTTCTCTCTTGAAGAGACGATCCTGGCTGCAGAATTAAGGAATATCTGCCATAAAAATGTATTGTCACCAGAACCAAACGTGTGTGCAAAGTTTCAGCTCAATCGGTTGAAGATATTATTATCTGCTTCAAAATTGAGTTGCAAGATTCCACCCGAACAAAATAGTTATATACCTTCATCCCCCTTTTCAACCCTTCGGGCGTAGAATTATCAAAAACGCTGAGACACTTATAAATTAATTTTCAATCGTCAGCCTAATCACAAAATGTGAAGATCCTAACTTCAAAAGTGACGGACTTTCTTATAAACTTCCATCCCTTATTTTACCCCTTTAGGGGTAAAATTCCCAAAAACGCTAAGTCACGTACAAATAAATTTTCAATCATCAGCTTAAACACAAAATTTGAAGATCCTAACTTCAAAACGGATGAACTTAGAGATAAACGTCCATCCCCTATTTTACCCCTTTAGGGGTAGAATTTTCAAAAACGCTAAGACACGTATAAATTAATTTTTGAGCGTCAGCCTAAACACAAAATTTGAAGAACCTAACTTCAAAACTGACGGATTTTCATATAAACTTCCATCCCCTATTTTACCCCTTTAGGGGTAGAATTCCCAAAAACGCTAAGACACGTATAAATTATTTTTTAAGCGTCAGCCTAAACACAAAGTTTGAAGGTCCTAACATCAAAACTGAAGGACTTTCATATAAACTTCCATCCCCTATTTTACCCCTTTAGGGGTGGAATTCCCAAAAATCTTTCTTAGTGGATACTTACTCTTCACAAAGAACACACCCTCCAAATTTCATGTCTCTAGGTCCAGCGGTTTGGGCTGTGCGTTGATATATCAGTCAGTCAGTTTATCATTTTATACATTTAGATGATTAACTCGTCATTTAATAATGTGACGAAATCATCCATAGTTCAACTTAAATAAGCAGTGGTAATGATGAATTTTCCTATCTAAAGTCGAAGTTTCCCGCCTACCGTGCGTGTTTATATTTTTATTTTTCACTTTATGTCACACAAACGCGTATAGACATCAAATATGACAAATATCAATTATAAACAACATGAAAATGTCCAGATCTTAGCGTAATTTAGTACCAACAACACGTAATATTCATTACCACTTCTCAATTTGTATTCGAAATTGACGACCATTTTTTTTTTAGTTATGTGATGTGTGAAAGCTATTATTCCAATCGATTATTATTTTGTAAATTTCGATCAACTCGAGTAATTAAAAAGGAATTAAAGAAATCGATAGATAGAAATTAAAATATATTTTTAGGTTTTTTAAATGGTAATCTTAATAGTTTTTCGTACATTGTAGGTACTACGAGTATAACTGTAGGGGACGCGACTAAGTGGTACCTGGTGGGATTCGCTACGCTACTAAGTTAAACACTCAAACACTTTAAAGGGTTTATTAAAGTAACGTTTAGGCTAAGTTATCGCTAAAATGATGGAAATGAATGCACCCGGTTGCTGTCCGTTATGCACTGAGCTCGCGGCGCGCTTAGTGCGGCCGTATCGTATCGCTAGGTCAGCAAAACGTGGTCGATTGCAATTATTGCATCGAACATGCTCCCGACGGGAAGAGATGAAATAATGAGATAAGCTTATACAAAAATAAAGAATTACGTGAGTGTGAGCTTAAAACGCTAATGAGTTAGACAATATAGATGAGAAATGATTGACAAGGTGATAGAACAATCATGATCTTATAGCTAGACATAGGTTGAGTCATTAATCGAGAATACTGATTGTCTTTTAGCTAAGGGAGACGTCGACATGTCTCGCCTCTTTGAACGTAAACTAGACCACCGTTTAGAAAAATTAGATACGCGCGCACTATCACTAACACTTGGTCCCTGCGCGGACAGGGATTGATTTCGCGCACTTACACTAGAGCCTTGCTCTTGCTCAGATTGGTTTATACACACACTCACACTCGCTGGTACGCTCTCGATCCGCCCTTGGATGGGCAGACCACCGGTTCGCTGACACCTCTTCCTCAGGAACCACAGGACCACTGCGATAGCTGCTGCTAATAGGCCATACGACAACGCATACTGATGTATGTCATGTGTCGTTAAAACTTCTGTCTGGTCGGCTGATTTTTTCATCGAATCAATTTGTTCACCGAGATTCTTTAAAGAAACGTGTATCGATGAGGTATCTTCGTCGACCTTATAGTCTTGGATAGGTAGCGTAAGATTACTGATGATACGATTTATGGGAGTTAATTTTATCTCGAGTATATTTGGTTTAAGATTAAGCGTATTCTCTAATTGCTGATGAGAATAAAGTGTTATATCTTGTCCCTTCACAATGCATTGCTTAGATAGTTGAATAAGTCCAACCTTGCTGACTTCGCTCGCTTGTAGGTCGTCGCCGCAGATGACTCTCAAAGAGTATGAGTCACAACAGAAATACAAATAGGTAGAAAAGTCATGTAATGGAACCCATTTGTTTTCACAGCTAGATTTGATGATCCTGCAAGTAGATGGCTTCTCTTTTTCGCAGAATTGTTCATCGGGACCTAAACTCTGGACTGGCCCTCGAAGACGACAAAGGTAGGTTTCCGCTTGATATTCACAACTTTGAAGATCGCTGACGCTGGCTGTTAAGTATGAATCTCTTCTCAAGTTGATCGCTACGTATTCAGACGCTGGCTTGATGCTGATCATACTTTTATTAATTTGAACCGGAACTGGTATCAAATTGTATAGCTGGAACGTATCTCTGCTAATTAAAGGTAAGTTAATTTCAAATATGAAATATTCGTCCGTGATCCTTGCTTTAACTTGTAACAATTTGTAGATCTCATACAGGTTGAACTGAATGTCATCTATGGGTAATGCTAGCTCTTTCGATATTTGACTAGATACAACCTGTAACTCCCCACGCAGTTGTTGTGGCGTCAAGAGATGCAGATTGATCTGACCATGATAGATCTCAGTCATAGTGTCAAGAAAAGTGTCCTGAATCCGCTTTAAATTCTGAATCATATTTATGGTCGCTAACGCTGCTAAAGAGAAATCTTGCTGAATAGACATTACATCGATCTCCTGCTGCAATGTGTTGGTGATGCTGTCTAAATTATTCAAATGTTTATTAATTATCTTATGCTGCTTTTCAATAGTCTCTTCTGTTCTCTTTAAGATATTATACTCCGCTTCTATGACCGATGTCTGATTCCTGTACAGCTGACTTAGGTGGTTTATATTCCTGTGCACAAGTTCAATGTCACGTTTGTATTTTTCTGCGAATTCCTGATCCAGTACTCCGAACAATGAATTGGCTATGGAGCCGACAGCGTTGATAAGCCCGCGTCGAGTTCGCGAACGTGCTCCGAAGTGCTGATTGAGCAACAGCTGATTATAGTATTGTAGTTCATCGTACTCGTGTTGTATTTGTAGGATGATAATTTTACAATGGCTCTGCTTTTGAATTTTTTCGCATGTTTGCTCGAGATATTGCGAAAATTGTGTGACCGCTTTGTCTCCTTGCCAGTAAGGAGACATATTATAATAAGTTACGATTTTCCACTGATCACGAATGAGATGCATTTTTCCTAAAGGGTCAAAATACAATGTTTGATTGCTATCGAATGCTGTTAGTTTGTAAGATGCTTCAGTGGACATTATTAAGCTCATAAAAAATAGCAATGATAATACTATCCTATACATTTTAGGACCACTGCTAGACTGCTTGCTCGCTTTCTCTTCCGCTTTTGCTTCATTGCTTTGCTGATGCTGCTTTTTTGCTTCGTTTTCTGATATAGGTAAGATGGACAGCTTGATAATGGGCCGCTTTATGAAACCGTTTTTTGTTTTTAACGTCACCACCCGGACAGCTCCATCTTTTCCTGGATGAACCTCTACCACCCGACCAACAGGCCATCTTCCCGGAGGTAAGTTATCATCGTGAATGGTTACCATATCTCCTATCTCTATATTCTTCTGTGCTTTTAACCACTTGCTGCGTATCGATAACTGGCTAAGATACTCCGCTTTCCACCGCTTCCATATATCTTGGAACGTTTTATTCACTAAATACCATCTTGTCCTTGCATCTTGTGCCGTGTCTATGACAGTAAGACCGGCTCGAGTAGTTAAGAAATGCGCTGGCGTAAGAAAATCGATGTCATCAATATCCTCGGATATTGGGCACAGCGGTCTTGAGTTAAGGCTCGCTTCTATTTGAGCCAAGATCGTGCTGTATTCTTCGAATGTAAGAGCTTGCTCTCCTATTACTCTTTTCAGATGTTGTTTTAGGCTCCGAATAGATCGCTCCCAGATTCCTCCAGCGCTCGGCCAAGAAGGGCAGTTCCAATGCCATTCCATGCTCATCTCCGCTATTTCTCTGTAAAATACGCCGCTAAAAATTTGCTCAAACTGTTGCTGTTCCTCCTGAAGGATTTTGTTGGCACCTACGAAGTTTGTACCATTGTCCGAATAGATGTGCTTTGGAGTCCCTCGTCGTGCCGCCATGCGACGTAACGCTGCTAAGAATGACGAACTGCTTAAGTCGGAGACCAGCTCTATATGGACCGCTTTTGTAACCATGCAAATAAACAAGGCGATGTACCCCTTGGTTGTTTTAATGCCTTTCCCTTTATTTGCTTTTACTCGAATGAAACCCGTATAATCTATTCCAGTATGATAAAATGGAGGCGCTGGATTAGATCGACATTCAGGCAAGTCTCCCATTATTTGGTGTAGCTTTCTGGGTTCTTGTTTTTTGCAGGTCACACATTTACGAAGCTGTTTTTTGGTAGCTCTATTTCCTTGAATTATCCAATACTGCTGTCTCAGTAAAGACAAGGTGAGTCGAGCTCCACCATGGAAGGTGTGTTTATGTGCTTGCTGGATAAGAAGTTCCGTTAATCTCCCGTTATATGGGATTATTATTGGATGTGTCATATCAGAGCTAATGTTGGCGTTTTTAAGACGTCCTCCGACTCTTAATATGCCATTTTCATCTAAAAATGGCTGTAGATTTAATAATTTGCTATTGGAATTAAGTTTGCTATGCATTAAACTCTTGATATCCGATGCAAATTCACTGCGCTGTATGCATTTAATTATAGTAAATTTTGCTTTTCTTAGCTCTTGTAATGTGAGATATGGCGGCATTTGTTTACTTGTCCGTGCAAGTGCACGTAATAACCACGCTACGATGCGATTTATTTTTACGAATGAGCTGTGACGATTTAGTAAATCTTCAATTACGCTGTCTTCCGGATTACTATTTTGGACGGTTATAACTAGCTTCCGGACCTCTTCTTCCGTCGCATACTCTGCTTGCTGTCGCTTTGGCTTAAAATCGGGTGTCGATAGCCAAACTGGGCCTCGCCACCACAACGTATGCTCTATCAATTGTGTAATGGATAGTCCTCTGCTCGCTGAATCGGCTGGATTTTCCTTAGTTGATACGTAATGCCATATGTCAGGTGATGCCACGCTAATAATTTTCTTCACCCTATTCGCTACGAACGGCTTCCAACGTTCCGGATAGCCTTGTATCCAGCTAAGGACGATCTTAGAGTCGCTCCAAGCATAGATTTTGTAATCCAAGCTACTCATGCTAGTGACTACTTTTGTTAATAGTCTGGTTAATAGCTCCGCTGCACATAATTCCAATCTAGGAAGCGAAACGGTCTTGCTGTTTGGTACTAATCTTGTTTTAGCTGCGACTAGTACTACCGATACTTCATTATTTGAAACGATTCTAGCATATACGACACATGCGTACGCTTTTAGAGACGCATCACAAAATCCGTGCAACTGGATATGGTCATCTCGTTTGCTTTGCAACCATCGTGGAATTTTGAATCTGCTAATGCATCCCATATCTTTAGTTAATTTGACCCACTCATCTTTGATCTCGGCTGAAACTTCATCGCTCCATTGAATTTCATCTAGCCAAACCTTTTGAAACAACAATTTGAATTTTGTAGTTAGAGGTGCTAGCCAACCTAGAGGATCAAATAACCTGGATATTTCCGACAGAAGCAATCTTTTTGTAAGCTTCGTAGTATCCGCTGTTGAAGTATATTGGAAAGTGAATTCATCTGTTTTTGGATCCCATCTCAAGCCCAGAGTTTTAGCTGTGTTTTCAGTTTTGAAAATGAACGATGGTGCTTGATTATTTTGCTGCGATGAATTTAAATCTTCCAATAGCTTTTTCTCATTTGCTGACCACTTTCTCAGCAGAAATTTGCCGCTGCTTAGACACGAATTAAGTTCTGCTATGCTGCTTTTCCCTTCATCGATAGTATGAGCCCCCGATACTAGATCATCCATATAGAAGTCATCTAGTATTATTCTTGCTGCCGTAGGAAAGTTATGCTTCTCGTCCGCTGCTAATTTTCGAAGGGTCATCATGGCTAAAAAAGGAGCTGATTTCGTGCCATATGTAACCGTCGTTAACTGGTATACCCTAATAGGTTGTCCAGTTTGTGCTCTCCATAGAATTTTCTGGAGTTTTTGATCCAATTCGCTTACTAATATCTGTCGATACATTTTTTCGATATCGGCAGTGAATACGTATCGATATTGTCTCCACTTAAGCAACAATGCCTGCAGATCTTGCTGTAAGTTAGGTCCTCGATGCATGACATCATTGAGACTAAGTCCCGAAGAAGTTTTTGCGGACGCATTAAATACGACACGTAACTTCGTAGTGGAGGATTCCGCTCGCTGTACCCCATGGTGTGGTAAAAAACACTCTATTCCATCGCTGCTAAGGGTCGCTAATTTCATATGCCCCAACTCTTCATATTCGCTTAAAAATTGCTTATATTGTTGAGCTAAAGATTCTTGCTTGCTAAGCTTTTTCTCTAGATTCCTAAATTGCGCTAGTGCTATTTCCTTTGACGATCCTAGCTTTTCGTTCGCTTGCTGCTTCATCGGCAACCTAACTTCATAACGACCGCTTTCAAGACGTTCTGTCGTTGATAGGTAATACTCGACGCATTGCTGATCTTCCGCTGACATTTCATTTTGCTCGTGAATATCCTCAATTTGCCAAAATTTGTGAATATCCGCTCTGTTATTCATGATGACGTTACAATGAAATTGTGGCTTTACGCCACCGCATAATACCCATCCTAGTTGGGTTTGCTGAGCTAAGGGCGAAGACGAATCTGGACCTCTTATCAAACCATCTAGCATGATAAGAGCATAGGCGTCTGCCCCGAGTAACAAGTCAATTGGACGACTTGTATTGAACTCTGGATCCGCTAAATTAATATGTTCCAAATACGACCACGAAGGCTTTTCGAACGATCGATTTGGTAAGTTCTTGATAAGACTTTTCATAATCAAAACATCCGTTTGGAATTTAAAGCTGGTATACATAGACTGGCATGTAATGCTTAGCTTGCCCGTACAGTTTGATTCCTTTTCTCCTATTCCGGAAACTGCTCCATCAAATTGCTCTCGTTTTAAACCTGACTGCTGAGCTGCCTTCTCCGTAATCAACGATACCTGTGAACCTTGATCGATGAGAGCTCTCAGGACAAGCTGCGTGCTATCTGCTGCTGTCACCCTTATTAACGCTGTAGCTAAAAGAATCTGAGTAGGATTTTGCTGAGATGCGTGAACACCATTGCCGCTGCTTTGCTTTGAATTCTCTCCTTGCTTGAGATCTTCGTCATTAGTATTGTTTTGGTTGCCCTCAGCAAAACAATCATGTAATAAAGTATGATGCCTGCCAGAACACGTGAGGCATCGTTTCTTGGAATGACATTTTTTTCCATTGTGGTTAAAAACGCAATTAATACAACATTTCAGTTGTTTAACGGTTTTAAGTTTCATTGCCTTCGGCATTTGCAGAAACCTTTCGCAATTGTGTAATTTATGCTGATCAAAACAATGAGGACATTTGATTTCTTGCACGTGCATTGCTTTTGAGTTCTTCGAATTATTATCGTTCGATTTATAATTATTGCTAAATTTCCAACCGTGTGAAAATGATTTTGAGGAACCCGCTTGCTGCTGTGATTGTTGCGATTTTTGCATGGTGTCTTGTCGTCGACGAGATGTTTCTAGACTAGTGAATTTAGTTTCTAAAAAATCTAAAAAATCCTGTAGTACAGGTAGGTCTCTAGGGTTCTTTAACGACTCTATGTACTCGGAATAAGATTCACTATCCAGCTTTTGCGATAAGATATGCACAATTAGAGGGTCCCACGTGCTAATATCTGCACCTAGGTTTTTGATGGCGTGAAGACTCTCTAACGTGACGTCATGCAATTTTTTAAACGCTGAAAATGATTGCTGCTGTATATTGGGAAGATTAAAGAACACATTGGCGTGCGCTGTAAAGATAATCCTTTTGTTATCAAATCGATGATTTAGAATCTCCCAACATACGTTATAGTTATCGGCACTGATTGGAAGGTGCTGAATCAAACGCTCCGCTTCACCTTTTAACTTGCCTTTCAAGTATTGCATTTTTTGAGCGTTTGACAATGCGTTGTTCTTGTGGATTGCTTCGCTAAATAGATCCTTAAAAGGCATCCATTGCTGGTAATGGCCTGTAAATACAGGAATATCCATTTGAGGAGTGGATTTCTCGCGATATGATGTTGACCACATCTTGGTGTTAATAGCTTTTTTCAAGCTATTAAAGGTACGCTCGTGTTTGCTGAAGGAATACTCATAGTGTTCTGCTAGATCTTCCCCCGATTCACCAATGATTTCCCAATGAAGGTTATCAATAGTAGTCCACCGATTGTGAAGGGTTCGAAGGGCGTCTTCGAACTCCCACTTGTCAACGATAGTTTCGATATCAATATTGTCGACTGCTCTAAGAAACGCTTTAAAATTGACCGACTGCTTATGGAGCATATCGTCAAGCTTACTGTTGGACCCTCTTGACTCGAAGGTCAAAGTTTCTGTTGCCGGCGGTTCCGGCTGACTCGTTGAAGTTCCGGGCGCCTTTAGCTGTGCTGTTTGAGGAAGATACGGTGCTTTCTGAGCTTGCTGCATCAACTGTTCTTTACATTGACTGATGAGCCCCTTCGCTGTTAAATAAAGCTGTTTCGTACTCTCAAATTCTGAGTTGGTAAAATATTTATGATTCGTCTGTTCAAAAGGAAGAGTCTTTTCATGATTCACTTGGAAGTCCTCCCAGTACTTCTCAAGCAACTCGAGTTTACGTTTACAGTAATCTAAAGTTTTACGCTCTACGCTATCCTTTTTAAAATTGACGATGAGTTTTCTAATGGTCTCCGCAATCTCAGACTGATTAAAATAAAGGTTCTCCATCCCGCTGCTGGTGTAAGAAAAATTGAACGATCTTACTTGGAAAAATCCTTTGCCGCTGCTAAGCTGACGAGGTTTATTTCCCACGCCAGTGATCCGCTGATGTCGCTAGTGTGAGCTGTGAACTCACTGCTGCTGGAAGGGCACTCCCCGAGCACCGCTTTTGCTGCTACCGCTGAGAGAATATATTGAGCACTCCAACTCAATACACTCCCACTAAAGTCACTCCTAACGTCTCGCTGCTAAGGTTACCACCACAGTCACTGCTAAGCTAAGAACCGCTGCTAAGTAAAGTGTCACTGGTTCAGTTTAAGTTCACTTCACGAGCCTTCAGTCCCGAAAAACTAAAGACCGACCGCGAAGTCCTTTTTAGAGGCTCGAAGGACCAAAATGTAGGGGACGCGACTAAGTGGTACCTGGTGGGATTCGCTACGCTACTAAGTTAAACACTCAAACACTTTAAAGGGTTTATTAAAGTAACGTTTAGGCTAAGTTATCGCTAAAATGATGGAAATGAATGCACCCGGTTGCTGTCCGTTATGCACTGAGCTCGCGGCGCGCTTAGTGCGGCCGTATCGTATCGCTAGGTCAGCAAAACGTGGTCGATTGCAATTATTGCATCGAACAATAACCGACCCAACAACAAACAGCACAGACTGATCTATGGCTAAATTCGTGCCGATGTTTATACCATATCAAAATTTAAATTAGGAATGCACTCGCTGTTCAAATATACATTGTATTTAAATTTACTAGATAATATCATTGTTGTATGTATAGGCTTATAAAAGCCTAACCTTTTAATAAGTTAATTTTTACTTGCAACTGAATTTCAAACCAGTTCCCCCAACCGATTGAACTGAAATTTTGCACACATCTTTGGTTCTAATGACAATACATTTTTATGATGACATTACTTAATCCTGCAGCCAGGATCGTGTCCTCACGAGAGAACTTCTCAACGGTTTATAGCGCGCACACGAAACTTTGTGTTCGTGTTCAATTTTGATAGATAGACATGATTTCTATCATGCCCTCTCATCCTGCAACCACGATCGTCTCCTCACGTGGGAACTCATCAACTATCAATAGCATGGCTACGTAAATTTGTAGACGCGTTCATGTTTGATGGATAAACATGATTTCTGTCATGCCCTCATCCTGCAACCACGTTTTTTTTTATATAAATCACAAAAACGACGATCGTCGCCTCACGAAGGAACTCCTCAACGGTCAATAGCATGGCTATGAAAATTTGTAGACACGTTCATGTTTGATGGATATACATGATTTCTACATGATTTTTACTGACCTCACCCTGCAACCAGGATCGTCTCCTCAAGAGGGAAGTCATCAATGGTTAATAGCACGGATACGAAAAAAGAGTTAAGATAATGATGTGTTATCAGAAATGATAACGAAAAAACTAAAAATATGAAATAAAGTGATTTTTATAAACCTTTTTAATAATAAGCTTTATAAAAATGCACATTCACGAAGAAAATATGCCTTGGAGTAAATAAAACCAAGCAAGAATAGTTTTCATAAAACCTTGTCGCGTAGAGAAAAGGCAAAAAATACTATAGGTGCGCACCAGCTTTTATGAAAACTATTCTTCTTCAATGCGAAACTCTTGCCCTGGAGGTTCTGTCTCATAGCTGTTCACGGCTTCACTTAAGTTACGGCACACGGCCTATAATGGATAACCTGAACTTTGCAGCTGTACAAAGAGTTTTCAGAATGGACAGTGAACTGCTTTGAAAGAATTAAGTCATTTTTCATAAGGATGCGGCTTATGAATTGCCGATTGTGAAATAAAGGACAATAAGTTTGTTCGTCGTCGTCACCGAAGCAGGTCCAATAAATGCTGACTTGATGATTTCGACTCGTTCTTGATTGATTGGCCGTAGAAGGCAAAACACCGAGAGAGTTGGAGAGGAACGGGGGAGTCCTTAGCCCAAAAGAGGGAAAGAATAGGCAAATAAAAAAGTTTGTCTCAACCTACTCGTAACATAATAAATAACCAATAAACCAAACAGCACAATCTTGTAGAATAAATTTCATTTTTCATTTATTTTTTTACTATGCCTGCCAAGATCATGAACATTCTATATCCAACCTTAAGATATTACAAAAAAATCACATTAAATACTTTCTAATGTGAATGTGAATTGCGAGCACATTCCTAATTTAAATTTCGAAACAAAAAAATCGACGCGAATTTCAGCCATAGCTTCTGTACGTGCGTTCAGTTGAAAATCAATCCATTTTCAGAATTTTTCTATGATTGAACTGTGTGACTTTATTTCTTGCCAAATTCACTTCAATTTTGCCCTTTCGAGTTTTTTAGCAAACGAGAAACTTATCCATGTACATTATTTCCAGCGCATCTAAGTTACCTATTTTTTGGAGGCGTGTAGTAATATATATTTTACACATATTTAGAAATCGACTGACGCCGTTTTACCGACCACAACACGTTATTGGACATATTAACCTCAACATATTATATTAACTTATCGTATGAAACAGCTGCCGTGACATATTTTTCATTATAAAATCGAATGCTGAAAGTTCACGAAAATTCTTGAATTTCATGACAATTCGCAACACCCTGCGCGTTCAGCTGGTGTGTCATGTGTCAAAATCTTGTCGTGCATAGTGGTTAAATACGGAAGTTGTTCTTCAGAGGAACTAGCACGAGCGCGCGATGTAAATGTTAGCCAAATGTGTCGATTTTTAGGGTTCCGTACCCAAAGGGTAAAACAGGACCATATTACTAAGACTCCGCTGTCTGTCTGTCCGTCTGTCACCAGGCTGTATCTCATGAGCCGTGATAGTTAGACAGTTGAAATTTTCACAGATGATGTATTTCTGTTGCGGCTATAACAACGAGTACTAAAAAACAGAATAATAAATATTTAAGTGGGGCTCCCATACAACAGACCTGATTTTTTTGCCGTTTTTATAGATAATTTACGGAACCGTTCGTCCGCGAGTCCGACTCGCACTTGGCTGGTTTTTTTTATAATTCAAGATAATATCACACCTGTATAATTAAATTCTTAAAATTTAGTAAATAATGAATGTGGAACGAGTATTTTCAATTTTAATCAATCGTGTTCATGTTACGCTTACACCGCGCACTCATGTGACTCGCCTTAGGTGTCCAATTAAACAGTTATTTGAATTTATTTATTCTTTATTAATAATTCCAAATCATAACAATGTCGAAAGAATACAATAAGTAACCCTAAGTAAAAAAAAATAAACACAGAAACACCATCGAACGATCGGACAACAAGAATACAGTACTCAACGCCTAATACATTTTTAAACATGCAAACACAGTAACGCAGAAAGGGCAACATTTCATAAAGATAACGAATTGTAAACAAGTAGTAATTAGGAGATAATGGTTTTTTTCAACACAGGTCAAATATTTTCTAGTAATTTATTATAAACTACGCTAATATTACGACGAGTGATTAGATGCTTTATGACTATTTTTATGGTACCTAATTGATAAGATGAGTAACCACGGAATGTTCTACTATTTTTTATTAAACTAATGCATATCGGTCTACTGAGATATTGAAAACTGGCAAACTTTGTCTTATCTAATCTTATTTAATATATTGAATTAATCATTCTCGTAACAGACGGTTTCTTGATTGAGAAACCGATTTCAAATTGTCTTCCTTCATCTGTCTTGGTCTTACAACATTCAACTCTATTCCCAAATATTATTAACTATGATAAAAATGGATTTCATTACATTTGATTAATGGGTTATATTTGGCAGGGATATTATGGACAGCGAGTAACGGAGGGGTACAGACATACTACAGGGTATGTGAGGTTAACTGACAACATCATACTAGAACTGGATAATTAAGCTTCTATTGTGACAGTGGGGATAACTGAATATGCCTCTCCATGAGAGTATCGCAAGCTCGAAAAGAAAGAAGATTTGCAGTTGAAGCTGCTAGAAATCTGAAAAGAGAAAATTTGCAAATATTAGTTCAGAACTCATTATTTACATATTTCATATAAAAAATACATATTTCATTAATAACTGAAAAAAAAGTGTAGTACAAGTACCTTATTAAGATAATGCTAATTAACAATGATACCGCGTAATTGGTGTACGGATGACCAACACAGACATGCGGTTCTCATCTGCGTCCACCCTGATCTTCTTCTTGTATTCGTCTGCCCACAGTCTATCTGCAACAAGATATAGAATGTTGTAAATTTTATTGTTGACTTTCAAGGAACAGTTTATTGACATGGTGTGATGTGATTTGACATGTCACGAGATTATATTCTTGTTCGTTACGAGTGGCTGCTCCTCATCACGGCCACCCCGTAGCCGCGTAGCGAGTAAGTGTCAGTGTGCGTCAATAGCAGCGACAGCGGCGTTCATTGAGTCTTCGAAAGGTGAGATGATGAGATCAATTCCTCGGCGCTTTAGTATGTTTTGTTCAGTATAGTACAGTTTACCGTCCTCTTTACTATTAAATAACAACAACGAAATCTTCCACAGGATGTAAGGTCCTTGTTTGTAATGATTAACTAATTGTAAACTTAAACTTATGCACTTCCTTGCCAGTATTGTGCCACTGCTAGGAAAATGCCCCCTTTCCCCATTTTACTCACTTCATTCATTTGCTAATTTCGTTTTTTTTTCGGTCATTTCATTCCTATATAAAATTAAAATAACAACATAAAAGGAACTTACACTCCGGCGGGTCACGGGTGGAGGCCTCATAACAATTTCGCACGTAAGGACGCTGCAAGTACCTGACGACATGCCTCGCGCAGTCAGCCTTCATCTTACGGTGCTTCTCTGAAACAACGTCATCAAAATAAATACTTAAATTTACATACATCAACTCCCATGGGAGAGGCAGAAACCCCAGAACGCCATCTACACGATCCTTACATACTCCTTTTACCTCGTCCACGTTCATACATCTGGTCATACACGCACGTCAGTTGCGAGAAATACAAATTGAAATAAAAATCTACATTTCATCCATTCAGCTTAAATTTAGCAGAAGAAGAATAAGCTGCCAGCAGCATGACATTTTCAACGATTATTTCTTTTGATTCGCAGGTGAACAGTGAGCTTTGATTCCCGAAGAAAGTTTTATTAGATCTTCGACATTATTATCCGTTGGAAATACCAACGGGCGCAAGGCTTGTAGTAAAACATCGCATTCAGCCTAGGAATGAAAGGTTGCAAATCGTAAAAGTGCGCATATTGAAAGTATAATTTTCAAACACAGGGAAATATTTCTTTTGTGATTAACCCGTTTACATATAAGAGATAGCAGCATCAATAAAATGTCGTTGCATGATAGACGAGTAGTACAAAATTGATGTAGATTGATAATTAACTTTAGTCGTGTAAAAGGTAATAATTGCTAGGGCAGCTCCTGCATTTCGCAAGAAATCGCTGAGCTATCTTGGCCGGGCTTACAGAGGAGTGGGAGGCGCAGTTATAGACGCAAATATAAAATCACAACGTTAGAGTACAATTTAGCTGGAAATATTTGAAGCTGAGCTTTAAAACAAAATTTATAAAGCCTAATTTCGCACATCACTTAAAAATTCACCCAATAACAATAATTCGCATACGGAATATAAGTGAATTATTGTCTGCATTTTTGATATGTTGTATAAATCAATTAGACCTCAAGAACATCGGCCCTATGAATCTCGGGAGCACTTGTTTCCTTTGTGCGGAGGAAATCACTGAGGAGTTTCTCCAGCTCCAAAAGAAACTTCCCATGTCACGCAGAAATGAGGTGCACGAAATTGAATCAATGACAGCGAGGGAATTAATGATCTGTCAATCAATTTTTGGGAAAAAATTATCATCTTTGAAGGGCCATAGCTTGGTTCCTTAAGGTTTAAAGAGCTGCGGTTGGGCTTAAAATTTTGCAAATTTAGTTAACTTTAAACAAATACTGAATTTTATTTGTTAAAAATTAATAGTTTTTGAGTTTTAGAGGCAACATGTCGTGTGGTGCGCAGCAAGCACAAGTCTACTACCCCGTCCCTACTGATCTATATAACATAAAAAAAATGCAGAGCTACATCATGCTTTGTTATTTTAATTTTATCTTCCACTGAGCTAGAAACAAGAAATATTTATTTGCCACAGAGAAATGACGCAACGCTTTCTGAAAACCAGTAATCCTTCCATTCATCGCAAGTTAACTTTACTAATAATTATGACATGTGTATACGTACTCCTAACGCGTTCACGCTGAACGATCTTCAGTTCTCTGACTCTTCCATCTTTATTTATCTTATGTTTGGTTCCATCTTCGTAAGTTGGTTCACCAGTTTTAGCAGCTTCCTTTCTTTCTTGTTCACAATCCTTATCTATTTCTTCTTTCAACTTTTTAGGACACACGAAAAACTCAATGCTGGACGAAGAATCGTAATCTGTTATGTCGGACGACGACATAGTAGTATTTATGAATAAAATGGATACTTTAATTCGGTATTTAAGTGATTTCAAGCGGAGTAGTTACAAGCGATAGCGAGCTGTTGTTGGATAGGACTGACGCCTGCGCCCCATGTGGTGGCCGTACTACCCAGGTACAGTCACGCTCAAAATCGCTCCGATCAACCACAAACGTTGTACAAAGGCGGAAATACACATGCTTGTAGGTGCATACAAGCTGCTTTCATATGTATACGTTAACTGGAAGGTTTGTTCCTGGTAAGTGCCTTGATTGTGTCCCATCTCCCATTTGATTTGCTGCCAAGCAATATGACGGAGGGGATGCGAAGGGCTTTGAAACCGGCAGTGTAACCGTACGCCACCGCTTACAAGCTTGCCAGTAGCTGAAGAGTTGTCGCCGTTGGTGTCTGCTTTTTCTCATCTATTATTCTCCCATTAATTTAGCCACACATTCTATTACTAATAGTAATATGACACTCATTTAATTCATTTCTAATGCTTTTCATTGCACAATCTAGAAAAAGTGCGTGGGACTGGCTCATCTTGTCTCGTGCAATGGACGGTGTAAACTTCTTGCAAGAAAGCAAATTATTAAAAGATGCTTTCTATTAAAAGGTGATTCGCCTCTGCTTGGTTTCTTGCCTATAAGGGTCTGAAGCTTCTCCTAAGACATGAGGATGTTCGGTGATGATGGTGTCACCGTCCTTTTCGGTTCCGCGTCCGTGTCGGATTCCGACCCAGCATCTCTTCCTGTTTGTTTCCTCAATTGCTTCGACGGCATAGTAACAGGGCACTAGCTCTTCTGTTTCTCGCTCAAGCAACCGGATCAACACGGGTGATGGTTAATACGAGCTGTGATATTTCGGAACGAACCACTTGTTAGTAACAAAGTCCCTAGCACGTTTTGGAACGCTTTATTTATTGTTCGCGCCAAAATGCCAATTAAACAGCAGTGAGTTGTTATATAACCGACCTATATGCATGGCTTTCGTCGATAACGAGAAGGCTTTCGATAGTGTTGAGCATTGGGCCATGTTCCTCGCTCTCCATTGTTGCCACTTCGACTCCTGGTACGTGGATGAGCAGCGGGAATTACCTATACGCATCGGCCACTCTGCAGGTTCGCATGCATACCTTATCTAAATTCGTACGGATCAAACGGGGAGTGCGACAGGGTGACACCATTTCACCAAAAGTTTTTACAGCAGTACTCGAAGACATCGTGAAATGCTTAAATTGGGACTGTTGCGGTGTTAATATCAATGGTGCCTACCTGTCACATTTAAGATTTGCAGATGACCTTGTCCTCTTTGCTGAAAACTTCGGGGACCTTCAGACTATGCTTCAAGACGTGTACGATGCTTTTTTTAAAGTAGGTCTTAAGATGAATATGGCCAAGACGAAGATTATGGCAAACATCAACGGCTGTTTAAATCCTTCTGTCAAAGTTAGAAATGAGGAGTTGGAGATGATTGACCAGTATGTCTATCTTGGCCATATGCTTTCATTTGGCAAAGAGCATCAACAAAAGGAGATATCCCGAAGAATAAAGCTTGGGTGGGCTGCGTTCAGTAAATTGGACGACATTTTGAAATCAATCAAAATTCCGCTATGTCTAAGGTTCCGCCTCTATAACCAGTGTGTTCTACCCACCATGCAGTGGCGGAACTATCATACAAGCCGAAAAGCCCGGCTTGCCTTACAATGAAACTAAATACAACAAATAAAAAATAAATAAAAAAATCTAACACAAACTAAAATTTACGTCAAACAATAATATAATAAGTTAAGGTGAAAGCTCCAACCAACCCGCAAAATTCAAATTTTCTTACGTTTTTTGCAATTTGCAGGCCAGTGCTAGGTTGTATGTTGATTAAAATATTATTCGCGGCTGTAAGACATATTATGTAGTTACAGAATTATAATCATCAAAATCATCAATACAACGCTCTAAGTTCATAAAGCTGTAGGAATGACTTTTTCTGTTTTTTTTTTGTTCCTAATATATAATATTTTAGAGTGAAACTTTATTTTTCCCCAAATGTAATGGGCATTGCCTCCCTTTCATTGCGGGCACGCCACTGGCCATGACGTACGGTGCTGAAACATGGAGGCTCACGCAGGAGGCTGTGTACAGACTGAGAGTTGCACAGAGAGCCATGGAACGTTCCATGCTCGGCATAGAGCTGGTAGATCGAGTTCCTAACGTCGAAATCCGAAGACGTACAAAGGTTTTCGATATTGGAAATCGCGTTACGGAACTCAAATGGAGTTGGGCAGGACACCTAGCAAGGTACAGTGATGACAGGTGGACTAAGACTGTCACCGAATGGCGTCCAAGAACGGTGAAAAGAAATGTGAGTCGTCCGGCGGCCAGATGGGCAGACGACTTAGTTGCCATCGGGGGAAAAACCTGGATGAGCCTGGCACAGGAACGTGGAGATTGGCAGAAGAAAAGAGAGGCCTATACTCAGCAGTGGGTGAATTCAGGCTGCGGATGATGATGATGAGTTGAGTTGAGCTCACGCACGTGAAACAGTAAAAAGTATATTTTAAATGGTAAAAACACAGTATACAGGTTTAAGGGGCAGACCTCCGAAGACTGATCAAGATGAAGTCAGTATATCATATTATGATGACCGGTACTAGAAATTATTTTAGAAACGTTAAGGGAATCCAATAAAGATTTCTTTTTATTTCCTCATACGCAATGTATCATTACCGTGGCCAAACGCACGTAGCGAGCGGCAAGTGCGACGACGAGTTCGATGTACTCTGCAGCTAGGCAGGAAGAAACGATTGATTTCACTGCGTACATAGAATGTAATTTTACATTGAAATAAAGGAATAGTAACTGAAAAAAAGGGAAAAAAAATGAGAATTTTCCTGAGAAAAATTCCGGTGGAATATAATTCAAAATAAGGAGCTGAATGCAAGGTGCATATGCGGTCAGTTTGCGGAGGGCAGTCCTTTACACCTTGTATGGGCAAAAACAGATAAACTATGAAATTAAACAGTATAAACTGGCGAGGCGTTCGCAGTCACGTTCTATGGTCCACTGGAGATGTGCGCGGGGGCGTGAGGGGGAGTGTCTGCCTCCCCTTGTCGCGCTAAAGGGTACGTTCAAACACGACTTGTTATGGTGTTACAGAAGTAAATATCACCACTTAGACAAAAATAAATAAAAAATTACAAACACTTTCAGCCTGACTGTCCATTCCGTCGATCGATAACGGCTCGGAGCGATAGACAGAGACGGCACTATAGAGTAGATCTTTATGAAAGGTACCGAGGTCATACGAGCACCCCTAACGCAAACTTGAAGTTCCGCAAAAGGGTCGCTGGAACGAGTGAGGGCGCCACCGCTGCCATGGTGACGCAGTTGTCTCCCAATGAATAATTTCTAATACTTATTTAGTATTGTAAAATACTATGAAAAATCAATGTTAGCCTGTGTGCCACAATATACTCAAATATTTACGTTCGAATGATTTTCAAAGGGCTATGCGTATGCAGATTTCTGGACTGCTTAGAAAGTACTCTGCTTAGAAACCGCAAAGTTTCAACAGGTGGTACTGGCAGCTTGGGTTCAGTTAGTCAATGAGGCGTTGATGGTTTGTTTTGACGCCGAGAAAACGATATTTTGTTACAGCTTGGCTACGTTTTGTTTGTTTACGTACGTAAGACACGTAGGGGCCTGCAGTCTCGACATAGATTGCGATCTCAGAACAACCGAATTCGGTCGCAAGGTCTTAGCGACCCGGATTTAACGATATTGGGTAGTCTCGACACTCAAACTTTGCAACTGTCATT
Organism: Eurois occulta; assembly: GCA_950022335.1. Lineage (NCBI taxonomy): Eukaryota > Metazoa > Arthropoda > Insecta > Lepidoptera > Noctuidae > Eurois > Eurois occulta. Next base: position 29,050,893 of record OX465477.1, on the reverse strand, counting down.
GGTATTGGACCAATCTTTGTCGCTAACTTAACGATTTTCGCAATATACTTTGCGACCATTTTTGACAGCCCGCAAAGTGATTCGCTAGCATCGTAAGCTAATTTACTGTTGGTTATTGGTGGATTATTAACAAAAAATATGCCGGACGGGCTTATTACTCGAAGGTCTATTGTCTGTAGCGAAGTATGCTGTGTATACGGCCTTATAAGGCCGTAAGCCGTACCTAACCTATAAAAAGGTTCCGGGCGTATGTGTGAATAGGCGCCGCTGATATTCATTTCATTGGTAGGAAGAGGATTCATTCAAATAAAAATAACGCACAACTATAATCGATTCCTATTTTCAACTTTATTAATATTAATCAGAATCATCTTATTCACTCACTCGCTTACCTACTTATTTTTAAATCTAGATAAGTACTGTTTAAAAGTAAATGTATAACACATGTAATGAAAGTCGTATGTACATATGTATCTTTATATGCATAAAATGTGAAGTAAAAAGGACATTACAGTTATTTCAGTGCAGAACACATTCCGTCATACTCATAATAAAATGGCATAAAAATTACAAATCACAATACATCATAGTCAACATTTTAAACAAGACAATAATTGACTGATTCAGGTTTATTATATATACTTGGAGAAATTACACACACATACATACATATAAACATAGTATGTATGTGTGTAGGGGGTAGGCAGAAACCACAGAACGCCATCTGCTACGATCCTTATAATATACTCATTATATTTAAAATAAACAGATGTCTAATGGCGTCACAATTATTTCTATAGATGAATAACACATATTACCCCTTTATTATGTATGTGTGAGACGTATTCCCACCAACACAACTGCCACAGGAAGTGAATACAATGCCACCCGGCTAATTTACAGTTACCAACTGCCATTTTAATCGTGCCATTATTTGTTAAAAAAAGCGGAGATTTAAATTAAGGATCTAACCGCAAATTGTACAGTCATTAGTTAATATTTAACTGCAAAATGTGGAATGTGAAATTCCGTACACACACGTATGGTTCAATCAAAGCCGACAGATGGCTTGCGGACGCGGCGCGGTTACATAAATCCGACTTCATGCAAAATCTTGTACCTGTCAGTGTCCGATGTCCACGGCCGGTCCGCAATTAGTCCGTACCAAAAATTAAGTTAGTCCTCCCCGTTATAATTGTTCACCTTCCGAATCTAATAAGAAAGGAAATAAAATTCCAACTCTACATAACATCGTTTTCCAAAAAGTATTTCAGCGTAATATGAAATATTTCCGTAAACGAATTATTTTGCAATTCCAGTTCGATCCCATACTCGAAATCATTGGAGAGATATTTTAAATGAAATCTGTATTCATTCGAATGGAAAATTATTTGCAGAATGTAATAACAACGTCCCTTTGAATCAATAACGGACTCTTCAATACGGTACAAAATGGGGAGCCTCCCTATTCAGACTGCATGGGGTGACTAGAGGATTATAAAATAATAATAAAGTATGAAAAGAAGACCAGTGTAATTTAGACCAGGCTCTGAATTATACATTCTTGTTTGACCACGCAGCAGCGGGTACAGTGAATGATTCCCACTTTAAATGGACCGTTTAGGGTTACTAACAATACAGTATAATGTAGTGACTGTTATTGTCCAGTATTGTAATTGGAATCCTTTCCGATACACGCGAGATAATAAGATGAAAAGGGTTAATATCCTTTTATGAAGCCACAGTGTGTCGTTTTAACTCATTTGCATAAGTATATAGATCAATGTGAGAAGTGCGTCTTATAAGAATTCTCAAGTATTCTTATTGTATTGGTAACAAGTTGAAATGTTAATAAAATGACATACTACCCCGGCGTGTAGCTTAGCAACAGTCACACACAAGTGTTGGTTCTCAAGGTAGTCGGTACACAGATGGATGAGTACGGTCATTTTATGGGAATTTTCAAAGAAACACCAAAATTATTAGTCTTCTTCTTCTTAGCGTATCGATGGCAAAAAAAACAGATATGTTTAGCCCAAAATTCAGCCACGCGGACCCCGCTCTCTGATGCAGTAATTAAATCATCAAGAGCGCAGGTGATAGGGCATGCGGTGCAAGATGGAAGGTGGGCCATTGTTTGTGGGGAGACACCGCATACGCACTTGAGGTCTGAGCCGTCCACGAACCCCCATCTGCAGAGATTGTCTTTGCTTCGGCCGAAATAAAACTAAAAAATATAACTAAAAATTATTAGTCGAACTGGTATTACCTCGATGACAAACAAAAATGAATGATGGTACATATTATATGTTTTGATTTGCTCAGGGTGACCTGTCTTTGTGTACCCCTTTGCTGTTTGAAAAGAACGTTCAAAGAGAATATTAAACCGTTATTCCTGGTTGCCATTCAAAGATCTTCAATAGTCGTTATAGGCATTCTGACAACCAGTTTTACGAATGGATGTCAAACCCAGTAAATGGATTGAGGAGATCGTATAGGCTGCAGTCGCTCCATTTTAAATAGTGGTTATCATTAGTATTTTTTTTTTATTATAATAAGTTTACGTTAATATTTTCCCAAACATAATACACATAAGACTAGGCAGTTGATAAGGCCACGAATTACTTACTACTTATAAATAATCTCCTTCTACGGTCAAAATCAAAACTCAAAATTTCAGAGGGCCACCTCTAGTTGTTCACAGCAACCATACATCACCGAATTGATACAAATTGGAATCACAACAACCATCCAATATTCGCGAACGGCTAATTGTACAGACTCCCTCCCCTCTCATGCCCCCTTCACAAGTATGTTTTAATCCGAAGCATCCATTAGTCTGTCGGATAAAACAAATTTTCCAGACAGAACGCAAAGCTCCCCCTCGTTACTCCGAAATCACGAGATTGATGAAAATTGAATGCACAACAGAAACTATTGTATTTATTTACTAATCATATATACGAAAGTGACTTCGTCCGTCTGTCTGTATGCCGCCTAATCATTCCTCGGTCTCAGCTACTTATAACTTACCTACGTCAAAGTCAAAGTGTACGTGTACGAAATTCTCAGAAAAACAAAAAGAACAGCTATTCTTCTTAAAATAGCACGATTTCTTTGTCGAAAATTGATTTTTCCATGATGAAAGTTCGTGTACAATAATTTGCAAAACACTACGTGGGCGAAGCTGGGAGCAAAGCTATAAATAAAGTAAATAATAAATTACTATAAAAGGTGGATGATTTGGTCAGGCGTTTTAGTAGTATGAACTTCTGTAGTTTTTGTCACCGTCATGGGAAACCGCGTGAGTTTCTTAAGCATGCATGTTATGAGTGAATTTTAAGATTCCTTATCTGATAAACCACCTTTTAAATACTGAAATATTAAGCAGAAATACCAACACTTAATTCTCATTAATTAATTGAATTAATCATGATCGGTTACATATATTTTAAATTAATCTATTTGAGAATATCGCCGCCACCGCCGCGCGCCGCAATGCCTAGAGACGGTGTCTAGTACTAAGTACCTACCCTAAGCTCTCAACTTGTTTAATTAACTATCTTTGAAGCCGTCGGTTTCTATACATCATTAAAGTCATAAAGCTAGTGAATTTTTAACGTAACCGTCTTGGTACATATACGTATGAGTGTAAGTAAGTGTTGATAATTCCAGCTTTAGCAACGGCATCAAGGGTTTGATAATAATTTTGAATGCACAACACTAGCGTCCAGTACTTTGTTCGGTACAGAGTCGCCCAAATTTGATAAGCCCAATCCCCCTCACTGGTAATTTTAAAATCCGACCCGTTTACGTACAAACGGATCACCCAAAGCCCCCTCTGTTGCTATGCAGCCAATCAAAGTCAAGAGCTTGATGATAATTGAATGCACAACACTAGCGTCTAGTATTTAGTTAATCCTATCTCCTTTCGTCACAGCTTGATCTAAACTGTCACACACACACATCTGTGGCTCATCCCCTTCGTACTGGTACGTTTTAATCTGGGCATCCATTAGCCACGTCCATTTGCATGTTTAGCAGCTGTCAAGTTCAATCGACGGATTAACAAATGAAATTACTCTACCTGGTAAGTTATGTAACAGGAATGCACCATGAGGGCGGAGTGTGTCCTAGTTCCATTAAATATTGTATTGTTGTATTCAAACTTGAATCGCATGCATTCCTTTTGGGTAAATTTACCTTGATAAGCTTTCATGTGCTCTTGAGGTTACACATCCTCTTCGTGTGTATTATCTTAGAATGGTTATTCATTAATTAACACTTTTAGCTACGATCTACTTATAACAATAATAAAAGGAAAATTACTTATCTTAAAAATGCCATATGTACTTTTTACTGTTTAGTGTATGCTTTAATTTAAAAAAAAAAATACACCATTAACTTTCCTTTAGTCTATTCTGAGTTAGTTATTCTCCTGTAGCTATAAGTACATGTAACAGTAATTCTCATTTGATATAACTTAACAGACTTTACAACACCAAAATGTACTGAGTAATTGTAATTGTGTTTTTTTTGTAATTGGCACATTTTTATAATAATAATAAAATAGTTTATGGAACGATAGCCAATAGCCAACAAGTCTTCATTTATAAAAATATAATGGTAAACAAACAGTGTGGACAACACAAAAAAGAACAGGATAACATAAAAATTAAATATTTGCGCTTATAGCTATTATTTGTACACACATTCATCTAAATGTTTATTACATAACTTAATATTTTGAAGCATATTATCATTTATTTATGTACATTATATACAGACTACATATAGAACTAAAATAAATATAAAAAGAAGACAAAAAGTACCTATATATATACAACGACGACAATAGGACACGTCTTAGGCGTCAGAGTACTCCTCCGCATCGCTATCATCTGGAAACGTGCCCAGAAGACTGGCAGCATTGCCACGTTGAGTGGCAATGCTAATTCTTTGCCCAAAGAAAGAGCCAGCCCTTAACATAATTAGAAAGTTAAGACTCAGGGACCTTCTGGCTGAGGACACACTAGTCTTCGAGAACGGATCGAAATCTTGCTGTTTACAAATTAATGGTATTGTAGTTTTTGCTTGTACAATAAGTGAAACCGGCCTGGAAATGGAACACGCAGTGATCGTTCAAATCAAATTGTTGGTACAAACCAAAATAATTTGAAATAGTTTTAATTTAAATCTGACAAGTTTTTTTTATTATTAAATTCAAGTACTTTGTTATTTAGTACCTGATTATTATTCAGTGCAATAAAAAACCTAAATAGCATAAGGAAAGGCTAAGCAGTGAAGGATTGATGTTTGTTAGTTTCAAGTTATATTTTCCTGTTTGGTACTTTGAAAAGACATTAACACTAAGACTCCACAGACGCGACGAGACGAGTGGAGAGCTGTCTTGTGTTGAAACCACCTGTAGAATTTCGTTATTTACAATTTTCGTCTCTCTCTCTTAGCTTTTGTGGAAACGGTTGAACAGAGGGCAGAGTAATTGTTTAGCCCAGTGGAGACGTGCTGTGAGCAGTGTGCTGTGTGCGGCGTGCGGTGACCTCGGATAGAATTTTTGTGCATTTTACCCGACTGCCAAGGAAGTTTATGTCTTTCATGCGTATCTTGTATGCATGTAATATTCTTTAACTCCTCATTATCTTCCAAACTGCTGCACGGATTTATTTAATTAACATATCGTTAGATTTATCTTGGTAACCCAAGTGTTCTCAGATAGGTGACGCGAAAAAAAACCAACATGGCGGCTGTGAGACGCTATAGTTTAAAGTAAAAACATTTTTTTCAGATACTGCAATATGGGTATATTGCAGTATCTTGTTAGTAGTTAGTATAGTTAGTAGTTAGTATTTGGTTAATCAAATTAAAGGACTCATCATGAGGATTTTAAAATGGTATATCATGACCATATTTTAATTTAAATAATCGTAACTAAAAAGTGTAAAATTAAAAAATTAAAAAAACCCGACTGCGTAAAATAACTTTAAATAAAAACTGAAAAGAAAAAAAAAGCAAGTTAAGTCCAGAAGTGTAGAAACCAATTTATTATTTTTTTTTTCCGCTGGACCTAGAGACATGAAATTTCGAGGGAGTATTCTTTGTGAAAAGAAGGTATCTATGTTTTTCGAAATTCTACCACTAAGATGGTAAATGGAGTGTTGAGTTTTCTGTGAAACTTTTAACTGTCGGGGTCGATAGACTTGAAAATTTGTGTACATGCTTTTCAGTGAAAATTATGAGAAACGTGTATCACAGTTTATATCAACGCGCAGCCTAAACCGCTGGTCTTAATGACATGAAATTTGAAATGTATATTCTTTATTAAGCGTTAGTATCCACCAAGAAAGGGTTTTTCAAAGTTCCACCCCTAAGAGGTTGAAATGGTGGTTGAATTTTCTGTGAAACTTAATATTCTCTGGGTCGGTTGACTCAAAACCTTTGTGTACACATCACTCTTTAATTAAAATTATGAGACACTTGTATCACAGTTTTTGATATAACACGATATAGTTTAAATTTTTGTTTTTCATTTACTAATTTACGACCCAAAAGTAGCTCCCATGTTTAAAATTTACGTTAAACGTCCGTCTTTGGGTCACTGACTTATATATTATGTACCAAATTTCAATTCCAACGCTCCGGTTGTATCGGAGTAAATTTGCTGTGACAGATGGGCAGACAGACAGACAGACACGCGAGTGATCCTATAAGGGTTCCGTTTTTCCCTTTGAGGTACCGAAACCCTAAATACTAATATTACTTAAGTATCTTACATAACCTATTTATAAATACGAAAGTTTGAATGAATGGATGTTTGTTACTCAATCACGCCAGAACGGCTGAACAAATCGGGATGAAACTTAGCACAGAGATAGATTATAAAAAGCTACCGACTATTTCAGTCAATATGTTCCGCAGTTCCGTATTAGAATGTCGGATGAGAATCGGCGGACGAAGGTCGCCCTACATATATCGCCCTTCTATGACTATGTAGATGATATGCTAAGAATAAATCAAATATCAGCATCTAGTCGGTGCCTGTTAGCCATACCGAGGGTGAATGGACTCGGGCTGTCGAGCGAGTGTGCGATCCAGTACCAAAAATGGGGGCAATCACTATCAGCCCCCAAGACGTAGTTCGTGCAGTCCGTCCGTAGCCTAACTGGAAAACCCCAGGGCCAGATGGGCTTTACAACTTGTGGATTAAATTGCTTACAAGGTCGCACGCTCATCTGCTGACCCTGTTCCAGTTAGCCTTAGAGTCAGGGTCGCTGCCCCAGTTCCTGACAACAGGTATAACCCACCTGCTCCGTAAATCGGATAGTACTGGGGAGCCCAAAAATTATAGACCGATTACCTGTCTTCCGACAGCATTATAAAGTTCTTACATCCATTTTGAGAACAGAAACCTATAAGTATTTGGGTATGTCGGAAGCGCTTGGCAACAATGTTGCTAACATGAAGCAATCGATTAAGTGGAAACAACCTTTAATCCGGAAGTCGGTGGCAAAAAAGTCAATGAAACAAAGAAAAGTCATCGACTTCAGGAAGTAAATATTTTTCCACTTTTAGTTGACGCTGGCGTTTATTCTTCTTAAAGTGAGGAACTGCCTCTCCAGTCCAGTGGCTGAAAGGGTAATTACTGAGCCAAAGATCACGAATTATATTTATAAATGCTCAATTGATGGCAATACGCTCGCCACCTAAACGTGGTACGTAAAGATATCTAGCAAAATGTAGATCAGAAATAGGATCACCACTGCCCACCCCTTTCGCGAATACAGGCTTTGCTTTAAGTCAATAAATATTTGTAGAGCGAGAGCGCCGTCCGTCTCTATCACTCTCTCCTATCGGGTACTAATAAAATGTACAGTCAGCGAGAAGAAATAGATGCAACTGCTGCAAAAAATTATGAAACACAAATATTTCTTAAGTAGGCTTGTACAAACAGTCCAATGGTGCTCCCTCACCGGGAGCATTCGCCTCTTATGTAACAGAATGTTTCAAATTGTAACATTCGCCGTGCGCCTGCTCAAACTGACTCAAGCGAACACGCTGGAATAAGCGCGTGTTCGCACGTTCGGTATTTTGAAACGCAAAATGCGGCACGCGTGTAATTGCGTATACGATACAACCGTTTATCCGCAAAAAAAAAACGCACCTTTGAAACCGCTACAACGTGACGTGAACGCGCAACGCACCGTGCATTAAACAAATCATCAAAATCGATTTCAAATGATGTATTATGTATTTTTTTAGACAGTGGGTTAGGTTAGTTGTCCTTCCTTACTTCAATTAAAAAATAAACAATAATCTACCAAACTCAACCTTAGTGTATTTATATTAAAGTATGGTTTTTTTTATTTATTTAATCTATTTGAGGTTGCTGTTTCGCCGTCTACTTCATCTTCATAGCGTGTCGTTGGCAATCTAAATTGTGTCGGCTCAAGACTGAGCCACGAGCTTGGCACCTTCAGTAGCGTTCATAAGTTCCTGTCATGAACAAACAACAGAACTATAAAACTTGATATTAGGAGCCCCATCTTTTGTAGAACAACATCATACATATTTACACTCTAGGGCAGAATCATCAATGAATCTCTAACTAAGCAGGTTTTTCTTGCTGCAGCCAACCTGGGCCCGGAGACTAATTAAAGACATCCAGGTCAGCCATGGCGACTCATGTCCAGCTGCCACTGTACTCCCGGTCTTATCCTGCCTAGCGCTTTTCATAAATACTTACACCCCGTCACGCACACATACTTGTACACATCAGGGCTAAGGACACTTGCGCGATCCTATTTGCGCAAAAAAACATATGCCCGAAAGGATTTGAAAACCATCCAAATCAATTGGCAAGAACTATAATGGAAGAACAACCAAACCACACATTTAAAAGACTTAATAGACGTGCTCCACAAGATCTTCTCTACCCCAAATAAATTTTAAAAGGCAATAATAGATGGACATAATATATTTTATTACCTTCTCTCAAAATGTCAACTGTGTGGTGCCAGTAGTCTGGGAGTAAAATCGCTCAACATCGTAAGAGATATTATCATAATCATATTTATCTTTATCGTTTTCATAATATTGTAAGTATGAATATTGTGCATGACTGTACTTTGATATCGACCAGCGTCGGTCCATCCCTCCCCAGCGGCAGTCTGTTTAGACCATCGGTACAGTGCGGTTCTCACCACCAGTGGAAAACAAATCTTACCTTTCAATATAATAAAATATTTATCAACTGTCAGTTCATCATGTCGAATTACACGCGCTTTCATGAAGTCACAACATTGAAAATTAGAGTGGTCGAAGATACAATGACGGTGGAATGCCACGAAAAAATATTTGCGGAGGAAAACCCGGAAGGCAATTTCCCGGAAAGACAAGTCTATATGAGAGTGTCGAGTGACAGCTCTGATGATGATGACGATGGCCCACTCGTAGGGTCTGAGCGGCGGGCCGCTCGGCGTGCCAAGCGAGCCAGAGAACCGGGACCGCCAGCGAGAATGCCTACTGGAGAGCTGCTTAGCCTCGAGGAAGCTTCGATTCGTCGTGTACTGTTCGCTAAAGTGCATAAGGAACGACGTATGTTTCATTACTTTTACTGAACCTTTGTAGATTTAGTGATCATTCCATAATTTTGAGTTATGTTTTGTATCATTAATTTTTATTTTTAGCAATAATGAGGCAGTAGTGTCGTGGGACTTACAGTTTTTCTTGACGTGAATTTACTTTAGAATGTCACCGAAACATACACGTACCAGTCACAAAAGTGAAGTCTTACGGAACGGGTTATTTAACTCACCATAATAAATTCAAAATTATATGCTTTAGAAACAGAAATCAAATTATTTAGATGTTAAAGTCAGCTCGCTGTTAAAACCTAGAGTTTGAATCGGTCGCGGCGGGAAATGGGAATCACGCAGATTGACGGAAACCGACCCTTTTGCTCCTTACTATTCTGCAGCTCACGACTCCGATATGATAGCGTGGTGGTTCGTGCGAGTGTGGGCTATTGAGACTGATTGATTTAAGCAAAACATAATATAATTTGGACAATAATGTCTACGTTAAAATACACAACGGTTTTCCAAAGTAGCAAGTTGAGTTGACCAGAATGTGACTGCAACTATATCGGCATTATAGTCGAAAGATGAATAGTTTTGCCTGAATACTACATAGCAAGTTATTTTATTTTGATTTCTGCTGCTCGTATACCCAACTAATAAATACCCTTATTTACACACCATTCGTTTTTACTTCATCAATCGTTATTTTGTCCTAGCTTATTCTGAATGTCTGCTTTCTCTGTTGTAGTTTTTGGTTTAAAGGCTTATGCTCGACTCGTCATCGAAAAACAAAAGATCACGAATCAAAACTGTTTCAATTTTTATTGTTTTCATAGTACCGATTCGTCATCGATGCTGAAGTATCGTCTAACTATTCATTTTTATTATAAGGTAGGTAGGTACGGAATATTTACAAAAGTTTTGTAAACTGGACAACATATTATCATGTTAATCCCTAAAATTGATGCTTAAACATTTCACTCTCTATTTTTTTAAATCGTCTCTTTGATAAATAGTTTCACCTTACAAAAAGTACTAGACTGACACAATTGAAGGTGGTATTTTAACAATTCTGGATATTTTTAATTACTTAGTCAGGAATTCTGATATTCGTAAAGTATCTTTTTCAGAACTGTAAAAAGTACTAGGCTGGCATGAATTCACGGTGGTATTTCATTATTTCTGGAAAACAACTTAAAATACCCTAACAGATCTAAATCACAACCTATAATTTTTTTTTACTTACGCGATATTATTTTAAGAAACTATTATGAAATAATTCGCGATTCTCTAAAGGACATTAACATCATGACGGTAAATTGTCAATACATCTATTAAAACATAAGTGCGGAACAAAAACATCCGCACCTTTTATGTAAATAGGTGACAGACACAATTACAATACTACTAATAGGACCAATTAGTTCAGACTCGCTAAAGTAGACTCATCTCTCATGGGGTACTGTTTGAGATAGCTAGATAGCCGACAGAATATGTGAGATTAGCTCCTAATATAGACGTGAGTGGTTTTCTTGAATTAAAGTAGAATTAATTTTAGGTATCAGATGAGGGAAGGTCCTCCGTAAGCATTTTAGTTTAAGGTTGTTTTAAATAAATTGATTTAAAAGTCGTACTATATTTTTCTTACCAACTGTACTTTTTGACATGCTTATACTGATGACGAATCGGACTTCTTGTATAAAAAAAAATTTGGTGACCAATCGGACGAGTCGGGCATGAGCCGTTTCATGATTCCATTAAAAACTAGAGACAAACTATCATATTGCAGAAACATATCAAATATAAATAAAAGAAATGCTGCTCGTTATTATATGTCACAAATTACGGTGTGGTCAAACCGGTACAACGGACATACCGCGGACCGGACTCCTCACACAGAATTTTGGCAGATAAAGTACTGAAGAATCTAACAAAGTCCGATATCCGCAGACTGTCCAGAATCCGATCATGTCGGTTGGACTGCACCTTTCATTGGAAAATAGTTTTATTGCGATAGTCCTAGGAAATTGGCAAAGGAATCTTCCCACATAGGACACGGTAATTTTAAAAAAAAACATGGAAAAGCAGTTTTTTTTATTACTAGTTCGTGGTAACCGTTTGTGCGACGACGTCTGTTCCCGCCCCCCCGTATATTTACGGTAAATGGGGCAATGCGTAGAAAGTGTTCCCGAAATCGCATGAGCCAACTGGCCATTCCTGCTTGCTCGTATATTTCTAATTATATTATTACAATTTTGATTCAAGGAGTGAGAGATGGGATCACATGTTAATAAAACTTTTCTTGTGATCGCCTCTTTATAGAATTTTAACATCTTTGGTCAACATCAACACTCAAGCAATGTTCTGATCAATCGGAATAAAGATGTGAATAACTGACTCTTAAATTATCCAACCATCAATCAAGTACTATGCTGTACCCTTTGTAACATCTTTTTTTAAATATGGAATTCAAAATAAATTAATATGAATCTGAATACGACATCTATACTCCTAAACAGCTATTAAGCAGAAGTCCTGAAATCAGTTCCTAATATTAAGATTAAATCTTATTTTTAATAATCCGGTCCTTTGCAAGAATCCTAAGATTTTCACAAAAAAAAGAACTATTTATCCAATTACCCTGTGACATTTTATAGAGATAGTATTTATGTTTTTCTTCAAAAAGAGATAGAAATAGTCATGCTACATACTACACAACTTAGAGCTGACTAATCTTGTAATTTACAGAAATTGTAATTTCTTTAGATATTAAAGATGCAATATTTTCAGAGAGGTATGTAAATGGCCTCATCAGATGTTACAAACCTCGGGAGGTTTTCGTCCGCAAATATAGACAATCGATTAAGGTCCATGATGGTCCTGCCACTACTAGAGAAGAATGTAAGTATGGCTGCGGTATACAGGGCATTAGTTCGTCGTTTAATGTTGTCGTGCTCCGTGCGGCTATGCACGACACCGTTATTGCAGCATATGCTACGCAGATTATAACATTAGCAATAGACAAGACTTGCCGATCATAGCCGCGTATCATAACGTAATCTACCTCCAAAGTCGGAATTGGAATGGGTAGGAATCATAATATTATATACATTACAAGACTTATACCCAAATTAAAGAGCGATATCGATGTTCAAATTCTGAGCCTGCCTCAACTTTGTTTATTGTCGGTCTAACTGTACGTTACAGGGTAGGATATTAATTGTTAATAAGGCTTTAATAAAGGAAAATAATAATAAATGTAAGGTGATCGTGACTATGAACTTTTTTACAGGATCACTTAGTAAATTAGGGAGCGAAATCTACAAGAATCTACTGTAGAAAGACCTTAGTTTAATCAGTGGAGGGTCTTGTTATCATAATATCATCTGTGTAGACTGCGTTAATAAACGTTTCATGTCTATATTTTATTGTTAACGAGGGCATGGACACTCCAATTACGTAGACCAACAAAGCGACAGAATGCACGCGCAAACTGGAGATATGGGTAATCCGGTGAAACTCGGGAAAAGTCTATGTCTAGTGGCAGAACGTGATAGGCTGAGTTGATTAATAATAATTTGTTGTACTTTATAGCTTCCGATTCCCTTGACGATTTGATCCTTTTTGACGATGACCACCATGCTGATGATGACGATGCTGTAGTGGAAGATCAAGTAACTGAGGACATCGACAACACGTCATCCAATGACTCATTTACGGAGGACGACGATGAACAAAATGATACTACGGATAGTGACGTTGACAATGGGAGATGGATTAAGAGAAGGAGGATGGATTATCCAGAGACAGACGACGACAGCACCATGAGCAGCATGAGCAGCTTGACCAGCTTGGGCAGCATGAGCAGCATGAGCAGCCTCGAGTCGTGCTTCAATTTCTAGATTGAAATATATCAAGGTAAATACATAAAATTATAGCTTATCTATCTATAGAGCAAGGGGTTAAGTGAACAGAATTTTTCAGAAGTGGAAGCGGCAATGCCGCAGGTCAAATTGAAGAATAAGACATGATGAGCTGGACTTCTTCAATAAAAACGATAATGTAGTGTAAAGAGAGTAGGGACACATTTGCGCTGCACTGGGACACCACAGTATTTTAAAAATTATTACTATCTTATTGGCGACATGCTGCGCCGACCCCAAATAAATTGGGATAAGGGCAGGAGAATGATGGCTTAGTGGAAACGTAGGATCGTGAAATATGGAAAAGCCTTTTCCATATTTCACGATCTTTCACGAGAGGCCCAAGAAGTCGTATAATAGTTATAGTAACAAGTGCAAGCCTATTGTTAACCGACTTCTAAAAAAGCAGGAGGTTAGGTATTCAACCGGCGTGTTTTTTTTTGTGTTTCATTTATGTTCACCGATTACTCCGAGATTCTCCGACTTACGTGATTATTTCATCTGGTTGAGGAAGCTCACACGGTGGTGCGGTAGTTTATAAGTTATCTTCTATAACATTTTTTCTTCATTCTCCATGTTGATGATCTCTTAATACGAGTATCTTCTAGTTACAATGTAAAACTAAAAAGCGTAAGATAAAAATCTAGGAATTCGGTTGTTTTTTATGCAAATAGGTTTTAGTCTGTCCATTTAGTTTCACGTTTAACACGTTTCTCATTTTTATTACAGATTGGGAGCTCTTCAAAGTGGCGATATACAACCGCTCCGTACAACCACTCGTAAACGCCAAAGTAACCCGCGAAATTTAAATTTTGTTATGGTTTTATTTGCAGGACACAGTGTCAGGTTGTATGTGTAACAAATATGGCTTTATTGAGTTATGATTATTAAAATCATCAAAACAACCCTCAATACAACCCTCCTCTAAGTTCATTCAACTAATAGATTAATTCATGTTACACAGCGTTATACATAAATAACGTAAGATAAAAATTTAAATTTCGCGAAATATTTTTCCCCCGTATGGAAAGGCCTGATGGCAGAATATTTATAATAAAAAACACAAAAATGTGAATGGTAATCATCGGAAGACTTGAAAAACGTGATAGGATGCGATCCAATGGTATTATTATTTTACTTTGTAGAATCTATTACGGTCTCCGTACAATTTTTGTCACGGGGACCACAAAATTAAAGTTAAAATTAAATTGTAGTATACTATACTCAACAACGTCATTATGACAATATTGGCATATTTCAAAGACCAAGTCGAAAATATTTAATTAAGTCCTAATCTTTATTTTTAAGATATCTACTTAATCTTTATTCAATTCATTTTTGGATGAAACAAAATAACAGTTGAGTTTGGAACTCAGTCGAAATAATTTATTATTAGCTGTAAGTAAATCTTTCTTCAAATGTTTAATAGTACTATTCGCTTGACTTGATGCTTTTTTGGACAAAACACAAAATACAGTAGGTATTAAAAGATGATTTTAGCGTGCGGCCGTCATTTAGTGCTGTACGCTTTATCAAATATTGGATTAAAATTTGCATGATTAATTTTAGATAAGTGTCTATGATACTCAATTATTGCAAATAGGAATACCATACAATTATATAGATATGTAAGTTTCAATGATCTCAATGTCGTAGTGTTCATAATAAAACAAGCTTAATGGAATATAATTAAAACACCTTACTAATTTTCCTTTTCATTCTTCAAAGATTTCAGAACACAATGCTTGTTATATGGTTGTAAACGTTAAATAGGTTTTGTTATGTTACTTTCCTAAACGTCACAACACATTTTAGGCTATTAGAAAGAGTTTACAATCTATTTACCTTTTGATCTATGTATTTTAAATTAAGTATTATACACACTAGGGAAAAAAATCTCTTAACCGAATTGATGTACCTACTATTTATCAAAATTTAATCATAATATGGGACAAGTTTTAAGATTGTCAGTAGATAGTAGTGAAGAATACCCCATGTATCGAGTTTATATATTAAATTAATGTTGTCTGTAAAACACAAATGTCTTTTTTTATTTCATCCCTTTCTCAGCAGTTAGGTTAGAATACTACTACCACTGCACACACACACACACACACACACACACTACACACACACACACACACACACACTACACACACACACACACACACACACACACACACTATACTAATACTGCTTTTTGTTATTCTTTTATGTAATTTGGGCATTAAATCCTATTCATGCATAACGATAATAATAGTTATATGCAAACTTGATATCGCACGTCGATATGTTTACCTCTTGTGGTGTCCAGGATAAGAAGACAACGTGTGGACAGATTGAAAATCATTGAAAATTGGTATTGGAAATAATAATACGTAGATGGGTACAATACATACATTTTATCAATAATTTCAAAGGTTTGATGTCGTAAGTATACAGTCTCGTCACAACAATCCGACAAGCTCGTGTATTCAGCTTCTGTGTTGGATAGTGCCGCAGTAGCCTGGCTCTGGGCTTCTCATGAGATAGCACGATTTGTTAAGTTTCGTTCACTTTCACACATCTGGTCATACACGGCCGCTGCGCCGTTTGCGGGTACTACTTACTGGCTAAAAAAACTGTAGCTGATCGGGTAAGTATATACCTACTGTAAGGACATAAGTGATGTTCAGAGGATAGCCGTGGTCGTATGCCATCTAGACTAAAGAAAACAATACATTCTAACAGCAGTAAGGGATCATAAACTTTAGGGCAAAGTGGCATGCGGCCACACGGCTATCTTGAACATCACTGTGAATATTTATTAAACACTTTAAAATATATATATAACGTAGAAGTTGTTTATTTAATAGATGATAAATATTGAATGGTTTGCAGAAACATAACAATTTAAGACGAGAATATTTTCTTGTTTCTTACTTTTTAGAGGCGATTTTTCTGGTCTTAGTTTTTGAACTTTTTTTTTTTCGCGTAACCCTCACTTTCCACGTTTGCATTCTAGTCCCAACCACATGCAATTTTGTGGCCCAACATTCTGATCCATACAAGACAGCATTATCTTGGGTCATTTTAATTTAATAATGTATACCCAGGGTGGAAGACACCAACGCGAAAACTGTTACCACATATCCAGTACATCATTCTGAGCCCCGCCCCCCCGCATTGAAATAAGTTATCGGTATATAAAAAAATATAGCAGTTTCCTACAAAAGTGCAGTACCTAAAAGATCAAAATGTATGGAACAGCTGATTTTTTTGCGGCTCGCGCGATATTTTGACAAAGGGACTCCATCGAACGTTGCATGAAAATTGCACCTCATCAATGGGTTTAATTTAGTACTGAATACGTGGTACGCGTTGTCCCTACCACCCCGTATAATATTGTTGTCTTCTCAAATTATAATTACAGGGGAATTTAGACAACAGGTAACCATTTATAAATCTTGCCCTTGAGAGTAAAAGGAATGCGAGAGTCGCATATTGTGTGTCATTCATGCATTCAGTCATACAATATGAATAAACTTTTAAGAACAATTCTTCAATATATGTTTCTTGCCTTTGTCAATAAACATATTGACAAATTCTCTCATTCATAAACAACTTATAATACCACCTTAATCTTGAATATTAAACTCCGATGACACACTTTTGAAAAACTAATTCGGAGCTACCTAACCTGTCTATCTTTTTAAGTACCTTTTAATAAACAAACTTGTTTCTAGTTGTAAATTTTTCGTAACCCAAGAATTGTAAAAAACATTAATTCGTTAATACGCTACTCGAGTGACTATTGTAAGTCACATAACACGTTTCTAAAACTTAGTGAACATCATTACAACTATTCTGAATACCTGGTGGTTTCATCTTAAAAACAGCTTCGCTAAGAAAGCCATTTATAAAAGCGAAGTTATCATGTAGGTCACAAAATTATATTTAAATTAAACTGAACTGCTAAAGTGAATACGAAGTCTTATAACTGCCTCTATCTTTATCGTGTGGTTAGTGCCTAACCTGGTATCATAGTATTTATGACGCACATGGCTCTCTGACTTGGCTTTACATGCCGTCGAGAAATATCTCTCAGGCATGCTGGTTTCCTCACGATGTTTTCCTTCACCGAAGCAAGTGATAATTATACATTAAGCACATGAATTCGAAAATCAGAGGTGTGGCGTGTCTTGGGTTCGAACTCGAGACCTATGACATGGCAGTCCGACGGTCACACCACTAGGCTATCACTGATATATAATAGAACTGGTGAAAAAGTTTCACTGAAATCAATACCCGGCTTTTGAGTGAAACCCTTTGCTAAAACCTGGTTAACATCATTTTACCTACTGTTTATGTCCCATGTAATAGGGGGCCTATTGCCATTAACCGGGGCAAATCCAGACTCCGTGGCTGCTTCTGAGAAATTCCTGATGAAAAAACCGAATAACACTTTGCCTTACTTAGGAATCAAACCCAAGACCTCTAGATCAACGAGTCCGTCAGTCGGGCAAAAAGCATTCTAATGCTGCAAGAATTTTTGAAATCGTTCCATTAGTTGTTGTGTTTATTCGTTACAAACATACAAAATATCAGCTTTCCTCTTATAATATTAGTATAGATTGTACAACAATAGATACCATCAATAAATCCCTTTTTTTCACCATCGACATTCAACAGCTGCGCCACTAGGTGGAACATTAACTGGCTCTCAAGCTTCATGGTCTACCAAGCTCTAAAGGACGCTCTAAACTAAGAAATGTTCTTCAAATGATAACGCACTGGCACTTAATTCACTGATTGCACACAAATTACTAAAGCTCTAGTTTTTCACGAACGCTTTTCAAAGACAGCACTAAAAAACTATAAACCTTGTCGCAGACTAAACTCCTTCAGAAGGAAGAATGAAGAATCCCGAAAGACTTTTATGGAGCTTGTTCTTTCCTCTTCTGTGCTGAGCGCTTATGTATTTTGCCCTGCTCCAGTCTTCTTGTGTTGTAAACATCACTTGTGCTTTCATTTATATCCATGCCCATCACATCTTGCCTCTGCTAATGGTAGTTAGTAAAGGCCCCCCAAAGATTGTCTGAGAGATATCGTTGTCAGCGATAAAATGAATTACAGTATTGTAAGAAGCTGTGTATATAGGTGTACAATAAAGTATATTATATCTATCTATTCGGGGCCCTGCCAGGTCCCTGTGCTCACGCTTTCTGAAGAAGATATTCATCACATTGAGGCCCTCCTTCTCCATTAACTAGCCAGTTGGTGAACCCAGTGGTTCCGACGTCCAACACCAAACTGCCCCACCTGCACCCAATTTCGCGTTGAAGTCTCCCATGACAACGATGAACTGAGTTTTGAAACCATGCTTGGCTTTAGAGATATCCTCACACATGGCCTCCACTTCGTCATCGGGGTGCCGAGGTCGGGGCGTAGACCTGTATGACCTTCAGCGAATATCTGGATAATATTCTGAGTATAAGGTCCGCCACCCTGGTCGACACACTCTCGATCTTCACCATGTAATTCACAAGGGACTTGTGGACGATAAACCCACCCTAGGACTTCTTCTTCTTAGCGTATCGATGGCAAAAAAAAAACACAAATATGTTTCAAAATTCAGCCACGCGAACCCCGTTCTCTGATGCAGTAAATAAATCATCAAGAGCGCCGCAGGTGATAGGGCATGCGGTGCAAGATGGAAAGTGGGCCATTGTTTGTGGGGAGACACCGCATACGCACTTGAGGTCTGAGCCGTCCACGAACCCCCATCTGCAGAGATTGTCTTGCTCCGGCCGACCTGGGTTCGAAGTCTGTTTAGGGATTTCCAAGTCAGCCACGGCAACTCGTGTCCAGGTGGAAGCTTTTCTATTGGCATCTTGCTGTGGAGGCGTTGACATTGACTGGGCCAGCTGGGCCCACGCACCCAAGAAAACTTTTGCGACTTTTCAGCCTCTGGGGCACTGAGCCGTAGCTGTGCATTGAGTGGCGTGAGTCAGCTTATAGCTTCGTCCTTTCGATACCCTAGGACTGCCGGTCCTCTCGGAAATAGAGCAGGTGGCTGGATTTCAGGATTATCGTGTCCTCCCCTCTCTTCAGACATCAGATAATCCCACAATACTCCATCACAACCTGCTCAATTCCTCTTGGAATTCCGTTGTCTTCTCGTCGGTCCGGAGTGTACGCGTGTTGTATGTATTTTACCATCGTCTTGTCTAGTAAAACAAAGTATACGGAACGGGGTGCCTAGATATAAGGGCAGTAAGTGTTAACTTGCGGTTGTTATGCGTCGTATCACTATTATCCGTGAGCGGGGTTTGCCAGACTTTTTAATGAGAGTTTTCCTCTGGGAGCATCGAGCGCGAACATCTTCCCTTTCGCTTTGATTTGGAATGACACTCTTTCCGCTAAAAAGCAGGGTGATCTTGTTTCATCTTTTCGATTATTCTTAATCCCGGGACGCGAAGAATGTCAGATAATTGTGCAATGAACTTATCCCAATGTAAATGTAGTTTGAAAATAATTAATATTTTGATTAAATGAAACGTTTATGTCATTTTAAACATTAGTAACGGTTATTTTCATTGTAACAGAGTTAATTACTATACAATATTTTGATCTAGGGAGCCAGGGCAGTTTTATGTGATTTCACTACCAAGAGGAATTTGCTTTGAAAGCAAAATCTAAAGTTTACGACTTAAATGATTTTGCAAACCGCGTTCAAAGGCCTATTAAAAAAAAAATTTCGTAAAAGCAATGGAAATATCAGATTTTTATTCATTGCAACCACTCATCACAGCACAAACTTTTTACTATACAGAATTTATTTAAAAGACATAATGGCTGTGAAAGCAGAACCACATCTTTTACCCTGTAATAATACAAAACAAGTCACGGTATTTTACGGAGTTTGCATCTTCAATGAATGTACTAGAAAGTTTCTTTTTTTTTAAATGTTGTGTGCTCTTTTTAATCAAAAATCATACGGTGCCCTTCGCGTCCCGTATAATAACGCATTCAGGGTGCAGATGGGGCTGCCCCGATACTGCAGCGCATCGGGGATGTTTGCTGAAGCCCACGTGGACTGTTTCTACACAGTGATGCGGAAACGTTTGCTATGGTGGTCTTATTAAAATTGTTATTTTACTTACAATTTTATTAATTATTTATAGATTTCCTAGACAAAAATCTAACTACGTTTGTGCTGATTTTGTTACCGCTCTTATGGCTATTAAAACTTGAGCAACATCATTTGATTGAATACTGTAACAAAATTCCTAGACATAAAAACCGTAACCATGTAACATACTATTATTATCTTAATTGCTTAAGTATGTGTTTTGATTTTTAATACATTTTTATTTCTATATTATTATGTTTTGTCGAATTTGTGGATGACTTTATAGATATTTTTGTTTGGCTGACTAAATAAATGAATGCGCCTCAAGTGGACCTGGGCAGGACATCTGGCTAGATGCGGAGATGGCCGATGGAGCAAGGCTTTGACCGAGTGGTGGGCAAGGTTTGGCCAAAGAAACCTAGGCCGTGCTAAAGCTCGTTGGGTCGATGATATCGTCAAAGTCGCGGGAAACACCTGGATAAGGGACGCACAGAACCGGGAAGTGTGGCAGAAGAAAGGGGAGGCCTATACCCAGCAGTGAGTGATTCCGGGCTGATATGGTGATGATGAAATAAATGAATTGAATTGAATATGGCGCTCATGCTTGGGATAAGTTCATTAAATTATTGTTTCACTAACAGTAAACATTAATTAAAATTAACTTTCGATTAAAATGATTAAATATGAAGATTTTCTAAAACTGTGACACTGATCGCACTCCTCCGAAACGGCTCGACCGATTCTTATGAAATTTTTTATGTATTTGGTATAGAAATTTTTCATCGGTTATTGAAAAAACAAAATCTGCTGTTTCCTACAAAAGTGCAATACCTATACGAGTACGGTCAAAATGTATGGAACAGCTGATTTTTTTAGGGTAGGTAGGATAGGTAGGGTAGTACATTACAACACCGGCACACAGCTAGTTCAAGATGAAAAATACTTTACACGGTATTATCACGAATTCATACTTTGTATAGCTCCGGTTATTTTAGCTAGGATAATTGCCCGTATTGCTAACAATGTAAAATAAATACATAATTATCTAGAATTTGTATATGTATATTACCAAACGGGATTTTCACGTTACATCCCGAAATAAATAATCTAACTTTATTTCATGTATTCGAATTATATTTAGGATCCTTAAAGTAACCGTTGTATCAAATTATTCTAATACATGATTTAAGTTAGATTAGTTTTAGTGAAAATTCCTAAGATTTGTTAATTGCAAGTTTAGTTAAAAATAGCCTTTACACATCATATATAAAGCTTATTTTCAACTTACTGAAGATTTTTCCCGAATCCCGGGAAAAAAGATAGTCGTAAGGAAGTCTCCACTTTCTGTCTCTGTTCTCCGAAGTTTAGGCAAATATAGTCACCCTATTCCGATAACTGCTAATGACATCGTATTACTTCAGAAGACTTGGTTGCTACCCCACGACTTAAATTTTGTAAATAAAATTAATGAAGATTTTTGGTGTGTTGACAAGTCTTCTGTTGATAATTCAGCAGGTATGTTAAGGGGTAGGCCGTATGGGGGCTTGGCCATTATGTGGAATAAAACTAAGTTTCCACATGTCTCACCTATTGGGTGTAGTAGTGACCGCCTAGCGGCTGTGAGAATAGCGACTGGTATGAAATGTGCTATCATTATTAATGTGTATATGCCTGTTGATAACGTCGATAATCTGCTGAGGTTATTGATTGTTTGGGTGCAATAAATGCAATTATAGAAGAGGGCGATGCACACTACGCATCGCCCTCTTCTATAATTGCATTTTATGTGATGGGTGATTTTAATGCACATCCATCCGCTAAATTTGGCCTTGAGTTGATAAAGTTTTGTACAGATAGGGAGGGGGAATGTGTTGATTTTAATTTCCTAGGATTACATTCAGAAACTTTTACGTTTATGAGTGAGTCACATGGATGTCAGCGATGGCTGGATCACTGCATCGCAACGAAGGCTGCTTGGGATACTGTGATAGCGGCTGACGTCATACATGACGTTATGTGGTCTGATCACTACCCCTTGCGAATTGTTTGCGACATATCCTGTATGACTGCTGAGACAGCTTTCACCGATTCCAGTAACCACCAAAAGGGAATCAAATGGGGCAAGCGTACCAAAGAACAAATCAATGCATACCAGAAACACTGTTCCAATAAATTATGTGATGACTTTAGTATATTTAAGTGTGACTGTGATAACAATATAAATTGCGAACATTATGACAAATATTGTGAATCAATTGATCTTGTATTATTCGTATATCGTTGATACATTGCAGACTGCTGCTGTACTGAGTTCTCGGTTAGGTGAACAGAAACGGTGCAAAAAGGTGACTGGATGGAACTACCACGTGGGACTATCATCAAACTGCTAGGCTCCATTTCAAGGTTTGAGTGGAGGCTGGTAGACCTTTCTATGTTTAAAAATAAAACCAAGTGGTGTCAGAAAAATGAGTATTCCATAAAAATGAACATTCTGGCCTTGCATAGAAAAAAGAATAATTTTGTTAAGTTATGGAATGCGACTAAAAAGTTTAATTTTAAGCAGAGTCTTCCTGTCTCTGTTGATGGATTGCAGGAAACAAGTAAAATAACGCATTGGTTTGCCAGTAAATTTAAAATTGACCCCCTGCAAGTCAATTGTAAGCTCAGCAATGATACCGTCGTGACCGAGTCACTGCCACCATTTACGCTATATGATGTAATCTCTGCAGTGAGGAATATGAAGCGTTGTAAGTCACCTGGACACGATGGTCTCAGTGTGGAGCACCTTGTCTGGGGAAGCGCCAAGTTGTTTCCACATTTAAGTGCACTTTTTAACTTATGTATTACACACGCTTACCGAAACTTTTAATGAGAACTGTGGTGGTTCCGATAGTCAAAAATAGAACAGGCGATTTGAGTGCATCTGGTAACTACCGACCTACCTCACTCGGTTCGGTAATTGGCAAGGTGCTGGAGCGTTTCATACAGCCTGAACTGCAAAATAATATAAAAATTGACGATGCGCAGTTTGGTTTTAGACCCGGACTTCAAAGTCAAAGTCAAAGCATTTATTTCAATTAGACCTTTACAGGCACTTTTGAAAGTCAAAAACAAAAAACTAAGCTACAGTCACAGTCACAAGGCATAATAACTTGCGAAAGTACTGTAGTTGCACAACGTGCAACGTGCGACTCTCAACGGACTCTGCGATTATTAGCCTCTTAAGGCACGATAGCGTACTACACCCACCAGAAAACCTCAGTGTATGCTTGCTTCTTGGACCTGAGCAGAGCTTTTGACCTGGTAAATTATGAAATCCTCTGGGACAAACTTAAAAAGTCACACATACGTCACCAAATCGTAGATCTGTTGAGATTCTGGTACGGGGGCCAAACTAATCAAGTCAAATGGGGTGACGGCTCTATCCAGCAGTTATAGGTTGGACTGCGGTATGCGCCAAGGTGGGTTGACCTCTCCGGACCTTTTTAATATGTATATCAATGGTCTAATGGAGGAACTCAGGAGAACCAAAGTTGGCTGTCACTGTGTGAATAGCTTGAGCTATGCTGATGACATGGTTCTTTTGAGGCCCTCGATCAAAGGCTTGAGGAAACTGTTGTCTGTCTGTGAGCATTATGCCGATGCTCGTGGACTAAAATACAACGTTCTTAAAACCGAATCCATGGTTTTCGGGTCTGGGACTGGTCCGGGGAACATACCCAGTTTGTTTTTGAATGGTGCGACAACAAAGGTTGCAAAACAATTTAAATACTTGGGGCATATTGGGGGACGACTGCGACATAGAAGAGATCGTAGGGTCCTCTCAGTGAGGAATAACATGCGCGCACGCAAATTTGTGAAGTGCACCAAAGACGTAAAGAACACTCTATTCAGAGCTTATTGTCTGTCAATATACACCTGCCAACTATGGTGCAACTTCACAAAAAAGATGTACAGCTCATTAAGGGTTCAGTACAATGACGCGTACCGAACCCTTATGAAATTGCCAAGGTGCTGTAGTGCTTCGAGCATGTTTGCAGAAACGAGGGTACCGGATTTTTAGGTCGAGGGTTGCGTCCTTTTGGCAAGTTTGAGACGCTCCAGTAATGGCATTTTGAGGGTTGTCTCGTGCAACCTGGCAAGCCCTATATTTGTGTATTGGATTTCTGTTCACCTAAGCGGGAACAAAAAATGCCAAAATAATATATGTTATTTTTAAAGACCTATACAAAAAAATAAAAATGAAACATGGAGGTATGTATCTCCATGTTTAATTTTTTTTTTTATATTTTTATTTAATGATTTTATTGATTTTTGTAATAATTATTCAATGATTTTTAATGACTTTTTAGTGATATATTTTATGGATTTTTTATTCAGCTCAAATTATTATTTTTGTTGTCTATGGGTAATTGGGTATTTTGCCTGAATTAAAACACAATTTATTTTTATTTTAATTTATAAAAAAAACTACTACCGCTTTACCGAAGTAGGGGAAAAAGAAGTGAATCAAACAAACAGTTCAAGTCACCGTCTTCCGAAGCTCAAGATATTTTCCACTTTTTGGTGTTTTCAAGAAGTCAGTTACGTTGCTTCGCGTTTTATAGACCTTAATGATTTATTTGATGAAATATAAAATATAATAAACTTATTCCGGTAGCGATAACCAGTCACAGTAACAGCAACCCTTTACAATCGTCTCCTCAAGGGAAAATGGTGTAATTTTTCCACGTGATCAGTTAGTCAAAGTGGATTGTGCAACCTTTAAAATTAGGATATGGACAGAATAAGATGATTAACAACCTCAGTACATCGAAAGACCCAATTGCGAAAAACGTTTAGTTCGACAGGATGCAAATACGATACGACTAACCAACAGAGTGTGTCCACCTAGTAGTCGTGCGGTGTAGGTGTAGTCGTGAGTGAATGGTTAATGGAAATAGAAGGAGTGCCTTCACCCAGCAGTGGGACTGTACATGCTAATTAATAATAACAATAAGTAACGAGAACCTCGTGAAAGCTGAGAAAGAAAAACAAATAAAATATCTCGACTTGGCACACGAGGTTGCATGTGGAATGTGAACTCGGCTGTCACTGTGCCGATTGTCGTTACGGCTACTGGCCTGATGACTTTTAAGCTTCGACGAACATCTGTCGAGACTCTCGTTTGGCGGTTGGATCAAGGGCCTGATTCAGAAGGCAGTACTCCTCACATTGTGAGGAGGTTCCTGTCTCTGGAGCCCTAACCAGAGGTAGCTTGGACCCAGCTCCCGACACTGGCGGACCACTATTTTTGTATGTTTTTATTTAAAATAGAAGAAATAAGTATTTATAATTCCAACTAATGTGTAGAAAACATAAATAAGAGAAACAATAAGTAACAAGCCAGGAATTATATTGCTCCACGCTAGGCAGCAGCATCGCTTCACATCAGGCCAGTTGCAGACAAACGCAAGCCTGCTTTTTAGTGTAAAAAAAAGATAAAATCTTCTCAAAATATAAATGCACCATAATTGCTTATGTAAAGGTTAGTAAAATGTGCTGATACATAACCGACAGTTTCGAATAACAAAGAGATCTATTAACACCGTGGCCTAGTTCCGGTTTTCATACACATATCTGAACAATATTAATTGATATAGCACTATAAACGGCTCGCAAAGGTCAGATGACGAATGTCCCCTGCAAGCTATCGATTGGCGCAGGTAGCATCCGATTGGATAAAATGCGGCCGACATGATTGGTCAGTTAGATAACAAGGTGGGCAAACGTTATGCAAACAACATGGCTGCCATGATTGATTTGCGAGAGACAAGGATAGCGATAACGGTTGCATGGTAACATGACCTCGTTACTCCTCGCACCCGTCTAGCTTATAATATAATTTGATTTGCCTTGGTACACTATAATATCTGTACCATATTTGCACGTAATAAACGTTGAAGCAAATTTAATAATGCCTTCACAACAGTATGTTGGCTGCACCGATTCTAAACATTTGGAAAAAATCACGAGAAGATTTTTGTTTATTTTTAGATAGGTTATTCGTAAGGTCGTTTTGTAAACTAGCGATCGCAATACTTATGGCGTGGTACGATGATGATGCCGAATTCAATAACGCTACTTTACTTTCCACTTTCTGACAAATACTTGCTTTGTCTAATATCAATGCAAAACTATCGAAATATCTTTAGCCCGTACCACAGAAATTTATCTTAGATTCAATAGTTAAAACAAGGTTCAACCTATCAAATAGCTTGAAACAATTTGTTTTTTGCAATGATGAGTTTATAGAGGTTTTATAAGACGAGCCTACAATAACATTAGTGTAGAATATAATAGAACATTCTTTTGTTGTTGTTCTAAAAATAAAGTTGAAAAAAGTATCTCTACAACATACCCGTAGTGTGTACAATATTAGTAAGAAAGCAAAAAAAAGAGAAAAACATAACAGTAATTAACTATAAACTAATTACTTTGGGAATAAAGATTAAACGAACAAAAATGTGCAAAATAAATCAATTACTGACACTTATATTACTTGTAACTTATATAACTTACAAACACATTAATTCTTTGATTAAAAAAAATGGAAAAATAACTTTAGCTTCAGAAGTCGGTGACTTCTGTTTGTTTGATTGAGTTTTTTTGCCACCGACTTCTAAAGCTAAAGTTATTTTTCCCTTTTTTTGTGTTTTTGAAATCGGTTTTATTTTTTTCAAAAAAGTTTTTTTTATTTTACCATTTTTAGTTGTAACATCCTATACTAATATTTGCTATGCATTTATTTACATACTTATCAATACAATTCATCGTAATAGGCTTATCTCCAACAAAATGTAACTTAACATAGGTACCAAACAGTCGAAATCTGGGTGTACTGTACACTGATATTGGGTAAAAAATAAACATCCAATTGATTGCAGAAATCACGACAGATTTACTGTCCATTATTGAAGAGTTCCATTGTTTATCTCTGAAGATCAGAATCGGATCCTGACTTATACCTTTCATCATCAGATCAGCAACATGAATGAGATGATGATTGTGCCTGGAAAGTGTGCCTGCTTTGGAAAGTACATATATGAAAAAAAATCCTATAAAATTTCAGGGTTGCCGTCGATTTCCCTGGGATCCCATCATCAGATTGTAACTTGGTGACAATGGGAGCACCTCTAGAGTGAGTCTTTCGAATAATAATTTTGAAAATCGGTCTACTATTGGTGGAGAAATCGGTGAATATACATAAAAAAACTTACCGTCGAACATAAAAACTCCTCCTTTTTTGAAGTCGGTTAAAAATTGTCAAAGGAGTTTTAATGAAACATTAGTGAACCGCTAACAATACATGTCAGGGTAATATTCTTATCCACAATAAAATTAAACTTAACATATAGGCCTAACTGTCGAATGTGGGTGTACTCTACACATCTGTGTACCCCCTCAGAGCATATAGGCGTGATGTTATGTTATGATGTTGTTTAAACAATAAACATCCAAGCGATTACAGCAATCACGACAGATTTTCTGTTTATTATTGAAGAGTTTTGCTTATCTCCGAAGATCAGCATCAGACCTTCACCAAATTTAAACAGGACCACCACGGAATAATATTCTTCCAAACAAAAAAAGAATCATCGAAATTCGTTCACAATTGGCGAAGATATCGCTAATTTGTATAATTCTATGAAGGACATTCCATTAATTTAATATCTTAAAATATTTTGATCTAATTATATATATTTACTTCAATGCCAATTTTGATTTTGATAAACCATGATTGTATACATTTTGCATGCCTTACGGTAGAATCACTTGAAACATACTTATACATTTTTATACCACCATTGTAACAGTGTTTTCTGCAAAAATAAATGATTTGATTTGATTTGAACTTTACACAAAAAAAAACAGACGAGTTGATAACCTCCTCCTTTTGGAAATCGGTTAAAAAAAAACTTGAAACTTGAAAATATCTAAAATCAAATATCAAAGTAAGATATCTAAGAATTCCACACATCACATCTATCACAATGGCTTACCTTTGTGCAACCATCGAAAAAAAAATACTCGAGTTCTTCAAAAGCACTAAAATAACAAAAAAAGTGTGTCAAATAATAAACGTGACGTAACGTGACACTGTATATAGTATGTGAATATACGTATAAAATAATACGAAAAACGCTGGTAGATTTAATCTTTTGGGCGTTTTTAAAGTTCCTTTGCAGTATATGAGAAAGCCCAACCAGTCTTACCAAGTATTGCCCAGTAACGGGCTGTGGAGGTCAGATAGGCATTCGCTCAATTTTAAATACTGGTATTCAGCTGCCGGACCGATCAGACTGGAATCGGTTGGGGAAAGGCTTTAACCTATTTCCCAAGGGGGCAAAACAACAGGACGCCTCCTGATACGATCTTTACATGCTCCTTAATTTATGATTATTCTAGGTACCCTCATACAACAATACAATAAAAGTTCATCTTGCTGACCCATTATATGAATCAACCTTCCAGATTAAGAAAGTGTGCCTTAGGCTATAACACTCACGAATAATGGAGGAGCTCGTGGTTAAATAAGAACAGCCGCTCGGGTCGATCTTTAGGTTAAGTCGTGCTTTCCTAGGTAGGTCTGTGGATGGGTGACCATAATTACAAACCGAGTTTCCTCCGTGCCTCCGAAAGCACGTTAAACCATTGGTCCCGGGTGTCATTTATAGATCTTTGATAGTCGTTACAGGTAGTCAGCGGCCCGAAAGTCTGACAACCAGTCTTACCAAGGATATCGTATTACCCAGTACTAACTGGGTTGTGGAGGTCAGATAGGCAGTCGCTCCATGTAAAAGACTGGTATTCAGCTGCATCCGGTTAGACTGGGAGCCGACCCCAACCGAGTTGGGCAAAGGCTAGGCAGATGATGACTCACGAATAATGTAGCTTTCTGCCAGTGAAAGAATTTTTTGAATTGGATCATCAGTTCCGGAGATTACCCACTACATACAAACTTACAAACCAATACCTCTTTATAATATTAGTATAGCCAATAAAAAGGACTCTAGAAAGCTTATTGTAAAGTTCTACTTTTGTCTATAAACTTAAAACTTAATTACTCAATCCATTTCGATGAGAAACACTTTATACCAGACTAGAATCTGAAGCTTGGTTTAAGTAAGTACTATTTTTTTTTATCACAAATGTGACATTTAAAATTAAAAGCTGAAAATATTCTGTGCAACAAAAACTCGCGCTTTTCCGAGTTCACTCAAAACAATAGCGGGCAAAATACTGCCAGCAACTTGACTCGAATTTTCAAAAAAAATCTTTTAAAGTGTTTGAACAAAAGGAACAAACCTATTTGTGAACTGGTGTGTCCTTGACTAGAGTAACGTGTGATTTAGCATACCTGCACGAAAACAGTGCAACACGTGTTTATGGATAGGTATAACAAACCCACTCGTCGGAGGGGGCGGTCTGTCTGCTGGCTGTCGGTACTCTCCTAGGTGCATGTAGATGTACGAAAAACTACAGGCTTAAAGCTAGCCAAACGTGAGCTAAGGGTTCCGTTGATTTAGATTATTACAGAGGAGTAGTGCCCAAACAGTACATCTTGCTGTGGGTGATTTTTCAAAAGAAGGTTTTTTTAGCGAAGGTGGACCTGAATATGGCAATGGTAGATAAATTCTAGGTGTCATCATATATAAGGCGGAGGTTGGCATCTTTTTTTTGTAAGTATGTTCACATGTTCTGTTTTCATTTGGTAGAGGAAGCTCGTGCCATGGTCCCATAAAGATAGTTTATGAGTTTTATTTGTTTTATTTTTGCAAAAAAACCATCTTCCACTAAACGTGGGGACGGCAGGGGTCTCAAAAACTGGATCGACACAAACTACATGCTTGGAGGGCTTTGGCAATAGTATTGGTAAGGATGTCTCTTCGTTAAATACAAAAAGAGCGTGGCAGAAGTGAAAGTGAGTGGACCAAAGACTGGATGGTTGATGGGATGTGAAGGTGTGAATTCAGATGTGCTGCGATGGTAGGCCACGAGCAAGGTAAAGCAACGATCTGGTAGTCTCAACAGACAAGGAAATAGAGGGCAGAAGGATGAAGAAACATGTGCGCCAACAAACTTGACTCCCTCTTCACCCTCTCTCATGGTGTGTTAGGACGGCAATCCCACACGACTAGGACTAGGATAAGATATATACTACTCCCTTCCTGGGATTCGAAACCTGGACCTCACGATAATTATGTAGCCGCTACGCTAGCCAGTCAACCAACGTGTCAGTCTAGGTTAAGGAACCCTAAAGTTTGAATTGGTAAATTACCTGCGTGGGTGATGGACTGGGACAGCGCTAGGGGGGCGAAACGAGACGGGGTTGGCATTCCCCAGTTAGTCTGGTCGCGACATCGACCAAGTGGACGTGTCGTCTGGTGTTCCATCTGATTCAATATTGTGTCCCTGCCTGCTCTCGCGATCAATTGCAACTTTAACATCGAATTTACTTTGATTGAAAACGGATCGAAATTATTTTGAATAACAATGTCTGGTAGTAGTAGTAGCAAGGGTAGTGATGCTGCTGGTGGTGGTGGTGCTGGTAGTGGTGCTGGTGGTGGTAGTGGTGGTGGTGGTGGTAGTGGTAGTGGTAGTGGTGGTGGTGGCCGTCGTGGTGGTTATACTGGTGCCATAATATCTATAAAGCACGACTGTGATGGGAATCTACTGACGCAAGAAGAAAAGCATGCCAAGCTAATGGCCATCTATAAGAGCGAAGGTTGGAAGGAATTGAAAGAGGAAATAAGTAAGTTGAACACAAGTTACTGTTTTGTTCTTAAGTAATAAATAAATACAACGAAAGTACGCTTACAAGTATGTTTATGATATTTGTTTAAATGTAAATAAATGATGGATTTCTATTTATTTTCTAGTTAAATACAACGAGATCCGTGAGAAACTAATAAACGACATGGAAAATCATCATGATCCCATATTTCAAGACTTTCTAAAGTTTTATAAGTGTGCACTGGGTCCTGAAGGTATAGTAATGTGTTTTTTTTATCACATTCATTCTTATATTATAAATGCGAAAGAAACCTTGTTTATCTGTCAGTATTTCATGTCTATGAAATTGTGTGCACTGGTTCCCGATAGTACATTATCGGGGGATACTTGTCGCTCTCTACGCGATTGAAATCGCTTCAAAAGCTAGTTTAAAAATATTTTAAGCTTGCAGTTAGCGAAGTTCATTACTTTTTCTTTTAGAGATGCAGGAACGGTATTTTCTAAAGTTGCTTGGATAAGAATAGTTGTTTGGCAAGGCGAGTGGCACTTCCTAGCGGGTTACTGCTACTGCTAGGAAGTTAGGCATTTATATTTAAACTCTGCTTGCGCTATGGAGGATTGTGATTCTCGCGACTATAGCTTAAACTGTGACAACGCCTTAAATCTCTTATCTTATAGTTCTATAAGATGTGTATGTGATTTTTTTTAATTGCGTGGAACTAATTGTTAAAACAAGCGAGAAATCTTTTCAATGCTTTTTATTTACATACTTATTCAATCTCACGTGTTTGCCCGTGGCGGCAAGGTGGTAGGCAGAACCAATGAATGCCATCTGCTATGCCATCCTTACATGTTTCTTTTGCTTCGACCACGTTCATATCTTCATAAAATGACATCACTCCTGCAATCTTTAAAGGGTTAGGCAGAGGTTTAGCCCAATTTCGCCAGTTATTTTAACATCCCATGTAAAAGGGAGCTAGCCTATTGCCATCAGCTGGATACAAATTCAGACTCAGGGTTTCTCCGGACAAATTCCTGGTGGAAAAACTCAATTACACTTGTTCGACCCGATAATCGAACCCAGAAGCTCATGTTCATCAGCAACGCTTCATGCATCTGGTCATACTTTAATGTCTTTTCTTCTTTCATCATTACAGTATTTGAGCGTAACCGCCTGAAGGTTTACGCTATTTGCAACAGGCAAGCGATGTGCCGATGCCTACGTAAGTATCTCTTCACAATTCTCTGGTTCAGCCGATTTCGAGGAAAGTTTTTAGTATGAATATGTATGGCTAAAAGAGTAGGGGAAGACATAAAACAATAGATAGACCGTATGAAAGATGAGGAGATGACTGCTGAGATGACCAGTAATAGAGAAGAGTATGGAAGATGAAGACATGCCACACCGACCCCAAATAAATTGGAATAAGGGATGAATTAATGCGAATGATGATAAGGTAAAGTCAAAGTTAAAGATTTATTTGCAGATAAATATGGTTACAAAAGTTCTTACAATGTATGTAGTAACATAATGACATGCACATTTTTGGTACATATAGGTACAATTTACATCATTTGGGTTTAAGCTCAAGGAATTCTTTTTTTTTCTTCTTTTTTAGGGATTCTAAAAGTAACCATCTGTGTAAAGCCCTTCTGAAGCTGAACATTGGAAGTTCTTTAATTTGGTTAGGAATCTTGTTATATACCAGAACACACATAGGATAGCAACTCTGCCTATGTAGTTCAGTTTTCGTACCAGGAATAATTAATTTATTAGGATATCTAGTTTTGACCTTACACTTATCTCCTAGTTTTCCAAACATCTCAGGGTGAGATTTGGTAAATTTAAATATTTCCTCAATATAAATACCTGGTAATGTAAGTATTCTAAGTTTCTTAAATAGTGGTTGGCAGGATGTATGTGGGTCTACATTACAAATCGCACGTATGCACCTCTTTTGTGCGCCGAAAGCTCTTCCGAGATGCACCGAGTTCCCCCATACCAGTACACCATAACGCAGTATTGAACCAACATATGCATGATAAGTTTTTGAAAGTAGACTCATCTTTCATGGGGTACTGTTTGAGATGCTATAATAAAATTCCACAAAGTATTCTTGAACTGAATGAGACGCAATTTAAAACATGCATTAAACGCACACTATGTAAGCAAGCATATTAAAAGTTGGACGATTAGATCTCTGATAAAAATGCTTGGCTCAATGCTAGTCCTGCTCCACATGGACAGGGGCGCATAAATAGATTAATGGATAGCATCAAATAGTATTGTTGGAGCTGCTGAAGATTGTACAACTATCTTTGCATTGTATAAATTCAATTTCTTTTGGTATTATATAACCGCATATTATGTGAGTACTATGTACTAGAAAGCTATCATTCGCTGGAAACCTACGTCTTTTTTTTTACTTTATTGTGCCCTGGCGGTTAAGTGTATGTCATGCTCACTCAAATGTCTCGCTGATGGTGGCGCGTGTGTCGGATCATTTAGTTCCCTTCAAAATGGTTCAGGTGGATGGTGCTGATACATGCGTCATGTTCGTGAACGGGCGCTGTCAGTTGTGACTGGTCATGTCTTGGTTGCCACGGCTTACTTGAATTAATTATTTTATTTTTGAATTGTTTTTTTCTTTGTTTTTAGTATGGACACTTTTAAAGTGCACATCTTGCTACATCGCTGTCACATAATGTACCATCTCAACATGAATGATGTAACCAAGGTGTAAAAATATTCTGATTTAAAAGAGTGTCGATGGAGTTTCTTGCCCGTTCTTCTCCATAGAGATCTACATTAGGGAATGGGCAACTACAGTACTTTCACAGTTTTTATGCCTTGTGACTGGGACTGTAGCTACATTTTATTGTTGTCTTTGTTTCGACAGTTCAAAAGTGCCTGTAACTGGCCTACTTGAAATAAATGCTTTGATTTTGATTTTGAGTTAATTCTTATTAGTACCTGGAACTACGTTAATATATTTTTTTCTTTTCAGCAATAGACGAGATAGTGAAACATAATCATATTGCTATTGAAACCAGCACATCGGTCTCTTCGTCATCATCATCTGATGATGAAACAGACTAAGAGGTTGGATTCCGAAAACTGTCAACCATGATTCAAATGATTGCCGGCGACAACAACCTCTGCAGTTAATCATAACGTATCATAATCATTACATTTTTGTATCTACAGTAGAGGTCCCTATTATCATACGACCTTTTTCGTAATCACTTCTCATCTATTTAGCGATTGTGTCGCAACACTAGCTGTATGTAAGACTTGAACATTCCAATTTTGTTAATTTTTCATCACACTCTTATAGCATTCCTCATCTTATTAATATTATTCTTTCTTATGTCATTAAATTTAAAACTTTCTATTCGAGAGACGATCAAAACATACACGTAAAGAGAATGAAACTTATAAATAGACGAACGCAATTCATTGGCTAAATTATTTTTGTATGTTTTTGATCTGCCTAAGCACATTTTCATGATCATCAGCTACACGTATGCCTCTCAAATTCCGAGCCACAAACCTCGATCATCAGTCACTCTCATCATAAGATAAAAATTAATCTTATTGAATAAATAAATACCTTTAGAAACGTACTGCTCAGTCAAAAAAGTACCGGGAAACGATAAAAAAAAAATGTTAGTCATCCAAAGTTATTTTATCGCCTTCAAAGTATGCTCCTTGAGAAACGATACACTTACGCCAACGAATAATCTTTGAAAAAACGTTTTTTCCCGAATTGAATTCAGTACACTTAATTACAGTACAATTCCGTACTAAAAACAGCACTGTATTTAATCAAAATAACAGATGCAACTCAAACTCTGTGAGAAAATGGAAAACAGTTGCGCCAATATAACAACAAAAAAAAAACAAAAATTGAATTTGGATCCGTATACAAATCATTCATTCCCGATACTTTTTGACTGCATGTGTATTATTAAGAGTTCGTACTCGGAAAAAACCTCGAATTAAAATAAGGTTTTGTTATAAATATGGCAGTGTTTTTAAAGATTAAAATTAAAACGTAATTTAAAGAGGCTAAAAGACTTGTTGGGTTTTCTACCAAAATTAATTATAGGTAATTGTGTAATAAATAAAAATTATACAAAAAATATTTTTTAAGTGTTTTAAACAAAAAAAATGTAAACAAACCTTACGGAACTGTGCAAACTGTGCAAACTATGGTGCATATCGAGCTGTCAAATTGTTTCCATGATCACCAGCTGACAGCATAAAACTTGTTAAGAAATAGAATAAAACAAATATAGTTTTATTAGGTCTATTCAGGAAAATTAATTTATCTAAAAAAAAATCTAACTTATATTTTCAATTTTTAGGGTTCCGTAGTCAACAAACAAGGAACCCTTATAGTTTCGCCATGTCCGTCTGTCTGTCTGTCTGTCCGCAGCTTAGCTCAAAGACTCTTAGACCTAAAAAGGTGTAATTTTGGCATGAATATACAGATTAGTTACACCGACAGAGTGGCAAAAGAAAATCTTGAAAAGTATTTTTTTTAGGGTATCTCCAGTACCTAAAGGTGGGGATATTTTTTGTGCGTGGCCCGACAGGCACTTGGCCGTTTTTTAAGTATGTAGCTTTATGGTCACTAACAATTTGTTTTAATGTATGTTAGTTTATTGAATTTTAATTATAAATTAAGGGTTATGTTTCTGTTGTCAGTAGTATAAGAATTAACATTATACAATTTTAATGTATTGCATGTAACCTTCTTCAATATCTAATAAATAAACTGGAAAAACAAAAATGCTTTTCATTCATCTCTTTTTACCTCAATCAGTTTAGCCTGTCAGAATATACCCGACTTCATAAACACTGGACGAGTACTACACGAATCGCGAAAACAATGGTGTGTATGCACTGGGCAACAATGCTACAATATTTAAGCATGCATTTTCATGTCACTTATTGTTAGTGCACATGGGCTATAGTCTTACAAAGACGCCTCATCTCCAAAGCTGCGTCACATTACCCTCCTAGTTCTTTGCCTTTACCATTCATTTCGTTGGTCCCAACGATTATAGTTGTATTCTGACAACAATAAAAATATAATTAAATTACAACACAAAATAATGTCTAATTGAAATATCCCTAGATGTGAATCTAGCGTACATAAGATGCTTTTTATTTGAAGAAAAACAGTTCCCATAATAATAAAAAAGTATCGGTAAAAGTAAAATTAAATATTAAAAGAAACTTAATTATTATATAATTAGTGACTAAGTTAAGTCCTTACTGAGCCTACAGAACCACGACCGTCTTATCATGACTTTCCTGCCCTTATTTCAATTTATTTTGGATGCGCGCAGCATGTCTTCTTCTATACTTCTCTTCACACACCTTCTTCTTTTCTTGAGACACCTCCGTTCTAGCCATATCATCCTTCACACAGTTCACCAATCGTTTATTTGGTCTTCCTCTACTCTTATACCTTCTCATACACACGCATTCATACTCAAAATTTCCCTCACTACTTTTTCCTCATTCCTCCGCATCACATGTCCATACCACGATAACCGATTACCACACAAATTTTCAGTCACCGGCGCCACTTTCAGACTTCCTCATATGCTCACTCCTTATTTTATCCATTCTTGCGTTAGACCACACATCCCCCTAGCATTCTCATCTTAGCCACGTGCAATTGCCTTTCATCCCTTTTGTCGACCAACATTTTGATATATACAAGACAGCAGGTCTGGCCATGGTTTTATAAATCTTCGAGTCGCATAGTGTTCCCGTGACCTGTTGCTATTTCATCAATTGTTTATTTCTGTTCCTCCATATTGCTCGAGTAAACCGAGATACTGAATCGGCGCAGACAAGGAGGAGCGCGCCATCTAGCGCTGGCACCAGAACTGAAGAGAACCAAAGTCGTGGAAAATGTATTCAGTTTTATTTCTGCTGATTTTTAGCCAACATTCGACAGCTTGTGTTTCTATTTCCAATGTGCACTGGATCTCAAGCCAATCTTCAACGACAAGAACAATGGCATCGGCCAACAGCATGCACCAGGGTGCCACTTCCTGTATGTCCGACGTCAGAGCGACCATAATCAACAGGAAGGGGTAAGCCGGCTACAGAACCACCAAAGACAAAAATTTCTTAAGAGATTTTTGAAAAATGATTTATTTTTGTTCGACTATAAGGCAGGACGAGAGCAGCTACAATAGTAGCCGTATCAAACGTAATAACGTGTGATAATTGTCAATAATTAATTGCTGGGGTTTAAGAAAAGCTCAGCAATTGATTTAAAAAAGACATGAAATCTAAAGGTTTCCTAGGCGCGCGCGTTGCGTATTGAATAAAAGTTACCAAAAAGGTTATTTAAGTCAAAATTAATTATGTTGAAAGTCATTGTAGAAGTAACCCTTAGAAAACAATTTCCACTATATCCTCAGGTCTGTCATAACTATATCCTTTGTATTCGCAGTTGTACGAGTCCATTGTTGACAGCGTTTGAACAACAGCTGTCGTTTGACATAGGTTTGGGCTTAGGCTAAGTGGGTCGGCGAGAGCCCAAATAGTTTTGTCTACTGTGACAAATTAGTTTTGTATTAAGGAATAGTTTTCTTGTAAGAAAACTGATCAACAAGGTACCAGGCACCTTGTAACACAGATTCTGTATGCTTATTCTTACCAACCCTCATTACAAAGCACACATTGTTTTGTTTCTATCACTCACAGATTTGTTGTGACAGCCACTTATAGTTTTACCGTAGGCCACTATACGTACGGTCAAACTACGACAAGTTTTCCTTTAAAATAGTGGTAAATTGTGAGTCATCCTAACAACCTATGAAATATGCATACAGTACGTTCTGCGAATCGACCATTTCCTCATTAGTGCCGATTAATCAATACCTGCAGATTCAAATCAAACAAAGAGCGCAACAACTGATGAAACCGGATCACCTTGGTGTAGCTCAATACTGATGAAATTCATCTTCCAAACGGCACCAGGGCAAAATGAGTCCAAATTTATGTTGAACACTTCAAGCTAAATAATCCAGAACATCACAACAAATAGTTTGAAGAAAAAATATATAAAAGTTAAATTGTTTCTGAAGTCTCTGTATTTTTCGTGAAATATAATGTTGCTATCACAAAAAAACTATATAAATGTGCTGAATTCTTTTCACATATCGGAATCAAAACAAAATCAAAAATGCCAAAAAAGTTCTTGTGACAAAATAAAAGACGTAATTTTTGTCGACCAGTGGAATATGCGCCTTAAATTATACATTATCACTTGGTACCGTTAGACTGTATTATAGTTCTTTAACTATACCGCCAAATGGTTATCGTTAAGTTAATGCCAATCTTTGGCCCCGTTTTTCAAATGAGGCAAAAAAATTTTGAAAAGCTAATTTTAAAGTTAAGAAAAATTTAATAATTAGGGGTGAAATATTCGACTTGAAAATTAAAGGCGCTAAATACTAACTATGAATCTTAAATAAATTATGAGAGTCTGAACTTGAAATCTTTCTATGCTCTTCTAAAGTTGCAACCTCTCACTCTTCGATCAATAAAAGCCCGTCACCAACAAAGGTTCATGTTTGTCCCTTTCTATCGCAAGACGACAGGTATAGCTCCGTCACTCTCTGCCACCCTAAACTGAGTTCAGCGAAAGAAGTCTTAGCGTCTATAGCGGCAGTAAGCGCGATCAAGTGCTACCGAAAAGTTGGATTATTTTGTGAAAATGTCGGCCTCGAAAAGTTTAAACAACGGCCAAGGTGCTTCGCAAGGAAATAGCGGCCCAAGTTCTTCGCAAGGAAGTAGCAGCACTGGGTCTTCACAAGGAAGTGTCGGCCCAGGTCCTTCGCAAATAATTAGCGTCCCAGGACCTTCGCAGGGAAATAGACACGTAGAAGAACAGTCAGCACCAGACTACGTCTTAACTATAAACAAGTTCAAGGATTTACTTAGAAGAACGGGCAGAAGAGACGACATAAGGATGTCAAACTTTTATAATCATGTTTTTGATCTAGAAGATGACTCGTCTTCTGAAGATGAAAACTTGGAGGACCCGGAGTTTTTGCGAGAAATAGGTGAGTTTACTTTGTTATAACTATATAATTATTTAATAATAACAATTATTTGTTCATTCAGATAACTATAATTTTGGATCAATAACATTGTTAGTAAATAGATCTAAAAACGATTTGAGTTCAAAGTACCTATTAATTCTTACATTACAACATGTATTTATCATGCGCAATATAAAATGTAGAAATCGATCTCGCCTAATAGCTTTGTTTTTGTAAACGTTTAATAAGTAAGGTCATTATGTATATTGTATACAAACTACAAATAGAACTTAAATAATAATAAAAAATTAAGACTAAAAGTAAATAACTATGTGAAATACTACTCAGATATGACACAAACGCATCGACGCACGTCTATAATATATTTGTTGAGTAGGAATCTTTGTTTTTCTTTTCTTTTGTCGCTCAACGAATGATATGCCTATGCCATTTTACACTGCATACTACTATGCCATTAAACACTACATTATTACTATTTATTAGCTGTGTGATAAGGTGCTGGCGCAACTAAATATACGGCCCAGCGGGCCAAAGCTAGACAGAGTTACATTCATCATTCATACTCAATATTCAACTCCATTGCATTCCACAATGTGTATATCCATACTTACTTAAAAATATTAAAATTCCCCTTAAAATTTTTTGAAGTTCGTCTGTAAAATGAAATCTGGAATTATTTGAAATACATGCGCAAGACGAAAAAAAAGATCATCGTGTCGTTTATGTATACTTAGCCACTTGCTAATCGTTTGTTTGTATTTAACCGAAAGTCATCGATATCCTCCTGCCCTCATGCCAATGCTTTTATTTTTTTAATTCATACAAATCATGCTAGTGCTCATTTGTTTCAATCGCTTGAGCGATTCTTCTTGCAATTATTTAATGACAAGCAACCATTATTTTTGTTTCTCGAGCGGCCTAGCAATTTCACTAACTACTGTCCTATCTTTTAAGCAACTGTTTTTTTACATCGGATTATACTAATTAATAATCGCACACACGTCTTTAATGATATTTTACACATGCTTAAAATTATAAATACAAAAGTAACTCTGTCTGCCTGTTACCGTTTAACACCTTAATGGTAATTCTGATTTCGATCGAATTTTTCACACGGGTTAAGCAAGACCCGTTTTTAGGTTATAGGACTTTTTAATGGTATTAGAACACTTGCGTGAAAGCCATTTGCTCTAAAGACATATGCGCGAACTCACTAGCGCGAAAAGACATATGCGATTGGACATTTTCACGAACGGACTTTTGCGCGAACGGACTTTTGCGTGCATGGACAATTGCGACTGGACTTTTGCGCGACTTAATGTTAGTTAGTAGTCACAACTAGCATAAGACACAGATTCTACATTTTAAAATGTACCTTCGTTCTCTAAGAATAGGATTAATTATGCTTTAGGGCAGAAAAAACATACGACCTTTTGTCATTTGAAATCAAACTGGAATCGATTGCCGAGTAAATTCCGCTACTTGACCATAGATGGCGGTATTGGCAGTGAATGCAATTATAAACTTAAACTACTTAGAAATAAGGATGATATTCGCGTCATAGGTCTATATTTTTTGCTAGTCGCTCAAGGAAGTGACATATTTGATCTTTATTATCGATATCGAAAGATACTCAATTTCTTGTTTAATTTCGATAAAAGGTCGTATTGTTATAAAATGTAATTGAACATAATAATAAAAGTAAATACACAACAATATTTTTTAACTTACTTAAATGTAACATTTATTCTCTATTATAATTATTTTTTTATAATTTTCATTTATTATCTTTATGTACAAGTAAAAACTAAACGAAGGCGAAAATAGAAGAATATTGTTCGGCACAATCATTGTGACACTGTCATTGTTTTCCATTTCCGTTAGCATTAAAAGTGATCTTATAAGGGTTATTCTGTTTTTTCGTGCTCAGATTCGAAACCCTTTTTTTTTATTTAATTTGATACTTTGCCATATTTGTATGTTTACGATCTTTATTTATGATGGTATTCTTTTATTTTTAGAATCGTGCCAGAAGCTGCGTGTAAAAATTTTGTTGGAGTTGTATAAAAACATGGAAGAAGCATCGCCGCGAGTCTGGCGTACATTCCATGAGGAGCGGACTGACGAAGGAAACAACCCTTCTAAATAATTTTAACATTCGGGACAAGGTGAGAGATTTAAATTACTTTTTATACCGTCAGTGTATAACAATGCACAAATAAGGCGGAGATGAATTCAAGAGCCTGTTTCATAGAATTCTCTAGCATTCTCGAAAATTCTCATGAAATCGATGACTGCTTCGTTCCTCTCATGGTCGCATTGGCGACTGTTGAGCATGTGGTCCTGGGCAAATTGTTGTTGGGTTTATCCATCAGGAATTTCTCAGTAGCAGACACAAAGACTGGATTCGTGCCCGTTTGATGGCAATAGGTAGGCCCCTAATACATGTGACTTAAACTTAACAACATTCCAATAAATGTTAAGATTGTTGATCAAGTGAATGAGTTTGTATATTTGGGCAGTATGTTTACAAGAGATGGATGTTGAATGATAAATTGAGGAATGAGGTTACGGAAACGTTGCGGTTTAAAAGAAGATGCTTAAAGAAAAAAGTATGCTTAGATGGTTTGGTCATGTGGAGAGGATTACTGAAAGGCGACTAACAAAAAGCAGATGTGAGTGCCAACGCCGGAACCGCCCTAAAAGGACATACACTGACCGTACTGGTGAGGTTCTTCAGAAAGGTCACGTCCGTATTACACCGGCGTGCGTGTATGGCCAGATGTATGAACGTGGACGAGGCAAAAGGAGTGTGTAAGGGTCCTAGCAGGTGGCTATCTGTGGTTTCTGCCTACCCCCATGGGTAAAAAGCGTGAGTGGATGTACGTTATTTTAGACTTTTCTATCATCGTTATTACCGATTAATTGTCACGTATCATTATAGAATTGCTAATAACCTCGTAATGTTTTTTTTTTCAGATTCCAACAATATAAGTTTTCTGCATGTCATATTATTTTAATGTTTGCTTTACCCAAACGCGATGCGTGAGGTGCGTAGCCCTGGATGATGGCAGAGTCGCGGTATACATCGGGCAGCCCGACAATATACGGAACTCCTGTTTATTAACGGGGCAGATTTTTTTTTTAAATCAGTGTTATTGTAGCGACACATTTTTTTCTGATTAATTTGATTTATAAACCCTTCCGATATTTTTCGGAAACAGCATGCTGGGTTGTGCGTGAATATGACGCATTTTCCCTCAACGTATTATTTTTTTGTGTTTCTTTGTGTTTGTGTGTTTTTGTATTTTTTATTGTAGCTGTTTGTTCCATTAGAACAAAATAAAAGATTTTATTAATTTAGGTGTCTTTAGGAACTGTGTCAATTGTACAAAATTATAAACGAGCTTACATTTAGTAATCCCTTGATATGAAGTAATGAAAATATTTTCTTAAGGCATAGGAAAGTGCCGCTTGAGTTTTCCCTTACTATGAATTTGTATTTTGTTAAGCAAGCTCGATGATATTTTATGATATATGTGTTTTGTTTTAATTGTAGTCAAAAACCAGACACACTCTCATTAATAGTTGGGAGTATTAAGTTCTTTGCTTTAATCAGTTCTGAGTATTATTTATATGTAGAAGCCACGATTTAATCGAATGTGTTTTCATGAAAGCCAAAGAGCTGTTCTATTTGATGTTAAGTGTTTTGCAACTATCTGAATGTTCCGTAGAAATAATAGGTATAATGTTTCGGTCTGATGTGGTCATCAGAATAATATAATAATGTATAATTATCATTTTAATACTATAACATTCCCACTGCTGGGCAGAAGCCTCTCTCTGTCAGAAGGTGGAGTGAGCTATTTCTTAGTTCTTGGACATGCCTGTTTCCTGTCGAT
This sequence comes from Eurois occulta, assembly GCA_950022335.1. Taxonomy (NCBI): domain Eukaryota; kingdom Metazoa; phylum Arthropoda; class Insecta; order Lepidoptera; family Noctuidae; genus Eurois; species Eurois occulta. Next base: position 29,007,479 of record OX465477.1, on the reverse strand, counting down.
GTTCGGTCATCTAAATGTTTTAATAGTATAGATGTGCTACCTGATATTATTCGATATATTCTCTGTGGTGCTGGACCTAGAATTCCATGCAGTAATAAACGTAATTTATTATTGATATAGTCTCAACTATTTTCTAATTGATGTTTTTTAATAGAATCAGTATTATTATGGAGTGATATTTTGAGATGAGTGTTACGTGTATGTCCAACTTGAAAAAAACGTGTATTTTGATGAACGAAAACTTGTTACGTATTAATTTTGTATGTGTTAGGGCCATTTATTAGTCATGATGATTCAGTATTACAATTTTATAATTACCTAGTGTTTAAAAAATATATAAATATGTACTTAATTCTGAACAGAAAATTGTTATTTAAAATGTGCCACTATTTCCAAATATTTTCCTTAAAGGGGTGTTGTAGTTTGTAAGAAAAATTCTGAAAGAAAAAAAAATGTTTTTGTTTTAAAGTTAGGCTTCATTTAGGGAAAAGTGATATATAATATAGTAATAGGGGAGGATTTGACTGCGCGGTGCTAGAATAAGTCATCTTTTGAAACAAGATTGTTAAAAACATTATAAATGTGTTGTGTCTACAGTTACTTCTGTCAATGTGCAGAAAAGTATGGATGGAATGTTGAGACAGGACAGTAAGCACCTTAACCAATGGAGATACTAAGAAACGTCTATAGGAGACCGTTCTTAAATTTTTGATAAAAAGTAACTAGAGAAGACACTAGTGGAAGCAGAAATGTAAATTACAGTATGAAATTTTATCAAAAATAACTCGAACAAATGAAATAATTACTAATATGGTATCTGTCTCTTAATTTTCGAACTTGCATCTACCACTTTTTGTCTGCAACACCCCAAGGGTGGTTCGACATGAAGTATTTAAATATTAAATAGTAATAGTATTAAAATGACAGTATTAATACTGCGTTCCTGATATAATATATTACCTATGTGTTGTGTTTATGTGTTGTGTTAAGGAGTTACCTACATGGTTGTAACAATACTATTCTGAATAAAGAAATCTGAGTGTGTAAGATTTTTGTTATTGTTGAACCTATATACTTAGTAAGTTTTCATATTATATCGCAGGCAGAAGCATTAGTGACCAGGCTAATTCATGCAAGTCGGCTGAAATGATGCCAGATCGGCCCGTCTTTGGCATCGTAATTGAGGGGTATAGTATCAAAACCCTTTAATAAAGTGAACTTTTCATACATTCAAGTCAAGCAGCTAACATCACATAGTGGTAACAACGAGGTAGACGTGCTTAGTAAAAACTGCACTGCCCAGTTTTATTAAAATACTACCTTGTCAGGAACAACCGTTGTTTTTTGGTTATTCACTTACTGTAAGTGGGTACTGTGGCACCATTTTAGAAAGCCAATGGAACAAGAAAGCCGTTCCTATAATTTGTATGATAAGTGTCACACATTTATTTTGAGAAAACTGCTTCGAAAAACAGGGGTAGAGACAAGAAAAAATTAAAACGTGACCTTTATGGCACTTAATTTCAAAAGGCACTTTTTGACAAATTGGTTTTCGGAAGATTCATTCGTTCATGAGCTATCAGAAAATTATCAGTTTAACATTCTGAACGGCGTAGATTTCACACAGTCACCAGTTTTCGATGGAGAGGTGGAAAATTTAAAAAAACTTTAAAAGTTCGATTTCTCCAAAACAACCCAGTTTGGACCCCAATTTGTCGGGTCAAAATGATTGCAAATTAGGTCTAGTATCACCAATTTCAAGGAATGTACCTAATTACTAATCACCCTGTATGTACCATTCAATTGTTGTTTTTGACAGTTTTGATAATCTCCTAAATAAATATTCGGTCGAACTAGTGCTAACAAATTGCAAGCTAGCTGTGTACACCGACACACAGATATTTCTGTAGATGATCAGTCTGTGTCCGGTGTCCGGTGTCCGGAGTCGTCTCCGATCCTGGTTTACTGTACCTTCGAACGTCTCATTATGGTTTTCCAAAAGCGTGCTCTAGCTGTGCCCACCGCTTCGTGCACAAGACTTATTCTAATCGTATTGGTATTATGACTTAATGGGAACGTCAACTCATATTAAATCGTAATATCCTCTACAACTTCGGTTGATCTTGTTGTCTTGTTTGTATTTTAAACTAAAACTTAAATTGTTAGTACATCTTTGGTAAGAATATGAACGAAACAACACGGTCGTAATTCACGATCTATCCTCACGGCTGTCAGAATAAACAGCTCACTAGCCATCTACAGCTACTGAAAGGCAAGGCTTGTTGAATAAAAAAATGTGTAAGTAGTAAATCTCGTATGTTGGTTAGTTTTAATATTCCTATACAAAACAATATAAAAATAATAGCCCACAGGCAACAGAAACAAGGTCCAGGTTGCCGGTCGTCAGGCATCCAAAGCGAGGAACCTCAGGAGTACTGCTTTCTGAATCAAGCACTTGACCCAGCCGCAGTGAGAGCCTCCTATTAAGGGGTGCGTACTCGTTTTGACATAATAACAAAAGTTCTAACGATCACATTATCTAATTTCATTTAATATATTTTTTTTTAGTATAACGATGAAATGATATAATGAATTATTGATATAATTTCAGTTTACCTAATTTTGGTATATGGTTTAATAAACATTTTCTGTAATGCACATTTGAACTAATATTCAGATAGTATAATATTTAGTTTGTATAATTTTCAAATTCTGGGCACCCCGAAGTTCGGTTAGTTAGGTTCCTATAAACCCTACAGACAGAAATAGGAGCACCGCGCAGCGGGGCTCCATCGACCTGCTGACGGAAACCCTAACCTAGAGGGCCTAGACGGTCGACGTCAGGGGCACCCCGAGGTTCGGTTAGTCGGTAAAAGAGCAATATACTAAATAATACTAATTGAAAATTATATGAGATGAACGTAATACTAAATGTTATTAGAGCAAAAGAAGTTTATATGAAATGTAATATTAGATCACATGAAATTAGGTTATTTGTTTTTATAGCATATGAAAATTATATCATGTGAACGTTACTTCAAGTGATAATATATTATCTGTTATTATGGCATATATTACACACCCCCTATTAAGGTGTTGGTCGAGGCTCTTTGCTATACGGTAATTTACCGTAATTACTATTGGTACAATGATTAGAGACTCCACATCCTCTTTGCTATACCTACGTGCATTTACCGTAATGACTATTAGTACAATGATTGTAAAGTCCACGTCCCCCATTTAGAAAACCTCTTGTGTGTCAATAAAGGTAGGTAAGTACTTGATTAACGATGCCAGCAATCATTGCACGGCGCTTCGGCGATCTATAACCACATTATCAGGTTTATTAGGTACAATGGTCCTGTGCGTAAAGATAGGTCGATCCTAATACAATGTGGCAATAACAAGGGCATAACTGTTCTCGAGAACTGGCTCGGGCAGATATCTGTGGTATGGTACTTCAGAATCCACAATGTTGTACAACTTAGTGCACGCCGTTACCAAGAAGAGAACAACCGGAAACAACTCGTGAAATAAGTTGGTATTTGTGGGTTTATAAAATCTAAATAACTGTTGATGTTTTCTTAAGCACGTCACAAATCGCCTAGCGCAAAGACTCGACGACTTCCAGCCACTGCAGCAAGTCAGATTTCGAAGAGGATACAGCACCACCGATCACATGCACACAGTGCGGCAGATTATACAGAAGTTCGAAGAGTATAATCGGCTTCTGTGTCTTGCATTTGTGGACTATAAGAAGGCTTTTGACTCTATCGAGACCTGGTTGACCTGGGTTGAGTGGAGACCGCAAATCGGCAAGCAAAAGCTGGGACGCCTTAAGGCTCGGTGGGGCGACGATCTTCGCAAGTTAGCTGGTAGCAACTGCTGAGAATCGAGTTAAGTGGTGTGTGATTGAAGAGTTATTATGTCCAGCCTATGTTCTGAATTATATATTTTTTTCGTTTCGAATAACTTGTATTTGAATGAATTTATGTTGTGGCTGTGTTTGTGGCTTAATACTGTGACCTGTGTGTGCAGCCATTGGTCTCTTTAACTTTCAATTGTTTTTGGAGAAATTCTATTTTTACTTTTTAATTTTGAGTCCTCGTTTTCTTCAATTTACGAGTAGTTCAATATATTTCTAAAATATCGAATTGAAAAGCACAGTAGTAGGTATATTTTCACATATAAATAGGCATAAAATAGTTCAAGAAAACCATTTCGAATTAATTTTTGGTCAGTACATTCATCAATTATGAATGTAAGCTACCTGCTAATGTAACGAACGGTGGGCTATTTGTGTAAATGTTTTTTTTAATATTTATAAATGTAAAATTTATACATCTCAGAAGAATGAATACACAATAAATGTAAGACACAAAAATTATACCACGGGTACTTTCAAATGAGAATTTTACCGATAAACCCTGTACGAATACGTAACAGGGTTTCTTGGGTTGTGAAATTGAGAATACATTTTAAATGAATAAGTAGTGGGAGGGCCATCCTTACTATAATATTATAAATGCGAAAGTAACTCTGTCTGTCTTGTGTTACGCAATCACGCAATACTTTTTAATGCAAAAAAAGGGCTGTAAGAAGTTGATATAGGGGATGAAAGTTTCTATGGAAATTACGTCATTCTTGAAGCCAGATGCTTGAATCTTATTTTTAAGGCTTTACGACATTCAAAGTTTGTAAAAACAGGGGATGAAAGTTTTTGTTTGATGACGTGGAAAAAAGGTTACGGCCCAGAAAATAAAAGTATAAAAGAAATACAGAGAATTACTAAGTCATCTATATATATAAAATGGTAAAATGCCTGACTGACTGTGTGATATATTAACACACCCCAAACTGCTGGTCCTAGAGACATGAAACTTGAAGGGTGTGTTCTTTGTGAAGAGTAAGTATCCACTAAGAAAAGATTTTTAGGAATTTCACCCCTAAACGGATACAATAGGGGATGGAAGTTTATATGAAAGTCCGTCAGTTTTGAAGTTTGGATTGAAAATTGATTTGTATGTGTCTCAGCGTCTTTGATAATTCTACCCCAGAAGGGTTAAAAAGGGGGATGAAGGTTAATCCAGGTTACGGTAACAAACATAGTTACAACTATGTTTGTTACCGTAACCTGGATTAACCTAGGTTACTTTTTATCAGCAGGGTAGCTGGTAGCAACTGCCGAGAATCGAGTTAAGTGGTGTGTGATTGAAGAGGCATATGTCCAGATATGTCCAGCCTATGTTCTGAATTATATTTTTTTTAATTAACCTATAGGTTACTTTTTAATCCCGATAGTACGTTCCCATCGGATATTTTTCGACATCCACGCGGGCGAAGCCGCGGGCAAAAGCTCGTAAATATATAAAACATAAAGTTTTCCTGGTGTAATTAAGAAAAAAGGGAATGCCCATTTTAGGCCTTAGATTGCCCACGAAATTCGTTTTATTAAAAAAAACTTATAAAAATTGTACGTTATTAACTCTGCTATTCACGACGCAATAGAAGTTGGAAACATTAAAAAATAAATAAAAGTAACTATTATGTTAAAATGTTAATTAGTTAAGCTCACGTCCATTACCTGTGAACCTTACCATCTATGTCTCATTCTATATCTGAGGCTGTACTGAATAAAGTGGAATTACGTTTTTTATGTAAATAGAAAATCACAGTTTCATTTAAATATAATCCTAAACCATAATATCGATTTACAATCGACTTAGAATATTTATTATAATAAATTCAATGATCTACATAATGCGCCGATCGATACTTTTTTATGTAATGGCAACACTAAAACTTGTCAGTTGACAATAGAAGTGTCAATAGCTATTTACATTACTTTGCTTGCCTTTGCATCATAGTAATCTGCGCGTGTATTTTGCCAATAAAAATCGACTTTTCTGACCATGAATACTGACTCTGGCGACTCTCCTAAACCTCACGACCACGGCCTGAATATGGATTACGCTCCTGTTGAAAACGACAACCCCCGCGATAACTTGGATTTGATGTCAGTACCTATCGATGACCCCGGCATTCAACCTGGACAGTAGACAGGGATAATATAAGGGACTTCCCAAGATTGACCTACAGCGAGCTAATATTGATTGCCTGCCGGATATATCAGCTGAAACAAACCAGCTCTTACTATGGAGAGCACATCCGATTTAATGGATCGCACTTTATCGAAATATCCAGAGACTCTAGGAATAGAACTATGGAAGAACTCATATTCGGGTCCAATTGTTATTTAATTAGATCAAGAATTGCAAGTCGGCATATCAGTCGCAAAACATACTTCGTATATATTTTAATTAGTAATACCGAAACAGCTCGTGAGGCGATACAGCAGTGTTGCTGTAATTGTATTGTTGGCCGTCGTATTGTTGGATGCTATGCCCATGTCATGACTGTGATATGGTATTTGAGATGGGCACGGCATCAATCTAATATGTTTCCTCCTACTCAGTTTTTGGACGATGTATTAATAGTTTATGATGATTGGTGATACATTGGATGAATAAAATGTTGACTAGTAATAATGGTGTTTTATTTTCAGCCATCTGGCTGTTGGTCTAGTGGTTAGTGACCCTGACTGCTAGGACGATGGTCGTGGGTTCGATTCCCATACAGGACAAATCTTTGTGCGATGAGTAAGTACGATTATTTGTTCTGTATCTGGGTGTGTAATTTATCTATAATATGTATGTATTTAGAAATATATAAGTATGTTTATCAGTTGTCTGGTTGCCATAGTACAGGCTCTGCCTAGTTTGGCATCAGATGGCGGTGTGTTGGTTGTCCCAAGATATTATTATCATTAAAAAAAAAACTAAAATCTTAAACATTAAAATATGCTATAATAATTATGTTATGTAGGAAGAGTTTGCAATAACTTTTTAACACTTGTGTACGGCACATTAAAAAATAAAAAACCTTATAATTTGGAAACGCTTGACTTTTTTCAATAAGTTTCTTTTGTCAATAAATTATTTGTGGTGTATACTAATATTAGCATTCGGTCTTAGATGTGGGCACTCAGGGACTAAACCACTATAGCGGCCTGGCATTCCCCTTTCCAACTTGCAGGTCATTCGGTCTGACCAGAAACCAAAAATGTGGTATTTCAACGCCTTGTAATAGTGCACCTCGCAGCATTTATAACAATAGGAAGGTCTCTGTCCACTCCTCTCACACCTCGTCTTCTGTCACTCCAAAGTTCTGCTTTGCATAGAGTTGTAAATCTCTTGTTTGATAACCATTTTATGTACCTATATTATAAAAAATAGGTAATTACTACTATGCTAATAAGAGCTACATTATCGATTTCATCTCTGTCCTTAGGACTAGGTTGAGATTAAGAGTAGGCCCATTTAATATTAAAAAAATTAGAACTCTTCATCTTGCGTCCGAATTTCTGAAGATAGACGACGATTGTCATTGCTCTGGCATAGACATAATTGTTGGATAGAGCAACTCCATTGTGCATTCATGGCTTTTTACAAGCTTTTTATTTACTAGCTTCATCGGTATGTACAATCCCAACACAACTCTATAAACTAATTAAAACTCTATAAAAATTTAGCAGACTACGAATTTATGGCACAATGGTAATGGCGTCGTGGATTCCCCGTCTCTATGAACAACTCAAAGTGATTACTTATGATTATATTAATACCATTTTTATTCTGTAGTTTAGTAACTGCTTAAATTGAAGAGCTCGTGGCTAAATATTAATAGCCGCTCGGCTCGATCATAAGGTTAAGGCGCGTTTGCCTAGGTTGGTCCGTGGATGGGTGACCGCCTATTACATACTGAATTTCCTCCGTGCCTCGGAAAGTACTTTAAACCGTTGGTCCCGGCTGTCATTCGTAGATCTTTGACAGTCGTTACTGGTAGTCAGTTGCCGAAAGTCTGACAACCACGTCCAAGTCTTACTAAGTCGTATCGTAGCCAGTACTAACTGGGTTGTGGAGGTCAGATAGGCAGTTGCTCTATGTGAAATACTGGAATGCAGTTGCATCCTGTTAGACTGGAAGCCGACCCCAACGTAGTTGGGTAAAGGACGGCAGATGATGAGTTTAATAATTGCTTGAAGTAAGAACTGTTAAAAGTTAGAATTCAAATTTTTGGCACTTTCAAGTCTTTAGCATAAAATAATTGCATAAGTTATTACTTAAAGTTAAGTTATTACTTTAACTTGACTATAAACAAAAGTGTTTGTTTGGTTGACATGTATGATTGAAAATAGCCGTTATGGCCAACTGGTTTTTTTTCAACATACTCGTAGAACATGTTTCATGATTGCTCTTTTTCACTAGCACTGACAAACAAAGTCATTCAAATATATACCGTATGTATGGTTGAGGAGACAATGCGAACAAAATCATATTCTACTTGTAAAGCTAACTGGGATCGGGACTGGCTCGGAACAAGAGTAAGGTGTCAAACTATTACGACATTGTTTTAATGTTCCACAGTGTAATGATCACCTTTTCTATGTCATTGTCCCCGAGCCTCTCAATCGTATCTTAAATGTCTTTGATGACCAAATAAAAACGGACTGCGTCGTTGGTCTAATCGGACGCAATCCCGACTGCTGAGCATGAGGTTCGATTCCCGGGTCAGGCAAATTGTTATTGAGGAATTACTCAGTAGCAGCCACGGAGTCTGGATTTGTAATAATAATTCATTTTATCATCAGGCCCATAGATAAAATACAAAAAATAATCATAAACAATAATAAACTAATAGGTATTTATTAAAAACCTTATTAAACTAGAACTAACGTAACGCTGTCGGTGCCGTGCTTCACTGCTGGTGACGCGTGACGTCCTCGGAAACATCCATACAGGGTGGAAACTTTCAGTGGGGCAGTAAGGGGAACTACCTTAAACGTTGTAGTTATACGAAAATGTTTTCAGGAGACCATCTATAAATTTTTTGTGAAATTTTGATTCCCATTCACAGTTTTTGAAACAATGAAAAGTTAACAAGAAAATTGTCTTTTTACGGATTTTTTTATTGATGCCAATGGAAAAACCGACCAATTTTTCTAATATTGATCAAAAAAATTCTAGTGGACCAACCCAGGTTGGAGTACTAAAAAAATTCAGAACTAAAAAAACTTTCGCCATACATTTATTAAGACATCGTCATCGTCGTCATTCGTTTTTTTTACGGACATCTTAAGCTCGGTGAGTGCCATAATTGATAACTGTAATATAGACTTTGTTTACATGTTAGGAGATTTTAATGCGCACCCGACTGAGCAATTTTATGACGAACTTTCCGGCTATTGTAGTGAACAAAGATGGACATGTATTGATACACAAATGTTAGGATTAAGTTCGAACACATATACATTCTTGAGTGAGGCCCATGGGTCCAGGAGGTGGCTCGATCACTGTGTAGTGACTGAGGCGGCTGTGGCCTCCGTCAGGAATGTGCATGTACTTTACGATGTACTTTGGTCTGACCACCTGCCACTAGTTGTTGAATGTGATTTGAATGTGATCCTGCCAAAGATATGTGCCAATGTTGTATGTGTGAACAAGGTAGTGTGGGGGGAGAGAAGTCAAAACCAGATTCAAGCTTTTCAGCGTAAATGTCATGAAAGATTAAGACTAATTGACTTCCCACACGAACTTGGTAAATGCTGTGATAGTATGTGTAACGACCTTAGTCATCGAACTGTTATTGATAAACTGTATGCCGACATCGTACACGCCTTAAGTGACGCTGCTGCAATGGGTCGAGGAAGCGGCAATCGGCGCTCGAAACGGGTAATAGTGGGCTGGAACAAACATGTTGCCGGGGCTCACAGAGAGGCTAGGCAGAAATATTTGTTGTGGGCGTGGTATGGTAAGCCTACCGCCGGGTTACTTTATAACGAAATGTATGAGGCTAGAAGAGTGTTCAAGTCAAAGTTAAAGTGGTGCCAAGACCATGAAGACCAAGTTAGAATGGATATTCTAGCCTCACACCACGCTAAAAATGATTTTCGTAGTTTTTGGAAACACACAAATAAGTTAAAAACTAAACCGGGAATCCCTGTGAGCGTCGGTGGCATGAGTGAACCGGAAGACATTGCCAATCTTTTTAAAGAGGCGTTCTTTGTGAAGTCGCCTTTAGGACCCTCGCGCTCGGTGCCCGATGTTGCGCCCGGTATGGAATTAGGGGTTAAATTTAAATCTCAGGAGATTGCTAAGACTATAAGAAGTATGTCAAGGGGTAAGTCCCCGGGCCATGACGGGCTCAGCATCGAGCACCTCCGATATGCTGGCCCTCACTTGGCGAGGGTACTTGCTATGTTGTATAGCTTCTGCATGAGCCATAGTTACCTGCCTGGCGAGATGATGCGAACAGTGGTTGTACCAATTGCTAAAAACAAAACTGGTGACCTCGCCGACAGTGGTAACTATAGGCCCATTTCACTAGCTACTGTTATTTCGAAGGTTTTTGACAGCATGCTTAATACGCAATTAAATAAAACTGTAACCTTGCATGATAACCAGTTCGGTTTCAGAGCTGGGTTGTCAACTGAGAGTGCAGTTTTGTGTCTTAAGCATGCTGTCACATACTAAGCCAAGCGCGAGACGCCGATTTACGCCTGCTTCCTGGACCTTTCTAGGGCTTTTGATCTGGTTTCCTATGATGTGTTATGGAGTAAGTTAGAGCGGGCTGATTTGCCAGTAGAACTCGTTAACATTTTAAAGTTCTGGTATGGAAACCAGATCAACACTGTGCGATGGGCTGGGGCGTTTTCTCGTCCGTACGGGTTGGAGTGTGGGGTGAGGCAGGGGGGGTTGAGCTCACCAACGCTTTTCAACCTTTATGTGGACGGCCTTATTGCCGAGCTCAGCGGTACCAGGGTTGGATGCTACGTGGACGGTATCTGTGTCAATAACATCCTGTTATGCTGATGACATGGTGCTGCTGAGTGCGTCAGTCTGTGGCCTGAGAAAATTGGTTGCCCAGTGTGAGGCGTACGCCGAAGCACATGGCTTGGCGTATAACTGTAAAAAGTCTGTGGTCATGGTCTTTAAGGCTGGGGGTAAAAGCCCTGACAAAGTGCCTCCTGTACTACTCTATGGCACACCTCTGCAGAGAGTGCAGAATTTCAAATACCTTGGTCATATATTGACCCCTGACCTTAAAGACGATGATGACATTGAACGAGAGCGGAGGGCATTGTCGGTTAGAGCGAACATGTTGGCTCGCAGGTTTGCACGTTGCTCACTCCCAGTCAAAGTCACGCTCTTTCGAGCGTACTGTACTTCGTTATACACGTGCAGCCTGTGGGCTAGATGTACGCAAAGATCGTACAGTGCTCTCCGCGTTCAATATAACAACGCGTTTAGAATGCTGGTGGGGCTGCCCCGCTTCTGTAGTGCGTCGGGGATGTTCGCAGATGCGCGGGTGGATTGTTTTTACGCAACAATGCGTAAAAGGTGCGCTTCCCTGGTGCGCAGGGTGTGGGGCAGCACCAACAGTATCCTGAGCATGATTGCTAGTCGCCTGGACTGCATTTATGTGGGTCGCTGTTGTGCAGTTACGCACGGGTTGTCGCAGCAGTGATCCACCTTTATTTGTTGTATTGTTTGTTTTTATGTGCTTACTAACTTAGTCGTAAGTTTTTACTAACAGTTTTTGAGTCATGGATACTCGATTAAAGAGAAATTCTATTCTATTCTATTCTAAGAAAGTGATTTCTTAATAAATGTCGTGACGCAACCAGGCAGGAGACTCCAAGTCTAGCTGTTCTATTTTTGGATGCAATCAATACAGCCATATAATCAGCCCGGGCAGCGGACATTCACCCTGTGCAGTTCATTAATCAGCGCAGGTAGCATTCGATTGGATGTTGCACTGATTGGTTAGTAGTTCACAAGGTGGGAGGTCGCAAATATGGCGTCCGGGTGATTAGCGAGACAAGGATGTAACATATAGTATCATTATGTTTGCTTCGTTTACTCCGTAGTTCATGCTAGGCCCACAGTGCGCGCAAGGAATAATATGGCTAGAACATTTTGGTGCAAATGTTTTGGAACGTACTACTTCACACTCATAAATCGTCTTAGGCGCACTTCTGGCCCACTTGGTACTGTGACCAACGTATGGTGCAGTCGCAGTGCATGGAAACAAACGCTGTAAGCTAAGAATACCCTAGGTTTAAAAAAAAAACAAAACCGACATGTTTATTACCGAAGTCGATGTTTCCTGCAAGGCGAAATAAATTATTTTCCAGTTCCGATATCAGTCAAAAAGAAGATCTTAGATTGGTATTAGCTTCCAAGACACAGGTAAGATTGCCAAGGCACCGAATCAGTCTCGTCTCACCGATTCAATGCTTCGTAGTGCACTGCCATGCTTCTTGCACATTGAACTAGTTGCATAGTGTTTACAAAACATTTTCCTTTCTTTTGATATATCGCTAAAGAATGAAAGAAAGCCATCAAATCTACTGCTCCAAGTAGGAACTGCAACAAGGTCGTTTATTTTGTTATCAGATAAAGTAGTAGATTCATTGTGATGTGCAAAGAAGACTGAATGCGAGACATCAAGTGCAAAGCGAGCACGGTAGGGTCACGACCGGATAAAATACTGACCTAAATGGAGACATTCTACAGGTGCAAGATTAGCCACAAAGTGTAAGTGCTTTTAAAAAAGTCACCTTAACTATCATAAAATAAAATAAAAAAGCATAAAATAATTTATTCTGCCCAGATAAAACCAACATAACGAAAAATCAGCACGATTCACGATGCCGAAGTTTTAGTTAAGGGTTGCATAACAGAAAGTTTGGCGATAAAGGTTTTTTTTTTCAGGGCAAAGGACTCGAGGTTGCCGACCTTACGCAATACCAAACTTTTTGCCGACACTCTGTGTATCTATCCTTCTTTTTCTGATAGGGGTGTAACGGTAGTACCTACTAACGTTACACCCCCCGGCTACCTAGCCGGTATATATCCAAATACTTGCTAATAAGATACGCAATTAAAACTTTCTTGGCATGGAATCCTTTGTGCATCTTTTGAAAGATGGCAGGCAGGTAAAGTTTTAAAAGGGGTGTCAACAATGTTTATTGCAGGCCCAACCCCTCGTAAGGGATATTCCTGTAGCGCCGTCTCTCTCAGTCGTTCTCAACAGCTGGAAGTACAGTCAATAAGAAAACTAAAAACAAACTTTAAAAATAATCACAAGCCTATTTATCCCACTGCAGGACAAAGGTCTGCTGATTCCAGAGGAAGCGAGATCATTGATCACTACGCGTGCTCAAGGTGAGTTGGCGATAAAATAATAATAAAAATACTTGAAAACACGATTGAAATTGCGATTGCCAGCAAGTTACGGAAATAGCGGAAGGCAATGAAAAACCACCCTAGTGTTGTCAACTCGATCTTCAGGTTAGACCGCGCTTGCCTAAGTTGGTCCGTAGATGGATAACCACCCATTACGTACCGAGTTTTCTCCGTGCCTCCGAAATCACGTTAAGCCGTTGATGTCATTTGTAGATTTTTGACAGTCAGAGTCAGTGTCTGGAAAGTCTGTGACCAGTCTGACCAAGGGATATCGTATTACCCAGTACTAACTGGAAGTCAGATAGGTAGTCGATCCATGTAAAATACTGGTATTCAATTCAATTCAATTCATTTATTTCAGATCAATTACATTACATATAATAATCCATACATGTTTGTTTTAAATAATATAATGCGACAAACAAACAACACAACAATAACAACAAATAGATACACCGTTACACACCTATGGAAACATTGGATTAGGACCGCACAAATCGTACATGGAGTTTCGTGCAATGCTCCATGAAGGAGCACTCCATGTCCATTCTCCCAACAATGAGCTGTAGGAAGCTGTGGGGGCTGCCCCGTATGCGGCGCAACAGAGACGCTATTCTTTTGCGATGTATCGCTTGAAAGCCACATACCTGATGCGCTACAAAAACGTGGCAAACCCCATCAACATTCTGAAAGCGTTATTGTATTGGACACGCAGGGCACTGTAAGTCTTCTGCGTATGCTTCACCCATAGGCTGCACGTATAAAAAGACTGACAGTACGCCTTGAATAAACTTATTTTTACCTGTGCAGTACAGCGTGTAAAGCTACGGGCAAGCATATTAGTTCTGACTGACAATGCCTTGCGATCCCTTTCAATATCTACAACATCTGAGAGACCCTCGGTGCCCCAGTGGCCCAGGTACTTCAATTGTGCCACTTTTTTGAGAGCACTGCCGTCCAATGTGACCTGAGATGTCATAGCTCTTCGTACCGGACTTGAACACCATCATTTCACTCTTGGTCGTGTTATACCTGAGCCCATGGAACCCCGCATAGCACTCGCATATCTTTAGCGCCTGAGGGCACTGATCGATGGGCTCAGCAGCACCATATAGTCGGCGTAACTTATGTTATTAAAAAAAACTCCATCAATCGAGCAACCTACCCGGGTGCTGCTGTGCTCACGGACCAGCCGATCCACGTACAGGTTAAAGAGCTTGAGCGAGGTTAGACCCGCCTCCCTCACGCCGCACTCCTACCTATATGCATCCGATAGTGATCCACCCCACTGACACAGTTACGCTGATTGCCATACCAATATAAAATTAGTAATTTAAGATACTTATCGAAATATTTCTCAATCACACTGTCCAGTACCTTAGCAATCACAGTGGCGAGCGATATAGGCCGGTAATTACTTAAGCTAGAAGCGTCCCCTGGCTTGTTCTTAATAATAAGCACAACTACGGTTCTCATCAATGCATCAGGCAGGTATGAGTGACCTACGCAGAAGGTGAAAAGCATGGCCAGCACCCTTGGCAAGTGACCCCCTGCATATTACAAGTGTTCAATACTCAAAGAGTGGCCAGGGGATATTCCACGTTTAATTTTACCGCCTACGCGACATCCCTACCGGTAATCCGTACGATCGGTCCCCCGGTACGGACCTCATGTAACTCAATTCCTTTATTCCCGGTATCCAAAGGTATCCGCTATTCAGCTGCATTCGGTTAGACTCAATGCCAACCCTAACATAATTGGGAAAGGTCATACTGGCATGAAAGGAATCGCAGTCTATCGTAACCCAAGCCATTTAGAATCCGTTCTGGATACGTTTTAAATGAGTGATAAACAAGCTAACTTTCAAAATGTTAATTACTAGCGAACCGCCCCGGCTTCGTACGGGTGCAATGGTGATACTAAATAATTATACTACCCCCGGCCGGTAGCGCCGCAACCGCCATGTCCCTGCATTTTAAATCTGTAGTATCTTCGAAAATATTCATTTAAATTACATGCTGTAAGGGCCATATTGATCTATATTAAGTACACAATGTATTTAAGGTACTTAATTTGATAAGGATTAATGCTGTATTCCTTAAAATCGCTTCGTAAATAAACCATTATTTCTCGTAAAAAGTAAGGGAAAAAAAATGGTTATTGTGGATTATTCCTAAGAGATAGGCATATACCATCACGGACTTTTTTGTAGATCTTTCTAAAGTGTACAATACTGTAGTACATTATTTTGATCTATCTCGTAGGGTTCAGCCAGCGTTTGCAATGTAAGCGCAAAAAATGTGTTTATTTACGACATCACATTAGAAACCTCTAAAATTATTAATGTAACGTAAAATCCTTCGGATCGTGAAAGAAAAGTGTATATCGCAATTAGCTTTTCGTAAAATTAAGCTAGAAAGGGAAAAAAATATTTTTTTTACAAATATGATTATGAACGTGATTGTACATAATTACGCAAGAGTCGCTCTCACCGGACGGCAGTCAGTCTAACCGCGCGCTCGTGGCCAGTTCCTCGCTCCAGGCCATACTATCCAACCGGTAATTAGTACTTTTGGACTACTAAGTCATGTCGGGTGGACCCTCTAACGACCAGCAGAATAGTCGCAGGAAGTGCAACAAGAAGGGAAAGCGCACTCGGGATGTGACCACCCAGTGCGGAAAGTGGCTCGCACTTAAAAAAGCTATCGGTGAGTCAAATGTTTTGGTTTGTTTTTTTTTTATTTAGTTTTTTAGATGCCACATAATTTATTACAAAAGGCACAGAGCAAGGCGTCAAAACAAGTGATACAAATCGAAAGGTATTAACAACAAAAAAAAAACGAAAACAAAGGAAATACAACAATTACTCCGGTTTAATTAAAAATGAAATTGATCAATGATTTCATTTTTGTCACCGAGGTCTGATCGGGAAAATATACTATCGAAGAAATTAATATTTATGCAGTTCTTAGATTACTGCATATTATTAAACAATAGGTAGCGGTCATTGACCCAATTCTAGGTAGGTCGAAATTCTTCACTTGAAAAATAGAAATAATGTTTTTTAACATCCTGAATCCACATCTATAGTGATTTTTAAAAAATTTCACCAATAAAAACGATAGATTGTTTTTTGTTTTGGTCCATAGGAGGAAATAACAGGGAAAGGGCAATGACCGCTGTTGCGTAACATCAGCTGTGCGAATGGTAATGATTTTTTTGGATATTTCGGTACTCCCACAGGAAGCTGCATGGAAATTATGATAACTACGATACACATAACATCACGCTTGTAGTCTTCGAAGGGCTAGGCAGAGGCTTCTTGATAGTAGTACATTCACATTTCCGGAAACTTTTACAGTTATGTTGCTAAGAAACTAGATATCATTTTTTTATAATACGGCGTTTGTAGTTAATCTTCTTCGCAGTCACCTACCGACTTCCGGAGTTTCGAACTCCACACCTTGATCTCTTGATCACATCATCTGCGTAGCCTTTTCCCAACTATGTTGAGGTAGGTCCAATGTAACTGCCGTTAACTATGACTACTTTCATTCAGTTTTGGCAACGAATTATTTACGTTAAACCAAGATAATTATGGAGCTGCAGTCAGGTTTCGTCTTCATAGGAAAGAACTTACTCCTTAACGCTTAATAGGATTATCAGCCTATAAAGTAGGCGTGTCTGTGAATGGGACTGAGGAGGGCCGTACACCATTACGGGGACCCAGTGTGGGATGGTGGGTGTCACATATGCATCTTCAAATTGTTGGTTCTACGACCGGTATCCTCTCGAAATTTTCCTTTACCATTTTGAGAGGCACCGAATGTTGGTTGAAACATGTTTTATCTTGGGCAACTCGGTGCCAGTCAACGTGTAGGAGATCCTACTAGACAGCCTGCGGTGTCCCATCTCTGAGAGAAGGCTTCCCACTCCTCCTATCTGTCGCGAGCTCGAATGGTAAAGCCGGAAGTTGGTTGTAAAAGTCAAAAGTACTATGATTGAGCAAAGTGTCCCACGATGCCATGGGCCACTGCTGGTTATGGGTCCAGCAGTGGACAGTTGTAGACTGAGGATTAAGAGAATTGGTTGGGTTACTATCCAACGCATAGTTTAGTTCTTACAGGTTGGAACTGAGTATTTGAAACCTGTAATTTTTGCGATATTTAACTGCCATAGTTAAATGGTAGTGGGTGGTTCATTGCCTGAAAACGTAAATCTGATGATGATGGTTCTGCAAGGAAACGATAGCGCATGTACTCCTTGAGTATACTGGCGTCACCCAGATACGCGAGGAGACTCTTGGAACGCCAAGATCTCTTGCGGATGCCCTAAGAAGACCGGGAAGTCTGATCTGCTTCTGGAGGGAGGTGGGCTGGTTGAAGTAAAGGCCACCATGGCTCTCGCACAATGGTCCACTTTAAGGACTAAGTGCGGAAACCAAAATCCCTTACATAGAACATAGATGGTTCTGCAGTGGCGACCGCTGGTAGGCGCCGAGTAGGCAGGCGGGACACAGTTCACTAGTATGGTAATTTTGTAACACACTTACAAAAGCAATCGCATACATTTTCACATTTCAACAATACTCATTGCATTATTTAAATTTCTGAGCAGAAAAAATTTTCAACCGTATAACCACTGCATCGTCGAGGAGGACCTGCAACACAGCTCGTGGGTCACATCCACATCCGACTGCCATCACGTCGATAAAACTACATCTTCCGACTTGTTCTTAGCGTATCAATGTCAAACTGAACTACGTTGACCCGAAACTGCTCCATCTTCCCACTAGGGCTGGGACTTGGGAGATGGTTCTCGTGGGCGCGGAAGGTAGACGGAAGAAGGATGCTCGCTTCGTGGTAGTAAGTCAGCGGGTGGGGAAAACATATCATTAACTGTTGCATCCGGCATCGGCCGGATTTCCCACAGTTTATAAATAATTATGACTGCTATCCAGCCACTTCGTTGATATAATACTCGTAGAATCCTTTTGTATTTCTCCACATTTTTGCATTTAAAACTAGATTTTACCTTGTTTGAGTATTGACAGTCGATTTCACAGACTATTATTTAATTATATTTTTACAGAAAAAGACGATGTGCTCCGCGCTGAAGTGCTGCTACATGTCGAGAACATTCTCGACTTTCTCTACGGAACTCCGAAAACTGAACTAACTGCTGAAGGTATGTATTTTAATGGATATTTCGCGGTTCAGCACTTTCCCGATTCGCTACCTAAACAAAAGACAGTTTTACAGTACACTGAGCCCCCAAAGTTAAAAGAAAACTTCTGGTTGGTGTTCATACATACGTGTTGATTTTTTTCTTCTATCTGTGACACTAAAGTTGGTTCGAAAGAACTCAATTAAGAATTTGAACAGAGAGCACTTTTGAGAACAAAACGTGTCGTGTAATTGTAAATAGTGTCAGAATACATTTCTATTGCGGAGGAGACCTTAGTTCCTAGACAAAGTCATTTAAGTTCATATACTTACGATCAACAGGACAACAGAAACCAAATTGATTCTACTTCAAGAGCCAACTTGTTGATTGTCTTGTACCGGCGGCATCAACCAGTAAGCCAGAAAAGTGGCAATCGTTTCAAAACACTATTCAACAGGACTGATAGAAGCTTTTCAATAGCTTGTAACAGCTATTTCTGACTTATTTAGATATTTGACATCATCCATATTAAATGACACTGTGGTTGTAAACCTCCAAAATACAGATATTATAGGTATTGTATGATTTCAGATGAGCGTATACTGATCGAGAGTCGTGATGCCCTATGTAAGTATATGGTACATTATGAAGTTTCTGTCTAGAAAAAATACCCATACGTATTACTAACACTTCGATTTCATATTGACCGCTGTTTGTGTGATTGTTTTATCTATCAGTATGTGTCTATTACAGGGCTTTATATTTTCAAACGTGGCAAGATTAAAAAAAGAAGTAAAATTATTTTGGCCTGGCCCTTTTTTTTTTTTTTTTTTTTTTTTTTTTTTTTTTTTTTTTTTTTTTTTTTTTTTGGGGTGTGAGAAATCATCAAATGACTCCTCCCACGTGGTCATTTCGTCTCGTTAAAATTATGCAACCTTAGTGAAAACATGAGATCACGCCTGTAATCCCTGAAGAGTTAGGCAGAGGTACACCTCGTGGTACAACCACATTTCGCTAATTATATCTAGGTCCTATGCCTAGGGGTCGATCCCTTGCTATCAGACGGGCACAAATCCAGATTCCGTAACTGCTACTGAGGAATTTCTGATGGAAGAAAACCTAATAATATGCCCGACCTGAAAATTGAACTCAGGACCCGCTCAGTCAGGCTCAGCAGTCGTACTTGCAGCGACTAGACCATCGAAGCAGGCCTTAGTGATACTGATTAAAGTAAAATATAACAGTTTTTTTTATTTCAGTGTGTCATCAGGTTGCCGATCTTGCGATGATGGTTCAGCCTTTCAACACTTGTAAATGGAACGTTTAAATCTTTCAAACCACAAGTATGTGACACAACATCACACTAGTAATCTGTGAAGGGTATGGCAGAGGAGTAGGTACCTGTAAATATAGTTACACTCAAATTCCAATAGGGGTCGAGTGGAATGCCATCACCGGGGCATGAATTCAAATCAAATCATAATTTATGTGTTAACATATGTAAAAAAACTACAGATCTTATGTTTGATGAACAAAGCGCTGAGTTATGCCTGTTAGCTGAGGATTACAATTATTTACTAAAATATTTTAAAATCATGCATAATTATGGTATTAAATTAGATAATAAATAGAACAATTACATATTATCTAATGCTAAATGAAGAATTTTTTAATTGTCAAAAATCTCTACCAAAATAAATAAAATTTCAAAGTTATTTAATTACAATATTAATGTTAGTAACAGTCATATACCTAGCCTTTTCCCAACTATGTCGGTCACCTTCCAATCTAGTTGGATGCTTCTCAATACCCTTATTTTACAAGGAGCGACTGCCTATCTGACCAGCACAGCCCAGTTACTGGATATTCGTTACTGAACCCACCGTATACACAAATTTCTTTATATTTCAGTGAGCAGACCAAAGGACAACGCACGCTATTGGACAGGATCAGTTGCATTGAAGTTATGAAAGTAGTTCAATTATAATTATTTTTTTTTTATTAAATTACTTTGTTAAAAATAAATCTCTCATGTTGCAATATGCATGGAGAAATCGCACAAACGCGGCTGGTATTGCAGTCCTGCAGAATGAAGATCTGGTATAACCCGAATAAAATAGGTAGAGTTCTGACTCACCTCGCGCAGTCATCGTCATGGGAATGTAGTCTCAGCGATCATTGTACCGATTGTTTTACCACCTAGACTGTCCACTTCCGAAGGAGGTTGCAGCCGCAAGCACTGGTTTCTTTAAGAACCCTTTAATCCACTGGAGGAAGATTGCCATTTTCACCGAGTTGCACTAAAACCAGTAGTGTCACTGCGGGTTGTCGTTGCTACTGCCGCATGCAGCTGTGTTTTGCGATCGTGATCGTTTTCGGAAGACCATCTAAATATTGGTTCATTTTGACTAAATTACCAACCAGTACCGACAAGCTCATGAGAAAAAAGAAAAAGAAGATTTAAAAAATTTTGGTTTCCATCATCATTAAACTAAACATTAATTTTTTTTGTTATATTTCCAGTAGGTAATAACTTTAAAAATCAAAATCATTGTTGCGTAAACCTTTAATTCATATTATGACTGAGTTAGTATAGTATGTATCAGTGGCGAAGGTTCCATACAACTCGATTCCTACCGGCTTCCCTTGAAAAAATGGCACAGTCAGTATTCTATAGACAAATAATATAATCACATTAAAGATGAAATGAAAAATGAATGAATGAATGTGATTATATTATATTATTATATAATATAATCACATCACATTAAAGATAAGGTAAGCCTGTAGTCCGGCTTACCTCTTACAAAAATTGACCCTTCGCTACTGGTATGTATTTGTATCATTAATATATTATGTATAAATCAATATATAAATGTAATCACTTCAAATATGTAAAATTAATTTTTATATATAATATTATATTATTATAGTATATTTAGGTCCGTATTCGTTCTAGAACACGGACCAAATATTAAAATATTGAAAAGTATTCAAAACCTGTATTTGACTTGAGACTTTACTATATAATAGCAGAATTAAAATGTGATTTAAAAAATAACAAAATTATATTCGGGTTTTAAAAACACATTAAATATAAAATTATATAGATTAACTTCAGTTTGTGCTTTTTTGATTTCATGAAATTTTCTTAAGCCACTCTGTAATGAACTTAATATATAACCCTTGTTAACCGTCTAAGATAACATTGGTTAAAATTGAACAAACATAAAATAAAAGGCTTTGAAAATTTTTTGTTATTTAGGAAAAATGCGTTCATTATATTAATAATTTGCTCGAAGATTATTATTAAAAAAATGATTATTTCGTACTATTTATTTTAAAATTCAATTTACTCAATTAAAATTAACTATCAACTATGACTTGGCCTAAAGTTTCATTTACCTTTGTTAATTAATTTATTATTTCGATAATTAAGGATGCTATACAATACATGTTTTAGTAATTTACAGAGAAATCTTTAACTATAAAAACTGTTGTTGTAAAACTTGTTGAGCTCTGTGATTGTAGTGGAATCAAAATTATGTGTATACTACCTGTATGTCTGATATCAGTGTTCTGTAAAACCGTAATGTTACTGTCTAATAAAACTTACCTGTTTTAAACACACTTATATTTTTCTGAATAAATCTATTTGAATGTGTGTGTGTGTGCAAATATCGTTGTTTTATTTGTTGAATACCTGAAGGCAAGACACACATACAAGAGACTCAGCTTTACACTACTTACAGTTTTCAAAAACTTCAATCAAATAGGCCACTGGTGGGCATAGTCCTGTCCCAAGTTGCGCCACAACCCTGTCTGAGCCTTCGCATCCAGTCTGACGCAGTCACCTTTGTAAGGTCGTCTGCCAATCCAGGTTTTTTAACCTTTTTCAAATGGTCTAGACTAAACTAGAAATATGGGCCTACATAGTACATATCTGCCTAAACCGTGTAGGCAGATATGTACTATGTAGGCCCACATTTTGCCAGTAATGTTTAAGTCCAATGTAATAGGGGGCAAGCCTATTTAACATCAACCGGTCATAAATTCAAATATTGGGCTACTGCTGAGAAACATCAAATCGAAAAACTTTATAACATTTGGCCCGAACTGGGAATTGAAAATTTTAATAACATTTGAAAGATTTATATGTGGAAGGGGCTCAGTATGATGATCTGAATCCGTGGTAACAGTTTTCGCGTCGGTATCCCTTCCACCCTGTATGTTGACCAAAATATATAATATTACTAGCTTTTGCCCGCGGCTTCGCCCGCGTGGATGTCGAAAAATATCCGACGGGAACATACTACCGGGATTAAAAAGTAACGTATAGGTTAATCCAGGTGACAGTAACAAACATAGTTAAGTTACATACCTTCATCCCCCTTTTTAACTCTTCTGGGGTAGAATTACCAAAAACGCTGACACACGTATAAATCAATTTTCAATCGTCAGCGTAGACACTAAATTTGAAGATTCTAACTTCAAAACTGACGGACTTTCGTATAAACTTCCATCCCCTATTTTACAGTTTTAGGAGTGGAATTCCCAATAATCCTTTCTTAGTGGATACTTACTCTTCACAAGAACACACCCTCCTCCTCCTCAGTTTCATGTTTCTAGGACCAGCGGTTTGGGCTGTGTGTTATCAACACACAGCCCAAACCGCTGGTCCTAGACACCATATCACCCAGTCAGTCAGTTTACACAGTATGCAATGTACACGGGTTCACAACAAACTTTGCATGGACATTCGAAACTTACCCATTGAACGATTTAAATGTTGTGTCCAATCTAAACTTTAAAAAAAGGGTACTATTACATAATATCTGATTATTTAGATGATAAAGGAACTTGGGATTTTAGCATACTTAACTGTCATTTTAATTATATGAATTTCAACAATTTATTATTATTAATGAATATTCATTCAATTTCAAATAATTTTGTTCTGTTTAAGTTTTTTATAGAAAGTACTTTACAAAAACCTCATATCGTTGTTAGTACACACAACATTCAGATGTTAGACTTAGTTTACAAATATTCGGCAGTGCAGAAGTCTGTTTGTAATCAAATCTTGCAAATTAAATTTGAGCCACTTTCCAGTTGCCGATTGACCTCAAATTTTGCACACAGCTTTGATTCAGTTGACAATACATTTTTAATGCTCCCACTGATGGTAATGTTGTGTCAGGACGCTGAGCTCCTCACAAAGGGTTGGGTTTGCGGTGACTGGTGCATGCGAGCCATCTGCTGAAACGGGTTTATCTCAAACTAAGTCTGGTACCTACTTTCTTCAAAAGGCCAGCCCGGTGCGACTGTATTTTGTTGTACGAAATTGTTTTTGTTTTTTTTTTTAATGTCTAGACTATAAAAGAGATTTGTTCCCATGAATTGTGTAGCCGCAACCCCTTGGGAATGACCATGGCTACTCGATCGTATAATTGCTACTCTGCCATGTTAAGCAAGACGGCAGATGACAGATTTAAATATTATTACATTAATGGAATGTTCGTCAAACGATCTTTTTCTTATCTGGATCTCATACCTCGATGTTATTTAGAAAAGTATCTTCTTGCAACAAAATACAGTATGTCATTGCCTTTCCCCTTTTGAATAAAATTCCTTAACAAAAAAACAGTATGTCTAAGCTAAACTGCTCTTTAAGTAAACGTGACCCTTTATAAATATCCAGGATCACACCAGGGTCACTAAATCAAATAAAAAGAATCATCAGCTTATATCAGAATACTGCTGGACTCTCCAACATGACTCTCCGGCACGATAATCAGCAACTCTTGTCCAGCTGACATCAGCCACTCTGCGCAGATCGTCGTACCACCTACTCGTAGTCTGAGGGCGTCCCACCTTCCCGCCACTCAAGAACAGGTGTACCCTAAGTTATCGCTCCAACGGTTGATGTACCCGCCCATTGCCACTTCAGCTTGCTAATGCTGTGAACAATGTCAACGACAAAAGGAGACGAAATAAAACAGTTCAATTTTTCCACATTGACATTTATTCGGTGACAGTAACGTGTTTGACATAGATATTGATATTGATTACACATATTTGATTTAAAGACTACTGACATCACAAATACAAAACAATCTCATTAATTAATTCCATTAATTTATAATTTACTTAAAACAAAATATTTAAAATAATCGTCATCATCATCATTTGCATCCTTTTCCCAACTATGTTCGGCATGGTATATTGTTACAGGTGAATAACATAGAGCGACTGCCTATCTGACCTCAACAACCCAGTTAGTACTGAATAAAACTATTACCCTTGGTAAGACTGGTTGTCAGCCTTTCGGGCCACTGACTACCTGTAACGACTGTCAAAGATCTACAAATGACAGCCGGGACCAAAGGCTTGACGCGCTTTCCGAAGCACAGGGGAAACTCAGTTTGTAATGGGTGGTCACCCATCCACAGATCAACCTAGGCTAGCGCAGGATAACCTGAAGATTGATCCGCGCAGTTGTTATTATTTAGCCACAAGCTCCTTATAATATAAATACTTAAAATAATATAAGTATAAAAGAAAATATTATTATAATCAACCAAAAACAATAATAGAGTAAAAAATAAATAACAAATACAAATAATTTACATTATTTCCATAAAAAATTCTGTTTTGTTAAGGCCCAATTACACCACACCAAATGCGTTTAGCGCTGATCGTATTAGTTTCTGCTATCTTCAAACGATTGACGGATAAAGAACGATGTTTTAAATCCGTTTAATGCTTTTTTGGTGCAAGTGAGCCTGCTCGTTTGTGCTGTCACTTTTAAGTAACCTATGTAATTATGCATTGTAAGCGTATGCAGTTCAACAGTTTCACTGCTTTTAAATACGAAACAACAATGCCTCGCAATGTTTCGTTTCGTTGGGAACCATAATTCTGTTTAGAACAGTCGGTACCATCTGATCAGCAATTATCAGGGCTGGGGTCAATGCACATTCGTTTTCGAATTCTACTTTTTATGAAACCTGTTATTATAGTTTTCCAACTGTGGACTGTTTTTGCTAAACAGTCTTTTCTTAATATTATGTGCCTAATTAGTTTACAAAAGTTTTTTTTATATTTTTTGATTTTATCTCCCTAATGCCTGTAATCTCAATGATCCTCAGTTGTAAAATCCCATTTGATAAATTTCAGATTTGATGTTGTCTTCCAAAATGTGAGGGGGAATAGACAAAGCGACATTCTATCCGCGATAACGTTGATGGTATTGTCAAAAATGTATGAGATAGACACAGCTAACAAAAAACTTATATCAATAATATCTGTTGACTGTACTTGTAAAATACGAAACGGTTTGCAAGCGTCTGCCACTTGTCTACACCCTCTGGATTTCAATCGAGTTTCTTAACTGAGAATGCATTATCAGGAACGCATTCTATAACGAAGACGAGCCCAAATGTATAATTGATAAGTTTCCTACGTATATTAATAATAGGCTACGTATCTTAACAATAGCCCAATTCAATTCCAAGCAAGAACGCAGACGACCTAGTGTTTCACAGTGAACGATTTAAAAAAAATGTTTTTGAAGGATTTTTTTACCTAAATTGGGAGAAAAACGTGTTGCGCCGACCCCAACTGACATGGGACTAGAGTAAGAAGATGGTGTGTTCTATTATATCCGACTTTGTAACGGTCGCTTGCGTTCTCCCTTAGATTCATTACATTTCTTCATCCTTATTTTTAAAATACAATCCGTATTTGAATACACGCCAAAGGAAATAATTGATTGATTGATAAAATACCAAAAAGACAACTGCATTTTTGCGAAATTCACTTTTTACATAATTAAATTCAGAATTCTTTATTTTCTTATTTATATTGTATATCCTGGATATATACTGAATATTTAACTGCATAACACACTTTAATTCACAATCTGAAGGAAAGATCTGATCCACTGCTCCATAGGTAGGAAGAATTCGTCAGCTCAATAAACTGAATAACGCTATCAATGTTGATGAATAATAGGCTTCACAAAGGTAAGTGGAGCCAGCAGCTCGCTGGTTTGGTTATAAAGACATTACTTGAATAGTTCTACATACTAGGAGTGATAAAGTGTTAACATAATTATATTTAATTCAATTCTTTCAGAACAATTAATGATCCATAATTTTGTTAGTAGGTACACTTAACATAATGTTTTTAATTAAAAAATCAGAGATAATCAGACACTATACAATACTATTATAACTAAATTTACCATCAATATACTATATAAATATATAAATAAAATTAACACAATAATTTTTCATGACAAATAAAATATCCACAATCAAAATTAAATAAAATTAAGTTAAATATAAGATCATTTGATCATTAACATTATAAATTAATGAAATGACATGAAACAACGAATAACGACATTAAACGAAAGACTTTCACGAAATTGCACAGGACAAACAACTACTACTGAAGCTCGAAAATCTTCAATGTACAGAAATTACCTAATTACTCTCAACTCTGTGTCGGTTGACTATGAAGAAGAATTCTATCAAAGGTGGTCGTGTTCTGGACATCCCAGACTATCAAAAACAAAATGGCGGCGGTATCGAATTTTACACTTCAACCAACTTATATGTGCAGGTGGGAAAACCTAGTAATAAAATAAATGGAGCAAGTTTGACATTTCGTTGCTCTTGACAAGCACCGACGCCATCTTGAAGTTGATCCGGACGCTCGGCGTTGGAGGATATTTTGCGGTAAGCTCTGTTCACTGAAAAGTAGATAAATTCATGTGTTTTTATCTTGGGCTCATTTCACGTAAATGTGAAATGTAAAATTATTATCAGAATGACACATTTTTCATCACTGTATCATATCTCATTTAACATGATTCTCATCATCAACCTATGCCTACCACTACTGGAAAGAGACCTGTTACACACGTACCAAGTCGATATCTATAGTCAAGTATAAGTAATGTAACTCAACTCAACAAACAAGAATTTTTCCTCACGTTTGAATTATTTATTTTATATATATGTCGGAGTTGGTTGTCAATTATTACAATTGTGGGTAGTCACCAAATTTTATTATGAGTTGTTTTGTTTTCTGATTATTAATTTAAGTGATTTTTACTATCAATTATGGTCAATTATTGTCTTATAAATCGAAACATAATTTATTACGTGCTAGTAATTGATTTTTGGCAACTTATTTCGATAAGTGTGACCGATAAGTTTTGTTCAAAACAATTAACGACATGTTATTTTAATTTTTAAATGATTTACTTTGTGAATTCACCATTGTTTATTTACGACAATTATTCTTGTATTATTTGATTACTGTATCGTAAATCTTATTAGATTTCGCGCACATTTTGTATCTTGTAAACGCGTGACGCACCTCCGTGCGTCAACGGACAGAGTTGTGGAGGGATTACAGTGGGGGCATCGTACTATAAAAGAGCGTGCTCTCAGTAAGCTCGTCAGTCGGTCTTCGGATTCGACTCATTACAGAGCTCCCCTGCTCCCGACAAAACTGTCGGTTTACTTGGTACAGCGCTGCTGTATATTGCACATAGCTGTATTTAGCTTTCTGATAGCAATACACTTTGTGTTTGGGTGGCTTGTCCACTGTACGAACTGTGACCTTAAAAGGTCTGTTCGCCTAACTGTGTGTACCTTTTTATCTGATTTATCTTTTCTTTTACTATTTACCATTTTTGTGTTGTGTACCATTTTGTATTGTGTGTTGTGTACCTACTGTAATAAAAATACTGTAATTGCATATACAGTCTTGTTTATCCCAATAAAATGGGAACTCCAAACCCTGAAGATATACCTCTCGGCACTCCTGATCCTACATCAGAAGTGGGATTAGGGAGAGCCCAGGAATCGGAAGGTGTTGGTGATCCATGGCGAGTAATGTTAGAGCTTCAGAATCAAAATATGACTCAGTTAATTGAAGCCATTAAGACGCACTCCGCTTCGTCTACTGTAATTCCTTTGCCCGATTTTGACCCAGACCTACCCGATTCCGATGCTCAATCTTGGAGTACAACTGTTGATATTTGTTTTTCGGAAAAGCCTCTTCAAGGTAGCACTCTCATTATTGCCCTTACTAAAGCCTTAAAAGGTAGTGCTAACGTATGGCTTTCCCAAGTATCATATGCAGGTATGACCTGGACAGACTTTAAGAGTCTCTTTCTTTCTCGATACGCCGTTTCGGAAACTGTTGCCGCTACCCTCATTAACCTTCATAGTAGTCAACCAAAAGAAGGAGAATCTTTAGCCGCATATGCCAGTCGACAGGTCACTTCACTGACATCTAAATGGAATAGCCTGAGTGTCGAACACATTGCTGTTTCTACTGTACTGGCCCATGTCTCCAAATTTGAGTCCCGTGCTCATCGACTAGCATTTACTACTGAAGTACACACTAGACATAAACTTCAACAAGAATTGAGTGTATTGTCCCACCTTAAGAGAAAGTCTCAGATTTCCTCTGACCAGCAAGATTCTTCTCAACCGAAACAGTTCAAACCAGCTAAAATAGTATGTCACTTTTGTGGTATATTGGGGCATAAGTCTACAAACTGTCGCAAGAAGGCCGAGAAAACCAGCAAATATCCTGGACCAGCCAGCTCGTCACATAAGGCAACAACTAAGAAGATAGTCTGTTACCGCTGTGGGGAAGCGGGACACGTTGCTCCTCGTTGCCCTAAGGCGACCGGAAGGCGACCGGGTGGTTCAAGTGAAGACACCGGGAGTCGACCTTCGAGCAGCCAACCATCCGTGAAGCGAGTTGAAGCTTGTGATGTACGACCTATCACTGGTGTTTTACAGCAATCTGGTGAGTCGCTTTCATTTTGTTATGACTGTTGACAGTGACGAGATAAGTAAATTTGTCCCGTGTAAGGGAACAAGCAGCCCTGGGTATAACTAAAAGTGCCGAATACGATAAAGTTCGTTTCGATAAGACTAAAGCTATTTTGAAAAAGTTTCAAGTTGGAGACTTTGTACTTATTGCTAATGAGGAACGAAATCAAACTAAATTAGATCCTAAATTTAAAGGTCCCTATAGAATTTTAGAACTATTAGATGGTGATAGATATTTGTTAAAAGCTTTGAGTAGCAATAGAATTTACAAATATGCCCATGATCGTGTACGAAAAATGCCTGAATGTCCAGTTACTGTTAGTGATGATGTCAATATTGACACTGATGATGATTCATCTGCTGCTGACATAGTATAGCTGAATTGATAAGATGTCTATGATGACTCTTGTTTAGCTTGACGCTTAATCGGATGTCTATGTTGACTCCTGGATTTGGATGTTGAACTTGACGCTTATGCGGGTTGTCTATGTTGACGCCTATGCGGGTTGTCTATTTGACTCCAAATTACTTGTCGAATCCCATGGTGTGATTTCGGCTGGGAGACTGTGTCTCTACTTTAGTTGAACTATGTATTGTCAGTAGCAGTATGGTCATTTTGAACGGTTGCGATGCAACTGCTATAATTGACTAACTCAGGATTTTTCTTTACGACATACCTTTTGTTAAAGCTTATGTTTGTCAGAAAGGCCGATCGATATTCACAAGAGATTTTCTTTTTCAGAATCACACGAGGTCGTGTAGAACGTCAGTTCTGGCCGTGTCGGAGTTGGTTGTCAATTATTACAATTGTGGGTAGTCACCAAATTTTATTATGAGTTGTTTTGTTTTCTGATTATTAATTTAAGTGATTTTTACTATCAATTATGGTCAATTATTGTCTTATAAATCGAAACATAATTTATTACGTGCTAGTAATTGATTTTTGGCAACTTATTTCGATAAGTGTGACCGATAAGTTTTGTTCAAAACAATTAACGACATGTTATTTTAATTTTTAAATGATTTACTTTGTGAATTCACCATTGTTTATTTACGACAATTATTCTTGTATTATTTGATTACTGTATCGTAAATCTTATTAGATTTCGCGCACATTTTGTATCTTGTAAACGCGTGACGCACCTCCGTGCGTCAACGGACAGAGTTGTGGAGGGATTACAGTGGGGGCATCGTACTATAAAAGAGCGTGCTCTCAGTAAGCTCGTCAGTCGGTCTTCGGATTCGACTCATTACAGAGCTCCCCTGCTCCCGACAAAACTGTCGGTTTACTTGGTACAGCGCTGCTGTATATTGCACATAGCTGTATTTAGCTTTCTGATAGCAATACACTTTGTGTTTGGGTGGCTTGTCCACTGTACGAACTGTGACCTTAAAAGGTCTGTTCGCCTAACTGTGTGTACCTTTTTATCTGATTTATCTTTTCTTTTACTATTTACCATTTTTGTGTTGTGTACCATTTTGTATTGTGTGTTGTGTACCTACTGTAATAAAAATACTGTAATTGCATATACAGTCTTGTTTATCCCAATAAAATGGGAACTCCAAACCCTGAAGATATACCTCTCGGCACTCCTGATCCTACATATACTTAATGTGATTGAAATTTTCAATTTTCATAATTGTGAATTTTAGTTTTAGTCATTACCATTGTAATTTTTGAATTTTAGTTTATATTATTTAATTGATTTATTTTGTGCTGATTGTGATTGAAATTTTAATTTATATATTTCTATAATTGTTATATTTTATTTCAAATGTATGCGACTGATCTTAAATGGATTGAAATAAATGATTTTGAATTACTTAACTTAAGAACACGTCTACTCCATACTCCATCAGACACCGGTTCTACGGCTAATAATAAAAATATAAATCGGATAATAAACAATCTTTGGTTTCTGTTTGAATTATACCGACAACTTGAGTTGTTAGGATTTGCTTAAATACCTATCGGTTTCCCTATTAGTGTTTTTTTATTTGCTTGTAGATGTTTCAAGTGCTGTATAATTTACTGGTTATTATTACCAAGAAATACGTACCTGAAGATTAAAAGACCACGAAGCTCTTTACACTTGCGGATCCGCAAACACCGCGAGGTGAGCGATGTTGTCCACTGCTGCAATAAATGTATAACACATATCTGTTAGTAAATTGTGGTTTAGGTTATTAAAAATGGGTGTGTTGTTACATGGAGAGGTAGAAGAAGACCGTTTAAAAGATGGATGGATGAAAGAAAAAGGAATGAGTGTTAGAAGGACGGCTGACAGGACAAAAGAAACATGAATGATGAGGCATGGGCAGGAAGATGATAATGGCTATTAGTATATTTAGGTTATTCAAATAGGCGGATAAAACCGGAAAAAAATAAGAGATTTTGGAAGACACTCAGTACTGGGTGGGCAAAAGTTGAAAAAAAAATGTATAGTAAAGTAACTCACGAGTGCATTGCTGCATGGCGATCTTGTTGCACGCCGCATAGATTTCGATTTGGATGGCCAAAAATTCTGAAAAGATAAGTTTAGAAAACGTCTGCGCAAGTGTGAGGTGGGGTTAGTTTTTCTCAATTGAAAAAATACCGTTAGATTTTAATAGCAAGGCTACGAGTTAAGACAAAATCTATTTGTAGCTAAACAAGTTTTTTAAACAATACGAATCTGAATTTTGACACAAAGAAAATCCATTCTCAAAATGGGTTTAAACATATTTTATCTTTTCCGTTCTTCTAGCATTAGAAGTCTCGTCTCGAAATCTATCGATATTTTCTTTTTACCTTCACAATGGTGAACTGGTTAGAATTTTAGCATGGCACATTATTGTAAACTCCCCATAATTTACAGAATGAACCTTTTCATAAAAGTTTTCATTTTAATTTCCACAAAATATTTTGTTATACTTGTTTGGTTAATGAAACATGCAAATTGCTTTCGAAGAACATGCATCTACATAATAATAATATTTTGGGACAACCAACACACCGCCGTCTGATCCCAAACTAGGCAGAGCCTGTACAATGGCAACCAGACAACTGATAAACATACTTATATATTTCTAAATACAATATAAGAGAAATCACACCCAGATACAGAACAAATAATCGTACTCATCGCACAAAGATTTGTCCTGTGTGGAAATCATGTTCATTTAGTAATGAAGTATGCTTAAACTCAACTCAAAGCATTAATGCATAGTCAAAAATAAGCTACACAGGCATTATAGCTGTGAATGAATTGTAGTTGGCAATGCCGTGGTTGTCCCTTATAAAATAATTTAAAGAATCTAATTTTAGTCGCAAGTCCCGGAATGTTGCCCCAAGTGTACCTATGATCGTTAACTGCTCTCTACCTTCGCGAGTCAGATGCGACTGCGCGTACTGGAGCACCTCCACAAAGACGGGATCGCTGCGCTGTTCCATCTCCTTGATGACCTCCACACTCAGTTCGATGTAATTTTCTGAAAAGAAAGTGGCATGTAATGAGGGCGCCCTACATTTGGCATTTGGTGGAAATAGTGCTGCATGCTTCCTTTGACGCCGGAACGACTTATAAAGGAGAGGAGGGCTCATTTGGTGTACGGTGGAGAAAAAAAAAATGGAAACAGTGTAGTGGATCGAGATTTTTTGAATCAATTGATTTGGGCTAGCTTTCCAAAAAAACATAACGCCCTCCAAAAATCTGAGAATCTGAATAAAAACTACAAAATTCATTAAATTCTAAAAATGTTGAACCAGACGAAAAAAAACAGAAAGAACATCACATATCGTAGAAAACAGACTTCAAGTCTTTGGCAAAGTAAATTGGAAAAGTGCATACCAATTGCCAACCTTATTGTCGTTGAACTTTCGGATATCGTATCAAAGATGTATCAATTTGAACAATAAAAATAAATTGCCACATGTATGACGGAGCTTCTCTTGAGGTCGGCTCGACCGGTTTTCTTTTTGTTGTGTTCGTGATTGTCAGGACAAGGTTTAATATTTTTAAATTCTTTATTAGTATCTCACCCCGGTGCGAAGCCGGGGCAGGTCGCTAGTTTTGAATACAAAGCGCGCATTCCTCAAATCTTTGAATGGCGGTAGAAGGCTAAAAGTAGGTTCGAATATATCTTTCATAAAGTTGACGGCAATGATTGTGTCGCTAGAACTATTCACTAGGTACGGAAAATTCTCAAAAGGAATGACGCTCTTATCTTTTGAGAGAGAGAGAGAGAGACTAGCCCATCTAAGGTCTATCACAGAGAGCGGCGAGTAGCTATAGAGCTAAGATCCTAGATTTTGGAATACGCATAGAACATCTGAAATGACACTTGGTTAGACGGGGTAAACGGCAAGTGGAGTAGAAACCAGGAACCTCATTAAATTGTTGATGAGAGACGCACAATACTCAGATCTTCTTCTTAGCGTATCGATGTCAAAAAGTTTAAATATGTTTAGCCCAAAATTCAGCCACGTGAACCCCGCTCATTGATTCAGTAAATAAATCATCAAGACCGCAGGTGATACCGCATGCGGATGACTACGGATCAGAAGGATTGGACAAAATTACATGTGTAAATAATGAGTTACAAAAAGGGAGAAGCGTAAAAAATACTCACTGCCTAAGAAAAGATGGACTGCCAGATGGTCGACAGCATTCAGAGGATCCAGAATATGACATAGTTAAAAGAGAAAGAGACGCGCAGATCAAGGAAACTTAAAACAAGAAGGAAAGGTACAGCAGCAGCTAGCTTAGCAGTGGGACGACATGGGAACACCAACCATTTGCTGACAAAGTAGACTCAGAAATCAAAACCGATTTTGTTAAATCGCCAGGACCTAGTTAAAAATTAACTTGCAGGTTCATTTTTGAATAGGTCTTGGCGATAACTGGCGGCAACCTCAGCAGAGATTAACTAACCACAGAAGAAGGACATATTGTAGTAAATCATCAGCAAATCTAAACGCAAACAGAGGTACACTCTGTCTTCCCAGCATCTCATATTCTAAATTAGAATAAAAGTAACTACCAAAAAGCCTACCAATCCGTTAAGTTAAAAGTCATTGTAGAAATACAAAACGATTTAAAAGACATTGTTACTTATCTAGGTCGTCTGCACTCGACACAAAGTCGAACGCTATGAATTATAAATTGAGAATGCAGACGATCTGGATCGATACGACTATTGTGAATATTTGATACATTACACGATGGGTCAGCCCATCGTGGCCGGGTCAATTGCGGCAGAACTACTTAGGCAATGCAACACATAAAAAATTTAAACACACAAAGAATAAACATTCATTTAAATTAATCATCATAAGCTGAAAAGTAAACTAAACTAAGGCGGACATAGCGCGCTGTGCATTTTCTACCATTCTACATAAGGGTGATGCAAATAAACAATACCAAACAAAAACAAAAATACAAGCTGATCATATGTTTACGAGAGACTAAACGCTAAACTCACCCACTAAGCGCGCAAGTGGCATCTTCTCGAGATCCTCCTGAGACTTGGCATCCTGCCTCACCTTCTTAATCTCGTTCTTCAACATTTCCCTTTGTTGGGGGGTTAACCGTCCAGGCTCCTGGGGCTGGGCCGACATTTTGCGATGGAATGCTCTGTCACCGGTTTGGGTAAAATGAAAATGAACTGTAGGTGGGGTACTGGTTCCTAGCAGTCACTCAGATAGACTGCCGGGCGGCGAGCATGGCGTCGCGACTGCGCTGATCGATACTAATGTACAGTCGCGATCATAAATTTCAGTTCACTCTCCATTTCAGTGCGAGGGGTATTTATTATCACTTCATTGCAGTGTGTATCTAGTTTGATGATATGAAAGCGCTGCGTCGTTAGTTTAATTGAAAGTTCCGTTGATTTATCAAAATTACCTCTTCAGTTTTCGGTTTCTAAATGGCAAAAATTAAACCCTTATAGATTCGTCCTGTTCCAGTCACAGTCATTTTGCTCCGTGACTGTTGGCATCACACTTTTGAACTTTTTGGCGAGCAGGCGTCATCTATGGACCGCTACACAAAGATGACCTGAAATTACGAATAAAATACAATACGGATGGCACCCTAACAGAAGAAGAAAAACCCGTTCGTCTGTATGTCTGTCAAGACTATTTTTGTCAGGAACGCATGGCGGTATCAAGCTGAAATTAATATCAAGTACTTAAGTGTGCTACTCCTTGAAGCAGTGAAAAAATCAAACTATAAGTCAACGCGATCAAAAGAAATGACCGTTTATGTCGCATATTTTGCGATTTCACAAGGGAATCAAAACTTATAGGGTACTTCCCGTTGACCTAGAATCATGAAATTTGGCAAGAAGCAATGTCTTAAGTTAAGGAAAACTGAAACTGTACTGAAAACCGTAAATATGTAGTTTAATAACAAAATACCTACACGTTTATACGGAACCCTCGGTGCGCAAGTCCAACTCGTACATTCAAACAGTCACATGAGGTTCATCACTCCTCATCGTGCTCATCTCGTGTCCATACTACGACAGACGAGTCCCTTTCAACTTTTCTGTAACTGGTCCACTTTTCTACTTAACTAACTAACTTCCTCTAATATCCTCACTTGTTCCATAATTTATCAATTCTTTTCACTCCACACTGTCATCTGTTGTTATTATTATTCCGCTGACAATGTTTAATTTGTTTATTTTCGTTAAAATATTTCTTCAACTTATTTTGCTGAAATTATTGTACCTATACCATAATATGTGGTTTCATAATTGTAAGTATAACACCATATAGTTATTATTATTATAGTTAAAGTTATGGTTGGACTCAGTCTGCCATATTGAGCCGAAGTAATCTCCTATTAATTTGGTTAATTAAATCAATAAAAATCAACATTCAAAATGTCTTATACTAACTATCCATTGAGATCAGTCCAATATATATGTAGATCCAAAAGGCATGCTTAGAACACGTTTAACATAAATAAGTGTAATAATAATTGAAAATCGTTACAAAATATAAGGCTTTTTTTCAGAACTACGCTCAGATAGTTTTCAAGCTGACTGTACTCATTTCCACGGCGGGACACAGAGGGAGTCATTGCGGGACGACAGAACGAGACGGCGTTACTTAGTTCGTTAGGGTTTATTTTTAATGGAAACATTGATTTATTGAAGTGTAGCATTACATTGGTCGCGAATATGAAATCAGCAGATTTTTTGTCTTGAATGAATGAAATTTATTTATTTGCCAGAATATAGGTACATAAAACAACATGGTAAATTAATTTTAGTCTCACTATATTCGACTTATAAGTCGTGTAAATATTTGTAGTACATGCATAATCAATAAAACAATCATAAGAACCATTTGAAATTAAATTGTAACCAAAATAAACTGAAGTATTTAACATGGATAAAATAAAATAATTATTGTTTACTTCAGACTAGACTTAACAAATAAAGCAATTAAAAGATATATAAGCTGTGCCTTTATACTCTAAGTATGATGTTTCTGTATTTATCTCGCGTATTTTTGTGTCAATAAAATTTCAATAACATTTAAAATGCAGTTGTACCTTCTTTTGAATGATTAAATTGGATGATAGTTAGAGGTAATTTAGAACAATTTCAACCCCGAAAACTCCATACTCTGGGGTCCAAACTGGTTTTTTTTGGGAAAAGCTACGTAGAAGTCGGGAAGTTATGCTCATACATTATTAAATCCTTTGATAACATTATAAATTAAAAAAAATAAACACTCATTTAGAATTTATTAAAGCGAAAAAAAACGAAAGAAATGTTAGGAAAATTTCCACTTTTTTATGTTTAATGGTCTTCGGTCGACAATGAAACGCGCTACCCCAAAAGAAGCCTATTAACTCGCGACTTAAATAGATTGAGATTGGGGTCATATGAACTTGGGAACACCGACGAAGGCAGGGAATTCCACTCCTTGGCTGTTCGCATAATAAACGATGTAGCAAAGCGCTTCGTGCGATCCTTAATATTAATATTATTTGATTTTATTATTTACCGAAAAGACTTCCTTGTCTCATTAATTTTTTAAATTAGTATTACAGTGCCTAATTTTAGCAAGTGTTTGAATAGAAAACAACGGTTGTTCCTGACAAGATAGTATTTAATAAAATTTTTCTTCCTTTTTGCAGATTTTCTTATTACCACTACGTGTAAGCTATTTGACTTGTTTATTCGGGTCCTGTTCGATCAGATCAGAGGTCTGTATCTATCTGTGGTGTAACCTAGCCTACCAGACAGTTAATGCAGTAACTTGCCTCTGTTCTAGGACATGAAAGATAACTTACAGTTTCGTAAGGTTTTTCTTCAATATATTCAATTTTGAATATTTTATCAGTACGTTTTATGATAATGATGTATACATTATACTGATATTCAATATAATTTTTTCAAAGTTTTTATTAAACAGTAACTACACAGTGCACAACAGACATTACAGTAATTACTTCGCAGGGTGGCTGGTAGCAACTGTATGAGAGTTGCCGACAATCGAGTTAAGTGGCATGCGATTGAAGACGCCTTTGTCCAGCAGTGCATTGTTGTAAATGATGAACGGTAATTTTGTCCTTTATTCAGTGTTTCACATAACTATTTAAAATAATTATAAATACTGGAATATTAAAAGGAACCATATACAAGATCCAAGCAAGTCTAGTCAAAGGTACGGGCTCGAGAGAGGGGAACTTCCCAACAATACGAATCATGTCTAGAAGTACCGCTTTGTGAATCAAGCCCATGATCTAGCTGCCTAACGAGAGCCTCCACAATCAACCATGTTATTATTACAACAATGTCTAATATGTAATTATTTCAGCTAAATCCCTTGCAGAACCCGTTTCAAGTTATTCACCGGCCAGTTTTTCGTACGAAAATTATTGGCAAATTATTAAATGCAAAAGCGTGTACTGGTAAAAATACATATTTTTTAAATATTATTAAAACTAATGGGTCGTATTACCCGCCGTAAGGCTAGTCCGTGGGTGCAGCATGATCTCCGGCGAGGCGGCGACCCTCCTTGCCGGATTGCCACCATGGGATCTAGAGGCGATAGTCCTCGCGCGCCTGCACGAGTGGCGCGTGGAGGCACTACGCTGGGGGGAAACTCTGCTGCCGCGGCAATTTGCCGCTCAGCACGACAAGAATGGGTAAATAAGAAATAAGTATATTGGAGGGAATTCGTAATATGACGCCTGTAATCCCCAAAGAAGACAGAGGTGTACCTAATAGTACACCCACATTTAGCCAGTTATGATTAAGTCCCGAGCCTATTGCCATCAACCGGGCACAAGTCCAGACTCCTTGGCTGCTACTGAGAAATTCTAGTTAGAAAAACACAACAACACTGCCCGTCCTGGTAATCGAACCGACCACTAGACCAACGAGGCAGTAACGAACTAAAATGAACTGGTCAGTAACCTGATGGCTTACATATGACGAGTTCTGGTGGGAAACCTCCTTGCCCGGAAGGCCTGCTATTTTCTCAATGTCTTGCAGAACTGTTCCCGCTCCAACCGCAGCACCCGGAACAACCACTACACCAGCTCGGACAGACCTCCGGCGCGAACTCATGGCGACATGGAGAGAGCGACTGTCGCAACCCCGTGCAGGGCATGTCACAATAGTGGCAATAAGTCCCCTCTTTGAGAAGTGGCTAGAGAGGCGCCACGGCGACACACACGACAGGCCGTGTCAACGGTGAGTTCATGTTCGCAAGGGCCGATGCCTGCCAGGACTGTTCGAAAGAGATACCGCGGCCCTGGAACATAAAGGGCTAAGAAGAAACAAGGATGGGTTTTAGTTAGTAAAAGTCTGACACCATCTTCCACTCCGCCTAGAGCGGGAGGGGCATTTGATGATTTCCCATCCCAAAAAAAAATGGTTCGTATTACCCAGCACTAACCGGATTTTGGAGGTCAGATAGGCAGTCGCTCCATGTAAAACATTAGTTTTAAGCTGTATCCGGGACGTGAGTTTTTTATGTATGCAAAAGATAAATGCTTAAGATAAACTGTTGATTTGGCTGTCTTGTACCCCACAGCTGGACAAAGGCTTCTCTTTTTTAAATCAAATAATCAGAACTCTCTATCTTATGCAATATCTGGCCATGGTTGGCCAGCAAACAAGATCAGATAGTCACGCCACAATGAGTGTCCGTTGTTGCCTACCTCTCCGGGTGCATTCGTGGTAAATGGCCAATTCCTACTTCATTCCAGCAGCAATACAGTGATCAGCAGTTCAGAGATTGGTACAGAATTTCTAAATCAGTTGTCAATCAACTCACAAGATGAGAATGCTGGAGCATTTGACACCCAGCGTAATTATTCCACCGGTGCCATGGATCAAGTGTTGTCAGCTGTATACTTTTCTGACTCCGGACTTTTCAAAATTTCAACAGCAGAAAAAATCTGAGAGCACAAATCTACAGCATTACTGTTATTATTTTATTATTAGCCATCATCACACCACTACTGGGCAAAGGCGTCTGCCTTGATGGGTGCCATAACAATCAATTCCTGAAGTGTGCACTGTGTGCAGGATACGATATCATGTTTCCCATTGTTTGTGGAAGAGCACCACAGTACCATCACTGCCTTCCTAATAACCCACTTCAACCAGTAAGTACCGTGGAAGCAGAATGTATCAATAGGCTATCTATTTGTCAAATCAACTAACCAAGGGTAAAAAAAAAAAAACTTAAATCAGTTGTATCACTTTTTATTATTAATGATGATTACGTGATAGTAATTACATGGCAAACCTACTTATGTGTTCTAAGACCAAGCATTCTGAACATAAAAAATAAGTAAACACACTAGCATAATAACGCATGTACATTTGTTATGTACACTAGTTGACCCAGCAAACGTTGCCCTGCACCAATTGAGGATGTCGACAATAATAGAGTGCCGCCTGCCGGGTCACTAGCTTAGAATCATTACGGTGTATATTTTATCTGGTTGCTTTAACGATTTAATTACATTTTTATTATAATTATAATGGATGTGAATAGGCCGTTAACGATACCAAATTGCACAAGTTCTTCTCATCATTGCAATATTTTTATTTTGTTCTGGGTCATACATGAAAACCTATAACTTACGGAGATATTGAAGGTTCCAACTTTTTTATATTTGTTAATATTTTTAATACAATAAATGATATAACTTTACTTCAAATACCTCCATAACCACTGTACTATTCATTCATCAGCACAATGTTTTGAGAGCGTTACATTGAGCGATTCCTTAAAATTTCATTTTTCACACCAACAAAAACCATCGTTTCCTGGCAATAATTTTTGCCTATAGTCATTTTGCTTTAAATTAGTTTCATGTACTTAATACTTGGTTGACCGCTTCGTGAAGGGTCCGTGTACACCGTGTATGTGAAATAATAAGTTTCATCTGAAACTTATATAATCTATATCCTATCTAATCTAATAATCTATACATATAATAAAATCGTAAAAATCCAAATCGATCGATGTCCCGGGATGGCACAAAAACTATATTTATTTATTCATCAACAAATTTACATTTGTGTCGAACAGTGGTTTTAACAATAAATGTAACAAAAATTAAATAATCATCATAAAGCCAAAATAAAACAAACACTACATTCCACATTGGTTCCCACATTATTAGTCTTAATATTAATTATAATAATGAAGGCAGTACTCCTCGATACGGCTCGCATTGTGAGGAGGTTCCTGTCTCTGGAGCCCTAACCACCGGTAGCTTGGACCCTGCTCCCGACACCGGCGGACTCCTATTTTTTGTATTTTTCAATGTTTTTTTATATTGTTTTATATTTAAATATGTAAAGAATATGTTTAAAAATGAATAAACGGAATTATAATAATGATAATAATTGAACTTAATATTAATTCAGAAAACAATATAAATTATATTAAATGAAATGTATGTCAATCAAATTAATATAAAAAAAAACTATATAAATTAAATTCAAACAAATGTCAATAAAATTCATTAAAATGTAATGTCATGATAAAATGTTGGATATTATTACATAAAGTCATTAAAATATAATCACATATTAGTACAAGCTACTTATCTTTGAGAAACTCTTCTATGCTTTATTAACATTTCCTCAATAACAATGACTTTAACTTTCTCTTGAACTCATTTGGATTCATAGAGTTTTTAAATTGTACAGACAATTTATTGTAAATGTTTACTGATTGCACTCTTAAGGCATGTTTAACGACATTAAGCTTAGGCTGTATGAATTTAGGTAGATCCTTTCTACGCGTTTTTATTCTGATATATTTCTGTTCTTCTATTACTGTATAGATCTTGTTCAATTTTTTCTCAAATATTCCTTAGAGGCTTTTTCACATGTTAGGCTATATATTATTACGTTACTTGCTTATGGGGGTGAGCAATATTGCATTATGTCCGCATTTTTCAATTTTTTAACGTTTCAGCCATGACGTGCATAAGAGCAGCTATTTTAAACTTATATCAACGGAGAAAACAGCCTAGCGGTTTCATGATCGTTCTGTAAACTATGGGTTGCATGTTGCTTGCAAACCCCAGTACTATTTCCACTTTTTGTTTTAATAGTTTTTGATGCTGTGAGATTTTCTTTTTTTTTGGATTGACATCGTTTGTAGGTATTCCCTTTTTTTTTTCTTCAAATATTTCTTCAAAAAGTGATAGAAAAGAAGAAGACATGCTGCGCCGACCCCAAATAAATTGTGATTGGCAGAAGAATGAATAGAATGATGATAATTCTGATAAGTTTACAAGTTCTTGTTGTGCCTTTGTGTCTTTTTCCTTCTCTATTTGCAAATTATCAATAAAAAGGTGGGAATACTATTAAGTGTAACTATTCGGTGTCTATAACACACCTCTGCCTAACCTTTCGAGAATTTGAGGCGGGATGTTATGTTAGTTCAACATCATGTCTACCGAATAAAAACAATATTTTTAGTACTTTGAAGACTTACAAGAGCAAATATAATATTGCGAATATTGCCTGATAAAATTAAGTCAAGGCTAGTAATGGAACTAATTAATGTGTTTTCCAAACCGAACGAAATCAAAATTGAATGACACTACAAAGCATGAAGGCCAAGAATCTGTTGGGTTGGATTAATTATGAGAACTATACGGTTGGTAGCTGCTTTAACCGTAAATCTATGCTGCGTGGAGGTTCCCTAATACTTTTGAAAAATTGTGTTAAATATAAACAACGTATTGACATAGTAGGTCTCTCGGTTGAACATTGCGTCGAACTGTCCTGTGTTGAGCTAGATAAGCATGTAATTGTGTGTGTGTACAGACCCCCAAACTATCAAAACTTTTCCTTATTTGAATCAATAATGGAAGATGTCCTGGCAAAACTTGCAGCCAGTAATAAATCTACAATTATTTGTGGTGATTTCAATATCAATATTTTAGAAGACAATTCAAATAGCAGTCGGTTATTAAATCTTTTTAAGTCATTTGACTTGACCAACATTTTTATAGAACCTACTAGAGTCACTCCATCTTCTGCTACTTGTATAGATAATGTTTTCTGCGATTGCGATTACTTAGATAAAGCCATAGTAAATTGCCTGCCGTCTGACCACAGCGGACAAACTGTAACTTTTAGGTGTAACACACCATTGCAAAATGTTCAGATCAAATTTAGACCTATAACTACTAGCAAATTAAATAGGTATAATATTTCCCTGCAGAACAAGTTAAGTGTTATGAGCCATCATATGGACGATATTAATATAAATCAATTGTATGATCATTTCTTTTCAATAGTTCACACTGAATACAACAAAACTTTTGAAAAGAAGACAAAAAGTATTTGCCCTAAATTTATATTTAGTGATTGGGCAACTAGAGGTATCAGAAAAAGTAGGGAAAGACTATTTGAGCTTTATGACCTTAAATCTTATATAAACACTGAAACTTTTAATAAGTATGTTGCTAAGTATTCAAACATTTTTAGAAATACATGCAAGGTTGCCAAAGCCCTGCACATTAGCAACAAGATCAAAACAGCAGAAAATAAAATAAAGACAGTTTGGAAAGTCATAAATAACGAGACTAACAGGAAGAAAATACGTAACACTAGCTACACCTTAGATACAGCATGTGGTCCTAAAAGCTCTAATCAGGCAGTAGCTCAAGAATTTGTGAATTTTTTTACCGATATACCGTTAAAAACTACGGAGTCTCTTAATTCCTCTCCTGAAGTAGCAATTGGTTTATTAAAGGCGAATGTGTCTGGCTGCCCGGCTGAATTTAAATTTAAACACATAAACCCTATGATAGTTATTAAAGCTTTCCGGCAAATAAAAGTAAAACTGACCGAAGATCTTTGGGGAATGTCTATCAAAGTTTGTACATCCATAGTTGAGACTGTAGCACCATACTTAGCTTTAATTTTTAATTTGTGTGTAGACCAAGGAGTTTTCCCTGATTTAATGAAATACAGTAAAGTCATACCTCTTTTCAAATCCGGGGATAGTAAAGATACTAATAATTATAGACCTGTATCCGTGTTGCCAGTTTTTAGCAAGGTGTTTGAAAAAGTAATGCTTAATCAAATGCTCAATCATTTTAACACCAACAGAATCTTACACGACCAACAGTTTGGTTTCACTAAGGGACGTTGTACAACTGACGCCGGTGT
Source organism: Eurois occulta (assembly GCA_950022335.1). Classification (NCBI taxonomy): domain Eukaryota; kingdom Metazoa; phylum Arthropoda; class Insecta; order Lepidoptera; family Noctuidae; genus Eurois; species Eurois occulta. The sequence continues at coordinate 28,963,468 of OX465477.1, read as the reverse complement.
AACCTTATTAAAGCACATATTTTCTGCGTGGGAAGCATCCCAAGACGCAATAGGAATATTTTGTGACCTCTCCAAAGCATTTGATTGCGTAAATCACGACACATTGCTTTTGAAACTTGAGCATTACGGACTAGGTAAACTTGCACTTAGTTTGGTAAAATCTTATTTAAGTGATAGACAACAATATGTTCAAATAAATGGTGTTAATTCACAGGGTTTAAAAGTAAAAATGGGGGTTCCGCAAGGCTCAATATTGGGTCCTTTCCTCTTTCTAGTATATATAAACGATCTACCCTATTTATTGAAAAACCAACCTCAAAATATGGTGTTATTTGCTGATGACACTTCTCTAATTTTTAAGATAAATAGACGGGCCCAAAATCTAGATGACGTAAATAATGCCCTACTTCAGGTCCATAATTGGTTCACAGCAAACAATTTAGTATTAAATGAAAAAAAAACGAAATGCATAAGATTTGCTTTACCAAATGTTAAAAGTAACGAGTGTGATATAGTATTGAATAAAGAGAAACTTGAATTCGTAGATAAAACCGTTTTCCTGGGGCTTACGCTTGATTCAAGGCTACAATGGGGTTCTCATTTGAAATCTCTTGCGGGGCGCCTAAGTTCAGCAGCATATGCTGTTAGAAAAATCCGTCAATTTTCTGATGTAGATACCGCTAGACTGGTCTATTTTAGTTACTTTCATAGTATAATGTCTTATGGCATTCTGTTATGGGGACGGGCTGCAGACATTGAGTCTATATTTATTCTGCAAAAAAGAGCCATCAGAGCCATATATAATCTTCGTAGGCGCGATTCTCTAAGGGAACTGTTTAAGGAAATCAAAATCATGACGGTACATTGTCAATACATCTACGAAAACATAATGTACGTTAGAAAAAATCTACATCTTTTTAATAAAAGAGGTGACAGACACAATTACAGTACGAGAACTAGAGACCAATTAGTTCAGCCGGGCTTCAGACTCGCTAAAGTAGACTCATCTTTCATGGGGTACTGTTTAAGATGCTATAATAAAATTCCACAAAGTATTCTTGAACTGAATGAGACGAAATTTAAATCATGCATTAAACGCACACTATGTAAGCAAGCATATTACAAGTTGGACGATTATATCTCTGATAAAAATGCTTGGCTCAATGCCGGTCCTGCTCCACATGGACAGGGGCGCATAAACTGATTAATGGATAGCATTAAATAGTATTGTTGGAGCTGCTGAAGATTGTACAACTATCTTTGCATTGTATAGATTCAATTTCTTTTGGTATTATATAACCGCATAGCCCATATTATGTGAGTACTATGTAATAGAAAGCTATCCTTCGTTGGAAACCTACGTCATTTTTTTTTTTTGACTTGAATTTGCCCTGGCGGTTAAGTGTATGTCATGCTCACTCAAATGTCTCGCTGATGGTGGCGCGTGTGTCGGATCAGTTAGTTCCCTTCAAAATGGTTGAGTTGAATGGTGCTGATACATGCGTCATGTTCGTGAACGGGCGCTGTCAGTTGTGACTGGTCATCTCTTGGTTGCCACGGCTTATTTGAATTAATTATTTTATTTTTTGAATTGTTCTTTTCCTTGTTTTTACTATGGACACTTTTAACGTGCACATCTTGCTACATCGCTCTCACATAATGTACCATCTAAACATGAATGATGTAACCAAGGTTTTGTAAAAATATTCTGATTTAAAAGAGTGTCCATGGAGTTTCTTGCCCGTTCTTCTCCATAGAGATCTACGTTAGGGAATGGGCAACTACAGTACTTTCACAGTTTTTATGCCTTGTGACTGGGACTGTAGCTAAATTTCATTGTTGTCTTTGTTTCGACAGTTCAAAAGTGCCTGTAACGGGCCTACTTGAAATAAATGCTTTGATTTTGATTGATTGATTTTGGTCATCTACGTTTTTGTCGCTACTACAGAGCTGTAAGGTAGATGAGTTGAATATACTTAAAGGGTGTAACAAGATCCTTAACGAAGTCGAAAGGCATTTGTTCTCACCGTCATTGAGATAATTTGTTATTCTATACCATACTTGGGAACCTTCTAGTTGCTATTGGGTGTCAAAGTTCCAACTTTTTCATATGTTTTCTATGTTATAATTTTACTTTAAGTACCTCCACGACCCCCTACTATTCAATGCATCCATCACAATGTTTTGAGTAAAGTTACTTAGTTTGATGTACATTGAACTGAAACACGATCTTGCTAGATAATGACTGACTTATTAAACTATACGGTATGCGGACTAACAATTACTTGAACATTATTATGAGGCTACCCTCAATGTATGATAATAAAATACAACATCTTCCCCTTTTATGAAAAATAGTAAACTATTCCCACCACCAAATACACAACAATATGAAAATATAAAGGTAGGTAATATAGGATTTGCTTTACCAAATGTTAAAAGTAACGAGTGTGATATAGTATTGAATAAAGAGAAACTTGAATTCGTAGATAAAACCGTTTTCCTGGGGCTTACGCTTGATTCAAGGCTACAATGGGGTTCTCATTTGAAATCTCTTGCGGGGCGCCTAAGTTCAGCAGCATATGCTGTTAGAAAAATCCGTCAATTTTCTGATGTAGATACCGCTAGACTGGTCTATTTTAGTTACTTTCATAGTATAATGTCTTATGGCATTCTGTTATGGGGACGGGCTGCAGACATTGAGTCTATATTTATTCTGCAAAAAAGAGCCATCAGAGCCATATATAATCTTCGTAGGCGCGATTCTCTAAGGGAACTGTTTAAGGAAATCAAAATCATGACGGTACATTGTCAATACATCTACGAAAACATAATGTACGTTAGAAAAAATCTACATCTTTTTAATAAAAGAGGTGACAGACACAATTACAGTACGAGAACTAGAGACCAATTAGTTCAGCCGGGCTTCAGACTCGCTAAAGTAGACTCATCTTTCATGGGGTACTGTTTAAGATGCTATAATAAAATTCCACAAAGTATTCTTGAACTGAATGAGACGAAATTTAAATCATGCATTAAACGCACACTATGTAAGCAAGCATATTACAAGTTGGACGATTATATCTCTGATAAAAATGCTTGGCTCAATGCCGGTCCTGCTCCACATGGACAGGGGCGCATAAACTGATTAATGGATAGCATTAAATAGTATTGTTGGAGCTGCTGAAGATTGTACAACTATCTTTGCATTGTATAGATTCAATTTCTTTTGGTATTATATAACCGCATAGCCCATATTATGTGAGTACTATGTAATAGAAAGCTATCCTTCGTTGGAAACCTACGTCATTTTTTTTTTTTGACTTGAATTTGCCCTGGCGGTTAAGTGTATGTCATGCTCACTCAAATGTCTCGCTGATGGTGGCGCGTGTGTCGGATCAGTTAGTTCCCTTCAAAATGGTTGAGTTGAATGGTGCTGATACATGCGTCATGTTCGTGAACGGGCGCTGTCAGTTGTGACTGGTCATCTCTTGGTTGCCACGGCTTATTTGAATTAATTATTTTATTTTTTGAATTGTTCTTTTCCTTGTTTTTACTATGGACACTTTTAACGTGCACATCTTGCTACATCGCTCTCACATAATGTACCATCTAAACATGAATGATGTAACCAAGGTTTTGTAAAAATATTCTGATTTAAAAGAGTGTCCATGGAGTTTCTTGCCCGTTCTTCTCCATAGAGATCTACGTTAGGGAATGGGCAACTACAGTACTTTCACAGTTTTTATGCCTTGTGACTGGGACTGTAGCTAAATTTCATTGTTGTCTTTGTTTCGACAGTTCAAAAGTGCCTGTAACGGGCCTACTTGAAATAAATGCTTTGATTTTGATTGATTGATTTTGGTCATCTACGTTTTTGTCGCTACTACAGAGCTGTAAGGTAGATGAGTTGAATATACTTAAAGGGTGTAACAAGATCCTTAACGAAGTCGAAAGGCATTTGTTCTCACCGTCATTGAGATAATTTGTTATTCTATACCATACTTGGGAACCTTCTAGTTGCTATTGGGTGTCAAAGTTCCAACTTTTTCATATGTTTTCTATGTTATAATTTTACTTTAAGTACCTCCACGACCCCCTACTATTCAATGCATCCATCACAATGTTTTGAGTAAAGTTACTTAGTTTGATGTACATTGAACTGAAACACGATCTTGCTAGATAATGACTGACTTATTAAACTATACGGTATGCGGACTAACAATTACTTGAACATTATTATGAGGCTACCCTCAATGTATGATAATAAAATACAACATCTTCCCCTTTTATGAAAAATAGTAAACTATTCCCACCACCAAATACACAACAATATGAAAATATAAAGGTAGGTAATACATCAGACATGTAAGGCACAATATCATCCGTTGCATCTTCAGTTTCCAAGTTAAATTATAAACTTAGTAAGTAACGGTTATTCTTATAATTAACAAACTATTCTAACACATACATATTTAATGTTTTATTTATCATAAAGTTTTTTTTTTATCATAATTACTTTTTAAAAAACATTGCAAGTTTTTCACGTGCCGAGAAGCAGCTCGGGTTGACTGCACTACAACAGATTCTGGAGAAGAACTAGTCATTACCCTATCGTTGTCGCTCAGCCCCTCATACATACTCTCTTCCGCATCAATATACGTACTCATGCTCATTTTCTTCACTGTTACTATCCTCCTTCCCTTGCGTGGAAGCAGAATGTGCTGTGCTGTGTCCTGAGCTTGCTCCCTTTATGATGTGCCGTCTGATGAGGCGGTATCTCCGGCCGCTGCTTTCAGTGAGGAAGTACGATTGCGGTTGCGGCGCTGGTGCCTGCACTTGCATATATCGCCTTCGCTTGTCATTATTTACAATTACATTTTCTCCTGGATTTAATACCGGTAACTCTCGGGAATGCACGTCCGAATTTCTTTTTGGCAAGTCACGTTTTGTAAGTATGTTTTTATAATCTTTAAGATTGTTACGTTCGGGTCGTAATCTTTCGGTGTGTACTGGTAAGCGAGTATTTAGTCGTCGACTAATTCCATCCCTAGGTGTTGTCCTAAAATGTAATAATCCTAGATAATAATCCGTACCAGTACTTAGTGATTTTTTAATTATTGGTTTGACTGTTCTCACAGCTTTCTCACTTTGACTGTGCGTAATTGGGCGAAGATGTTGTATGTGTGATACACCAATCTTCTGTACCATTATCAGTAATTAGTTCCTTTAGAATCCCGTGTCTTGCAAAACTGATCTTTCATCGCAACAGTAACAGCTCTGGATCCAATATTTGTTAAGGCGGTTAACTCGATATAATTTGAAAAATAATCCACTATAATTAAGAAGTTGTTTCGGTCGCATGAGAACAAATCAGCGCCAACCTTTCTCCAAGGTAATTCCGGAATCGAATGCGGTATCTTAGGCTCCTTTATGTTTCGCGCTGCGTGCTCCGCGCAGGTGGCGCAGGAGCGCACTGCCTGCTCGACGTCACGTGACATCCCGCTCCAAAACATGACATCACGCGCTCGACGCTTGCAGCGGTCGATCCCTAGATGCCCCTCGTGAACGCGCGATATCATTTCACCTCTTAGATCGCGTGGTATGTAAACTAAGTGATTGTTTAAGATCACCCCGTCGACTACCTGAAATTCTTCTTTATATGCCCAATGTATTTTTATCATTTCATTCAAATCTTTTTTATACCTGGGCCAACGATTTAGAATATGATATTCTATTAGTTTGCATTCTTGATCCCTCTTGGTGACCTCTCTGACCTGTTTGCTATGAGGAAACACGTCTGATCCTCCACCTCACGTGTCACTCTGTCATGCATGAGTTCCGGTAAGGCTGCTCTCGATAGTCCATCAGCTACATACATAAATTTCCCAGGTTTGTATACCACCGTAAAGTCATAGCGTTGCACGCGCAACATTCTTTGCAACCGAACCGGCACTGCACCCAACCCTTTTTTAAATAATGCCTCCAGAGGCTTGTGGTCTGTTTCTACGACCACATCCTTCTCCCCATACACATATTGATGGTACTTTTCCATTGCAAATACGATCGCCAGCATTTCCTTTACAATCTGCGCGTATCGCTTATGGGTGTCAGTCATCGTGAGGGAAGAAAACTGAACTGGGCGGCCGTCCTGTAATAACGCGGCCCCCAAAGCCGTGGAGCTAGTTTCCACTGTGACCACGACCGGCCGGTCGCTCGAGTGCAGCGCCAACACTGGCGCGCTGCTCACCGCCTGCTTCAACTCAACCGCAGACTCATGTAAACTGTCCCACACCCATTCATTGCCATTTTTGAGCAAACTTCTAAGAGGGTTCGCTACTTGCGAATAATTTGGAATAAACTTTGATACGTAGTTTATCATGCCAAGAAATCGCTCTAAAGATGGCCTATCTTTTAGTTCTGGCATATCCCTAATTGCTTTTATCTTGTTTGTGTCGATCTGCATACCTTTTCTACTAAAAATATGTCCCAGATACGTAACCTGTTCATATTTTCCTTTTTGATTATTGCGCTTTCCAATTTAAGTGGTATGGTTGCTGCTTAAAAACGCGTTGAAATTGGCTATGGCCACTTGTCTTTTAAAAAAACCAATCAGTCTTTTTTCGGCACGTTGTTCACCTTCCAGCGGCCGCTTCCAGCCTGAGGTGTATTCTCGTTAACATTTTCGCTGCAAACATCACGACTGGCTGAAAAGAAAATTAACAATATAAGATTTCGGCTTGAGATAAGACCTATTTTGTAATAGTATGGTATCCAAAATACTAGTTTCGTGTAAAAGTATAAAGTTAATCAAAACGGAGGAAATCGCTTTTGAATTTTACGAAGTATATGTATATCATGTCCCGTGACTGTACATGTTGTACATAGGATACCTAAAGCTTTAGTAACAGGGGTCTGTTGGCACCCTTAGGATATGAAGGCATCTTTACTAACTTATATAAATATGACATCAAGCCTGTAAATCCCCAAGGGATAGGCAGAGATGTAATTATATTACACCCACATTTCAATCGGGTACAAATCCAGAATCCGTGGCTGCTACTGAGAAATATATTTCCGAAAACCCAGTAACGCTTTGGCAGACAAGGGAATCGAACGCCAACTAGACCAATGAAGCAGACAGTAACTTCTAAGTATGTAAAGAAATAAATCTATTCGTAGAAACAGTAAAATCACTCGAATCCTGCAATTCGTCCACTACTTCTACGTCTATATGGCAGTCATTATACTTTCCAGTTTCAAAAAAGGCTTGTATAGTGAAGGATCTAGGTGTTCTCTTTGATGGCAAACTGTCCTTGAACCAGAATATCGAAGCCATAGTGAATAGTGCTTTTTAAATGTATGGATTTGTGATGAGATCTTCAACAGAATTTAAGCGTACCTCAACCTATCTCTATCTGTATAAGACGCTCATTCGCTCTCAGCTAGAATATGCGGTCCCTATTTGGAACCCCTTCTACCAAAAGTACGTAGTTCGAATAGAATGGGTCCAGCGCAAGTTCCTCCGTGCTATGTGCTACAGATGTCATGGGACTAAGGCCCGTATTACAGAACGTCACTCAATACTCAAGCATCATTTAAAACTAGATTCAAGCCATTTGATTGGTTGAAACTAGTTTTAAATGATGCTTGAGTATTGAGTGACGTTCTGTAATACGGGCCTAAAACTTATTTGTCATACTCTCAACTTCTTGATGAGTACAAGCTTATCAGCTTGGAGAATCGGCGCAAATACCTGGAGGCCAGTGTGCTTCATGATAAAGTTCACAATAATTTTGATGCCAATGATCTTACGAGTAGGCTGTGTTATTATGTCCCCCGAACGGTTCACGTGCGTCAGGTTCGTGCACGTGTTCGCGCTGAATTGTTGTCGTACGAACTCTGGCTTACGCTGCCCTATTCATAGAATGTTGGAATATATAATTCAAATTTTATTGCTATATTTGCATGCTCGAAAAATAAAATTAAATATAATATTATGAAAAAAATATCTTAATTGTAATCTAATCCTTATTATTTTTATTGCATAATGTAAGTAAATGAAATTTTTATTGATCTAATTTGGTTTTGTAGCTATAGCTAGCTTTATGTTAACTTATTTATTTTAGAATTTCAAAACATTTGTTAATTTTGGTAATGCCCATGTAGTGGCAACCACTGATCTTTAAATATGTTTTATCTGTGGATAATGCAGTGGACTACAACATTACTACTAAGTTTTGTGAATCTTATGTTTTATATCTGTTGTAGTTGTTTATTATCCCTCAATAAATAAAATAAATAAAACTCTCCGTGACATATTTAAATCCAAGCTGCGTATGGATTATTGATAATTAGCAAATAGAGAAGGACAAAGACTTCTAGCACAGCAAGAACTTGTAAACTTATCAGACTTGTGTTCGCTTTTTGGAAAAATCATCATCATTGTGATCATTCTTCTGCCCTTATCCCAATTTATTTGGGATCGGCGCAGCTTGTCTTTTTCTTCTATACTTCTGTATTACTTTTTGGAGAAATATTTGAAGGAAAAAATAGGAATAGAAACAATGGCAATGTCGTGCCTAAAAGAACGGAAATCTCACAACATCAAAAAATATTAAAACAAATCACAAAAAGTGAAAAATAGTACTGGGGTTTTTACATGCGACCGCTAAGCTGTTTGACATAAGTTTAAAATAGCTGCTCGTATGCACGTCATGACTGAAACGTCAAACCATTACAAAATGCGGACATAATGCAATAATGCTCACCCCCTTAAGCAAGTAGCGTGACAATATATAGCTTAACATTTGAAGAAGCCTATAAGAATATTTGTGCAAAATTTGAACAGGATCAATGCAGTAGTTTTTGAGCCAAGTCGGAACAGTGATTTGATTTTTTATGATTTTATTATATGTTTATAGAAGAAGATATTGCAGATGTTGAGTAAAAATAAAACTTGACGCCCTCATGTTTATTGGTTTACGCTGCTTGTGATACTAATGTGAAGTATTTTGATGAAATTCAAATAAGTTTATTTGTGACACATAGGTAAAGTAAAGTACATGGTGTTGGTAATAAAATCATTATGAATACCCTTGGTAGCCGTTCAATCCAGTTTAATTCATTTATTTGCAAAAACATGTGCAGATTGTTTTATTTCTTCTAAGTATTCATTGATACTGCAATAAGGTTTTTGTTTTAGAAATGTAAGCAGTGTTTTTAAATGTATTATAGATTTTTTAAGGCTTTTATAGATTTATGTAGTTTGTTGAATATTTTTGGAGAGTCCAAGCATTCCACTACACTATTAAATTCACTGAAAACACACAGCATATCTTATGGCCTAGAAGTATGAACATGCATGAACATCTACACAAGAGTTCGTTATATTCATAAAAATATAGAAAAGTTACATAAAATTCATTCCATATGGTCCCCACTATGATTAATTTTATTTAAAATCCCATTTGCGCGAGACTTGCTTATATATTTACTTAATTATCAGAAAATATGTAGTATTTTTATTTGTAATTAAAAAAACTAAATTTAAAGTTGTACTACAAACCCGTTAGTCATAAATATATAGTCATGCACACATCATCACACACACACCGTACAGATACTCACACGCACACAGGCACACACAATACTTTTTAATGCCAATTAATTCGAGTCACTCTCGGTTATCTTATGTTTATTGGTGTACTTCATAATTGGCGTAATGTATGAAATAATAATTTTAAGTTATTGTACTGTCAGTTGTGAAGCTACCTTTCATAAAAGAAATAAATAAACTACCCTGAGATGGTCATGGCATTAATGCATGCATGGAAGGCATGGATGGAATTAATAAAGCTATTTTGATTTGATTTGATTTTGAGATGGCCATATCCTGTAGTAAATAATAAGTAAATAATCAACATTTACTTATTTTAGATTACTCAAATTTATTTGGATTTGGCGCAGCATATCTTCTACTTCCCTAACTGCTTACTACCCTGTTACTTGTCATCTCTGTAATCACCCTCTTTCTAGCCATACCATCGTTCACACAGCCCGTCGTTTGTTTGGTCTTCTCCTTTTCTTGTGGCCATTGACTGTATTTATTTATTTACTTAAAGTTAGCCAACAATTGTTTACACGTAACATTACATTGTGATTGACAGGTATACATTGGCAAGTGTAACAATTACTTATAGGCTAACACCGCATGCACAGGAAACTGAATAAACATACAAAATTAATTATTATCACTACATAGTATAAAACAAAGTCGCTTCCCGCTGTCTGTCTCTATTTATGCTTAGATCTTTAAAACTACGCAACGGATTTTGATGCTTTTTTTTAATAGATAGAGTGATTCAAGAGGAAGGTTTATATGTATAATACATGCATAATATAGTAGAGAAAGAGGGCCATATAGAAGAGGAAGAGGTTTTAGAGGTGTCTAATGTGATATCGTGTATATACACATTTTTTGGGCTTACATTGCAAACGCTGGCTGAACCCTACGAGATAGATCAAAATAATGTATAATTAGTATTTATTTATAATACTGTATAATGTATTGTACACCTTAAAATGGTCTACAAAAAAGTCCACGATGGTATGAATGAGAATGGCTAACCTGAATACCCTTCATACATTTTCCTCATTACTCCACGTATTGCCCAAACAATGACAAACTATTTTCATACATTTTTTGCATTTTCTCTTATAGTAATTACTAATTTTAAGGCCTTAAATTCGACTCATGCATTTTCATGAAATTAAAGAAAAAGTTGCCACTTTAAAGGAAATTGTCACTAAAGTTAAAAGTGTCACTATAGTTACAATAAGGTAAATACCAATTTATTTATGTAAAACATTAGACCCTTTTACCTTAATTTCTAACAATGATTGCCACTGCGATCCCCATGCGAACTAGATTTGATTTCTAATTAGCAGAACTCTCTGAACGTATTATGCACTATGGATAGAAAGCCTACGCCGTAGCAGCGCTACTGGTGCTACGGCGTAGCAAACGAATCGGCTACGCCTCATCTACGAAAAGCTTTTTGAACGTTATTTTATACTAGCTTTTGCTCGTGGCTTCGCTCGCGTTAAGAATTTGACTAAGTTTAGAATTTGACTATCAATTCGGGTTGTACTCTACTTGTAATAATTTGTTAATTAGTGTAAATTGAATCATGATTCGAAAGAACGCGGCACCATCTATTATTATAAGAACGTTATTGTTGTTTTCGTCGAGAAAAGTACTTTTGCCCATGATGAAAGTTACCCTATGTCCGTTTCTGTACACCTGACAACGTACATACAAAATTTCAGGATGATCGGTTCAGTGGTTTAGGCATGAAAAGGTAACAAAGAAACTTACTTTCGCATTTATAATTTTATATTAAAGTGTAATAGTTTAAAGAATAGTAGGTAGCAATAGTGTATGAAAGTATGGATTACAACTAATTCTGATGAAAAACAATTATTATACGTATTACAATGATTGATAAACTAGTTTGAAGAGATGTTGCAGACAAAATAATGCTAACTGCTAATTATGTATCTAATTTCATAATAGCATAGACTTGCGGGCGTGGCTCGAAACGCATGAGATGCGGCATAATGCATAAGATTGCCCTATCGCTTGCTGGGTTAAAATATACATTACATGTTTCAGCCATGGATTTTTCGAAGAATTTTATTTTTGCACTAACAATGAACACATTACGATTCACTGCACTTTTTCTGACGATAACAAACCACTTTTAAGACATAAAATATTTAGTAAAACGTGAACTTACATGAAGCGTCTACACTTTTAAGTAATTGAGATTTATATTCTCCTCACTTTTTCTTATTTCCACAAGATCTGACTTGATTGTTTATATCTAGTAAAAGCTCCACCTAAACTGTGCTGCACTGCGAGCCACTATGGCGAAACACCCCGCCAGGGATGTTTTCTATCGACATCGGAAAGCTTGTGTTATCCCTCACTCGACTAAATTAATATCGATAATAATTTTTAAATTCAGTGTTAGTAACCCACACATAATATGAAGTAAAAATACTAGTTTCCTTTACGCTACTACATTTTATTTTGACTTATCTTTTAAAAAATACAAGTTATTGACATTTGCGATATAGTAACCACAATGTAATCGACTAGTTACAGCATTTGGCGCGAAGCGACGGTGGCGCCTCTACCGGCGCTGTTTTCACGTCGATTCATAACAATTCATGTAGTATTTGTATAAACAACCTTATTGCTGAGACGATAAAGATCACTATGTTATTATTACACTACCTTTGATAAAATAGTAGTGAATGGAGGGTGCCGTTAAGAGGGTGCTGGGACGATTTACAGGGTCGTACGCGACAGGGGAATTTTATTGCGTATCCAGAATGATTAACTACTTTGTCCTACTTTACGTTGAGAATGGAATTTCAGTTTCGGTTCTGTTTGCAAACAACACTGAAACTGTGCTGTCGGGTGAGGAAGGTCAGTAACCTTTCTATTCTGTTCAGTTTCGGTTTAGAGTAATGTAATGCTTATGTTAAAGTTGGCGTCTAACACGATGTTGGCTTGATTTTGGTAGTATTCTTTGACATTATTTCTACAACTTTTCTTTTACGAATTTATCACTTAGTCTTTCGATCTATTATTTAAAGTTTTGGACCCAGCGATTTAGACATTGAGTTGCCTGACCGTGAAAAAACCGAGGAAATGAATATCTTTCATTCATCATCATCGCTTCACCCCAGAATCACCCCCCGCTGCATAAAGACCTCTCCTTACTTCTGTCACATTTCCCAGTTCCGTGCGTCCCTCGTCTAGGTGTTTCCCGTGAGTTTGACGAAATCGTTTAATAGGTGTTATCCCCATAACGTTTTCCAACAGTCTGTTTTTGTGTCTGTATGATCTTTAAGATCGTCTAAAGTGCACAATGTCACGCCAAATTGATTTCATTTTTGCCTTTTAAACCCAAAACATGGAGCCAACGCAACCTCTGTAGGTACTGCCACAGACGAAGCAGTGGAGGTGCTGAAGTTTTGGGCCATTTAAGATTAATGTCGTGCCAGCGATACGAAGAAGACCACCATTATCTGAGGATCCTCAGCTCTTGTACGGATACCTACGCTACGGATTAGCCCCTGTTGTCCCATGTGTTTACATGGCATCACTCTGTATTGAATCAATTATTCAGTGGTTTCCATACTTACTCCATTTTGAATACTTGCTCTAAATTTGCTCGTAGTTCCCCGCCGACAGTAGGTCGCAATTAACATGCATTTCGATCTGCGGCTAGAACGTCACGGTCTCGTTGAAGAACTGAGCATTAAAGTGAAACGTGAAAGTTATAATATGCTACGATCATCACAAAACAAACGTGTTCATTAAACGGCTTAGCGCTACGAACAATATTTTTCATTGACGTGGTCTCATTGCTGTGCAAAATGTATTTTCTTGATAAAATAGTGTTTTTTTTTTAAATTTGAAGCACTAACACACTATGGGCCTTCGAAAGTTGCCAATAAAAGGAGTTATTCTATTTTTAATTCCAAAACAGTATTGATTGATTATATCATTTCACTCGACGTTTAGATTTTTATATTCACCAAAAGCCGTAAACTAAGTAAACAGGTTTTTACAAACACGTTTACTCATCAAAATAATTTATATTTAAGAAAACTAGATTATTTTTCGTGACTGGCTAAACTCGGAGACCACAGGCTCTATTATAGTCCATATTAAACATGTGAAGACGAAAAAGCTACGCTCGATGAGGTACTGCAGACACCTTAAAAACGACAACAGTTATACCGCCCCTTTAAAGCCGGAACTGAACTGTATCGCTCTGATTCATCGACGTCGATACGTCGCCGAGGCGCTCAACTATTCTAGCCACAGGATACTAAAGTCACTTCAATAGGTAAATGAGCTTTCAGCAACTTCACGGCATGTAACAACTAACAGGTATCCTCACTTGTGTTTGTCAGAGCGGGCTACGGACCTCTTTGCGAAAAAACTGCTAAATTATTAGCATATTTGGCGGGTTTTGGTGATAGTGGAAGGGTGCGACAAGTGAACAGGTTAGTTGATTTTTAATAATTAAATAATACGAGTATAATATCATGTATTTCGTAAAATATAATTATCCGTAAAGTCAATTTCAAAATCGATATTGCACGTCTAAAAATAGATTTCGCTGGGGTATGTGCTGTGTTTGTTTGATGAATTTGCGCCCTTTCCTGGCGAGTGTATCCTTTGTTAGTGAATGTTCTGACTGAAATGTTGTTGACATTATCCAGTGCTCTTACCAATGTAAGTCATGGCGTTTGGTGGCTGAAGGCAATACAGTTCCAGAGAGTGTCAATGCAACAGTGTTACAAAGACAAGTGAATTGCAGATTGTTTTGGTAAACTCTCCAATTGTCTTGTATACAAATGTAGGGCATATTGTGCGACAAACCAGACGCGCAGTGGTGGTACGTACATTAAATAAAACACAGTTAATTCCACATATAAGAAAAATTTAATAATACAAAACATGTATGCTACACCTGTCCCAATGCAATAGGGACCTACCATACATACATCAGACACGAAACGAAAATAAATAACAATCATAATTATTATATTAATTGCATTAATTATTATATTAATTACAATTCCTATTATTTGTATTGTAAATATTTACGATTAGTAACTATATTAAATGTTTATATACATGTAACGGCTCATTGGAAATATAAACGCCTTTACAGTAATAAACTAGAAGATAACATATAGTTTATGTAAGCTTCGCCCTTTTTAACATCATGATTCTTCCTTTTAAAATCATAAGTGACTATCCAGTTCACAATATAAGCAATTTGATTCAGATTAATATAACAATCATAGTTTAGAATCTGTAATTTACATGTAATAATAACAACTTACATTTAAAAAAAAAACATACAATAATATACATAATTTAATCGCACTCTCCCCAGCTCGCAAAACAATTCATTATATGCAAACACCTTCATTTATCTATTTTTATTTTGAATAATACTAAAGACTCTCACAGACAGACACAATAGTGATAAGAACATTGGGAATGATAGCACAGGACTAGTCTAAACTAAGTCTAGCTTATCTAGCCTTACACACCTTCCTGTGCTACCAGTCCAACACTCAGTCAACATATTTCTTGCAATATACAGCCAAAGAACAAACATTTGTTCTAGATTTCTCTTTTAAAGCTAAAATTTATAAGCTATAAAGGTAACAATATGTGATATATTTAATTAACAATCCAGATATTTAATAATTCATAATTATAATGTAGTTTGAGCCCACAATCATAACTCTGACAGGGATTACCCAATATCACAAATATTAATTTCTGGATAGTCAGAAAGTCATACAAAAAAGGCGCAGCTTTTCAGACAGAACATCAGAACATCAGATCAGTGACTTAATTTTGGCAAATTGATGACGTTATTATAGTGCTGCCACTTCAATGATATAATTATGACGAAAGTCTTTACAAACGCTTATAACCGACTGTGGACTAATATATGTTTTTTAGAGGTAAGGACTTCTAGTTGGTAAGTGATATCTATAATTGAGTTCTTTCATAAGCTTTTACAACGCAGTTAATAAATGTTTCCTAAATCGTTGTTTATAGTTAGGTATTTAGCCTAATTTTGAATTTCATTCTCTAGTACAACCTTTAGATAACCTAACTATTCAGTTTTTTATATTATTGAAATACAGACAACCATTGCGGAGTTTAAAAATAGTATTAATTACTTATTTAATATGGTATAGTTATTTTAAATGTTAAAAAAGCTATTATTACCTAATAATTATAGATGTTTCATTTTGTGGTAGAAAAGCTTATGAGAAAACTTTGTTTTAGATGTAAAACCCATCAAATATATCAAGGAAATGAAATCTAACGTCTTTTCATAACAGAACTAAGCTTGGATGTGTAACGTATTTTTCTTAGAAAATAGACCACAGGTAGCCCTTATGAATTAGGTACCCTACATTAATATTATTATGTGATCGTCCAAATAATATTATTTCATCCAACAGTCGATAACAAGTCACAAATAACATCCTTATAATATGATATTCAAAATATCCATCCGAATCGGGAACTTATTGGAATGTTTGCACGCAGTAAAGTTAAAACTTAGGTGTAGTTGCTTAAATAATGGCATTACGATGATAACTATCAAAGTTAGGCACCTGTTAGCAAATTAATTAATTAATCTTACAAATTCATGCGGAAATTATCTTCAAATTTACTGTAAAAATCATAAGTTGTCATACCAATAAAATACGTTTGTACAAACGTTTTCTAGCCATTGTTTCGTATAAATAAAGATATTTGACTTGTCAAAACATGTTGATATATACATGACAGTAGTTCGCAAAAGCATCGTCAGTTGACACTACTGTGCAGGACGTTTTTTCACAATGTAAAACCTAGCACGGTCACTCGAATTTCAGTATTGATTTTATAGACTTATACGAACTTCAGCAGGACAATCTTTAGTTCACGCATGCTCCTCGGAGAGTTGGTCCTCTGGTTAACCCTCCGAGTGCAGAGAGTGAAAGGCGAGTCTACACCTCTCTTTTATGATGCCTCAACGGTATATGCATTATGTCAAGCGGAGTTAGCCGCTAGGCATGAGTTGAATAAAATTCGTACATATGCTGATGCTTCTGATCAGCTTTGTTGTTCAACAAATACTGCCGTATTGGATGTAGTAAAAATGAGTACAACTATGATTGTACTTAGGTACTAAATACATTGAAACTATGACTTCCTTATTATTCGCAACTGAAGCTTCTGAGAAATGTCGAGTTTTATTGTTTCCATAGTGGCGTGATGATACTTATAAGTACTGGTAGATTTCGGAAGCTCGTAGTTTGAGAAAACGCTAATAAATATCTGTACATAAATGCCTCGTTGTTTTACATAACATAAAATTTTGCGATTGTTTTTGTAAAGTGCATTTGTTTAATTGTTTTGTAAATTATTTAGGTTCTTGATCATAATTGTTGCGGTAGTCACGTTATTATCTAAGGGCGAGTTGTTTCAAACGGTCGCTTAACGTAATATAATGTACCTCAAATAATTGCGATTAGGTACGTGAGATGTTACAAGTTCTTAATAGCGAAGCCTTGTTTAAACAGATTCTCAATGTTATTCGGGCTGCCAGTAAACACCAACAGATTTTCCCAATTAAATCCTGTAGAGAATTTTATATTATGACAAAATTTCACCGTTCACATCAAATTTTACTTGACATGACAAGTGATTATTAAAATTAATCTAAGATCCCTTCTAAAACTGATCTTCACTCGCCTGTTTACCGAACTAAATATTTTTTTCAGAAATCTTACGATGTTTGAAAATAAAACTACGTAAGGAGCGGGTATAGCACCAGTTACTGGAATTGTTATTGTTTCTTATTTTTAACGTTTTTTTTTTCGGTTTGACAGTAATAAACGCCATCTTTGACGTAGTGGCGACTGTTAAGTGGAACTGAAACAACCTGCCTTAGTTGACAAAATGAAGACATTTTTGGATGATTTAAGTAATACATTCTCAAGCGATTTTTTTTAATGGATGTGTGCCGAATGTATTAACCTAATTTCTGGCATTTATATCCTTAACGTTAATTTCTTGTATATTTACTGTAATTAAACTGCTAAATCATCAAAATTCGGCCTTAAATTATTACTTTCAGCTATTGAATCTTAAATACTATTTTTATTATGTTTTCGTTCCCGAAACGGTGGAGTCGAAAATTTATACAAAGAGTTGATTTTTAACACAGCCGCGTATCTTGAATGACGAAAATTTATCTATTTTTATAGTAGTATATTGTAAGTATATATATTATTATAAGATAAATGTATATTTCGTTTATATATTACCTTTTCTAATACAATAATTATAATGTAGTTTGACATTCATATGGAATATTCATATCGTTTATTTTTCTTACCCGCTGAAAGTTATTTGGAGCTGAATTTTTGGAATCTTTTGTGTATAACCTTTATAAGGTTCTCATAAACATCTCGGTTTTTCTTTAGAAATAATAAATATTAGCAGGCCTATCCTCTAGCTGGTATAGGCTAGTTTTCATATAAATCTTCAGTGGCTTCGAAAATTGATCTAAAAATTTAACTCCCGTACCAATATTAAGTGGAAAAATAGAATTAGTGACTTTTTTGTCACAGCGGGTATTCAATCAAAAGTATTATCAATAATGTTGGTATTCTACAAAACTACATATGCATTTACCAGCCGTCGTGCATATTAACCCTAATACACATAGACCATTCATAAAGCGGTATTCATACCATACATATAACATTTAATTTCTATCATGTTATCATTTTATGTAAAGTATAATAAATTTATGAATCACATTATTTTTTTTTTTTTGTTTCTTACTTCTATGATTTCACGGTTGTTACACTTATACATCGATCTAGAAAAGAAATGCAGAATGATTTTATTATATTACGGGTTATGTATGATTTTAAAAGCTAAATTCGTACAGCTAACACTTGATTTTACGTATATAGCCTAACCCTTAATGTGTTTAAAAACACAGTCCTCCTAGCTGGTTGTGAAAGCTAGCTAAGGGCTTATACAGGTCCAAGCTCCAAGAAGTGCACTCACGCTTCCAAACGTTGCTTGAAAGCAACTCACTTTTTGTATCAACCTGTATATGTTTACACCGGGTGTGTAATATATGCCATAATAACAGATAATATATTATCACTTGAAATAACGTTCACATGATATAATTTTCATATGCTATAAAAACAAATAACCTAATTTCATGTGATCTAATATTACATTTCATATAAACTTCTTTTTCTCTAATAACATTTAGTATAACGTTCATCTCAAATAATTTTCAATTAGTATATTGCTCTTTTACCAACTAACCGAATCTCGGGGTGCCCCTGACGTCGACCGTCTAGGGTTAGGGTTTCCGTCAGCAGGTCGACGGAGCCCCGCTGCGGGGCTCCTATTTCTGTCTGCAGGGTTTAGAGAAACCTAACTAACCGAAATTCGGGGTGCCCAGAATTTGAATATTATACTAACTGAATATTAGTTCAAATGTGCATTATAGAAAATGTTTATTAAACCATATAAAATTAGGTAAACTGAAATTATATCAATAATTCATTATTTCATTTCATCGTTATACTAAAAAAAAATATATTAAATGAAATTAGGTCATGTGATCGTTAGAACTTTTATTGTTATGTCAAATGGTACGCACCCGTTTACATCACTGAGAAATAAGCGTGAGATATACACGCATACAAAACGCCCCTGTATATGCCCGTGCAGTTTAATTACGTGTACTCAATAGCAATTCATAAAATCAATTGACGTTCCGAATGTCCATGGAATTAGCTTTCTTAGAAAGTCGATTTGGTTTGACCGAACATTTTCAAAGTTGAATTTTCATATCATACTTATTTTCATTTCTTTTCCACGTTTTAATTGCAATGATAATCATAAATAAATTGAGTAAATATCTCATACAGAAATGTTAATTAAATTGTCTACCGCAAAGTACAAATATCTTTGTTTTACAATAATTTCTAACTAATATTAAAAGTCAACATGTAATACAAAGCAACAAGTTTGTTGCAAGACGAGATTTATTAGAGCTGTTTATTCCAAAATGTGGTTTAGCAAGACAACAAGAGTGTAAACGATAGTATAATTTATTTATGGAATAAGACGCTCTGTGATTGGCAGTTCGATTTATAGTTTCTTGGTTTCCAAAAATATATTGTCTAGTACTTTGCGGGCGTCAAATAAATAATTAATACAATTAAATATTTATTAAACATTGATTTCAATTGACATTAATCTGTTATTTCTTTCGACATTATCGCTATTGAACACGTAATTTGGTTCTTGTCTACTGTCAAAACAAAACATTAATATATTTTAATAAAAACCATTTTGACAGTCGACAAATAATGCGAAAATCATGAGATGTGTTTAAAACTGACATTGAGAAATAAACTGTCCAAACACGCCAAAAACGGGCAAATATATCTTTAACGTTAAGTTTTATAACATTTTGATGTAATAAAATCTAGGTACATGGGACAACATAATATTAAAAACTTACTGAGCGTAAGTGCAAAATAATGCAGATTTGTCTCTAGTGCCTGTATACTAAACTGCAGAGATACCACACGCACTCAGCTTTTCAACGTCATTCTCCTAATCCAATCAAACAAAGACTTACGACTAGTTTTTGTTCGCAGCTATAAGCGTGATGAATAACAATATTTTATTCATTGATCAATCAAAACATAAAAAGCAGATCCATCGTTACATTTTTTCTCAGTCAATGTTTTTAAAATAACTTCCCAAATTCAGTCAAAATTCATATATTCGTAGGAATAACTATTTGGCTTTATTAAAATTTGTAGTGTCTTATACGTACGACTAATTATTGTATTTAGCTTACAACATCGTTAAAAGTGCGTGTGAGAACTCTGCAAGGGTACAACAGTACATCTTACTGTTTCATGTAGAACTACTCAAGGGGAAGACTAAATTATTGGCCCCGGGAGGTTTGCGAGTCAAAATGCACAGATTATAACGACTCAACGACACTGCACTGTCTAAAGGGCAGTTAATTGTTGTTAACAGTCGATGCTCATTCTTATTACCTAGTCACAAAGTTAACTAGATTATTTTAACTGTTCTTAAGGTGTTCCGTAGCCGCCACAACTTGCATAGGTAATTTTACAGACTTGTTCGTGTATGAACCTGCAGAGTTGTTCTTAATTATGATCCTGCCGAGATACAGAATGCAGGGTTGTGTCGTTAAATGCTTATGGTAACTTATTTTAATTGTGATGTTTTTCATGACATAATAATATTAATTGTTTTCCCTAACCATAACAAAGAATACTTGTTCGAACACAGGTTAGCGATACGAAAGTTAATGGCGTTACGTCGATCCCAACTGCGTAACACACATCATTCTGACAAGTTACCAAGACGTATTTACAAGTTATTTGGAGTAATGGTTACTCCATTCAGTTCCTAACGTATGAGCGTTGCCATTATGAGTGTGCTATGTAATTGGGATGCAGGCCGGTTACACTAACTAGCGGTTTGGCCCTCGACAAATAATAGCGGCTGTGTCTGGGCAGGCGACGCCGGGAGCAATCGACAGCGAGTTAGAAATAGTGCTGTTCTTGTATATTACTGAGATCAAGACTGAACACGCAACATCAACATCGATGGCCGTCGTCACCGGCCCTACAATCGAGGCTTCTACACACTTAGCGCAACTCACAATACAAAAATACAAAAAAAATATGTACTATAGATGTTACCCTCCCTGTAGGCTAAACATTAATTTTTCACGCTATGTGTGTAAAAGCATGCCATAAATTAAATAGTGCAGACAATAATATTCCTTAATCCTAACGAAATAAAGGCCAGTTAACCGCAAAATATCGGAATGAAAGAGTAAAGAGAAAGCTTAAACTACTGAATCAAATACAATTATACAAAATAAACACGAATCTGCGCCGAGATCGCGGACCAGTTGCTGGCACCCTCACTGTACTTGGCGTCCATCAGTGAAGACAGCGGTGGTAGTCACAGTACGAGGGCGCTGCGACTGATCCGCGGCTCCGACAAAACATCAGGTAACGCGACGCACTAAGCCTAAAATAATAAAGGTCGTGCTCGGCGTCGGTGGGATGATTAGCCGAACTCCCCAATAAATAATATGACCGCGATTGAAATGCATGTGGGGGACATTGGCCCCCACTCATGGCACACACGCACCATCGCTCGGCGACGGCGCCAAAATACACGAAGCTCACAAAATTACATAATACACAACGGCGATAAATCGAACTCTTAGCAACAAAGAACCGTAACGATAATTGCCGAAACATCAAGAGATTTTTCCCGAATAAAAAACTCGTTTAAACTTAAAAACATAAACTTTAAAGCATTAGGTGCAATGAGTGTTGACTCGGCTACGACGTAGCGGCATTCTTTGGCTTGACGCTGGCTCCTCATCACAATCAATTCCGCGTTCACAACTCACGACAACCTATAAACGGAATTACTAAATATACGTGTAAATAAACGGAGCGCGCGCCTTTTATTTGCGTTTGCGTTGCGGCGCGCGCGCAGCTGGTGCCGCGAGGGGGGCCGCGGGCTACGCGTGCCGCTTGGCGTGCAGCGCGAGGTGGTCGGAGCGCGAGAAGCAGCGCTCGCAATGGCGGCAGCGAAACGGCTTGGCGCCCGTGTGCTTGCGGTAGTGGCGCGTAAGCTCGTCCGAGCGCGCGAACCGCCACTCGCAGCCTTCCCACGAGCACTTGTACGGCTTCTCGCCTGGAATAGCAAGATTAAGATTTTTTAAGACACATTTGATACATAGGTAATAAGCGTTATTCTGAAATAGTTCGGTATTCATGCATTTTTGCCATTATCAAGCGCAAATAATTAATATATCAAAACAAAACGCAGAGCCTCATGCGCCCACACATTCGTATTTGCAAAGATAGACAATGATTGCCAAAGCGCATACTTTCTCTAGTAGATGTGATCTGCAGAGTGCAAAATCAAGCAGATTTTGTGACTCTGACGGGACGTTCATGCTAATTCAGAAACACTTATTTGCATTACCGAAGCGCACAGCTTTTTTTGGTTTAACGCATGATAAAAAAATAAAAAATATTATTTATGTTGATCACAAATAATTACACTAACAGACTTTGCTATCCATTTTGTATTGTTTTATTGTGTTCAGTGTGCCAGTGTGGTCTATTTTTTACGGTAGGTATAGTTAATTGGAACAATAGTTACCACATGAAATTATTATATTTCTTCATGACTACTTTACTACTACTACTTATTTTAGTGTAGTGCCTGGCCTGCTCAAGTATCCGTTCAAAATAGCAGACCACGCATAAAACGTAGATAAATATTAATCAATATTATAGCTGTACTCATGACCCCGCCATGAGTGAATAGATTCTAGCTTTAATAGCTTACATCTCGAAAACGTGAAGCTTTCAAAGATTTTGATTCACACAACACAATACTTGTTTGTATAGATGCCAACTATTGATTGTAACCGTGATAATAAGCGTACCCGTAATTTCTAAAACAACTTTCGAATAAAATTTTCTTCCAAAATAATCAAATAACTTTCGATTAGAATCTCAATAATACCTATATATCTTTTTACAAACACGAATGTCTTACATACACCTTTCTTCAAAATTACGTCTCATTTGGAAAACTTTCGAAAAGTTTTCGCATGAATCCCAATAAATAAGTAACGCGTGGACATAGGATTTGAGCGAGACATTCTTACATAACGCGCCCTATGAGAAATCAACACCAAAAATAGCAATACCTGAATTTCATGGCAACTACAACCAATGGCTGACTTTCAGAGAAAAAAACCTCACAAAACGCACAGTACTGAGTGAGATAAGCAAACTGTACGACCCTCTAGGATTTTTGTCGCCATTCATAATCAAAACTAAACTTTTATTTCAAAAGATTTGGA
This sequence comes from Eurois occulta, assembly GCA_950022335.1. Classification (NCBI taxonomy): domain Eukaryota; kingdom Metazoa; phylum Arthropoda; class Insecta; order Lepidoptera; family Noctuidae; genus Eurois; species Eurois occulta. The sequence continues at coordinate 28,939,859 of OX465477.1, read as the reverse complement.
TTAGAAAAATAGACTGGGATGAACGTTTACCAGACGATTTAATTGCTGAGTGGGAAACACTGAGACAAAGTGAACAAACACCACCACCACCTTGTTGAACAAACATTCTATACCACGATGGTTGCAAAGTCAGGAAATAAATCTAGAAATTCACGGGTTCTGTGACGCAAGCGAAAAACACGCGCGTACCTCAATACACGTGCGTTATTTACAGCCGAGTGAGAAATCAAGTTAGTGATTACGTGACTGCACTAATTACTGCAAAAACATAGATGGCACCGCTCAGCAAAAAGATAACAATACCAAGGATGGAACTCTGTGGGGCCTTATTACTCGCCAAACTCATAGAAAAGGTCAAGCACACTCTCAGCAGCAAAAATCTACAGATAAGTTGTTGGAGCGACTCTAAGGTCGTCTTAGCCTGGATACAAGGAGATATTAGCCGATGAGAGAGATATGTTGCAAACAGAGTGTAAGAAATAAACGGGAGCGTCTCTGCAAACTGCTGGAGTTATGTGAAGTCGGAAGATAGCCCCGCTGACTGTGCATCTCGAGGACTCACACCCGCTCAACTTCTTAATTTCAAACTTTGGTGGGAAAGTCCTAGCTGGTTAAAAACTCACATGGCTAATAATAGTCTAAAAAATTGCTTGACCTACACTACAAACAATGGACTTAAACCAACAAAATGCTGCGTAGCCACATACAGAAAAGGTGAAATCATCGAAACACTATTAAATAAATACAGTAAGTAGTCCGAGTGCTTGGGTGGATTTTACGAATAAACAATATTCTAAAGCAGAGACGGGCCACAAGCACAACCTCTATTAATAACATAGCCAACTGCGACGAAAGAAAGGAAGTTCTGTGTTTGACACCACAAGACATGATGATGGCTACAGAGCTAATTATCAAAAACGTTCAAAATGACGAACACCTACCGCCGGGCCGATGGGCTCTTTGAAGAGTGCAGGAGCTTCATTCCGGCACTGATGGTCAAGTTCGAGTGGTAACTTTGAAAACTAAGAGAGGCACACTCAAACGACCTATTACTAAACTTTCACCATTACCGCTGAAACTTGAAGAACCTAATGTTAACGAAGAGGGACAGAAACAATCACCTAGTTCAGAAACTAAAAAACGGGAGGTGCTAGAACTATTACGAACAATTTCCTGATACCTATACTGAGTGATCATCCGATTTACTTCGACGAAGCTGGCAAAGTGCAACTGATACACGATGAATGGACCTTATTGATCTTCAACTTAACTTCATACTGGTAAGCAACGGAGCAAATTAACGTCTACGTAAATCAAATTGACAAACTATGTCAAAGAATATCGCATGACTACACGCCTTGCGAACCAATCATCAGTCACCTACGTCACGAACTGAGCCACCTGGCTGAATACAAATCTATGCTACTCTCTCAACATTCAAGACCAAAACGAGGTTACTTTGATGGTGTTGGGAAATTATCAAGAACTCTTTTTGGAGTTTTAGATGCAGACTTTGCTGAGAAATACGAAAAGGACATACTGTATCTACAATCAAGCGACAATACACACTTACTTACTACAACTTATGAAAAACCAACATTAATTGTAGAAGCGGAAAACAACCTTATAAAAAGAAACACAGCAATTATGGATAAACAATTCAAAACATTGCGCACCTACATGGATCAAACTAGCAGCGTAATCACTAAAATAGAGAACCGTGCGCAAATGTTGTACACTTTATATAATATAAATTCTGCTGCTGTGACGTCAACGCTAATTGTAAGTGATTAACATCGAATTTTAGATATGCTGATGAATGCTCTCGCCAACATATCGGTACCGAAGACATTTAGACACTCATCTGTTTCCAGCATATCAACTGATTGAACAGCTTAATATAATATCCGGAAGGTTGAGAAGGGCTATCCTTACCAGCAGAGAACATGCAAAGGGATTTGTAAAACATCTACGACCTCATCCGTGGGATTTGCAAAACATGTACGACCTCATCTGTGTGAAGGTTCGAATAACAAACAACTATTTGCTGTTCGAAATACATATCCCATTGTTAAGTGATGATGACTACAAGATATACCGAGTTATACCAACACTGTTCCTAATACAAGGACATTTTAAACTAGTAAAACCTAGTTCAGACTTCATAGCAATCAACTTTGCAAATAAATTCATACATAATTATGGAAGAACAGGACATGCGCCAGTGTATTTCATACGGAGAAGACGAATTCGTCTGCACTTCGCGTCAACCGGTCTACAACTAACACGATATAGGCGCCCCATGCGAGGCTCAAGTCTTCAATCAACAAACGACATTATCATGTATCCTCAATGACGTAGTATGCAAAGAAACCTGGACTAAGTTACATAAACCAAACATGTGACTATTTACACTTTGCGGAAAACAGCTGATGCGCGTCATGTGTAACGATCAAGTTACGCCAGCGGTCATTGACGGGACTGGAGTGATTTTCTTGAAATTAAAGTGCTTACTGCAGAAAAAGGCTGCCACAATATTTACACACAATCAGCTGGGAAGTAGTTTTAACATCTTATGGTTGGTGTTTCTATCTTTGGTTCCACCAAAGATAGAAACACCAACCATAAATTCAACAATTAACAACATCTTTGACCTCGGCTGGAAGAATGCAAAATCAAATATATATACAGAACAAGAAACGCCAAGTGCGGTAGAAATAAAAAAAATAGACCAGCACTTAGAATTCCAGAAAAACAGAGAAATATTACCGAAGGCGACTGACATGTCAAGTCACGACATCTATCTCTACTCGGTTACTTCTTTGTTGTTGGGAGGAATCGCTGTGCTTGCCCTCTATATTATTATGAAACGATAGTGCAAAACAGGAGTGACACCTAGAGGAAGGAATAACTTTGGAGGGGACATCAGGCTACGAGAAATACATTCAACAGCAGCGGAGCCCGTTTACAACGAAGCAAGACAGCCGAAGAAAGCATTTCATTTTGACGAATTGAATTGAGTGCTATACTTTTACACATTTACTATTGTTTACTGTTTAACTTTAATTATTTACTTTATATGAATTGTTACTTTGACACTTATTTTTTAACGGGGAATTTTTAACTGCACCTCTGTTTAGAAATTTAAGCAAGCAAACTTTCTCCACTAATAACCTACTGCATATCAAATAAATGACTACTACAAATTAACTACTTGATTAACTAAACATGTTGTACTAAAAAATGTTTAAAATTCATCAAAATCTGATGGCTTTTTTATCTAATTTACAGCAATATTACTCACCGTAAAACAAAAATACTGATTTGCACACAAATTATTCAATATTACAACGGAATTTCCAAAATTATTTTCTAAAACTGCATAACAAAAAGCGGGGCTCCGTCGACGACGCCTTTGTTAAACCCGTTTTCTCGTGGTCCTACTATTTTGTCCTACTAGTAGGACCACGAGGGAGACCAGTTTCTGTTTGTCCTACTATGACAGACGGTCGACGTCAGGGGCACCCCGAGGTTCGGTTAGTTAGGTTCCTGTAAACCCTACTTTTAGTTAACAGATAGTCATTCAGTAAAACAGTTAAGCTTTAAAGATCTAACAGTATAGTATAATTGATTTAATTGATGATCAAATTTAGTGTGCAATTCAGTATTTTTGGTGGTAATTTCGAATATTTTGATTGAAAAAAGTTAAGAAATTTAAAGTATTAAATACCACCCTTTTTTAACTACTGTTTGTAATGGATGCTCATCCCAATTTTCCCTCGGGAGCATGCACGGTTTACGTACGTACAGGCTAATAATTCGCTGAAGCCGTGACCTACTTTCGTAAATACATTATTTAGGGGCTGATTTAAAACTACTCGCTCAGCATTGCGGGCTGGCTCCAGCAAGGGTAGGGGAGCAATAGACTCTTAAATTTAAGAAAATATTTTACAGGAAAAGAGTAGTTATATACAATTTTAAAATCGCTTATCTATACATCGCGCAGTCGTGCTAGTGCCTTTGATCTCTATTCTGTGTCGAGTTACGCGAGCAAAATATTTAGAGCAGCTCATATCAAATTTTGTTCATATTGATGAGAACACTACAGTCAACCTCGCACATCAGAATTAAACCAGGCACTCTACGTCAAATTGTGACGTAGACAGTGCCTTTATGCCGTGGCAGTAAGGGTGATTTTCGTAGCGCAAAAGTTACCACTGATGTCTGATGTGCGGTTGACTGTACAATGACCCCTTTGCACGTAGTCAGTTAATTCAATTACACATTGTATATCTCGAATAAAAATTACCGATCCTTCTCTACTTATGCTAATGAAAACAATAATAAAAACCGGTGCATATTATGGCTCCTATGAACATAATATAGCAGTATGTAAATACTTAGTACCTACTTAGCGAAATCACGAATAGGGAATATGCAAGAAATACAAAACTTTTTTTATTTCTTGAAAATGCCTTTTAATGGCTGTCAAATACTATGTGCCAAAAAAACACTTTTATGTGAAAAGTACTTAAAGTTTCACTAATTGTTATAAATTTGTTATTTTAATTTTTGCTTGAATTAAGCACATATAATTAGTAAAATTATTATATTCTGGGTAAAAAAATTGATGTAAACGAGGCAGATAGAGGTAAATGACGTCACATAGCATGACATGAATGGCCGCGACAGTCACAGGCGTTTGAACTGTCGTAAAAATTGTAGGACTTTAATTGAATTTTTTAAGCGACAAGCAATGGTTGATCTTAACTTTTAATTATTTTCTTGGGTTGATAGTACTGTATTTTATTGATTAAAGTGAAGAAAAAATTACATGCATATTCCCTATTATCTTTGTTGTAAAAAAAATACTGCACAGCTTGACTTAGTTAAGCCTCCTACTCAAAAACTGATGAAGTATCAGTATATACAAAGGTACAAACTCAAACTCAAACTCAACTCAAAGCATTTATTTCAATTAGACCATTACAGGCACTTTTGAAAGTCAAAAACAAAAAAGCTAAGCTACAGTCACATTCACAAGGCATAATTACTTGCGAAAGTACTGTAGTTGCACATTCCAAATCGTAGATCTCTATGGAGAAGAATGGGCAAGAAACTCCATGGACACTCTTTTTAATCAAAATATTGTTACAAAATCTTGGTTACATCATTCATGTTGAGATTATACATATATGTGAGAACGATGTACAAAGACGTGCACATTAAGAGCGTCCAGAGTAAAAGATTAAACTAACAATTTAAAAATAAAGTAATTAAAATAAACCGTGCCAGCTAAGAGATGACCAGTCCCAACTGACAGCGCCCGTTCACGAACATGACGCATGGATCAGCGCCATTCAACTCAACCACATTGAAGGGAACTAAATGACCCGACACACCCGCCACCATCAGCGAGACATTTGTGTGAGCATGACATTCTCTCAGCCACCAGGGCACATTCAAGTCACGGTACACGCTTTACAATGTTACAATACTAACATTATTACCTATCAAAAGCGGTGCAATAGGTACTCCTCTGATCGACCTGGATTCTATTTTTATAGTGCTCAGCAATATCAATATTGTATGATCTAGGAAGTGCGCAACGCAAGCGTGTAAATGATTAATTGTCAAGGTCATGTTGTGTTTTAGGTCATGTTATGGTTCAGGTCAGATATTAGAAAACTTACGTGTCTATTCGCCTTTTATATACATATTTTGTGTAGCTATGTTCAAAAATAGGTGTAACTTAACGATAAAAAATTACCATGAACTTTGACAACAGTTATGTTTTTAAAAAGATGCAATTACTATTTTGTATTCAATTTTGCTATCTACAAAATATAATTGATAACAGCGCCATTTAGATTCAAACTGAGGTAAATTGATGCAAAACGCAAAGCCTTGGTGCACAGTAGTTCTGTCTACATTCACTTGGTGGTGCGAACAAGGGATAGGCTACCCTTGCGAGTTTGTAGAAAGGTACAAACATGGAACAGCGCCCTCTGTAGGTATTTAAAAAAAGTTTAATCGCAGGTAGAAAGATGCATTTTAACGCCATCTAGTATCACCTGCAGTGCGAAATGTTTAGTGCATAGTCGAGCAGGCTGGGCTGTTCGCCAGTATCCCAAAATCACCGCTTGATGGCGCTATTTTTAATCTTGCTTATGCAACACATGCGTGTTTCATCCGGTAACTACAGATACCGCCGTAATGACAAATTTTACACACGTCCTAAAAATTATAATACGTCACACACTTAAAACAGCGGATTTTTTTCCGTTGATTTTTTTTATGAAACTTCAGTTAAAATATTATCATAATACGCTATAACAACAACCATAGCGCGGAAATTTGAAGTAACAGTTGAACAGACTGAATTCTACGCCGGTTTTCCGAATTATCCGCTAGATGGTGTTGTATTTTATTGTATTGTTTAACGGGCAGGTGTCCGCAACTAACGTCCAATGCGTATTTTGCGTGCGGATGGTGTTATTCACACACATGTGCAGGCAGAACAACTTTGTTTTAGACGGCACCGATAGATGTCGTAAAGTGCTTGTTAGTACAGACTGAATTCTACGCCGGTTTTCCGAATTATCCGCTAGATGGTGTTATTCCCAATCATGTGCAGGCAGACCAACTTCGTTTTAGACGGCACCGAGTGCTTGTTAGTACAGCATTAGTACAGACTGAATTCTACGCCGGTTTTCCAAATTATCCGCTAGATGATGTTATTCCCAATCATGTGCAGGCAGAACAACTTTGTTTTAGCCGGCCCCGATAGATGTCGTTAGTACAGACGCCAGCACATCCAAGCTACTACAATCTGTCAAATTTTTTTAATAGATTTTCAACTTTATCTCTAAACCATTAGGTTCAAGGTTGGTTGGGAAAATCTGTCAGTTTCGGGTAGGTTGACCTGCTGGCGTCGTTTACATTGCTGTGAAATTACAATAACATCGCGTGTCCTAGTTAGTTTTATTTCCCGGACAGTGTTAAAATAAAGCATTGTTGAAGAGATGAAACGCTAGAATGGATGCTTACGATTATAGGAAATCGTTCGTTCGGGCGACTCTGTTTTTATGAGTCATCTGATGCTTTCAAAGACGTTTAATGATCATGAAATGGGTTGCCAATGTAGGTACCTACTTATTTCGAGTTATTCCGTCAGACTGTGTGGGAATCTTTTGTAGACGAGGCTAACTTCCGAACATATTTTATTATCGAAGTTTTAAACGTCTCAAAATACTCATTTATGGTTTTGTAGTTGTTTGTATTTCATAAATATTTTCGTGTAAAAATTACAATCACTGTGACTCAATGACATGGCTTGTACGTCGGTCAACCGAATCCACTAGTACTTCACGATTGAGGTATAATATCGATCCGGGAACCGCGGCGCGGATAGGATTAAAGGATTATCGGATACTCGGCTATCATCGGTGTAGGTATGCGAACCGAGGCGAACGTGGCCTGAATGAGGTCAGGTTTGTAAACGAAGGCCAGGAGAGCTTATGTTGTTGAGTAAGATTTCGGTCAAATGTTTTTTTTTATTCAAGTTTTTACAAACACAGTTAAAAAAAGATAGGCAAGTTATTGATGAGGTCGGTGGTAGGTAAGTTATAACGGATAGCACAGTATGTTACCAGTTGGTTATCGGATATAAAACATAAAACAGCACCTACCTACTACAAGCAATCAAACACGAACTTCTAAAATTGAAAAAAAAAATGCGCAGCGTTGTAACCACAACGAGTTGAAGCGGACAATAGTGATAAGCAAGAATTGATGAGTGATAACATTGGATGTAGTTCATGTATGACATGATCATGACACACGTCATGTCTTTGGCAGTTCTAGTTCTTGCGTGAACATGTTTCCAGCAGCACAAAATCTGGTTTCAGCAAATCATAGCAAACTGGTTTTGTACTGTTACCAGATTTAGTGCTGATGCAGTCTGCAACAATGCTGCGCATGTTTCACCACGTACAGAACTTATAGTAAGAATCTAAGATACTGACCAGTATGCGTCCTCTTATGTGCCTTGAGATGCGAGCTCTTGGTGTAGACCTTGTCGCAGGCCGGGAACTCGCAGCGATGCACGCGCCGGCGAGGGTCCGCGGAGTGCGGGTGCGGGTGGTGGCGAGTCATCGGCACCGGCTTGCGCGGAATTAGGTGCTGCATCGGCAGCGGCACCGGGCTTGGAGTAGACGGTGGCTCCTCTGGAATAGTGTTAGTGGACGTGTCAGATAGAATCGCTCGTGATACCGCGATTAGAACAACAAGCGTTAAGTAATAAGGTTGTTTTGGCAATGGAAATGTTGACTAAGGGTCCGTCTCCACGAGCGAGAGAATCGCGGCGATATTATCGTCGTCCCACGTGTTTGTATGCGAAACTATCGCCGCGATTCTCTCGCTCGTGGAGACGGCCCCTAAGCTGGCCACCACAGACTTGCTAATTCTTGTTTACTTTAAACCGTTCAGTCCAGCTAAAGATTGTCTAGAAGATATCTCTGTCAGGGATCAAATTTCCAATTGCACTCATAGATTTAATAATGTTGAAAAAGAGCTATGTAACAGTTTTAGTGTACAATACAGAATACTCTTAAGCACTGATCGTTTTGCGTTTGAAGTCCTTTATTACTATACTACATAATTATAATACATGAGACTTAAACATAACTGGCGAAATTTGGGTGTACTATTTAGGTACACCTCTGCCTAACCCATCGGGGATTACAGGCGTGATGTTATAATACTAAGTGATAGGCAGAATAGTGAGCGCTGGTTTAAATTGAGGTTGATAGTAGTTATGTTTGTTATGAGACCACGCAGGATGACATGACTTGAATGGCGTGACTGCTATGGATGTATTTTTTTTTAATGTCAGCAACTAAAAACATAACTAGAAATCGACTCTTAAGTTCCTGACACTCAAGAGGCAAAAGACACCTACGGATTGACATACCAGGGCTGATTTCATACTCCGAATCGCTGGGCGGCTCGCACTTCACCGTGGTGATGAAGGCGTAGGTGGTAGTGGTGGCCGGTGGTGACGGCGGCGAGGCAGGCGGTGATGGGGTCACGGTGTTGGGTGACGACCGCGCCCACTCCTCTTCTTGGGACTCGCGGCGTTTGCGTGGCTCCTCCCGAAGATACCTCTCCATCTCGTAACATGTCTGGAAGAGAGATGCTGGTTAGATCTTGGTTAGACAGCGCTCTATTGGATTTAGAACTGTTGAGTTATCCTAAAGGATACCTTGTTGACTAGGAGTACTAGGACAAGTGATGAAACCTATGTGATTTACGAGTAATAAATATAAATGTTGCAGAGGATGAAGAATGCCAAAGATAGAAGGATTGTGTGAAGTATGGTATGAAAGAAAATGAGTAAATAATAGCTGAGTAAACTAACTGGGACAAGGGCACGAAGATAACGATAACTAGGATCCTAGTCTGCGTCCCTACTACTGAGACAAATGCTTCCTCTCTGAGAAGAGAAGTGTTCTGTAATACGGGGTCCCAATGCGGGTTTGCGGACACATTATGTTTTCGATATTATTGTTTTAGACTTAACTGAATTCCTCACGTTGAGTTCTTTCTCCATTTTGACAGCAGTGATGTTGAAATATCAAATAACTTTGCGACCAAAGAGTAAAACGCTTATACCAGAAGGAAGACTTCATTTTTAATTGACAGCACAGATTATCTTTGTGACAGATTAATAAGGAACTACGTTCCAATAATCAGATTTATAGTATAATCACTTTAAGTGTGCAGCTCCAGATGAAGTTGCTTGTCAAATTTTGCATCGTTATGTCGAACTAGGTACTTTTATTTTAATTCTGAGCTATCCCACCTGCATAGATAATTTGATTGAAGTGTATATTTAAATCTACGTTTAAATCTATAACAATTATGAAATCACTACAGGTATAAAACCTCTATCAAGTTTTAACAAAGCAAAAGATTACGCCCGGGGCCCGGTGCGCGTATTGTATAAGATCACATACAGTTTCGAAACGATAACATGAAATCAGTCATTATTCTTTTGGAGCATTTGTTAGGTATGCTACACACCATTTCCATGACAAGGTACAACCAAGAAACAATATCATAATACGTAAAAGCGTTCGGAAAATGCCTGACCGGCATGATTCAGCGATGGTAGATTTCCAACGAAAGTCCAAAAGTTTAGTACCTAATTGCATCTGGCGACTTTGCTGTCCAACAAATAGTGTCGAATCGAATATGCTCACCCAGACAAAGCGAGCGATCCCCAAATGATTCATTTAGTAGGTGTGTTTTTGGATAAGTGTTAGGTATTTCCTTAAGACGGTTAGGAATCTGTGAACTCTTGTCACGAACAAACTATTTTTCGCAGTTCTATTTTTGTTTGAACTCAAATAGTTTAATTAAATAAAAGACTATATTATCAATTGCTAGCCAGTCTGGTCTACTCATAAGCCGTTGCAATTTTAGCTTTCATCGTTTCGTAAGTGAATTCTCAGTGTGTCTTTGAAAAAGTTGCTTCAAGCGTTGGCTATTATAATTCCTCAAAGAGAAGTGGTTTCCTTATAGCTGAAACTTAAAGTAAGTACACAAAGGTCTACTAAGTACTGACAGGACTGCAAGCAGGCTTAAGTATCTCCCAACTGACATAAAAGAGCAAGGCATCTTGGCCTGAACTTTGGAGTGCTTTTGATAATGTTTTCAGTACTTAAGAGTATTTGAAATGCATTGGTTTTGGGTTCGATTCGAAGGTAAGGCGGGTCACTGCAGCCCGGAATGTGATTTCCTACTTGTCCCGGATTACATAGGATTCAAAAATAAATGATGAAATGTGGGTGTACCACCTATAGCTACTTACACCTCTGCCGAACCCTTTTATAGCGTGATGTACTGCGTTATGTACAAATTCAGCAATACATTAACATAATTATGTGGAATGAGTACTTCATTTTGTACATTATATTCGAAATTAATTTTGAAACACTAATTTACCAGAGGTGTAATTACAACATACCAGAAATTGATGTTAAAATGTCACTTAGCTTAATTAAAATAGAACTCAGTACTGTAATTATCACACCACAAAATAAGCAATTACATTTCCACAAACTGTTGGAAATATAGGATTTCGTTCTGCAACTTTATGAAGAGAAAAACCTCTTATTCTACAAATAATTTTATTTGGCTGTTTGTTTAACTTTGCATATACAATAATTATTTATCTGTGAAATCAAACTCATACACATAACTGAGACGAGTAGGTACCAGGAACGAGATTGAATTGATTTTCCAAGACTGATGAATGAAGCCTCACGATTGTACTTGGAAAGTAAATAATAAAGTAATTTGACATCTAGAAGTATAATGAAGGTTAAAGTTTAGCGTTGTTAGTTATTGAATGTTTAGTAATAGTCAATTATACTAATATAGGTCGGTACTAATTTAATTTACCATAAAGAAATGAATGAAAGACGATTGACAAAAGAAAATAACGCGAGTATTGAAGACAGTGGAAAACCAGTAGGGGATCCCTATTCACCGATCCCATTGTCAACAATAAGGTATCGTAGAAGAGTCAGGAGCGTTATGCGTAGTACTCGGGACAGATACACGCGTGTGTCAAATAGATGTGTGAATGTAGACGAAGCAAGGGGAACTCTGTATGGCTGTATGGTAGGAAACGTGCCACGTGGCGTCCTTTAGCTGTCGGATATTTATAACATGAGGGGTGGCGGTACTTTCGTACAAGCCTACTCTTCATGATGCTCGGGTTACTGAACTGCCAGCTTGCCTTGTGGGCTTGCCTGCATAACAGTACCCGATGTCGTGTCCCGGGTCGTGGGCACAAGTAACTAATAAACCGATTTCGTTGGAATGGGACACAAGTACCTACTAGGTACTACGACAAGTACTAGGTACGTATGTCCCATTTCAACTAAATCCGTCAAAAACAACAGACAAAAATATAGACAAACTCACTCTGACTCAAAGCATTTCTTTCAATTAGTCCGTTACATTTGAATGTCAAAAACAAAAGGTTGAAGCTACAGTCCCAGTCACAAGGCATAATAACGTGTGAAAGTACTGTAGTTGTCCATTCCAAAGCGTAGATCTCGCCAACCGTGATGTCAACTTGCCGTCTGCGAGGTTTATTCTTAGAGCTCTCAAGTAAAAGTGAGCTCTTAAAGATCTCCATGGAGAAGAATAGACAAGAAACAATATGGACACTATTTTAGCCAGACAGAGTTACTTTCTCGTTTATAAGGGATGTAACTTCTATAAATTATTTTCTCCTGTAGGATATACTCCAAGGTGTAGGTAGCGGACAGTAATTTAATGACACAATTATTAAAGAAGTACCGGCTCCAGTAAACTGTGACTGAAACATATGAACCCGCTTCTACGGAATATAACGGTAAATACAGTGCAAGCTAGGATACTTTATTGAGACTATCAATTTAAAGATGATCCCGTTTTATGACCATCCTTTATTTCCTGACTTATAAATATATAATGTACCAAGTTGTACACTGCGTGAACGATTAAGTCCTCGTTTTATTATTCATCAAAGTGGGTTTGTGAATGCTATTTTGTTAATTTCCGATAACAGTAATAATTATAATTGAGAGGCATTCCAAAAGCAAAATGTTGGTCAAGTGAAACATTTCATTCGGTGAAACTGAAATGATCAACTAAGTAATAATTGGATTAATTTAATCAAATTGGTTCAGCTTAAACCACAACAAACATTTTCTACGTAATAACAATTGTTCAACATATTTGGGCCTCGTGTATACATTACATTAATAAAAAACATACCTACATAGGTACAATACTAACACTGTCACGGGATATCTTCCGTGATTGTTCATGATTTTGAGCTAATATATTACATATATAGCCCATATTACACAACATACAAAATATCACTCCTGTAAGTTGTAACCACTACCCACATTTCACCGGTTATGTTTAAGTTCCATGTAATAGGGAGCGAGCCTATTGCCATCAATCGAGCACACATCCGGACTCCGTGATGACGGTTGACGCTACTAAGAAATTCTTGATGAACAATCTTCTAACACTGACCGACCTCGGAATCGAACCCAGGACCTCATGCTCAGTTTGAAAAAGTCAACTCTCGGTGTTTAACCGAGTGTTGAGTCATTTAATAATTGGCAACACTTAGGAAGCCCGTGAATCGACTCTTAACACTTGCACTACTACTAACCGATACTAGACCATCTAGATCCACTAAACCATCGAGGTATCAAAACACAGTAATCCTATAAAACCCCCACGCCACATTAAATCTAATTATCAAATAGTGCATACGGTCCTTTACAATGCAATCCTGCGGTGCCTTCCTAGTATAAACACGGGTTCATTGACCCCCCTCAAGGTTAGAAGTACTAGTCTCGACTAACGGTTACCTTAGACACCCAGTTACATTTGCCTATGACATTATGATCGCCAACCTTAACCTTGGACTGCAAGGTTGATGATCGCCTGGCAATGTGGAAACAGGTGTAAAAGAAGATGGTAGGATTAGCCCATAATAGTTTTATTGTGTAAAAAAAATACGATTCGAAGGAGATTGAATCGTTCATTGTTTCGTTTTTTTTTATGGTTGGTCTTTGATAGGCTATTGTTTTTAATTGAAAACTTTTCGATCAAAACTTCTTTGTAGGATGGCAGTTTTTGCAAGAATTTAATTGGGTTTGGTCGTTTTTGAAGCTCTAAAGAGGCTTCCACGGCTTTAGCTCTGATGAATCGGTTTCTATACCTTTAGTTGTACAGTACAACTTGTACATTGTGAGTAATGAATTAAACTAATTAATTAGCTTGTTACTAGACATTGATTATATTAGCTACTTATAGCTAATATGCCTGATATGAGAAAGAAGATTAAGTAATTCGTATGACATAACATCACGCCTGCAATTCTCCTTAGGTAGGCTGAGGTTACACATCCACACTACGCTAGTATTTTTAATTGCCACATATTTGGATGGAAGTTATTGTCATCAACCGCGCACAAATCCATCCCTTGAGGATGATGCTACTTACCAAATTTACCTATACACAAACTCAATAATACTTTCGCCAAATCGAACTAAGAACCTCATGCTCACCAGTAGCACTTGTGATCACTAGACCATTACAACGACAGTAATTAATTTCTGTGTCGTGAAAGTCTTAGTACAACTGCTTCTTTCGAGATAGCTGTCAGAACACTACACATTACATGAGCGACACAATCGTGAGAAAACTCTCCTTCTTATGGGAATCGTTAACACACGACATTTTGTTTACAATACCGTTTTTATTATAGGAAAGTGTGAATAAGAACATTGATGTTGTCTATGCCTATGACAACATCAATTTACTTTTTCACACCAGCTGTATAAGACGTTTTCATTTTTACATAACTATGTATTATGAAAACCTAAGGCTCTTTATAACATAACGCCAATAATACCTAAAACGTTAAGCGGAGGTACATCTCTAAAGACTTAAACATAACTGGTGGAACTGGTGAGCCCGTCCTAGATACGCCTAGTACACCCACATGTTGCCAGTTATGTTTAAGTCCAACGTAATAGATCTGTCAGTCTATCTGTCTATTAGTTCTAACTTGAGAACAACATACCTATCTTTAAGCCCTTGCTTTTAGTAATTAATTAAACCTCAGACGTGTTTTAAAGAAGGAATTGAAAATAATTTGTTAGTGTAAATTTATTTCTATAGGTGATCTTTCAATGTATTTTTTTGTTCATCTTGAATCCTTGCTTTAAATGAACTTAAGAATTTAGCACAAGTAAAACGCTTGTTCGCCATTTCAAAATATTAACCATGTCAGGCAAATATATTTAGAAGTTCTGCATGTATTGTGAAAGGAATATGTGTGGCATATATTATATACAAGTAATTAATAGGCGTCGGAGATACGTCAATTATACGTGAATCATTGGAGAGATTATAACGCGTGCAGTGTGAGGAATCTAATTGCAATGTACATAATATGTAGTAGTGTATGTTGTATGTATGTGTGTGTATGTATATGACTGTTCAAGTAAATAATGTTAAAACAGCATTTTTAGGGTTCCGTACCCAAAGGGTAAAACGGGACCCTATTACTAAGACTTCGCTGTCTGTCTGTCCGTCTGTCTGTCTGTCTGTCTCCAGGCTGTATCTCATAAACCGTGATAGCTAGAAAGCTGAAATTTTCACAAATGATGAATTACTATTGCCGCTATAACAACAAATACTAAAAATTAAAAAAAATATATTAAGGGGGGCTCCCATACAACAGATATGATTTTTTTGCCGTTTTTATAGATAATGGTACGGAACCCTTCGTGCGCGAGTCCGACTCGCACTTGGCCGGTTTTTTTGTTTTAAATAAATTATATTGAAATGAACTAGTCTGTAGTCACTGTAAAAGGGATGGACAAATTGTGAACGCGGCCCCGGACACCGGACCAACACCTTCCGTGTCTGTGCTGTGTCCGCAGCCGGTCCGTAACGTGTCCATATCTGTTTGATTGATTCTTAACACTAGTGTTCAAATGTGATTTTTCATCTTCATTAGTTTAGTCAGGTAGTATTTACGATGCCATGTGCGTAGTACTCGCCACCGGCATGCGTTTATGTCCAGATCGTATCGATCGAGGCGTAAAGAGTATGAATAAGGTTTGTAGCAGTTGGTGTTCTGTGGTTACTGCCTACCCCCAAGGGAAAAAGCCGTGAGTTTATATATGCAAGTTTATCTACGATGTTTTGAAGTCGGGTCTTATAATATTAATTAAACTAAACATCTCAAAAAGTTCAAGTAAACTAATAATGGAAATAAGGATGTTTTTTATTTTATCACTTTAAATAAGGCCCTGTTTCTTGCCGCCTCGGTCTAACCTAAGTTGTTTATTTGATAAGAAATAATACCCTCTCTTAGCTTGGAGCCGTGTCGGTAGATCGCTGCTGACTTGCCTCCTAACTCAAATAAACTCATAACATAACAGTTGAGCGGGCGTAATATGCTTATCCACTGCATAGAGTATTTTATAGCATTGCATTATAGAAATTCAATACAGGACATTGAATTTCTGAAGCACTGGCCTAGCCTAGTGGCAATTTGTTTTCAAAGCGTCTCGAATAAACAATTTTCGGTAGGTAATCTATACAGGCTAATTCTGCTACCATTTGGATATACAATGGTTTGGAATCTAGCTAGTTTTGTAGATTTTTGGCTCAGTGGTATTCTGTACCCTGACTTGGAACTTGGTGTAATTTATATCATCAAAATTAAAAGGTATCGTCAAGAAACCAGCATGTCCTAGAAGCAAACATTCAAAAATATCTCTCATGTCATTCAGTGGGATTGCTCTTTTTTTTTTTTTTAATTTACCCCGAAGGGAAGGCTATAGTCTTTCAACCATAATGCCTAGTCTTACGTCCTCAGTGGGATTGCGTGATGACAGCTGTTTCACATTGCCTACAATGTTCCCACTACTGGTATACAGGCGTTCTCACTGTGCCAGCAATGAACGTGGAAGATTTTATAGTAACTATATTATTGTTTGCCTATGATGTAGTTACCACTCTCTATTGCAACGATACCTATCCACTATGAGCAGCTAGATATACCAATTCAAACATACTACGATTCTCTAGGCTCGCTAGTACGTATTAGGTGCCTTCGGACTACGGTACATTGCACTGTGTCAACTGTTAAGGCGTCGGACCAAACCGTTGCATTAATTGACGGGAACTGATTCTGTGTTCGGAGTGGTTGTATGTTAATATGAATGTGTATACGCAGCTTATATCATTATATGGTTGTTTTGGAGATTGAATTTCAGTGCCAAGAAGGCACTGATGGTAAACATTTTTACGAAATTGCCTTTAGAAATTATTTTGTAAAAATACAAAATGGTGGCCAGATATGAACTAACTATACGTAATGTATTGCTTTATCGTTTGAGGGTGTTATTTGATCCTTACCAGAAGGCCTAAACAAGTGACAATCGCCTTCAAAGCCTTTGGTATTTCCTTTCTTTGGACCTTTTGTGGCTTTGTCAATCCAATACATTTTAAAATCATTTTAGCATATAGATTGTCATCATTTGCCTCTGGCCTTTAGATATGCTTGAGATGTTAATGCCAAAAAAATAATGCTCATCATGATCCGCCTAGCCTTTTCCCAACTGGGACCACCAACCATGGGGTCAGCTTTCAGTCTAACCGGATCTATCCTATCTGACCTCCACACCTTAGTACAAAAGGATAACTTATCTACTTTAAAAACGTAACCTAACCAATGAGGCCAATTAATTTCGCGTAGTCCTTGTGTTTAAAAAAACTTAAGGCTTATAAGTAGACAGGAGCCATGCTTAATAACAATTTATCATCAATCTCATACGTTCGTGCGTCCATTGTGCGCTCATCAGTACGCATATTTAATGCGTCGTCAGTTGACGGAAAATGTGGAGGCGACACTGTCATACAAATTAATGTGGTTTGTGGTGACAATGTGTTGGTAACTATTATGAATAATGTTAGTTAACAATCGTCACCAAGAAAAAGGTCGAAGTACAAAATAATTAAGTACAATGTAAGCATTATCATCAACCTCCTGCCCTTTTCTCAAGCTAGCGGTACTCGTCATCTCATTATCTTTCACACAGTCTCCTATCCATCGTTTTCTTGGTCTTCCCCTATTTTTAAAGCCATCCTAAGCAAAACACATGCTGAAATACAAACAAAAAAGTAAAATAATACATTTATGATTAATGAACACACAAAATTAAATACATACAAAAGAAACATTGCAAATAAATTACACAAGCTCGGCCATTAATAGTGAACGTGTTTTCAGAAAATCGCATTGCATTCAAAAACTTTTATCTCGGCAGTTAAATTCGCAGCAATTAAGTTCTTTAACAAAGAGCCTTTGAAATATCATCGCGATGCTGTATTACAATAATTTTCGCAATTGCAGAATATTATTTTATCGCAACAATATTTCACTAATCTGGAATACCCTATGATTAAGGTATTGCAGATTAGAATACCCTAATGATTAGGGTATCGGAGTGGTGTCTCAAATGAGTCATCAATATTAATGCAAATGTGTCTCTTATATTATAATTTGATCAGTTTTCTGTAGCCCGAATATAAGTTCTATCCTCAAAAAAGTAAGTCATGGGCAGCAATGATTAGGTACATGTATCGAAAATAGCAGATCGTTAAGTTATAACTCTAATAAACGATTGCACAAACAATGAGTTGTGGTTGTTTCTGTCATACACACAATTAGTGCAGTTCGTCATAACAAAATAAAAGTAACAAAATATCGACGAAAAAAACGGGGCGTATATTTTTAACCCAGAAATCCCTAGAACCAAACGGAACCAAACCCCCGTACATTGATTGACGTGTGAAGTGTGTCACATACAAAAACCAACTACCGTGACCATAGTTTGTAATAATTCAAAATATGATCAGTAAAATATCAGTCAAACTGAAAGCAGCGAAGTGTATAATAATCCATTTCTGTTACTAATAGAAAAGTGGAAAATATCGTCAAGGTTGTGAACGTGTTGGCTGTTTTACTTGTTTAGGGATAATTCGATATAACCTAGACGTTTAAAGAGTAGACAAAAGTATGTTGTATATAAATTAGATTTTTGTTGTGTTTCTCAATTCAACTTTTTGTTTTCATGTAAATGACCACGCATAACTTTTTACAGAGCAGTCCGATTTCAATGATTCTTTTTTACATAAAAAAAACTGTCATGTCTCAATTTTGTTTCACTAGTTAAGCATCAGTCAAACAGTCAGTCAGTGGTACGGACAAATTGCCTACTGGCTGCTTATACCGGACACGGACAGGTACTTCAGCAAGTATTTGTATTGAGGTGTCCGTGCCTGTCTGACTGAATCTAAAAAGACAACGGTTGGCTTAAATAACTTGCGAAAAATCAACAACAAATTATACCGATAGAGTTAATGCACACTGAGTTATAGCAATTAGCTGACCCACCTTTGCATAAATGATTGATATTTTTTAGAATACAAATCGATAGAATTTTATAATTCTCTCCCTTTCTTTGTGTCTTCTCATACTACTACAAAGATTGACGCTTCCTCACTGTCAGATACAAGAAAATATCCCTAGTCGTTGGTAACACTATCTTATTAGCTTCCGACTTCGCTTGCAGTAATAGTAATGTGATAATCATCTTACGCGCTAAGAAAAAGAACATCTTCTAGTTAAACCTCACTATTGCTACAAGTAAGACTTAGAGCTCAATCCACCATTGGAACTGAACGCAAATTAGCACGTTAAAACTGCGTTCAAGAGTTGTAAGTGTCATCATTGCTATTAAATATTGAGACTGACGGTTCTAGAATGGTTTAGATTCGGTGCTCGCTTTTAGTTTTACTGTTTACTAACTGGTTAAGCAGAGGTGTAAATAATATCCCACCCTATATCGCCCAGTTATTTTTAAGTTCCATGTTTAGAAGGCGAGCCTATTCCAAATTTTATAGAAAAATCGAGGCGCCAAGAAAAGAATTTATGCAAAAATACATCGACCACAATTTCATAGTGTGCCAAACAACAACAAAAAATCTAGTCACAATAATTTCTAAACAAGTTTCCAGGTTGCCTAGCGCCTGGCCACACTACATACCGCGCGGCGTCTTTCCGCTGCGCACGAGTGGCTTTCACAACCGCCTTTCTCAGTTTCTAGTGTTTCCACGCTCCAGAGAAATGTTATCGGTCTTAAATGTTATGTGAATTGTAACAGTGTGCTAATGTTATGCACCGTGTTACGGTTGGGGCCGTAATTAGCACAATTGTCGATAAAACCTTAAGAGTTATAAACTTATATATTAAAATAACTACCTAACGAGATAAATTTCAAATGAATTTAAAAAATAACCTAAACTAACTACAAACTAAAACATAGCGTCGAAAAAACCTATTGACATTAAAATTGTAGCAAGTTGTAAGCATTATTTTGGAAAAATTATAGCTAGATATTGGTTTGATTGTTGGAAATAAAAACACTACAAGCAATGTTCTCCAGGTAATGATAGACGTCAATAAAAAATAATTTTCGTTTTACTTACAAATATTTTGCATGAATATGTTTGCGAGACCTTCTAAAACGACAGTTAATCTCTTTATTATTATTTGAATCATAACTAGGAATGAACTCGTTCGGTTATAGTTTTTGTCTGAGAATCGGCAGTGTCTAGCTGACCTGGTTCGACTAACGAGGCAATTAGTCTTAAGGTAGCCAGTTCATTCCCCGATTAACGAAAAAAAACGCGCACTAATATCTATGCAAATGCGAAGCGTTGCCCAGTGAGCCACGTCTGTTGTAAATGTGCACGAAATTACTTAAAAGTGAAGAATTTCTTCGGAAAAGTAATTTTCAAAGTAAGGCATAATTTGGTTCAGTTATTTTTGAGGTCGACTAGAGAAACTGAAGTTGAGTTATTCAATCAGTGGCAGTGTTGTTTAAATTGGCAATTAATAAATAGTATTGAAGCGGCACTACAAAAAGTATTACAGCACAATGGAACATAAAGTAATTTCCAAGTAGGTACCTACTAATTGAGTACACAGCCTCAACTTAGACCAAGACTAACTCGTCATGATAACAAAATGTTTGCTTCTCTCTTTATCCTAAGATTATCTGGAAGATATCGCTAATAGCGATAACACCGCGAAACAACCATAATGTTCGCGGTACAAAACCCCGAACATTATGGTTTTGTAAATGAGCTGTGTTAAAATGCTGGTAAAGGCATCACTCCAAGTAAGGTTAAAACTACTGTTATGAGAAATAACTGATAAACTGTATTTACATTTAATAAACAACGACAATACGAAGCCAAGAAGCTATATTTCCAACTTCAATATAAAATCACTTTGCTTGAAAAGTCTCCGATATTATTGTACGCTGTGTAACTCAGTCTGGTGCATTTCACAGGCGACAGCTTCGCAACTATTTTTGCATTATTGTTGAACCTTTTGACTCGCTGGCTTTGAGCGAGTCCAATGCAATTATAGACGAAGCGAGAAGAAAGGAAAAATGTTACAAAAGAATGTTATATTTCATTTTAGAAATTGCTGTGAACTATCGTCGCCTTTGAGTAATATGGGAAAGGCTTCTTCGCTAGATATTCTTTCAAGTGTGAGTAAAAAGTTCATGCTTCTAGCAGTGGTAACACAAACTATTTTGGCAGAAAAAAGACCATCACCTTTGCCATCTCAAATATTGTAACGATCGTGTATAACGGTCACTATTTCAATTTATTTTAATTGAAATAAGCTTATCCATTTCTCCACAACATTGATAAATACCGCAAATATTGAACTGTCAAAATAAAAAGCATTGCTGTTGTTTGTTTGGCAAATATGCCCTCGGGGTAACCTCGGATACACAGTACTGTGTAAATATGTATAAACATTTAAATTGAAAAAAACATTTTGACCAAACTAAAATAAAACTGTCATAATTCTCGTATGGGCTTAGTGTGCTAAAATCACAAACAAAAACACACTATGCCCTCTCTGCACTACACGTAAACGCGTATGCCTACGCTACGGTATCATCATGTGGAGACACAGTGTAGATGCCAAAGATTTATTTATTTCTCAAAAGAAATGTTTTAGAATAATATTAAAAAAAACCTAGGTATAGCTGCAAACCCCATTTTATAAACAAACAAATGTTAACTTTACCCTCCATTTACATACTAGACTGCCTGAACGTTATACGGTCTATGAAAACATTAAGTGTAAGTATTTAAAGTCATTGAAATTAGTAAAATGTTATTTCATGAATTTATGGAAGATGAGAAGTTAAAGTACAGCTCAGATATACTCGTATATTGTATGTGTAACTTATAATATATAAATATACTTAAAAGCTAGATTTAAGTTTAACTTATGAAATTTAAAGTTCGTAATCTACGTGATACTATGCATAGCATACTACATCGTGCTATAGATGAATAAATAAAAAGAACCTTCGCTAGGCACAAAGCCAGTCCTGATTGAATTTAGGATTACATTTCCTCTGCCTGCTTCAATTTGTTGTCCTAATGAGGTAATTCAATAACCAGTGGCGCTTGTATTACGTAGTAATTAATGAGCTTATAACCTGATTATGCTCTAGGCAACTGTCAAGCTTAGACAGGTAGGATATTGTTAATTACGCGGCTACGTACGCGGAGAACTCACAATTATTCCGCGGGAACGTCCGACTGGGATACAAAGTATCCTCCGTCTGCGACCAAGTCGTGGTCTTGTTATGTGGTCATCGTAATGTTTAACGGCGCCACGCGCCAGTGAGGATTTGTGGCTTCTAATTCTTAAAATACCTATCCTATTTATTTTAGAAGGTATGCATCTTCTTTGGGACACGTTTTCTAACAATATTGTCAGCAGTTAAAAAATGAGATTATACAACACATTTTTGCCAAATGTATTCAGTAAAAAGAACTGTTTGTCGGCTCGCTCATTTCTTTTGTTACACGTTGCAAGTTTTCTTAAGAATAGGACCCCGTTAGGAACTCATCAATCATAATCATAAATGAAAGAAAACCCGCTTGTTAACCATTACGATCAGTTTCTTTGAGGACATTAAAGGCTGGAAAAACATTCTAATAGAAATAGTAATTGTGAGTTTTGACCTCCATGCACTAGAAATGAGAATTGTATCCGTAAACAAGATGAGACTAGATTACAGATAAATGTCACTCCGGCCTTAATCGGCAGTGGCTGATCCAGTCTAGTTTGATGGATATTCAAATAAAGAGTGACGTTGACTTTGTGCAAACACAATGATTGGAGGTAATTTGATAGAATCAACAAAAGGTATTCCAATGATTACCTACCAATAGTGTTCTGTAAAAATGTTTGTGCTGAATACATTTTAACTCGGCTAACCACATTTATTACTTTTCCATCATTGTGTTTTCATTCTAATAAATTATAGTACTCATTTTTTTTTTCAAACCAAAATAACGGTAGACAAAACTAAATACTGAACTTGTTTTACGAACAAAAACAAAAAATCCTCTAATAATTTTTCCACAACTGTACAAATTCGGAGAACTGTGCACTGTGCGCATCGTTCGGACAATAGACTCCATTGTATATCTGCTACAATACTTAGTGGACAAAAACTGGTATTTTTTTTTTAACAAATCACTGAAAATCGATTTCACTGGCGTTTCACCGATTTTGTGGAAAGAGGTCATGAGTTTAGGACCATTTTGTAGTGGTTTGGTAATTGGCGATAATTTGATTGTTCGGTGTTGGTAAGCAGTGATAAGTACGGATCGTGTCGGTTGAGGTTATAACTGGCTTTACGCTTTTCTGTGTTGTGGGTGTAAAACCAACAGGTGTCTTGTGTTGAGTCCCTCGGTACCTAAAACGCTAGCATTTTCAATCTTACTTGACCCATTAGGTAGACGATCCAATTTACAGAACTTCTATACTAGCATGATGATAGCTATAAAAAAGTTTATGAAGAAATGAAAATGATTTCCTTAAAGCGTTGCGTTCAGTATCAGTGAAAATTAATTCATTTTTATTAGGATGGACTGGGAGGTCGCCAGTGGCGTGCAGTGGTTCTCCACGGAAGGTAGGCCACGCATACGGATACCGAAAAAAAAAAAAAAAACTTCGCGCAACATCACAACGTCGCTCTACTTATGATGACCCTAAAGTAGTCACATTTATTGATTTATAAAATTTGAAAAAAAAAAATGAAAAAAAAGCCTGTAAAAACAACAGTATGGTGGGGGTGTAGGCTAATATCCAGTGAAAGAAACAATAGTTTTATAGCACAAACGAAATCAGATGAACACACAACGTGTAGAAGCTAAGGATGTAAGTACATTCACGTGATTATTGCCGAAAACGCGTGTTATAAAAGTTATAAATACAAGAACTCACCACATTATTCAAGGTTCAAATCACGATTTTCTGACGATTCAAACTCAGTCACAGTCACTCAAACTCGTCTCGTATCTTTATAAATAACTTAAAATCATCAAAATCAAATCAAGTTGAATCTTAACATTAAACGATAATACGAAAACTTACTACTTTGAACTTCTAACAAACACACATTATCAGAGCAAACTTCACAACAGAACACCTTTTTTAAGTAAATAAACAAACAATAAACAACAAATTACTTTTAACTGAGTACGTTAAAAAAAGCAAAACATTCAAGATCGCGGATACACAAATATGGCTTCTTTAGAAACCAAATAATAATTGCATCATTTTGCCGGATTGCCACAGTTATTTTCCTAACTTCCCAAAAATCAAAGCGAAATTTCACAAAATTTTGGAAAAAAATAAAATTCATGTATTTTTTTACTATTGTAATAGGGCTTTTGCTATTCCTTATAATTTATATTTTTTTTGGAAGGTTTATATTCGACAATACCACCCTGTTTTTTTAATCGTCTCTAGTAGTCATTATGGAAACGATCGTTTCTGTGTGTAGTCTGTTTCTCGAATTCCCCGCGATCCGGGGGAATCTCCACAAATTGGTAACCCTGCACTGCATTTCATTCATCTTGACTGGCACTTCTGATTGGCTGGCCTTCAAGGCCAGCCAATCAGAACTGCGCTGGCGGTCTCCTTACGGCGGAGTTCCCGCCCATAATCTATACGTGTGTGCCGTTCATACACACGAAAATATGCACCAGTGTGCGTAAATTCATCAATGAGTCGATGAGAAATGAAGGCAGTTCGTTTGGTGGCCTAAGGAGTAGTAGCGTGTGCCCGTGTGACGTCACACGGGCGCGACAAGTTGCTATAAGTGTTATAACAGGAGTTTTAACTTTCTTTTTATATTTTGTATTTTTTATTACATGATTGTTGATTTGTTGTAATAAATGAATTTGGCTAAGGTAGGCTAAGCCTATTTGCCTGTATGGACGGCACGCCCCTGGAGGTCGCGTACGATGAGACTCACATCTTTATCTGATCGCTCGTTTTATTACTAATCGCTGTATTATTGTAATGCCTACATATTCAGTCTTAACATGAGCCTGTAAGTAAATGATTCTCCAATTATGACCCATTCTACTGACAACCGAGAACTCTAATGGCGTAACAGACATTCAATGGAGAAGTTTCATGATGTTGGTAACACTATAACAACTTGATAGAATTAAAATATAGAGGGAAACCAGCAAGCACGTTTTTTTGTTAAGTCCTGACTGGCTGACTGACCGATATATCAACGCACAGCCCAAACCGCTGGTCCTAGAGAAATGAAATTTGTAGGGTGTATTCTTTGTGAAGAGTAGGTATCCACTAAGAAAGGGTTTTTCGAAATTGCACCCCTAAGAGGGTGAAATAAGGGGTAGAATTTTCATAAAAAAAAATGTTTAAAATTCATTAATTTACGTTACACGTCCGTCTTTAGGTCACTGATGACTTACATAATTATGTGTGCCAAATTTCAACTCAATTGGTCCAGTAGTTTCGGAGTAAATTGACTGTGACAGACGGAGAGACAGACACGCGAGTGATCCTGTAAGAGGTTCCGTCTTTCCTTTTGAGCTACGGAACTCTAAATACTCATATTACATATTTATCTTACGAAAACTATTATAAATGCGAAAGTTTGGATGAATGGATATTTGTTCCTAAATCACGCTAGAACGTCTAACCAGATCTGGATGAAACTTGGCACAGAGATCGATTATAGTCTAGTACAGATAGATATAGATTACTTATTATCCCAGAAGTAGGCAAGATCCCGTGGGCAATTCTCGAACTGCACGAGGGCGATGCCGCGGTCATAAGCTAGTACACCTATAAATAACTGAGACATAGATAATTGAAATGGAACTCGTAAAGGTAAAAAAAAACTTATTTTTAATAGTATTGGACGTTTTTTCTTCACACCCCTCCTATGTTAGTGCTGAAATAAAAAGGAGTTTCACTTGTCAAGTGAGTGCCTATGTAACTACCTTTTCTTGGGTTTGCTTCGTTAGCCACTCATCAAGAATAACATAATGAAGTCAAGTGACGTCACTCGATCAGCTTGACCTCATTGCAAGCTCACGTTTAACTTAAACGTGACCGTGCAATGAGGTCAAGCTGGTCATAACTTTTTCATTTGTAGAAATATTTCAAAGAAATTTTCACTTTTTTCGTTATTTAAATTTTGTATTTTATAATTAAAATCGACGAATTCCATATGAAGGATTTTTAAGGAAACTCATAGTCCATCGCTTCTTAATTTTTTTTAAATTGTCTGCTCGATAATATAAATAACGCAATGAATATTGTGATAGTTACGCGATACTCGTATTCCCGCAATCCATTAAAAGTGAGCTCATACCGGAAAGCCTCAACGAATTATGTAATCGGCTCTTCAGCCAATTTACAATCAGGCTAACTGAGTTCTATATTTGACTGCGTTTGAGTTAAAGCCATTACATAATAGCCATGTAGCCAATTAGCCTAATAAGCTGGCTGGCTAATCCCCTCACCCCACAGGGACGCGTGGATTCATGGTGAATTTCACTAATGAACTAAACTCGATCAGCACATTTAAACTGCATTCATAAGCTGTCACTGTCACCGCAATGATGACGCTGACAGCTTTTGAATATGATATGAATTACATTAAAATTCGTAAAATGGTCACAAAGTGACAATTCATAATATTAACTGCGTGTATGACCATTTTAAGAAGTTTAACGTAATTCAAACTATTATGTTATTATCATTCTGCTGAAGCAGCATTATTAGATCCCCCGATTTATTAATGAAATTAGCTATAGAGCAGAGCAGGTCCCATCTGCGTCGACTAGTAACACTAAGTTTAAACATCGGTTAGTGTAGAGATAGGACAACGAAGTTACTCTGTGAAACTACTAAATGTCATTCTGAGGTAAAACTTCTAGAATTTGTAACGATTATGAAGTTGGGTAACCGGGTTTTTCCGCTACAATTTGTCGAGCTGATCTCGACTGAAAAGGAGATTGAAAATTGAAATATTAAACTATAATATGACTTTAGCTTTAAGACATATATATTGTGCTTGCAGAAATAATGTAAACCTTAATGTATTTTCGATTAAAACCTTTGATACATTTTCGATTTGCGTCAGCCCGCCCCGGCTTCGCACGGGTGCATGTATTATACATATAAACCTTCTTCTTGAATCACTCTATCTATTAAAAAAACACCGCATCAAAATCCGTTGCGTAGTTTTGAAGATTTAAGCATACATAGGGATATAGGGACAGAGAAAGCGACTTTGTTTTATACTATGTAGTGTCAATTTGACATCGATAGCACATTTAAGTCGCAGCAGTAGCGGCTGATGCCACTGATATGCAGTTCACTGTAGCTAACAAACCATCAATTCCAAGTTAATTGACAAAGAGAATGGCTATCGAGAAACACAGAAAAGGACTTTAAACGACCTGTGCTAGCTGCGTGGTGCTCGGAAACCTCGGCTTGACGGGCTTTTTCATTTATAACTTCTAAAAGATGCATTCTGTTGAAAAAACATTCTACACTTTTGAAGTAGACATGTTAGTACGTTTTGTTCAAAGTCATGACGTCATTAACTACACTATTGAAGATACTATCTGGCTGACGAGCGGTGATGAGTCACGAATCAGTACATGCAAGTATATAAATAGCTCGTGCCATAGATATACTTATGCGGTTTGTTTACTTAGTAATTAATAGGTCGGTGTGATTAATTAACACTGTTTATAAGAAGGCTCTCTAATGATGGATCATCTCTGTTTATGGGTTTAGGCTTGTTATCAACGAATAAGTATTTATTTGAAGACCGCCTTTTGTCCGCGAGTGTCTCCCTTGAAGGATTTTATCTCTAGGAAAAGACCTGCTGGAATGAAAACAGTATCCTATGTCCTAAGTAACACGGTCTATTGGTGTGACATCAAATTGTATCGTAATGCAACCGCGAATGCGTGACAAAATCACTTTTACATTTAAGTATAATATAACACAGGTTAGGTTAGTTGTTTGTAACCTCTCGCAAACTGTACTGCAGAGCATAAGGTCTTGGGTTCATTTCCAAGGAGGACAAGTGTTTATTATTTTTTTCCAGTAGAAAATAATAAATAAGTTAGCGTAATTAATTAACAATGTTTGTTAGAAGGTTCTCTAACGATAGATCATTTTTTGTAAGGGCTTCAGAAATTCTTTCAAAGAGAAACAGATCTTATTTTGGACGTATTGCTTGTGTTTTAATTATGAATGCTGCCCATTCATACTGGCCGGGTTAATTAATTTATCTGCCGAACTACTGCGGCTTCTGCTCGCAAATTTTATGCTGCCTCATGCGCAGTTTTACATGAATTTGTTTTTTTTTATGAAATCCTCATTTTGCTCAGACTCTATAGTTGAAAATATGAGCTCAGTATTTCGGAGTATCAAGTTTTTAGAACAGTTGGGTCATTGCGTAACATTTAGATTTTCATCTTACCTACGCAGTCGAAAATACGACGTTTTCAAACATATTAAAAACATTAGAGGTGATACTTAGCATTCCCAGTGTATGGAACAAACAGAGAAACAAAACTAAACGCGCTCAATCATAAGGACGTGTTGTTATCGTGTATTTCTGTCGGTGACTCATGCAATATGGCGCCGTGAGCCTTGTAGGGTTGCTAAACATTGTAAATAGGTACTTTCGGAGATTTTACATAGTTGGGGAGGAAACACAGACCTAATCTAAATAAAATTAGAAAAAACCTGTGTCTGACAATTTTTTGGCTATTTAATACCTTCAACTTATGTTGAATTGCAGGCTTTAAAAAAAAAAAGCGTTTTGAAAATTTAATAAACTCGATATTTTTAACCTGATGTTAGAATAGGATCACTGAATTGAATTTTATACTTTTTCTACGAATATTGTAATATAAATGGACAGAATACTTACAACATAAGTAATGGAATTCCGTTTATCTAACAATTATTGTAATATCGTACTCAAGTGCCTATGTTAATTAATTTGAGTACGATGAGTTGCTGCTTTACATAGCTCTGAATGGAGAACAAGCATTTTATGTATTCAAAATTCTTTGAATAATTTAATTCACAAGATAATGTTAGCACCATTCGTTGGTAGCAGATTTATTTTGTTATGTCTCTCTTTCCAGCCAAACCGTGTAAATTATTTTCATAGTTCTTACTTAACTGTTATGTTATAAATAAATGGCACGGTATGGATACAATACGATACGATGGGCCAATTTCACCGATAAAACAGAACGCGGTCAAGGGCATTTAAACTCTGTTCAAGAGCTGTCTGAAGTATAGATGGTGGTAGCTTAAGGTGGACGCGCCAGGGTAACCCGCGAAATTAAAATTTTCCTATGATGTTTGCAATTTGCAGGTCAAGTCAGATTGTATGTTGATTAAAATATGATTATCGGCCGTAATACGCATGTATTTGCAGAATTACAATCATTAAAATCATCAATACAACCCTCTTAGTTTATTTAATGCCATTGACTTGAATGACTCTTTCATGAAATAGTCATTCAGAGGGGTTTAAATAAACCTAGTTATTTCATTGATGATTTTTAACGATTATATACACCATTATTTTTAGGTCGTTCTGGAACCGAATACCATTAACTCGATCATCGAACTCGAAACGATTGGCACAATTTTTTTCAAAAAGGAACAATAAAAAAAACACGAAAGAATAACATTAATGTTTTTTTGTGAAATAATGAGAACTCAAATGCATGTGTGTGTAAAACGTATCCACGATCGGCAACACATGCGAACGATAGCCATTGAAAAATTCATTAATCGATCGATTCTCATTATTTCACAAAAAAAACATTAAATTTTTTCTTTCGTGTTTTTTTTATTGTTACTTTTTGAAAAAAATAGTCCCAATCGTTTCGAGTTCGATGTATAACTCTGTGAAGCCATATTTATTAAAGCTACAAATCATATTTTTATCAACATAAACCTGATACTGACCTACTAATTGCAAAAAACGGAAGAAAATTTTAATTTCGCGCGCTATCCTGACGCTTTCCCCTCAATTATCAATTAAGTTACCTTTGATGCAGCTTAAATATTCCAACTGATCGACCCGATTGGCTCTATAACCACGAGCTGCTCTGCCAGCGTGTCATACACACACTGGGTCTTAATAACGTTGCGATCTACGTATATGAAAAGATAAGAGAAGCATAGTTATTACAAAAAACAGCTGTTGCATACAAAAGTGCTACACAATATAACATTTGTGACTTCCTTAATTAGCCTTTTTTTTGGGGGGATAAAATTGTCGTTTTACATAATATTATGTTAATAATTAGTATTTTGATATTTTCCCTCGTATACGGTCGAAATGTAAGAAACAGCTGTTTTTTGTGTGGTTTAAAACGCTTTTCGTCACAAATTGCATGTCAACGTCCCTTACACCCATAATCGAAGCATACGCCGTGTATTTGTGAGAACAGTGTTAAACGATCTTTCTATAAGGAAAGAGTTTTCATAATTTATATGATAACGTTTCAAGAGAGAGTAAACAAGCAGCCGATATAAATCTATCATCATCGCTACTAATACAACACCAGCAGCATCTGTTTTATCAAAAGCGGGCTCAAATTACGTACGAAAATTTAAAGCGTTTGAGGTTCGAATTAAATTATGTCGGCACAATATGATTGGTGATGAATAAATCCGAAAGTGAGATAGAGTTACTTTGGTGTTTGTGTT
Source organism: Eurois occulta (assembly GCA_950022335.1). Lineage (NCBI taxonomy): Eukaryota > Metazoa > Arthropoda > Insecta > Lepidoptera > Noctuidae > Eurois > Eurois occulta. Next base: position 28,909,048 of record OX465477.1, on the reverse strand, counting down.
TATTTTTCACACCTTAACGGCGCATCACACACAGGTATTACATGACCAGGAATAGGGCATATACTAGGTGGACGGCAATACTGCAATACATAACATAACGTTCCCAGTCTGCATAAACATTCAATCGAATATATCCAGTCGTTTAGTCACTCGAAGTTATTTGTAATTTTTTCAACATAGTACTGACAGGTTAACGAACCCGTATTACCCGTAAACACAATTGTTGCCAATTCGCTTCTCTTCAAAAACCTACGCCAAAATTGTTCTTATTATTTCCTGATGCGAAATAGTGAAATTACGCATTCAACAAATACTTTACATTTTTTTTTCGATTTTTTGGTTTATTTGATAGTTTAAACATATTCCCATAAATTAATATTGCCAGTGTTTTCATTTATTGTCGTATTGTCCACCTTTTAGATTCCTTTTATCCCAACAGTACGTTCCTATAGTATAATTTGCGCTCTCCACGTAAGTTACGTGTAAAAGCTAATCGTCTATCTGAATTATTTCAACACCCAAACATTTCATTCATACATAAGAAAATAGACAAACAAAAATCTGTCATTAACATTTCAAACTACTGAGAATGTTTACCAGCTGTCGGAACCACTTACAACCAATCTGTCGTCTTCCTAAATTCATCGGCACCCACTTAGCGTGACAAGGTCGACGGTGCACTCGACGACAGAAAAAACGTCTGAGCAACATCTGTCGCAGCGATTCGTTGTTTTTTGTCGGTGGTCTAATTTATGTGCATGATAAGGTCAAGCTGGCTAGCGGAAAGCTGGAAAAATCTTTTTGCGTATATAAAATCTGTTTTGTGATGAAATTATCACCTTAACTATTGAGGAAACGAAATTAAGAATTCAATTTTTTTCCAAGAAACAAGCAGGTAGTAAGTTAATTCCAGTGTTTCGTGTGGGATTCCTGTGCAACTTAAGTAGCGCGCTAGTTATATTAGATTACCTTATATTATCTGTGCATGAGATATTCCTCTTAACACCCACTTAATATTAATTTGCCACTTGAGTAGCCGACCGAGTAAACATTTCAACGTGATCGTGTTTCGCTGCGCTTAGTCGGCCAGTCTGTTGACACCCTTACCACTAATCGTCACCCACTTAGGAACGCTACAAGGCCAACAATGCATTTCTCGACATAAAAGGGAGGTTTTATTTTGATAACAGTTGAGAGCATTTACTAAATAGCTGTGTTTTAAAATTATGAGGTTGATTAGTATAAGTTTAGAATTTAAGAGGTCTCGTCTTAAAACGAAACATTGTTTTAGGGTTCCGTACCCAAACGGTAAAACGGGTCCCTATTACTAAGGCTCTTCGCTGTCTGTCTGTCCGTCTGTCACCAGGCTGTATCTCATGAACCGTGATAGTTACCCAGTTGAAATTTTCACAGATGATGTATTTCTGTTGCCGCTATAACAACCAATACTAAAATAGAATAAAAAATATTTAAGTGGGGCTCCCATCCCATACAACAGACATGATTTTTTTTGTCTTTTTTATAGATAATGGTACGGAACCCTTCGTGCGCGAGTCCGACTAGCACTTGGCAGGTTTTTTTAAATTGGTTTCTAGGTTCAAAATAATAATTTTCTGATGAAAACCTACCTATAATTGTATTTTATAACGTTTGACGTAGAAAACGTTAAGTTACCCGAGTCTTGAGATGTAGGGCGATAATAATATCAAGGAAATGATTGGTCACGTCTCTGTTAATATTTTGCCCTAGTTTTCACGTCTAGAATACTTAGGTACCTAATGTACCTATATATGCACCTGCGGAGCAAAAGAGTAAGACGGTATTTTAGTTTCTGAAATAGTGTACCTGTACGTATATTAAAAGTTAAATGTATATTTGTTATGAAAAGTCACAAAGATTCACTGGACTTTTTGAATATTTTTACCTAATATAATATTGCACTAACTCCTTACACCATAGTTTACTAATTTACCTTAATCTACTTGAAAAACCGAACCTGTATTGAAACGATGCATTCATGTTCTGCAAAAAAAGATTGATTGGATTTGATATAAAAGCGGGACGGGTGTTTGAACAGTCTCGTTTCAAAAGGATTTACTTCGTTTGTTTCGTCTTTTTAACTTTTGCGAATTTCAATTTAGTTAAAAGCTGCTTTCACACATAAAACTAGATTAAAACTAAAACCTTCAACAGTATTATCGGTGCATAAAAAATTGTTACAGCTAAAAATGTTGTAAAAAAAGACTGAATGGAATCACTGGTACACAGACTGAACCTAATTGCTAGTTGAACGAATAAAATAGACCTACGGTGTAATGAATGACCGTACAAAGGTATTGATAATATAGCGTTCCCTCTGCTGAGACTCAGTTTTTCTATGTTAGAAGGAATGCGCCATAATACACCACGCGAGTCCACTGTATGTCTTCGAATTTTAGATATCTTTATGTTTTCTCGGAACGTTTTCCTGTACCGTTTTCTGAGATTCGACAGTATAAAACTCTTGTCTGAGTTCGAACCTCGACCTGCAACCCAAAAGTGGGGGACTTTCTTACAAAATACAGTAAAATACATTGAAATTATTGGCGATTTAAAACGTCATACGTAAACTGATGAAAACTATAATGTTACCTTTTTAATGTCTATAACATAAAGGTGTCATAGCAGGTTTATACCATGATAGCGGCTACAGAATATCATTCGATATTGCGTGGGTTATTTATGATTGGTAAGCTCGGGTGAGATTCTCGTCGAATATCAGAACACTGATATTCGGGCGAGTTCACGCTGAAATCCAGGCGGAACGTTGTCGGACATGGTTAGCTAGGCAGATATAATATGGCAAAATACAGTCATAGCTAGTATTGGACCAGTTTTAGTCTCAGATTCTTCTATAAAAGGCATTTTCGCATTTGAAAACTTAGACAAACTTTCTTTATCATCGCTAACGATGGCAGAAATCAATGTCACAAAAACAAACAAAGGTTTTGATCGATCGAGTCATAGTGATAAATAAAATACTCATATACCGTTACGTATTGTCCAACGAAGTTAATATAGTTAATACTGATGACGCTTTTTCCGTATGCTCATGTTTCGTGCAGAAAAAATCAAATCATTACTACAATTCAACCCCGTTATTTCTTGTCCAGAAGGTCCCCCATTACCTCATGCAGTGAACTCTCTGCCCGACACTTGAGCATAATATACTAGGTACTTGATAATTACCAAGCGTCGCAAAATGATGCGTCTATTGTCTCATCGTCCTCATAAGGGGGGGGGGGCGGGGAGGGGTGAGCGCCATGACATTTGCACGTAGGCGACGCTCGGGCGATCGAGTTACTAATTAGTATAATTACAAAATACTATTTCAGGGGCTTGTGTGGGAAGATAAGCAAGGAAGCAGGAAGCGGAAACGCTTTATTATTAAATATTCTGGGAGACTCGTGCACGTATTCAATAATAGACAGCAAATCTGTCGTGATTGCTGTAATCGCTTGGATGTTTATTGTTTACACAACGCCATAACTTAATATTACGCCTGTATGCTCACAGTATACCGACATATCGACCGTTAGGTAAAAGTTACATTTTATTGGGATAATCCTATTACCATGACATTTATTGTTAACAATGTAAAATAAATGTATAACTAATATTTGTATATGATAGTACAACTAAAACAGGAAAAATGAAAGAAACAAGTTTTTGTTCACAGAAGTTCACGATTTAGTAGTTGATGTTTTTGAAACAAAATTCAAAAAAACTGGACCAAACTAACAAAAGTCAGCGGCTTCTGAAGCTAAAGTTATTTTTCACTTTTTTGTGTTTTTGAACTCGGTTTTATTTTTTGCAAAAAATTGTCCTAAGACGAAAGTATCGTTTCTTTCTTTATTTGTATACAAATTAGTATCGACCGTGAACCGGAAGACGTTGCGTTAGAACACCTCCCACTAGGTGGGCCGATGACCTGGTGAAGGTCGCGGGGATCCGCTGGATGGACCGGTCAATGTGGCGGCACTTGGGGGAGGCCTATGTCCAGCAGTGGACGTCTTTCGGCTGAAATGATGATGATGATGACAGTACTCGCACTGCGCACGGTTTTCGGTAGCTTGTATACTTTCATTTTGAATTTTCCACCTGCTATCACAATCCGAAGGAAACTCGTAATCAATTGGAAAAACTCGTCTGCTTAACACAGTCTATGTAAAAGCAAAGAATTTTTTTGAAAATAAATAGCATTGCGATTACGAGTGAGCTACTAAAGTATATGTATATAGGCTATAATTGAGTAGCACACTCACAATCGCAGCTACAGTTTTAAATGTTTATCATGAAAACTATGTATATTTTAATGTAATGAAATTCAAGTCGGTAAAAATATTCATTTACGTGCTTGAATAAAGTTGGCGTATGTAATTTCTTCTTCGACTTATTTTTTACTAAGAAAAAAGGATTGTACAAGCTAGATGGTCTGAGTTCCGTTTTCTTGTCCAAGTTCTTAATTAATCATACTTTGTATTACAACCAAAGCCTTGCTCCCAAGACTTTGTTCCTGAAGTCAGTGTCGGTAACGATAAAAAAATTGTTTGAAAGTTTTGATATTAAAGACTGTGAAGTTTTCCGATTAGTCTTGGTGGGGGTAAATGCGAAATCTCTTTAAAAGGTCTTAGTGTTTTTAAAAGCTGACATTAGACAGTATTTTTTTTTATTAAACCTGGATCTAACGGGCTGGTGAATTTGATTAGAATTTATTTCTATGTCTATTTTTGCACACCTGTTAGGGTAGGATATGGTCCTGAGCTTTGAACAAATATTCAACAAAATAAATTATTTGATTTGATTTGGATAAACAAATTATTTTGAGTCTAAGCAATAAAAAATTTTACTAATTTGCTTCTACTTTTTTTTTACTTAGCCTCTATTGTCCCACTGCTGGGCAAAGATGTTGTTTGCTTCCACTATGACAACATAAATAAATACTTTTCTGACATAAACCCGTTTACACAGAGCGGCTCCTGTACTTTACAAACGTCACTCTGTGTAATCGTAGCTAGTACAAGAGTCGCGAGAAATAGGTTAATGGCGTTCTTACTCACGATAAGTAAACTGCAACTGTAGACGTTTAAATAATCTACGAGTTTGTTTGTTGTGGTATTTTAGCTTTGATTTTAACCGAACAATGTGAACTTTGGCTTGTTTTAAAATGAGTTTGGCGATATAATGAAAGGTTTTGAAAAAATATCTTCAGTATTTTTTGTTAGTACTCTGGGCAAGTCACAATGGCTTTCGAAGCCTTTCATTTTACTATAATAACTTGAAAGTGTATGACGTCAGCTTCTCAGTAACAGATGGTTTTCCACATTTTGTTCAATATCCGAAAATAAATTAATATGTTTCGCACAATCAATTTATGTTTCTTTTATTTTCATCTGAAGTAATTTATTCAGAATACCTACATAAATATCTATAAAAGTCACTGAAAACCTCAAACAGATATTACAAAGGAAATATAATTTCTTTTGGTTTGATACCATATTTATGGTACAACGATGTTCCTGTACTAAAATTTTCCATTTGATTACACCTGTAAATGTAAGGGGGGGGCTATATCAGTCTCTATCGCCCAGGTACCTTAAATCCATTGGACTCCATGTTTCCATGATATTAATTCGATTTAAACGAAAATCAACTTTATGCTGCAGTAAATTAAATTGATTTCAAAAAGCTTTACATAGTATGAAACAAGGTCGCTCACGCTGTTTGTACGCTTAGATCGTTTATACTACGCAACGTATTTTAATGCAGTTTTCAGCAATAGATAGAGTGATTCAAGAGGAAGGTTTATCGAATATGTATACACATCGCACCTGTGCGAAGTTAGGGCGGGTCGCTAGTAAACAATAAAGTATCAAAATGACTAGTAGTAACAGTCAAGGAACTCGTTTGAAGTGAAGAAAACTGAACATGAATGAAAACCACATTAGTACCCAAAACTAAAGTGGAACGCGCAAAAAACATTACCCTCCTTCTGGGTCAGTCGATTAAAAATTATAGAACATTGAGTTAATAAAAGGATTTATTTGGAGAAGGCGTTTATTTAAGCCTAGTACCTATAGGATGTTTTTTTATCTTGTTTCATAGTAATTACGAGTATGTGTATGAGCTAAGAGAAAATTATGAGATACGAGTCTGTCCTGAGGTAAAAAAAAATGCCAGCGACCAAGGTTTATAGGATAGCTGCCCAGGCGGTCATATCATGTGATTTATTTATGAATTTAATAATTTTAATCGCTTATAAAATGTTTGGTTTTGTCTATGCTCTCATGAATATTATACAATTATATGTTTGCTATGGGATTGTAAATTGGTGTACGTACCAAAGGAACGCGGTTCCCTAAGCGGGTTTGTTAATTTTCAAAAGCCTTCCCGAAATCAAGGACATGACATTGTAACTTTTACGTTCTTCAATTGAACTCTGAAGGTTAGGGTTGTGTTAATTATAAAGTAAAGGATTTCCTTTGCGACAGACTGTGCGCAAAAAGTTCAATTGTTTACAGTTTCTTCGTCCGAAACGGTGAATTAAGTTCAAATTACGTTAGCAGTTTCAGATGGCATTGAATTTTGCAACTCGTAACTAGAAAGATTAGATTGCTTTTTCGTTTAATTTTGACTTGATATTACCTAAAACTCTTCTTAGCGAAATAAAGTGGAATACGCTCTAGAATCTAACTTTTCTCTTTTTTAATAATCAAATAGTTCACTTAGTCAAAACAAGGTTTTCAATCACGACAGAAGGTCCTGCACCTGTCTTCTATCAATGAAATAAATAGTACAACATTCTTCCATGTCAGGCAAACAAAATTTTGACACCATAGCATGTAACGTGAAGACAACAAGACAAGCAGGACACACCATTGAGAGTTCCATCGTGGGCATATTTCCCAATTGCCGCATCCAACCCATTTAATACCGTATACCTCCATCTTACTGGATATAGTCGGATCCAAAAATACGACGGTACTGACTGAGTTAGAGTTTATTGCACGAATGCGGACGGAACGGGGCCATACGTACGCGAGCGATCCAATCCGACCATGTGTAACTCCGCTCGTATTTTTAACTGCGGAAGAATATTTCTCGGTTGCAAACGAAATTCTGATTTTGTCGATCGAATTTTTTGTACTGCATTGGCGCGAAAAGTTGGACGGAATCGCGAGGCTCTTGGGTTTGATATCAGATTTGATTTCATATTTTGATTTTTCTGAACTTTAAGATGCTGGATTGATTTAGATGCCTTTTGAGAAATATAATTTGTAAGATACTTTTTTTTAACCAAGTATCACGATGCTGTGTCAACAGCTAACAAGGATAGGATACTGGGTGGTGGAGGTCAGATACGCAGTCTCCTCATATAAAATACTGGTATTCAGCTGCATCCAGTAAGACTAGAAGCCGACCGCAACGTAGTTGAGAAAAGGCTATCCAGATGATGACGCGCTCTTAGCCAAGAAACATTCATGCATCCCAGGATTTATATATTATTTATCCTCTATTAGTTATCCCAATAAACGTTCCGCGTCTTGGCACTGGCCACCCAATCGAAACACGTGTCTAATCTACCTACATTGTGTCTGGCCACAAATTACCCAATCAGGTGGATAAGTATGATCCACGGCCACAAGTCCTTCGTTCAGCTTCTCCGCAATTTTAAATTCCTCGCTTCCTTTCCTTTCTTGATCGTATCAATATCATCCCGTTCCGTTTCGCTCCGTTACGTCAATCATGCTTCAACCGTTTCGCAACTACATTTTGAGCGGTTTCGTGTTTACAATTATTAGCAACTAGCTGACCCACCCAACCTCGTCTGCGTCACATAAAACTGTGATATCTCATAAGATATTCATTGAAATGATGTTCAGGCAATTTTGTTCAAAATTAAATACTTGTGATGAATAACGTATTTATTTGGATAAGGATTAATACCATGTTTATAAAAACACCTTCGCAAATAATGTATTTCAATTTGATTACCATAAAAAGGTTAGTGAGTCAACCTTAAAAGATAGCTATTTGCTATCGGGGACTTTTTTTAGAACTTTTTAAGAGGAACAATAAATTTTGTCATACATGATTGTTGTGTAACTTTAACCGTTTACGCAGCGCACGCAACGAATAAATTTTCCCCGTTTTTGCAAACATTTTTCATTGATGCCCCGCTCCTGTTGGGTTATCTAGCCTTCCTCGATAAATGGGCTATCCAACACTAAAAGAATTTTTCAGAACTGTAGCTGAAGCTTGGAAAGTGATATTCTAACTGTGAAAACGATGATAGATAGCTTTTCTCAATCTTGTTAGAAGTCGTCGTAGGCATACGAAACGATTCGACGGCGATCGCCACTTGTCTAAACAAGAGGATCTATACCAATACCCTTTTATGTTTTGAAAAGATTAACCAGTAGGTAGGTGGCAATCCAGCTGAACAGCTTGTTTTGTTATCGTTACCACTGCTAATGACCATAAAAATGTAATAATTACTGTCACAAAAGAGCGAACATCAAAACACCTGCATCAGAAATACCTAAGACATGTCTACCTAGTCCGCAAATATCTCTCAAATCGTAGAATACGGTCGCGGTTGGTCCCGGCCTCATTCGGGGGCAGCAGCCAGACAGTACGTGAGGACTATAATATTCCGGGCATTTTAGGGTAAATGGCACAGTGTGGAACTTTGACAGCTTGCAATATCGCGGATGTAGGTTCAATGTAGGCCATTGTGTCGAGTGTTTCAAAACGATGGATATCTAAATGTGTGTTGTAATAATATTAGGACTAGCATTGATCAATTTGGCTTCACATGGAGAAGCTGTTATAATGATGGATGGATGTTTCCACGGTCCTTCCAAATACGAAGAAGAACTTTAAGTTTCGTTGAAGGGTTAAAATGTATCAAAATTCATAAGAGATAGAAATACATTTTAAGTTTGAGGTAACCAAACCGTCGGTAAACTCAAATTGTAGTCTTATTGTATCGACAAAACGGTATTTACGAATAAGTGGGTAGGTTTAATGAAAGCACAATATCTAGCCACTTTCCAAATTATTCCTTTTGTAAAGGTGTCAACACACCGACACAATTGAAGAAGAAGTGGGAAGTATTTTCAATTACACTGACTTAATGATCGGGTGGACGAGGTGTAATACGAACTCCACCAGTATTTAGAAAATAAAACAAGCGAATCGAGAAAACACAATTACATTGCAAACAATTGGAAAGATTCCCGTTAAATGCTTAACGGGAATTCGATCCTCCCATCTCCTGGAGGCAAACAGTTACGTAATCGGGATCTCTTTTGAATCCCAATCTGAATTCCCACCCGGAATTCCGGGATCGGTTTATCCTCCGCTGTTTGTAATCCCGGGATAATACCACAATGTAAGTGTAAACCGGAGTAAAAGGTTTTTCTTCTGTTTAGGTATATGGATAAGATAGTTCTACTCCTGCACGTTTTTTTTCTTGATCTACTTTTTCTCGATTTCTGCCGAATGGAATAATGTATTCAATAAAAACGGGTGTTTTTTCACCAATAACACAATAAATGTGAAAATCACCATGCGGCCATATTTCCATCGGAAAAACGAATTAGAATTCTGTCTTTTTTCACAGGTATAGTAATATTACAACGTGTAAATAAATGTTATTTACACGTTGAATGAAAGATATATCGGGATTCTGTGCGTATTTTTGTTGGTCAGTAAGCTTTGGTCGGTAAGTCACACCTATAACCTCACAATTTCCAAGTAATTTCTTCTTTTCCGTGTGGTTAGTCTGGTGTTAGAGTGTTTTTTCCAAGTTATTGGAAAATTGAATCTGCACAGTTATTTGAAATACTTGAAAATGGCGTTGCATTTGACATTGCTGATTACTTTTTAAATGCAGTCGAATTTTAATATAATATATTTCCATCTTTCACTCTTTCATATGATTAGGTTTTGATGAAAATATGACCTCATGGTGTTTTGGTTGCCCGCATCCGGCAATTTTACCCGTCTTACTAAAATACTTGGCACACTCATATCTGAATGGTATTTAAAAAAACTTATGTTACATTCATCGAATTGTCTGCTGTTGTACGGGCATTTGATTTACAAATCGGCAATGTTTATTATGACGGCTAGAATCATCCCCTGATCGCTTCAAATCTCTACCATATGTAGGTACTGTTGATAGATAGAATGATATGATAAGTAGGAAAAGGGAGTAAATAACGATTGACAGGGGCGAATGGAAGAAAAAATCATGTTGCGCCGACCCCAAGTAACATGGGCAGGGAGATGATCATTCCATTCCGTTGTCTTATTTCTTTAGAACTTTTTGTTATTATAAAATATATAATTCATAGCCTATGTTACTTCCTGATAATTTAGCTTTATATTGGTAAAAGAATGGTTAAAATCGGTCCAGTAGTTTCGGAGCTTACTCGGTACAAACAAAAAATCTTTCCTCTTTATAATATTAGCATTCAGAGGGAAACTTCGAGATTTCTACCGAAACTTGTACTAATGAACGGTTGGTCACAAGTTTGTTATTCTTACTTTGTTTTGCTTGATGATGAAACCTACACAGTTACAGTTGAGCCGCAGAAAAGTTTTCAAGAAACAAGTAAAAGAAAAATAATACTCTTTTGTATTTCTTTCCTTTTGATGTTGGTTGTTATTGTTATTAATGAATGCGAAGGCGTTTTACATTATGAAAGGCGTTTTACATTATGAAAGTTATAAAAAGCGTTGATTGTATGAAAAATTGTTTTGTTTTACGGCTTTGGTCTCTACACAACCACTTATTTAATTAACGCCATGTTTCCGTAAAAGGGTAGATAGAATTGTAAGGCAATTTACCTAACATTATTTTTTTACTGTCTCAAAGATTATTGATATTATGAACTATTTATTGAGGGCTAGCAATAAAAAGTCCTTGTAATCTTGATGGGGTTCGCTACACAATTACCGGATTCAAAAAGCAAAGCAACAGGAAAACACTAGTTTGAATTAATGAACCCTGAACATCAAGTTTCCAATCGAAGCTTGGAGAGACAAGGATAGAAACATTGTTACGAGCTGGGTATGGGATAATTACAAAACACTTGAAACTTAATCACAAGTACACTACTGATTACTATTCACTTAGATATCGCACTTCTAGTTCACTTCGATTCGCTTCGTCGTGTAGCCAAAATCAGGCTGACTGCTCCCGCAAACACGACGTCTATTTATATGCAGACCGATCCTTCGAGAAGGTTCGACAACTTTCAGGAACCTCCTTCACAGTTCATAGTCGAACATCATCTTTCGAGAAGGTTCCACAACTATCTCGAATCTTCTAGAAAACTCCATAGTAGCACATTGTCCTTCGAGAAAGTTCTACAACTTTCTGGAATCTTCTAGGCAGTTCTATAGTGGAACATTCTATACTCTAATCTTATAGACAGGTCCTTACTAGAACATTTGAGACTCGCACGTAATCTGGGGCCCAATTCTGCTATTACAATAGTGTCAGAATGGTCTGTCATTGATTTCATAATTGTCATTGTAATTGTGTTGTAATCAATGACAGACCATTAGAATTACCATTAGAATGGTCTGTCATTGATATCATAATTGTTGATTTTGACTTGTCAAAACTTGTCAAAATCAACAATTATGAAATCAATGACAGACCATTCTGACACTATTGTCGTCTATTGTAATAGCAGAATTGGGCCCCTGGAATGTTCTCGTAAAGCAAACGACGTGACAATATATTTACAAGAGATAGAGCGAGATGGATAGTTGAGGAAAACCGATGCTTTTGGAGAACAATGGCTTGTTAAACTATTTTGTATTGTAATATTGATATGAGGTTTTGTATTCAGATATTTGTTTTGATTTAATTTGTAGAGATACTCGTCTAAATATCTAACCACGTTTAACAAGTTCCCATAGTCTCGTATAGTATACGTAGGTATATTATCTACTGGTTATATTCCATGAAATATAATGTTTCAAATAACATCACGCCTATTATTCTAGGTTATGTTTGCTAGATGAGTAATTATTTAACAAATGATGTAGGTACCATGTAAGTACCATACCCATATACATATATTTGTTAGGAACGAATAACTGCTCTCGCAGTTTGAACATACGCTTCAGCTGCAAATAGATTTAGCCAACATGGGACCTGGGTCCCAGGCAAAGTTACATTCATCAGCGCTAACGACGATAGACAAATTAACGTTGAATTAGATTGACAAAAGCAGCCGAAAAGTCATTGCACATTATGCTGTCAAATGACAATTGCAAATTCTGCCTAATGCCATACACATTAATGACCAAAGTCACGTACGCCAAATAGTTTCCATTTTTAAAACCACTCCGTATGAATGGAACGATAATTCATCCAGCCAGCTCATAGCCTAGCAAGAAGTACAATCATGAACACGAATATAGGTATGCATGTAGTCATTTAAAAAAAGTTATTTTCTCCTACTTTATTGATTGTTATTTTAAGTTAGAATTTTGGATTCTGACAGGCGTTATCTCAAAGTTGAAATTATTATTTTGTGGTTTTGGGAATGTTAAATAATATTTTGATTCACTATTGTGATGTAAACGGTAAAATTATTTATCCAGTCTAGAATAACAGTAGGTTCATAAAACCACATAAAGACCACATATATTGGTGATCCCGAAGGTGGTGTCAATCAACAGTCATGAATCGAGATTTCGACTATCGACTTGGAAAATACCACGCTCTTGAATTGAGCTGAGTGTTCACACATTAGTGCCCGCGACAGTACAAGTCTGACTTTGTCGATTGTACAAATGTGTGCAATTACACGGTATTGGCGTAAGGACAAATCTATCGAGCTGCGGTGGAATCATTGGGATTAGTACGAGTTTGTTTCATGTTCTGAGTAACGAATTTTGTGTTCTTTTACAGGAATTGTAAGAATGATCAAACTTCTTTTACTAGCGTGACATAACAAGACATCACTTCTGTAATCGCTGAAGGGATATAGGTAGGTTATGTTGAGGTCACCCATCCAAATTCTGGACGGCCTGAGTTAAAATTCGGTTTGCCCGAAACGCGGTGAAAAATTAAACCCAGTCAGTGGAAGCCGGACTGATGGCAATTCTTAGCTCCCGAAATGTAAAATCAAACGCAAAGTCTTTACAGTATAACCGTTGACGATGTTCACATTTTGTAAAAGCTCCACGACGAGAAATCCTCTACAAAACGAAATACAAGACTACACATAATGTGTCTCATAAAATAAATATCTCATTGCTTTAAAGGTAAACTTGCCTTATTGGTACAAAGTATCTTTACCGCTGTACGCTATCAACTATCAACTCCTTTTTAAATACAAGACGCGCGTCGCTTCACTGTGTAGTTCGTGGCCTAGCCATTATATTTGTACGACGGAAAATCTTTTTATAATACCTTTGCTTTACTCGATGCAAAACATGTTTGTGCGAGAAAATGGCGGTTATGGCGGGTTTTTTTTTAAATATTAGTTTAAGGTAAAGCGGAGCGTTAGTACCGCCAGGAATTTCGTGCTATCGTAAATCGTATTCATAAATAATATCATATCGTAAATCTTGGGTGTAATGACTGTGGTAGAAAAAATCATTTCTGGAAAATTAATTTTATGCTAAAAGTGAAATATACTTAGGGATAACAATGTGAAAGAGGCCTTAAATTCTTTTTTTAATTTTTAATAAGACTTGTTTATGAGGACGTTTTTGTTTGTAGATTTTACAAATTACGCATGTAATTTATTTAATAAACTATTATATCAAAATATAAATTTCATATTTTTTACCTAATTCGATTTAAAAGTTGTATTAAGTTCAGTACGAAAAATTCTAACTTATTAAGACCTGGCGTGTAGTACCTACGGAGTTAGAATAGAACAAGAGGCCAGCAAGTTCCTACAATAGTAACGTCTGGCATATCGTGGATACGAATTTCAGTTCTTTGTGATGGTGTATTCCCGTTGTCCCTGTAATCTGTGTCCCCGTCACGGGGACAACAGAACGTCATATAATTCCTTACCGTTGTCCCCGTCACGGGGACATCTAAACCTATGTATCATTTAAATTTATGAGGAGTGATGTTTATTACTCTTTCACGCAAAAACTACTAAATGGATTTGAATGAAATTTGGCGCACTGATATGTACTTTATAGCCTAGACTCATAGCATACTATTATCACACTACTGATCACATTACTGATCTTCACGCGTCCGAAACGGCGAGCATAAGCTAGTTGGTAATATCCCTTTCTAACTAATGGGAGCACCGGTGCACCGTATAAGCGACAATGGTATCGCCTCAGCTAGGCACCGATAGACATCAATAGAGAGGCTCCGACAGGACATAGTTCGAGTCAAAGGCTTCCTTCACAATCGTAGCCAGCTTGAGTAATAAGAAGGAGCTTAGCGTAATTATACCTATGATTTAATGGAAAATGAAAGCTTGTTATCAAATAAAAATAAAATAAAATGTTGGAAAATCTCTTATTAAAGATAGTGGTTAGTCCATAAAGACGTTATTTATTACGCACAGTTCAAACCTTTGAAACTAGGATTTCCGATGATAATGCGACGTAATAATCCTAAAGCCTAATTGGGAAACAATAACTTTTCAGGTAACTATTACGAAAAGCATTCATATTGATGTTCAATTCTCGTCAACAATAGAAATGATTATTATTCATTTCAAATAGTAGGTACTTACTAATAGGTATCATTCGTCATTAGGAGCTCCTTTAAAATTGAAACATGTAGTTATATTAAAACAATGCCTGCCATTGCAATGCTACCCACACAATGGAACATCTAAATGAAGTGAAATTATAATATTTCTCTAACTAGATCTTTTATTCTGTTACATGTTAAATTTGGTAAATATTTTTAAGACTACATTGTCTTGGAGCTCGTGTCATTTTGTTATGTAGATCTTTGACAGTCGTTACAGGTAGTCAGTGGCCCGAAAGTCTGATAACCAGTTTTACTTAAGGGGTATCGTATTACCCAGTTCTAACTGGGTTGTGGAGGTCAGATAGGCAGTCGCTCCATGTAAAATACTGGTATTCGGTTAGTCTGGAAGCCGACCCCAACATAGTTAGGAAAGGCTAGGCAGATGATGATTTTTCAAGACTACAGTCATTGTGCTGGCCACCTCAAGAAGAAATGGTGAAACAAATTCAGGGTTCATGTTCTAAACAATTACATAAAATAAAACATATACCTCCTAGCTAGCTAGAACTTCAAATGCGAAAGCTAATGCGACTGACGATCGTCGATGGCTTTTTTTTTTTTTTTTTTGTGGGTGAGAAATCATCAAATGACTCCTCCCGCTCTGGGCGGAGCGGAAGGGAGTGTCAGACTCTTACTGACTAAAAAACACCCATGTTCCTTCATTGGCCCTTTATGTTCCAGGACCGCGGTATCTCTTTCGAACAGTCCCGCAGCCCTGGCAGGCACCGGCCCTTGCGGGCCCCTCCCGTTTGCTGACATCTCTTTGAGGCGCGCGTGGAACACGAACGCGCCGTCGACACGGCCTGCCCGTCGTCATACGACGGACGGACGGCGAGCTAGCCCATTACTCGCCGTCCACAGGCCCGCGCCTACGGTGGCCGAGAGCCATCACGGCGTGGCCCCCGACGCCCGGTGCTTCTCCCGCGGCGGCTGGGACGTGAGGAGGTTCTCTCCCTCTCACGTTCCGCCGCCTCCTTCGCTAGCATGACTGCTTCGCAGAAGGAGGCGACGGCTTCCCATTCCCTCTCGCCCCGGACCATGGCTTGAACCAGGGCCGATCGTCGATGGCTCATGTCACCTTTTTAAATACATATAGTTGAGCTCCTTGGGTTATGACTTATGAGACTTATGAGTCGAGTTACACGATCACTGACAAATGCTTGCACTGACTGGAAAGGTCCACTCAAATCTGTGTGGATCTTTCTGCAAAAGACCATCTCAGACATTAATCTGCATGGTCCTCTTATGACTTGACCAATGTTACTTTATTAAAAGAGACAGTGACCTCTGAGTTTGTTTCGACTGTTTCTTCTCAGAGTAGTCAGGCACGAAACAGCGGCCCCATCTAGTTTTAAAACATGATGTGACGACTGACGAGTAAAAGTGTTTTGTAAAACCAATTTACAGAAGTAAATATGATTTATGATTCATAAATACCGCATCTCTACTCCACCTCTTGCCCAACACATTTAGCAGTTACATAAAGTTCTGTTCAACTAACTACAAACCGTTAATAAGTTCGGCATTCCACATATCGTAGTACAAAGCATTCATTTGTTTCCAATGTGTGTACTGTTACAACAGTGTTGGTATTTACATAGGTAACTCGTTACTGAGTGTTAGGTGCAGGGGTTAATTAGTCCAGCGTAGCATTGGGCCGAAACATGATGTTTGTGTTAATGTGTTGTACAAGATCACAGCCGGTCTTATTGTATCGTACGGAATGTCTCTCTCTGTTGACGGCAACGTAAAAATTGCAAGGCCTAAAATTCCTCGTTAATATTCTTAAATCATCTGTACAACACATGCTTTTGTAATCCTATTTCCCTTGAGATTCGATACAACGTTCGAAAGTTTATATATGTATAGCTATGTCTCTGCTCACCCCTCTAGGGACAAGGGAACGTACGTGATTTATGTTTTTATGCAAATCGATTTTGTTCCATAACTTCCTTTACGTGAACGGCAAAACGACATGGAGATTTCATCTTCTTGGAAAAGTACTGAATTTACCTTGTCATTCTTTAGTTCAAAGATATTTTATATTATGTCATACATAATGGAACGACGTACGTTTATTTCGGCATTACGTCCCAGTGCAAATTATTTTACCTAGAGCGAGCTCCTCATTATCCAACTTTAAAGCTTCGGAAATAAAATTCAGCGCATCATTCCCTGCTTCAGTTGCTAATTAGCCAGCTGGAGAGCACTCATGAAAAGCTACTCTTGCCATCGCATCATGCTTGCAATTACGAGCACATGTATCGGTTTCCGTATCAGAGGGTCTTTTACTAGAGAATAAAGCCAGATAGGTCTGGATTTGCATTTCTTTAAAATAAAAATAAACAAGTAAACCACAACAAAACAAGTCTGAATTGCACAGCACAGCATGTATTCTTCACTCGTTTTTAATAGGTACGGTACTCATTTCCGCCCTCGTTTCTGAAAGGGTTTTAAAATAGGGATTTTGTTTATTTTTTTTTTTTAAATCGTCAATTTGTGTAATTTCCGGTTTCTGAAAGCCAATTATTTATTTAAACCTCTATTATACACAAGGCATTCTTAGCTGTTCAACCATCCTAACTAATATTATAAATGCGAAAGTAAGTCTGTTTGTTTGTTACCTTTTCACGCCTAAACCACTGGAGCGATCATCCTGAAATTTTGCATAAACGTTGTCAGGTGTACAGAAACGGACATTTCATTCCGAAAAAAAGTAATGTTCGCGAGGAAACCAATAGTACCGTTCTTATGATAATAGATGGCGCTACGTGTCTGTCGAATCATTATTGAATTATATTTATTCAAGCAAAGTACAACCCACATTGATTGTCAAATTCTAAATTAGCGCGAGCGAAGCCGCGGGCAAAAGCTAGTTGGTTTAAAAGAAACATGTAAATAGTTTGAAAAAGTGAAGTTTTAAAAAATGTTTTGTATGTCCACCAGTAGATATGGCAACGAAAAGCTTTGATTGGCTTTTATAAGCTAAATGTTATTGACAAGATTGTGACGTTGCACTTGGCTATAGCAAGGTCCCACTGGGTCCCAGCAGATGGAGTCCCGTTGGCGCCCAGTTGGCTCCTGCAAATAGCTAGATTACGATTTAGTTCGCGTTGACCCATCTATTGTAGATTTAATGGCCAGTCGTTATCATCTACTGCACAGACATCTCTTAGTTTAAGTACAAAACCTTCTAAGTCTCCGCTAACCGAGCTAACCGCATTTGCATGGACTACCGACGCTCTCCCGTCAAAGACAGTAGCGTGGTGTGGTCATAATTGTGTTATCAAGCTGTTTCATCAATGACGTTGATGGTTGTCATGCTAATCTCACTGACTCAGCGATTGTCACAGCCACTATGATGAACTTAGAGGGTTGTATTCATGATTTGAATCATTATAATTCTGTAACTACATACGTGTTACGTGCGCGACTCATTTTTCATCAACATACAACCTGACACTGACCTGCAGATTGCAAAAAACGTAAGAAAATTTTAATTTCGCGGGCTACCCTGGCGCTTCCGCCATAATTAACAGAATCTCGAACTGCAATGTTTTGATTAATATCCAATACGCTAATACCCTGCGGCAGATTAAACCAAACCAAGAGACCGCTCCGCCATTCCAACTTGATTTATTAGATTCCTTGTAATCGAAGCCAAGCATTACATACAGAGTTTCCTCCCGTGCCTCGGTAAGCACGTTAAGCCGTTGGTCCCGGCTGTCATTTGTAGATCTTTGACAGTCGTTACAGGTAGTCAGTGGCCCGAAAGCCTGACAACCAGTCTTACCAAGGATATCGTATAACCCAGTACTAACTGGGTTGTGTAGGTCAGATAGACAAAAATATTTTTTTCCTTTGAAGACTATTCTATATAAATCTATGTAGGTACAATACACAACAAGATAACGCGATCAAGCTCTCCCGATATAGCTTTTAAAAGCCAATCCCTTTTATTTGCAATGCGGTAGAATGGATAATTTTTTTCCATAAAACATAAAAAAATTGAGTTTAAAATGAATGGCCGGCACTGAAATCGAATCCTTCAGTCGGTTTTATTGTGAAAATTCGCATTAATTAAATTACGTTGAGTAAAGCATTGTGCTATTAATTAATATTCTGTTGAAGCTTACGCCAGGCGCAGGTTTAAATAAACACTTTCAGAATTAATTTCCCTTTTCACGGAGGTAAAGGTCAAGCAATTGTTTTATTCGACGAACGGAGCAGGAAGTTTTCGTTCTGGAAGTTTCGTTGCTTTTCAAACACGTGATAAGTAATAATCATAACATCGGGGTCATTAACAAAAAGTAATTTTAATGTTTGCTAAATGTTTGGCAATCCCACAATTACCTTTTGTACCTGCTAATATTTTTACCATGCTGATCAAAATCGAAATCAATGCATTTATTTCAAGTAGGCCCGTTACAGGCACTTTTGAACTGTCGAAACAAAGATAACAATGAAATGTAGCTACAGTCCCAGTCACAAGGCATAAAAACTGTGAAAGTACTGTAGTTGCCCATTCCCTAACGTAGATCTCTATGGAGAAGAACGGGCAAGAAACTCCATGGACACTCTTTTAAATCAGAATATTTTTACAAAACCTTGGTTACATCATTCATGTTGAGAATAATCTACATAACCTGTTTATTATCTAACAGCTGACTACCAGTGCCTTACGTGAAGCGACTGCCTATCTGACCTCCACAACCGAGTTACTAAGTAATACGATGATTCTCTCATAACTGCTTATCTTGCTACGTAAATAGATTCCATAATAAATATAAATGATGATTATTTCATACTTCCTCCAATCAGCTGACGCAGTGACTCAGAGTTTCTCAGATATAACTGCGCTCAATGAAATCGCCGCGATGATTCATTGTATATCGCATCGGTTTACGAGAAATAGTGCCGTTATAGATAGCGTAGATATAATTATGGAAGGTTATGTGAAGGACAGAGAAAAATGTTTTCCTTCTAAATTGTTTGCGTTATATATCTGGCGCGACTTGGGAACGGCTTATGACAAGACAAGACTAATAGATAATTGAAATATTGTTTGAAACATCTCAAGCAGACATTTTAAATATAAATGTACTCGTACCTCACTTAAATATTTAATGACTAACATGACTATTCTTCTACCTTGATCATTTTTATTATTATAAGATTTAAAACCTAGTTCTATTGTAAAAACTAGAAAGCTCAACTTTGCCTTGAAGTTGCAGAGAGACTCTTCATTTTAAATCCTCCTCTTATCATTTTTTTAGGGTTCCGTAGTCAAATGGCAATAACGGAACCCTTATGGATTCGTCATGTCTGTCTGTCTGTCTGTCCGTCCGAATGTCACAGCCACTTTTTTCCGAAACTATAAGTACTGTTGAAAATTGGTAAGTAGATGTATTCTGTGAACCGCATAAAGATTTTCACACAAAAATAGAAAAAAAACAATACATTTTGGCAGTTCCCCATACTTAGAACTGAAACTCAATTTTTGTAAAAATGTGCTGTGGACATCGATCAAAGTTACAACGAACTACAAGAACTTTTATATTATATGTTACTTGTTGCTATGGAACCCTTCATGGGCGAGTCCGACTCGCACTTGGCCGCTTTTTTTTTAAATTCAATCAGTTAAATTATGAAACAGAAACTGAGAAGTTTCTTGTTGAAACTTCAGAGGGTTTCTTAGTATTATACTCCAGTCAATACTTTGTCAGTAAATGTTCTCATGTATTATAATATTTTGTTTGTTAGTAGGTATTTCCTGGATTCGTGTGAGCTATCTGCACGTACAAGTATCATTGATAAGTAATTTGTATACACGCGCGTGTAACATTTAAATAAAAATGATGCTCTAAACTGTATATTGCTGCCCAGACATAGGACCTACACAACTTCTAAAGTTCTAGAAACAATTGAAGATCCAAAGACATGCCTCGTTACCATGACTACGCTACCCTAGGTCTCTGTATCACAAGGACTGACTAGCTGCCCTTCAGCAACAACTGTCCTACTAATATTATAGAAGTGAAAGTTTGGAAGAAGATGCAATTGGACGCACGGATTTGGATGAAAGGCATACGAAATAATGACTTGGTGAAGTTAGTGTAATTAGTCCTCTTAAAAGTACACGAAGAGAAGTATAACTGATGTAATGATGAGTGTCTGACACACAATACTATAATTTACACATTCTGCCTCTTAATAGCAGAAGCATCGTTTAATAGTGTGCCATCTAATACTACTAATACTAGAATAATATTACACACGATTGCACACTAGTACGGTACTTGCCCTAACGGTAATTACTCTTAGTTTATGTGAGTTTTGTTAGTACATGATATAAAATTCGATACCTATTTACAAAATTACGTTTATCATCTTGATAGCAATTAATTGATATCGGTCACAACAGTTTTCTGATAAGCTTGTTGTTTGGCGACAAGTAAAATAATGCCGTAACGATTGCACATGCGCGGGGAGGGCGCGCTGTCTCGCGTTCAAAAACAAATTCCGAGTTTTCATTTTTGAATTGCTACGTTGCTTCCACAGTATTGAGAGTTCATCTTATTATTATTGAGTTACATGAATAGAGAAAATCAAAGTAGTATGTTTTGTAATGGTAACTTAAACTTAAAAGTGTTTAAATGACAGTAAAATTTAGGCATGCACACAATGACATATAATATTTATCATAAGTTAAAGATTGGGTTTGTCCAAGATATCGCTGGGCAAGGAAATGTTGCATTACTGCTTACTCTATAGCAATAGGGGGAGCTGAGCTCAGCTCTCCCTATTTACTCACCAACGTCGGGTTCAGTGATGGCTGGTGAATGGTTTACCTGTAACAAAAAATAACAATTGAGTGTTAATCATTAACAATGGGGGGAAAAACAATAACCGTTGCAAGATAACTATGTGCGTGTCATGCAGACAGGCACGCTGTAGACCTCCTTTGGCTTCTTCTTTTTCTCTTTGAATCAATTGTAAACACATATATTAAACTAGCGACCCGCCCCGGCTTCGCACGGGTGCATGTATTATACATATAAACCTTCCTCTTCAATCACTCTATCTATTTAAAAAAAACCGCATCAAAATCCGTTGTTTAGTTTTAAAGATTTAAGCATACATAGGGATATAGGGACAGAGAAAGCGTCTTTGTTTTATACTATGTACCTAGTGATGGAGAATTCTAACGTAGGTTTATCAACCAAAATATACATTGAAGATCCGAAACTGTCGTGCCTGTCCTCAGCTTATAAATGTCGTGCAAATATTTCGTTCAAAGTAGCAGGAGGATGAACGGCATTCATCCGGTACAAAAGAAAGGGTGGGGGAGAGGGGGGTTTTACATTTTCACGCCAAGGTCTGGATCCATATGAGAAATATTAATTATTTACCAAGAGGTTGATGAGTTTTCGCGATATTGGATTTTATTTTGTGTGCCGTGTGCCTAGGGGATTTTTCATCGGATAAAATGACGCATTTTCATGCAAACTTTACTTCCCCTCTTGAACCCATATAATGGGTAAATTATCCGTCAGCCAAAATAGTTTTTTGCAGTTTACTGTTAGAAAAGCCTCTTACCAACTCTATGAGCTTCCGAAATATACCATCTTTATTTTCTTACAACGGATTTATTCGATGTAACACGTAAACACTACAATATTTGAAATATTCATAATCCAACAAAACAGTTATTAACTCCCTTAAAAACATAGTACACGCGTACACGTCGCCGTCGTCCTCACAGAGGCCGCGCGCATTAGGCATAAACAAACAAAACAAATCATTACTTTGTTTACACTACCTATCTATGACTCACGAGTTACTCATCGGCCACTAAACACATACCTACATAGTACGCACTGTAGGCTCGTGTCAGTGTACTATGCCTTATGTAGGTATACTGTATTAAGGGCTGGCGCTGGTTTAAAACAACAGTTTCAACTATAAATAGATGACCTGAATCTTAATGATGGGTTATCTTCTCTTTGTTTGTGGTTTATTATCTTATTAATCTAGAAATAGATTAATGGAAGTTGCAAGTTCTTCTACATTATTTTTGTAGCTGTTATGATAACTGTTGCCTGCGACTTCGTAGGGCGTGCTTAATTTTTGGTACGAATATCCAGAATTAAAAGTAATTTACGTCTTAGTCCAGGCTACGTATTTGTCGGTCATAACGATCGGTTCAATTATTATGCGTGAATTGAAATGAACCTGCGGGAAGGGCCCGAAGGGAATTACGTACATTGGAACAATAAACCAACGAACTTTCATCTCCTATAACAATTTTAGGGGATGCATAATTGCATATTCAATAATCATGTCAATGCTCACGTTCGTTACAAAAGGAACTCTTTTGCGATAATTTCACGCTTCTAGACCGACCGATTTTAGTTATAAGAGTAGCCTCTCACAAGGCTTACAATATTTATAACTCGAAAAAAAGGGTAAATTCCTGTGCCAACAGCAAAGAAAAACCCGCACATTTTCAGAGCGGATACGGATGCCTTGTGAACGATTTGAAGACATATCCTCGCAACATGAATGCTCAATTACATTTGATAGCCCTACTCCTCTCAAAGGCCCTCAGTACCTCCGTCCCTCAGTACCGGTGATAATTGTGGTGATATTACGGTAATGTGCGCCAGGTATGCGCTCAAACAATAGGAGTTTTCAAAGGGGACTAAGTCAGCCCCGCTCTGGTGGGTCACAATGGTATTTTGGTTACGGTGCTGATGGTACGTGGTGCGGATCGCCTCTTTTGGCCTATTACACGGTTTTGGATAACGAAACTAGGGCCCTAGTTTCGTTATTTAATGTACGATGAAATAGTGTTGATGGTTTAAATTAATGACAGTAGGAAAAGACTCCCTATTACAAGGAGCTTAAGCGGGTGATTGCGCTTGGATTTGTAACTGGTTGAGGGCAATAGGCTCGCCCTAACATAAACGGCGAAATGTGGTTGTATTAATAAGGCCTAAAACCGTCGAGAATTACATGTGATGTTATGTTGTGTGTTTTTGTAATTTACAAATCAGTGTAAGGTTGTTCTAAACAGTCATTTAATTCAGTATGTTACAGTGTAGTAGATGTTACAATTTTATTCACAACTGTAATATAATTATTGGAAGATTCAAACGTTTTCCAATAAGTAACTATTAAGTTACAATATAGTACAAGTTACAACGAATACATAAATCTTACAAAATAATAATTGTATTACTGTTCAGAACAATTTTGATACTTTTATATAAGAATATTAAAACTCATAAACGTAATTACCGTTGTCAGTGTTAACGAATAAATGAATTTAATATTTTTATTCAGTAGAAGAACTTTTTCTAGGTGGTTATTAGCAGCTTTGCAAGCCGAACTAATATTATTATTATTATAAGCCTGTATTGTCCCACTGCAGGGCACAGGCCTCCCTTCCCTCTTTCCACATTTCGCGATCTAGAGCGATTGTAGGCCAATCCCTTGCGTAAGAGTCCAGCTCATCCCGCCATCTCCTTCTGGGCCTGCCGCGTTGTCGTTTCCTGCTATTGGGTATCCACTGAGTGGTAATTTTTGCCCATTGCTCCTCCGACATGCGGCAGATGTGACCAGCCCAGTTCCACTTCAACTTAGCAGCTGTAAGGCCAGCATCAGCTATTTGGGTTTTGGAGCGAAGTATGGAGTTTCTGATGCGGTCCGTAAGTTTGACACCCAGTATACTTCGCTCCATAGCTCGTTGGCAGACCCCAAGTGCGGACTTCTGACGTTTTGTAAGCGCCCACGTTTGCGCTCCATAGGTGAGGGTGGGTAGAATGCACATGTCCATGAGCTTTCGCTTAAGTGACAGGGGAAGAGATCCCTTCATTAAATGTTTCATCGACCAGTAGCTCTTCCAGGCATTCTCGGTGCGTCGAGCAACTTCTTTATCTTGTCTTGCATGGAAAGAGACTATCTGGCCGAGGTATATGTATTCATGGACATATTCAATCCCCACACCCCCAATTTCTATGTTACGCTCTGTGCTGTTCGTCATCAGTTTTGTTTTGGTCATATTCATTGAAAGCCCGACTTGAAGACTGGCGTGGCTCAGTTGATCGAGCATTAGGCCTAGCTCAGCTGCTGAGGAAGAAAAAAGGACAATGTCGTCGGCGAAACGAAGAATAACAAAAAATTAAATGATTGAACTGCATTTGTACAGGGTGTAAACGAACCCTTCCCGAAACAGTCAACCAAGCATTCTGTACATAAAACTAAGCCACATTAAGCAAAAATTTTGGGGTGAAAAATCACGTTTTACGGTAGGACTCAATGTTACGCACCCAAAACGTTGTGCTGACGGCTGGATTAAAAAAAAAAACTTGTTAAAAAGTTGGAACTTTGGCGCTCAATATTTTCGTAACGAGAAGGTTGCAGGTATGGTCTAGAACAAAAACAATATCGGCTTGACGAGGACAACATGTGCCTTTCGGCTTCGTTAAGCGGTTCGCCCGTTCGTTGTTACACCCTTTATACAAAAACCTCGAGCAAGCTAAATTGGGATTGACCGATTTATCTCCTGCCTTAGTGTTAAAACAGCGGAAGCTATTTTCTCTCCAACAGCTTCCATATTCCTCTCGAACTAATATGTTGGGAGCGGCAACACTGGAAATGAATTTTCTTGAAAACATCGCAAAGAGGCACTTCAATCAATTTAAGTATAACTGTACATAACATAACATCGTAACCACATTTCGCCAGTTATATTTAAGTTCCGTGTAATAGGGACGAGCCTATTGCCACAAATCCAGACTACGTGGCTGCTACTGAGAAATTCCTCATGGAAAAACCTAATAATTATCTTACAATATTACAGGAAGATACTAAAACTGTTATTATAACCGAGTCTAATCAGTCAGTCAGTTGTCTATTTTGTATTAAAACCATTACATGACAAGAACTCAGTTGAGTTAATTAATTTCTGCTATTTTCTTTCTTTATTCGTCTGTGTAAAGTTAGAACTTGTTTTAAAATTTTAGAACTTGTTTTAATTTAATTTAAGTTCATCAGCTCAACTAGATTAACGAAATTTTTAGTAGGATCGTAGCCGGTGGTGTTCTGAGGATTCTACCTACTCCCATTGGAAGAAGGCGTGAATTTATTATGTACTTTTTTATATGTAAATATGAAAGACTTACACAGTAAAGGTGTAAGTTTCCTGTTACATTTTTCATGCTAAAATGAATTAATTACTTAGATAGTAGCTACATACATTTAGATAGCTACATAGCTGCACATCTACTCGCACCCCATAACATTTTCCCGGTCGAGATTGAGTTGGCCCGGGTCCAAAATCTCATCTTCACATTCGCTGCACACGCAATTGTTACATTCATCGATTTTGATTCATACAACGTCTTGTGCATTTGATTCTCATCCCTAAATTACTCAAAACAGAACTAAAAGTACCACAAAGTTCCTTAAAGAAAACCAAAGACCCGATAAATGATACAATGTACCGAAACCTGGACCAAGTGACATTCTGCCAGCGAAAACGATAACGGGAAACATCGACAAGTGATAAGATAAGTGACCGAAATAGGTATGTCAATCTTGTTGGAAGCCCTTGTAGAAATACGAAACGCTTGGAAATCGATTGTCAGCTGTCTAGTTTACCAACACCCTCAGACAACTTTCAGATAGGACTCAATATACAGTCGTTACCAAAATAAATTCAAATAATGAAGAAATTCTATGTAAGTCTGACGTTAGGGTCAACAGTACAGGCGCACCGCAAGGTAGTGTAACAGAGATGTTATTTTTTTCTATTATAATATAAGGTCCCATTAAAATAGATGGACAAATTTTAACACAGCGTTCAGTACGTCTAACCAAAGATATCCAAGCAAAAAAAACACTGATTAAAGCGATTTTGTTTTAACCGTTTTGTGGCCGTGTGTATTCTTGAGTGCCGGCAATTTATTATTATAGGTCAAAATAAACGCTGAACGCCGTGTTAAAATTGGTCCATCAATTAAACACCTCTTAAATGTTCCCAATCATTATTATTCACTGTTTGTGGATGATATTGTGGTGTTTATTACGGAGAACAAAAAACTTAATAATAATATATAATTATAGAGATTAATTAGGCGTTTAATGCTATAATAGCATGGCTTAATAATACTAATTAAGTGAACACTTCGTTAAATTTTACAATAGAAAATCGGAATCTGACCTTATGATCACTTATTCCGATCAAAAAATTAACGAAGCCAACGAAGTAACTTTTCTTGGTATAACAGTGGCTGAAAATGGAAACCTCTCTGCGTTAAGGTCACAAAGAAAATTAATCATATCGCTTTTGCTCTATGCAGACTTTAAAATAGCCCAATAGCCCTCATAGCTTATCATGGTTACCTGGCTTATTATAACATTAGATATGGCATTGTGTTATGGGGGAATTCTATAAACATAAATAAATAGGGTTTAAATAGCCCAAAACCAATGCTCCGTGCTCTTTGTGATGTGCCACCATAGATTTCATTTAAACCTCTTTTTAAAGAACTAAATAAATTAACAGTTCCTGGAAGTTACATTTTTTTTAAGTTGTAAATTTGTCAAAACACGCTCCAACTTATTTCGTCTTGGGAGAAAAAACGTATAACACGAGATACCTGATAGACTGATTATTCCTTCAATGAAAAGCCACTTATATCACAGAAGTTGCTTTCCAATGGATGTAAGGATATAATAAACTACCAAGATCATATAGGGAACTGCCAATCAATCGATTTAAAACGGCATTATTCAGATGGCTTCCAGGGCTTATCTCAACCTTAAAGATTCACGTTGAAATGTTCCTATTATTCATTTATTGAAAAATTATTGACATTCTTACTATTGACATTTTTATTAATAACATACCAATTATTAGTTTCACATGTATTAATGTATTGTGTAATTCTGCATGATAGTTTTAGCGAATTGTGTGAGCAACTGTAATAAAACTCGACTATCTATAATGCTAGCTATTATAATAATTCTAGCAAATAAATTTCATTTCATTTCATTCCAGGGTGTCGGGAACTGTCATCCGATCGAATACCATTTATTGCCAACAGACCATTCAATAAAATGAAAACGTTTTATTATCAAAGAATGTTTAACCGTAAAATATTTTTCTCGTATTCTAGGAAACTGATAAGGTTAGGTCTATACAATAGCAGCAACAGTGGATTTATCTCGGTAGTTCTCTTTGATTTGTAAAACTGACAAAACATAAACATTGCTTGCTTTTCATGATTAAGCTTTGTATCCGCAAAACTACTGTTTATTGTGCTGAAAACAAGTCATAGCAGCCATCCTGTACGATTTAGGAAAAACTGTGTTTTTTTTTTCAAGTGACCTGCACACTACACTGTGATGGTATATAAAGGAAATGTCCGATATAATTGAGTGTTCGTGTCAAAGGGAATTCTCCCTTAGTCCGCAATAACTTACACAATATGTTGCTTCTACTATACGCTTGCTTGTTAGCCTTCGATATCTGAAAACTCAAACTCAAAGCATTTATTTCAATTAGACCATAACTTGCACAGGCACTTTTGAATGTCAGAAAAACGAAGAAGGCGAAGCTACAGTCACAGACACAATACATAATAACTTGTGAAAGTACTGTAGTTGCCCTTTCCAAAGCGTAGATCTCTATGGAAAGGAATGGGCAAGAAACTCCATGGACATTCTTTTCAATCAAAATATTGTTACAAGATCTTGGTTACATCATTCATGTCAAGATTATACATATACGAGTATGTGAGAACGATGTAGAAAGACGTGCACATTAAGAGCGTCCAGAGTAAAAGATTAAATTAAAAACAAAGAAGTTAAAATAAACCGTGACAGCTAAGAGATGACCAGTCCCAACTGACAGCGCCCGTTCACGAACATGACGCATGGATCAGCCCCATTCAGCTCAACCATATCGAAGGCAACTAAATAACCCGCCACCATCAGCGAAACATTTGAGTGAGCATGACATTCTCTCAGCCACCAGGGCACATTCAAATCAATGAAAGATAACTAAATGTAAATTGTAGCTTTACAGTACAACTCACACATCATGTGCTATGCAATTGATTATACTAAGAGATTGAATCTATAAAAATACAATGATATTTTTACAATCTTCTGCAGCTTCCACAATAATTTCACATGGTAATCAAATACTTTAACCCTATGGTTATGGAGCAGGTCCAGCATTGAGCCAAGCATTTTTATCTACAATGTATTTTTTTTTGTTCCCGGGGTGGAAAATTCACACGGATGTCCTCCGCCCTGGGGCGGGTGGAGGGGTCTGTCGGACTCTAACCGACTAAAAACCACCCTGATGTTCCCTTCCCACACTTGCACCGGGGATCATGGGAACTAGTGCGCCTTCCACGATCCCCGGATCATCAATGTAATACCCCAACTTATAATATGCTTGCCTACATAGTGTGCGTTTTATACAAGAGTTATATTTCGTCTCAATAGAATGTGGGGAGGTATTTTATTGTAACATTTTAAACAGTACCCCATGAACGAAGGTTTCACACGTGCTTTTCTGCGTACGAAATTTACACTTAAGAGATTTTTTTACGAAAATTGAAAATTCCAGCGAAAAGATGTGGTGATTAATTAATGTTAAGATTGATATAATATTTCGATTAATTATTAACGTATCGATGTTATTCACGCTCTGAATAACCACGTTTTAACTAAGAATATTGCTCCTGGTATCATTACTGATAAAACCCATAGACAAACTGTTAACATTGCTAAACCTCCGTAATTACTAAACCTATTTTGATAACCAAATGCATCGGATAATCTCAGGAAGATAATTAGACGGAAAGATTATCTTTCTCGGTAATTAACGAAAGCATGTGGCGCCATAATGGCCTATAACTATCCTAAGAATTATATAATATGTGTAAGTGAGTTTGCTTATTGGTTCGTCACTCCTTAACGATGTTTGACAGACACAAAATTACTGTCTCCTTTGCCTAGTGAATAAATAAAAGACCACATAAAATGTCCCATTGAAACAGCCACAGTATAACAGCAATCAATAAGCAATTTACAGACTGATAGAACGCCAGCGATGCAAATATCACACGCCGCTCTACTCCATCGGGCATTAAGTAATTATAACATCGTATATCTGTTGGTAAATAGTTAAACGGGCTCAATTAAAATCGCACACTGGATTTTGTATGCATTTAAGAAATGTGTACTGCAATAAATAATTAATTCATAATTGTTTTGGGTTAGCTCGTGCCATCGTCGACCTCATCTCTGTCCTCAGGACTAGATTGAGGTCAAGAGTAGGCCCATTAAACAACATAAAAAATATATATTTATTTCGATGATTTAAATGGTATTTCGATTTTATTGACCTTTTATTTTTGTAACATTCTATTGACTTTTCTTTTTTGTATTTTTTTTTATTTTAATTGACAAATCTCTTGGTTGCCACGGCTTATTTGAATTAATTATTTAATTTTTTTGAATTGTTCTTTTCTTTGTTTTTACTATGGACACTTTTAACGTGCACATCTTGCTACATCGCTCTCACATAATGTACCATCTCAACATGAATGATGTAACCAAGGTTTTGTAAAAATATTCTGATTTAAAAGAGTGTCCATGGAGTTTCTTGCCCGTTCTTCTCCATAGAGATCTACGTTAGGGAATGGGCAACTACAGTACTTTCGCAGTTCTTATGCCTTGTGACTGGGACTGTAGCTATATTTCATTGTTATCTTTGTTTCGACAGTTCAAAAGTGCCTGTAACGGGCCTACTTGAAATAAATGCTTTGATTTTGATTTTTGACATTTTATATTTGTAGTCTTAATTTAAGTTGACATTTTATTTGTAATTTTAATTGGCTTTTTGTATTCTAATTTGGACTTTTTGCGACAAAACTTACAAGAACCTTTATTACATATAAGATCCTTAATGTTGATACCTATGTTTATCAAATAAATGATCCTGATTCCGAGGAACTAAAACAATAGGTACAATTATACAAATTAAATTAACCAATTCCCAATTCAAGCGACAACGGTTTATTTCTTTTATGAATTTTAATGACAACCATTGAAATTCATAAAAGAAATAAAACGTTGTCGTACTGAATGTTTCCAGTATACTGTTGTTTCGATCGCTTTGAGGATGTCATTGCAAGGGGCTTTAAATTCAGGGAAGCGGAAATTAGGTCAGTGCTATGCTTAGGGTAATGGGCTATTAATGGGGAACCTGTACAGTGTACACTCTTTGGAGCGGAGTTTCGAAACGTAGGGCGTTAGGTGTTTAAATAATGATTTGGAGCAGTGACATATAGGCATTTACTCGTCTTATTCGCGTATTTTTATATACCTACAGTTGTTTTTTTTGTAAATTTGTATAAAAAATTTTGCTTTTCACAGCAATTACCTGAATATGTTTGTTAAAGTAGGTCTTATTACTGTGTAAACAAGTAGCCACTAACATTTTGTTGGTATAAAATGTAAAGATAAATCCGATGCAATTTTATTGTCCTAGTTTAAATCGGGTTACTGAGTAAAATCTTTTTTCAACAATTGGATAACGTTTGCCTCTGCTAACGAACCGACGCCGACGACGTTCAATTTTTACGTTTTGCATTTGTTCGGCTGCCCCTGCCGATATTTCTTTTTTCTCTGGTTAAATGGTGGGGCTTGGTTAGTACCGCACCTGTCCGAAGGGAATTTTTCAATCAAATCAAAAAGGTAGAGTTTCTACGGTTTTTTGTTCCGCAATTAAAATTGAATGGCATTTGCAAAAAAAACACTATTTAAACTGTTGGCCTCGTTGTTTTAGTGGTTTCAACTGCTACTGCAGAGAATGAGGTACCTACCTACTGGGTTCGACTCTCAGGTCCAGCAAAGTGTTATTGAATTTTCCCATGAGGTATTTCAATGCAGTTAGTAGCCCGGAGTCTGGATGAAGTTACATGACTTTAATATGACTGGCAAAATGTGGACGTCGACCTACTACTCCTCTGACTAAACCTTCGGTTATAACAGGCGCGATGTTACGTCTAGTTAAATGACTAGAATCTGACTAACTTGCAGTAGATTCGCATTGCTAATTATTAAACTCTCGTTCCTCGGTATAGCTTGATTAGGAGAGGAATTAATTCGTGCTAAATACTTCGCGCTCGGAGCAATGTACCAGGAATGCATGAGTGTCGAGGGAATCAGTCATCATAATAAATCACGAACGTGTATCTTGAGGCTCGGATTTTAGATGCTGTACGATTTGAAACTTTAATGAAATCAGTTAAAGAGCATTATAGAAAAAAATGTGATTCTAGAATATCATACGGCCGCTACCCACAAGTAGTGGTAGTTGAACCATTTGGCACTTATTTCTGTGTAATTGCACACACATTTACACATTTTACCAATTGTGATAAAACGAAGACATATATATAAGGACATGACAGACATGTATATAGAATATGTTTGGTTATGGCCCCCGCTCTGAGATAGGAGACACTTTATGCACCCTAGAAATGTGAACACTATAACCTGGATAAGCAAAAATTAATTTACATGGCGAAGGCGCATTAACCACGACCGACGCTAGCTCGCAACGTGTTTGCGATTTCAGACTATTCAACTCCAGATTACCCTACGGAGGCCTCTTGGTTCACTCCTATTTACAAACACATCAACAGAAACACTACTACAAAATTATTTTTATTAATGATCTTCTGAGATCAATGTCATTTGGCAAACGTTCAAATCAAAGTGTTAAAAAAATGGTATTGAATCGCAAAATGATTTCAAATCTGTATGTCTTTCGTACGTTTTCCAGTAGGAATGTAGGATTCCTTTTCAAAGTCGATCTCGATTATTGATCACTCAATTTAGTTAAACCTTTAAAAGGCTGTAATCCTTTGTAAAATTAAACATAACAGCAATTTGGATTACTAATTGTATCATTATCATTTTAGCCGAAAGACGTCCACTGCTGGACATAGGGCTCCCCCAAGTGCCGCCACATTGACCGGTCCCGTGCAACTCGCATCCAGCGGATCCCCGCGACCTTCACCAGGTCATCGGCCCACCTAGTGGGAGGTGTTCTAACGCAACGTCTTCCGGTTCACGGTCGATACTAATTTGTATACAAATAAAGAAAGAAACGATACTTTCGTCTTCGGACAATTTTTTGCGTAAAATAAAACCGGCTTCAAAAACACAAAAAAAGTGAAAAATAACTAGCTCAGAAACCGCTGAGTTTTGTTGACTTTTCTTTGTTTGATTCATGTTTCCTTTTTTAGTTGTAGGTACTGTCCGATACAAATATGTATTTGCAATACATTTATTTTACATTGTTAACAATACATGTCATGGTAATAGAATTATCCCCAATAAAATGTAACTTAGCATAGGTACCTCACTGTCGAAATGTGGGTATACTGTACACATCTGCGTACCCCCTCAGAGTATACAGGCGTGATGTTATGTTATGGTGTTGTGTAAACAATAAACATCCAAGCGATTGCAGCAATCACGACAGATTTGCTATTATTGAAGAGTTCCGTTCCATATCTCCGAAGTCCATGATCAGATCATGACATCATTATTATATGTATATTAAACAGCCGCACATAGAAAGAACGTCCTTCTTTTTGAAGTCGGTTAAAAATATGTTTCAGTTTATCCTTAATAAGTTATCGCGTATCGTATGCTGCTCGAATTCCAATTAAAGTCAATTGATATGCCTGTAAAAGCTCTGTTAAACCAGGATGATTAAGTGTTTTATTGGTGAGGAAAATCGAATATTATCTTTTCCGGATAATTTTAAACACGCGTGTGTTCCGTGCAGTAGTTAGTGGATATTTATAGACGTTATAGTGTGAGAATATAACTTCATCCAAATAAATCATGTAACGGAAGTGAGATTAATGAAATAGATTGCACAGTAAAGAGTCTACTTTTTAATAATAATTCATATTTACACATAAATTTAAATACATACATTTTCAGTTAATATGCAGAAAAGTATATACCTACAGGGCTGATTGGCTGAAAGTTAGCATTATTTTAAAGTATTTCAGTACTCTTAAATAAGAACAACTTTTACTATGGAGCTAACTATGAAATTTGATAAAAAATCTGCTGTTGGCTACACTTCTTTGAGATATCCAATCAGTAATGTATGGAGCAACAGATACCTATTTTTCTTGCAAAATAATTGAAAAAAACGTAGAATCATTGCGAACTAAGAAAGATCTGGTAATAATACGAACGAGTATTAGACATCTGAAACCGCAGAAAACTGGCTTATGTAAGCTGAATCACAAATGAACGGTGATAATATGCTTTTCACTCTTCTTCATATACCTAGGTATGTCTTACAGTTATCAGCTAACAGACAGCACTTGTAGTCTAAAGCCGCAATCCCACGTTCAAGAAAACTTCTACGACAAATGCCTGTCAGAAGTTCCACTAGAAACTTGCAAGAAGAACCTTCGCAGCTTACACTTGCAAGTTGTTATCTGACGGGCACTCTGACATTCCTCGCTGAAGTTTTGTCGCACACAGGATAACGGTATTAGAAAATCAGTTATCCCCCAATTCGTAAAAAGTGTTTACACAATCGTGTACAATAAAATCTTAAATTAATTAATTCTCTCATTGACTTACATTGAGTTTACTGGTTCTCAGAGCCTGTTATTTTGGACATTATAAAGCAAAAGTGAGCATTGAAGAAGGTTTTTTGGAATGAAAATTGGCTAGTTTGCCAATGGAAAATCCCTTTAATAATCACAGCTCGTAGGTACGATAAAGTACTCCAGTTTTCCCTTCAATACATAACATCAACAGTAACTTCATCCTACGCGTTATCGGTCAACAGTAGGCCAAGTTCCAGGAAAGACATTTGAAAAGCAATGTTGTTGTTGTTCATTCACCGTCGAGCAACAGAGTAGTACACAAGGTATAAACGGACCTTCACGAAACCGCCGACCTAGCATTCTGTACATCAATCTCAAGTAAAAATAGCCGTTTGTTTTGGTCAACCTCGCACTAAATTTCTTTTATAAGGTTTAGGTTCACTTATTGAGCATAAAATCACAAAATGCTGACAGATCCAGGTGGAGCTTCAAGCGCCATCTTGAAAAAAGTTTTTGGCCGATAATATATCGGAAACTGCACTTTAGGGCAAAAGTTATTGAGACCATTATTGTGGAGAGTA
This sequence comes from Eurois occulta, assembly GCA_950022335.1. Lineage (NCBI taxonomy): Eukaryota > Metazoa > Arthropoda > Insecta > Lepidoptera > Noctuidae > Eurois > Eurois occulta. The sequence goes on along the minus strand of OX465477.1, from coordinate 28,873,976 downwards.
AAATTTTGCATCTTTAATTTCCTGGAAACTTTTTTGTAAAACTTACCGTTTACGGTTTAGGGGCCATTAATGAACCGGTTTTTCTACCTAGGTATATATAGTTATCGGCCGAGATAGAAAAACCGGTTCATTAAACGGGCCGTAAATCGTAAACGGTAAGTATTACAAAATTAAACATAAATTCAAGTTTGAAAATAATGTATACTATACCCAAAATATGATTATAACTCATTAAGAGTTTCTCAAAGAATCGTCAGCAAAAAACATAAAAAATATATGATGACCCTACCATCGAATAACTTAAATAAACGCGTCAAAATCCAATGGATAATTATTGTCGATTGTTTAATACAACATCGCGTGGAATGTATAATAAGCGGTCGTGTCACGTATGAAGGAATGACATACCGCGCAGTTTGACGCCCGATAGTGAACAGTGAATTATATAAACGGTGAATGATTCGTTCATTCGGTTATTGTTTGAGTGTCCTGTACGCCAGAGGGCCTGGGCAATTGATTTTGGTGATTTTTATTTTTATTTTATTCCGATTCTAATGGAACTTTCATTTGTTTTTAATCAAATAAAGAAACTAAATCAAAATAACCACTGCTTTAATTTCATTAAGTTTGTTATAGTTGTTTTTACAAAATTATTCAATCCCGGGAACCCGGGATTACTTATTTATTCAGAAAGGAATGTCCATATTATTCTTTCACGGTAAGTGTTTAAGTATAAATATAAGCTCCCGATGATCTGATCACTGGAAATTACAAGTTAGTAGAAATGAAATCAACAACAAAATAAATGCCTTTAAATCCGGTATGTATTATAATTTTCTAGATAAATCCACTTGCGACTAAGATCTCATAATATATTGTTGTACAAATTATTTATTTTTCATGAGAATAACATCATAGAATCACATTACGCCTGTAATCCCCGAAGGGTTAGGCAGAGGTGTACCTAAATAGTACACGGAAATTTCGCCAGTTAACAGTTAGTCCCATGCAATAGGGGGCGAGCCTATTGCCATCAACTCGGCTCAGATAAAGACTGAGAAATTCCTTCTCAGTCTGGATCTGTGCCAGTGTGGATCCTTCGCGGCTGCTACTGAGAAATTCCCGATGGAAAAACCCAATATCACTTTGCCCGACCCGGAAATCGAAGCCCCTGCACCACCAGTCATAAACCCAGTTGAGTGAAGCGGATTTTTACTGAGACGGATTGTGATTCTACGAACTAATGAAAATTATAGTCTTAGTTTTATTTTATCACAATAATAAATAACCACGAAACATTTCAGCCTGCTTGCTCAGCATTCAATGCAAACTAGTACTAAACTATTTGTAAAGTTTTTCTCTTTAATCTTAGATAGGTCAAGGAGTAGGTATGCAAGGATCCTAGCAGGTGACGTTGAGAACATACCTAGTTGGTCTGCAATCCAATTAACAAGCCTGGCACATGTCTACCAAACGATGAATGCACGTCGTCAGTATGAGCAGAACCGTTGCAAACTCGACTCTTTGAATAGAGCAGCATAAACTATTTCCAAACGGAGGTGGATTCAAACTCGAAGTTAGTCAAACAGAACTACGTCGAAACGACGCCGACGTATCAATGTTATATCCCTGCGGCCAGCGTGCTCCAGTACTCCATCCTTTACAGGGGGACTTGGCGAGGTTTTCAAAGAGGGCTTTTAGCGTGCTAATACAGTTTAAAACTTATTGAATAGAAATGAGGACGCTCGTGCTTCGGACATTGCAGAGGAAACCGTACATATTTTAAACAAAATTTGTGAAACGTTGGTTGTAGTCATTAGTCATGACTCTTAACAGATTAGATTCCACATTTTAAGTTCAGTTCTCATCAATCTCATTATTTAATTCGGAGTTAAATAACAACATTTTCACGAAGTAAACCTACTTTCGACGTCATACTACAAAAACATAAATAAACTAAAAGACGTGGGCCAAGTGACATTTTAACAAGCATCATTACCATAAAAAAGTGACATTTGACTCAACAGTTGCCATATTAAAAAAATAAGGAGGAATGTGTAAAAAAATACAAAATTGCAACGGCCGTGGACTTAAAACCTACTTTGAGCCAACACGGAGATTTGCATATGGCGCGCACAGATGTACAGTCAACTTACGTCAGAAGTAACACTTGATTGAACAGTAAAAACTGTATTAATGCTAATAGAAGTGAAGACGCTGTCAAAGTCATGGTATTTACGTGTGATTCACTGTATGTTTCTTGTAGTTTTGGACAGTAATTGTAATCTTGTACGTATCTCGTGCCATCACGCTTCTCGTATTACTAGAGATGCCTGCCCGTCAAGCATAGTTTCGCACTATCTCGTGTGAAACGAACAGTCGTTACTTGTCCAAGTTATGACTCTTTTGAATTTTGACCTCCCTTTCATTGTGCTACAGAAATAAAAACTATCTAAGTAAGCGATAGGGTTTCCGAAGGTGTTTAATGTAAACTTGTGGAATACTGTTTCTGCTCTCGCATTGGCATTTTATGAGGAAGGATCGGGACATGGTACAGACGCCAGCAAATCAAGCTAGTACAATCTGTCAAATTTCTTTAATAGATTTCAACTTTAGCATTGAAGCATTAGGTTTAAGGTTGATTGGGATTTCGGGTAGCTGTATATGGCGAAATACAATAAATTGTCTGTCCATAAATTAAAAACTCATTTATTTTATCATTGTTTAAAACTGTTTGAAATGTATTTATCACGGTAAATTGGCGTAATAGTGTGATAATTTCCTAAAACTAAATTATATTATGTGGATCGATTAACTATGATTTTACCATATAACCTAGGGTGGAAGGCACACCGGCGCACAAACGGTACGTGGTAACCGTTTGTGCGCCGGTGTCCGTTTCTCCGTGTACGCTAAGGTCAGGATACAAACCGATGTTTCCATCCGAAAGAGCACCTATAAAAACATAACTAGGTATTTAGGTATTATTTTTTCATTAGAAGTATTTAGATAGGAATCCATTAGCATTTAAATATTCTCTTAGTCATAATGGTGAATAATCTTTGCCAATCGCAGGGTTCGCTCAAGGCCAGAGAGCCAGTTTGATATTATTGTAACGTAACTATGTATTTTATATCTAAATATAACTTTGCTATACTATGTATATACAATATACATAATATGTAGATTGTAGAAATTGTAATAAATACAACTGGTAGTCCTTTCGCCAATCATGAAAATTATGTTTACTTAAGGGATTTAAAAGGTCTGGCAATAATTGTTCTCCACGTTATTGCGATATTTTTTTGTTCTGAACTATAGCTAGGGATGAGAGGGAACCTTCTAGTTACGGAGATAATGGAGGTCAAAGATCTTTATATACTTTTTAAATATAAGTTTTTAATATTACTTATAACTTTACTTTAAACACCTCAATGACTACTACATACTATTCAAGGTATCCAACAGCACCATATTTTGGGTGTGTTACATTGAGTCCTACCGTAAACCCTGGTATTTCACCACAAAAAAAATCATTTCACAGCAATAATTATTGCGTTGTTACTTAGTTGGATGTAGAGAATGCTTGGCTTCGTGAAGGGTAAGTGTACTCGTACAGTCACGAATACCAATATTTATACACTGTCCTAAATTTAAAAGCAATATTCGTGAGACATAGCGATTGTAACTTGGAGGTAGGATCTTTTTCTGAATAAAAATATGAGTTCCAGAATACTATGTTCGTAACAACATGAAATTTTAATCAAAACTAGGAGAAAAACACTTTTAAAAGTTGTTAAGTGTTTACATATTGGTGCTCGTGACTGTGCCTTGTATTTTTGGGTTGCTATGATGCAAAGACATTCAATCTTTTTAATCTCCTTGCTATGATGGCTACTGCAAAGACTAAAATCCCTTTCTAATTAGTTTTTGTCTTAGCTCTTCCTATTTGAACGCTGAAATTCTTGTTAGAAACTACTAAAATATCATGTATCAGAGCCACATGACTAACTTAACTGTCGCAATTAATTAGACAAGGAATCAAGTCTTTGTCGAAAACGAGTAGGTATGAGAATATTTAATAATGTGCAGTGCGAAAATAAGGCGGTTGCCTCAGTATCGATTAACCGTAAGCTGTCGTTAATGAGACTTTTAATATAATTAATTAAAGCATACAATGATTTATAATTGTAATAATAATATGGCTCGCTTATTAAATTGTACGCCATTATATATATGTATAAGCTAACTAAAAGTCTGACGTACAATTAATGTACGCATATTATATGCAGACATTTGTTCATTCATAATTTTTCTTTTAATAAGTAGGTAAACATGTTTACTGAATCAGTTTTTTGTGTAGCTACATAAACATCAATAAGCTTAGTATACGGTTTGTTTTGGAGAAAATTCAAAACGGATTGATAATTCCCTCCTTTTGGAAATCGGTTAAAAATAAACATTACTGACACCAAAAAACAATTTAAACGTTGGCAAACCAGACCATCTCCTCCAATTCCCGATCCTATTTCGTATTTCCGATAATAATCGCCATAACGATTCCCGATTATCGTGCCAAATTGCATTAAATCGCTTGTGTGTAAGCAGCTTTACCGGTATAGATCCGCTGACGTAATCACGGCATATAGGAATGTCGCCAAGCAAGTTTGATGCAAAAACAGCATTATAGTAATATGATTTAGGTATATTATTCAATAACCATAGTGCTTTATTTTGGGACAAGCTTTGAATAGGTTTTATTTATTAAGTTGGCTGCTTTTTTTTCTTATTTTAAGTTATTTTGGTTCGTTATTTTAAGAAAAAATATGAATGAGTATCTAATATTATATTTTATTTGGTTACCTATTTTAAGTGTAAACAACTTACTACCAATTACTACATAACACAAATTACTATCTGAATGAAAACACGAGTGGGTATAATAAATTTGCTGTTTTCTTCTTGGTATGTATGTAGGTATCTATGTAGCAGCTAACATCTGGTATGGTACGTAACATTTTATATGATGGGTGGTTATGTTTAGCTCAATGTGAACTCTCAACAACCAGTGGCATCATTTCAGGTCGTTTATGTAACCATGATAACAACAAAAGAACATCGTAGTTCATTCCTTAATATAGAACAGTTCTCCTAGTTGATGCTAACTACATAATCGTTCTAAAGAGTCGTTCACTCTACTCCAGTCAGAAGGAAAGGAGATTTTTTGTGGACCTATCTACTGCAATACCGGCTTGCAATAAGTTTTGGAGAGAAAAACGACTCTTGTAACAACTTACGGTTAATGGTAATGTCGATCACAACATTTTGAAGGGACGTAATTCACTTACTTAGTCTAGTCAAACTCTCGCTTGTTTAGCGGTTTTTCGGTAACTGACCAAGAATTTGATACTTTTCAAGTAAGGGATGATTACTGGGGCACCCGGTGCTATCCGTGCCATGAACGAGGCACTAATGCAAGCCACGAACATTTTATATGAAGCAGTACATGTTACACCGTGTGACGCCCGTGCTCTTCCGAATATTGCTCCCACCCACAAATCAAGCAAGTACGGTACAGACGTGGTTCGTACCCAAGACAGGATAGCATTAACCATCCTTATGGTTATGTCATCATCATAATTTTAACCAAAGGGGTCATTCCAGCGATTATAATCACAGTTTTCATAGTAATATTACTTACCAGTATCCAGATAGCGCTGTCCATCCGAATTGCCCTGGTTTAGTCCTAGTTTGGAGGGCATCTGGGTAGCTTCTGGCCGGGTTTCTTTCGAAGCTCGGATCGTTAAATTTTTCGACCTCTAAGACCAGCATCGGTCGCTGACGGTGGTTATTCGTCTTTGGACGCTGGTGGTGAATCTTCGTCAATCACAATACTCGCGGATGTCGTTTGCGGCCCGGGTCGTAAAATTTTAGGAGTACCAAGACCAACTAGGTTCAGAATCGGTCTCTGATGGTGAATCGTCATCAATCACAATAATCGCAGATGTCGTTTGCGGCCCGGGAGTACTAGGTGCAGCATCGGTCATTGATGGTGGATCGTCATCAATCACAATAATCGCGGATGTCGTTTGCGGCCGAAATGCGGCCCGGGTCGTGAAATTTTACGAGTACTAGGTCCAGCTTCGATCGCTGACGGTGGTTATTCGTCTTTGGACGCTGGTGGTGAATCTTCGTCAATCAGAATACTCGCGGATGTCGTTTGCGGCCCGGGTCGTAAAATTTTAGGAGTACCAAGACCAACTAGGTTCAGAATCGGTCTCTGATGGTGAATCGTCATCAATCACAATAATCGCAGATGTCGTTTGCGGCCCGGGAGTACTAGGTGCAGCATCGGTCATTGATGGTGGATCGTCATCAATCACAATAATCGCGGATGTCGTTTGCGGCCGAAATGCGGCCCGGGTCGTGAAATTTTACGAGTACTAGGTCCAGCTTCGATCGCTGACGGTGGTTATTCGTCTTTGGACGCTGGTGGTGAATCTTCGTCAATCACAATACTCGCGGATGTCGTTTGCGGCCCGGGTCGTAAAATTTTAGGAGTACCAAGACCAACTAGGTTCAGAATCGGTCTCTGATGGTGAATCGTCATCAATCACAATAATCGCAGATGTCGTTTGCGGCCCGGGAGTACTAGGTGCAGCATCGGTCATTGATGGTGGATCGTCATCAATCACAATAATCGCGGATGTCGTTTGCGGCCCGGGAGTACTAGGTCTAGCATCGGTCTCTGATGGTAGATCGTCATCAATCACAATAATCGCAGATGTCGTTTGCGGCCCGGGAGTACTAGGTCCAGCATCGGTATATGATGGTGAATCGTCATCAATCACAATAATCGCAGATGTCGTTTGCGGCCCGGGAGTACTAGGTCCAGCATCGGTCTCTGATGGTGGATCGTCATCAATCACAATAATCGCAGATGTCGTTTGCGGCCCGGGAGTACTAGGTCTAGCATCGGTCTCTGATGGTAGATCGTCATCAATCACAATAATCGCAGATGTCGTTTGCGGCCCGGGAGTACTAGGTCCAGCATCGGTATATGATGGTGAATCGTCATCAATCACAATAATCGCAGATGTCGTTTGCGGCCCGGGAGTACTAGGTCCAGCATCGGTCTCTGATGGTGGATCGTCATCAATCACAATAATCGCAGATGTCGTTTGCGGCCCGGGAGTACTAGGTGCAGCATCGGTCATTGATGGTGGATCGTCATCAATCACAATAATCGCGGATGTCGTTTGCGGCCGAAATGCGGCCCGGGTCGTGAAATTTTACGAGTACTAGGTCCAGCTTCGATCGCTGACGGTGGTTATTCGTCTTTGGACGCTGGTGGTGAATCTTCGTCAATCACAATACTCGCGGATGTCGTTTGCGGCCCGGGTCGTAAAATTTTAGGAGTACCAAGACCAACTAGGTTCAGAATCGGTCTCTGATGGTGAATCGTCATCAATCACAATAATCGCAGATGTCGTTTGCGGCCCGGGAGTACTAGGTCCAGCATCGGTCTCTGATGGTGGATCGTCATCAATAACAATAATCGCAGATGTCGTTTGCGGCCCGGGAGTACTAGGTCTAGCATCGGTCTCTGATGGTGAATCGTCATCAGTCACAATAATCGCAGATGTCGTTTGCGGCCCGGGAGTACTAGGTCCAGCATCGGTCTCTGATGGTGGATCGTCATCAATCACAATAATCGCAGATGTCGTTTGCGGCCCGGGAGTACTAGGTCTAGCATCGGTCTCTGATGGTAGATCGTCATCAATCACAATAATCGCAGATGTCGTTTGCGGCCCGGGAGTACTAGGTCCAGCATCGGTATATGATGGTGAATCGTCATCAATCACAATAATCGCAGATGTCGTTTGCGGCCCGGGAGTACTAGGTCCAGCATCGGTCTCTGATGGTGGATCGTCATCAATCACAATAATCGCAGATGTCGTTTGCGGCCCGGGAGTACTAGGTCTAGCATCGGTCTCTGATGGTGGATCGTCATCAGTCACAATAATCGCAGATGTCGTTTGCGGCCCGGGAGTACTAGGTCCAGCATCGGTATATGATGGTGAATCGTCATCAATCACAATAATCGCAGATGTCGTTTGCGGCCCGGGAGTACTAGGTCCAGCATCGGTCTCTGATGGTGGATCGTCATCAATCACAATAATCGCAGATGTCGTTTGCGGCCCGGGAGTACTAGGTCTAGCATCGGTCTCTGATGGTGGATCGTCATCAGTCACAATAATCGCAGATGTCGTTTGCGGCCCGGGAGTACTAGGTCCAGCATCGGTCTCTGATGGTGGATCGTCATCAGTCACAATAATCGCAGATGTCGTTTGCGGCCCGGGAGTACTAGGTCCAGCATCGGTATATGATGGTGAATCGTCATCAATCACAATAATCGCAGATGTCGTTTGCGGCCCGGGAGTACTAGGTCTAGCATCGGTGTCTGATGGTGGATCGTCATCAGACACACTGGATGTCATTTGTAGCCCAGGTGGCGGTGTTTCCTCGTCAACTGACATTCGCAGTGGTTCTTCGTCATTTGACGCTGACGGTGATTCTGACGCTGGTGATGGATCGTCGTCAATCACACTGGATGTCGTTTGTAGCCCGGGTCGTGAAAATTTTCGACCGCTAGGTCCAGCATCGTACGCTGGCGGTGTTTCCTCGTCAACTGACATTCGCAGTGGTTCTTCGTCATCTGACGCTGACGGTGATTCTGACGCTGGTGGTGGATTGTCGTCAGTCACACTGGATGTCGTTTGTAGCCCGGGTCGTGAAATTTTCCGACCACTAGGTCCAGCATCGGTCGCTGGTGATGGATCGTCGTGACCTGACATTCGCAGTGGTTCTTCGTCTTTGGACGCTGGTGGTGAATCTTCGTCAATCACAATACTCGCGGATGTCGTTTGCGGCCCGGGTCGTAAAATTTTAGGAGTACCAAGACCAACTAGGTTCAGAATCGGTCTCTGATGGTGAATCGTCATCAATCACAATAACCGCAGATGTCGTTTGCGGCCCGGGAGTACTAAGTTCAGAATCGGTCTCTGATGGTGAATCGTCATCAATAACAATAACCGCAGATGTCGTTTGCGGCCCGGGAGGACTAGGTCCAGCATCGGTCTCTGATGGTGGATCGTCATCAATAACAATAACCGCAGATGTCGTTTGCGGCCCGGGAGGACTAGGTCCAGCATCGGTCTCTGATGGTGGATCGTCATCAATAACAATAACCGCAGATGTCGTTTGCGGCCCGGGAGGACTAGGTCCAGCAACGTTCGCTGGCGGTGTTTCCTCATCAACTGACATTAGCAGAGGTTCTACGTCATCTGACGCTGACGGTGATTCCCCTTCATAGTCGGCACGCTATAACAAAAACTGGTAATTTAATCATTTTAAATACACGAAAAGCGAAATTTGCTTCGATCAAAATTAGACGGAAATGTTTTTAATTTTATTGTATTTAATTTCTTAAACTAAGCTATTTTTAACATGCAGTTTATGGGGTTAAAGACGAAAGAGGTTGAACTATTTTTGTATGAAGGCTGGCCTGCCTAACTTCCGCCATTTTATTTTCAAACTAACTGCCACGCATTGAACCTGTATTAATCAATAGTTGATGTATCAATACAAAAAAGTTATACGAGACAAAATTTCCTAATGCCATATTCCTAGATATAAATTCAAACTTAGTCTGATGGCACCATCAGCACAATTTTAAGTTAATTACCCGCGCATAAAACCAATAGCTGGCATCAACACAAAAAAAGCGGCCATTTGCGAGTCGGACTCGCCCATGAAGGGTTCCGTAGCAGCAAGTAACATAATATAAAAGTTCTTGTAGATCGTTGTAACTTTGGTCAATGTTTTTATTATACACCATTATTTTTAGGTCGTTCTGGAGCCGAATACCATGAACTCGATCATCGAACTCGAAACGATTGGGACTATTTTTTTCAAAAAATAACAATAAAAAAAACACGAAAGAATAAAATGTTTTTTTTTGTGAAATAATGAGAATCGATCGATGAATGAATTTTTCAATGGGTATCGTTCGCATGTGTTGCCGATCGTGGATACGTTTTACACACACATATGCATTTGAGTTCTCATTATTTAAAAAAAAAGCATTAAATTTATTCTTTCGTGTTTTTTTTATTGTTATTTTTTGAAAAAAATTGTCCCAATCGTTTCGAGTTCGATGATCGAGTTCATGGTATTCGGCTCCAGAACGACCTAAAAATAATGGTGTATTTGAGTTGATTGAATGAAAGGTAAATTGCGGATTACGAATTATGACGTATTAAAACAAAACTACTCACTAGATCTCGTTCAAACCAATTTTCGGTGGAAGTTTGCATGGTAATGTACATCATATATTTTTTTTAGTTTTATCATTCTCTTATTTTAGAAGTTACAGGGGGGGAGGGGACACAATTTATCACTTTGGTAGTGTCTCTCACGCAAACTATTCAGTTAAGAAAAAAATGATATTAGAAACCTCAATATAATTTTTGAAGACCTTATCACCCCACACGTACGGGATTGATGAAAATTTTTTTTTGAGTTTCAGTTCTAAGGTCAAACTTCAAAATTTATTGTTTTTTTTCTATTTTTTTGTGAAAATCTTAATGCGGTTTACAGAATACATCTATTTACCAAGTTTCAACAGTATAATAGTTCTTATAGTTTCGGAAAAAAGTGGCTTTTGCTATTCGGCTACGGAACCCTAAAAAGACGTGTGATTTCTTCTTTGTTTAGTAATAAGAACGGTGTTTATTAGTTTAGTACAATATCAGAAGATTTTAATGTAGATATTTATTAGTATTGTGTTTGTTTTATTTAAGGAAAGAAAAAAGTTTAACAACATTTATAGAGTTTCATTACGTGGAGCATCATTTTTAATGTTCCGTACCTCTAAAGGAAAAACGGAACTCTTATCGGATCACTCGCGTTTCTGTCTGTCTGTTCGTCGGTCACAGCCAATTTACTCGGAAACTACTGGACCGATTGAGTTGAAATTTGGTACTCATGTGGAAGTCGGTGACCCTAATACGCACATGTAACGTTAATTAATGAATTTTAAACACCACTTTTATTATAGTTTGGCAAACTACAACGTGTTACATATCAAATGAAAGGGGGCTCATTATGAGAATCTCAAAGATATTCTTTTTATAATTTTCAGATAAGTAGTTTTGAAGTTATTTAAGAAAATAGGCGAAACTTAACCATTCCACCCCCTGAACTCCGAAACTACAGGGCCGAAAATTTTGAAAAAATACAAAAAATAGGTCTTTGCCTATAGATTACAGGCAAACCTATAAGAAATCTTAGATTTAAAACAACTTCTAATTAACGTACGGAACCTTCTCTACGCGAGTCGAACTCGCACTTGTCCGGTTTTTTTTTTATATTGTTGATTTTTAAACGATATTGTCGATTTATGAATATCGTCTTATGAAGAAAAAATCATTCGAACCTACTATTTTGTATAATAATGCAAGTATTTTAAGCTCCAAATCCAAAGCGTCCAGGCTTGATGTCCAGATGGGCAGGTTTGAGAGATTGATAACCCTAAGCCTGAATCATATCATACAATGGATGTATGAAACACATTCCATATAGGTACCTACAAATGGTAGCCATACTGTATGCTCCGAACGTGATTCGACTGACGATGACGTAACAAATGAATTTGAACTGTAAAATGATAAGTGTTAAGTTGGAATTCTTTGGGCAATCCAAGAGATAGCTATAATTTTGTTCGAATAGTGTCTATTTTAGTTTTCAATGACGAAGTTTATTGGTACGTCAGGAAGGCTAGTGTGCGGGAGTTTACATATTGAAGTGGAGGAAAATAGTTTTATGATTGCAAGAAGGCGATGCAAGCGCGGATATGAAGTGTAGGAAGGGTATTAAGGTGGCTTTTACGCTTATGAGATAATAATAATTATAGAATATGAGAAATAAAAGGAAATCATGCGATCATTGACTCGAAGTCAGCATGCGTCATTTCTCGTTTCAGAATCGTGATAAATATAGTGGGCAAATTAACACAAAATGTAAGTATTTGTAAACATAGTTTTTCGACCACGTACTACCAAAGAGATACTCGTATACCTAAATATGATGTTATTTGTTTTAACTGTTACCCTCTCTCTCCAACTTTATCCAATTATGTTATAGGTTTTAGGATATTTATTTACTCTCAAAAAAGACACAGTCATTTCCATTAGAACAGAGAACTTTATGCTAATATCTATGCCTGGAAAAAATCTGTAGACGTGGTGTTTCTATTCATTGAAAATATTAAAAAAAAAATATAGTAGGGATGTTAAAGGATCACGAACATAACCGATTTCTACCATTTTTAGGATTATTGTCTGAGAGTCTGTGTCTGCGGGGTCTTTTGTTATAGCAACATGTACAGTCACGAGCACCAACATGTTAACACTTAGCAACATTTAAAAGTGTTTTTCTCCTACTGTTCTGATTCAAATTTCGTGTTGTTACAAACATAGTATTCTGGAACTCATATTTTTATGAAAAAGATCCTATCTCCAAGTTACAATAGTTATTTCTCGCGAAAATTGTTTTTAAATTTAGGAAAGTGTGTATATATTGGTGCTCGTGACTGTAAATAAAAAACGAATGTTAGTTTCAATGCACAAATAATGTGCATCACTTAGAGGGTTATAGTTTTTGTTTCAAATCGGTGCTCTCTATCTAATGAAATATAAAAAAGTGTTCAAGAAGAACTTATCATCAATATGTAAGATACACGCAGCGACATCACTTATTCTTATTACTATATTCGATTTGACAAAAATGGTACTAATTAATAAAAATGTGCTGACAAGGTAACTCTTAATAAATCGACTGACCGGCTTTTTAAAAAAGTTTTAAGGGAAATTGTACTCTAGATTAGTCTACATGACGCTGCTTCTGCTGGTGTTAAGATTTTCCGTGAAAGAATGACGAGGGTAATTCTTTCACAGAAAATCTTAACACCCGTGTCGATTGCCCCAAGTTTGGTTTTGTAAGTTTGTAACCGACAAAACAGAAGGAAGAGGAGCATAACTTTTTACAGAGAAGTCCGATATATATGCATGATTCTTTTTTTATTGAAAAGCGTCTATCTCATACACCATTATTTTTAGGTCGTTCTGGAGCCGAATACCATGAACTCGATCATCGAACTCGAAACGATTGGGACTATTTTTTTCAAAAAATAACAATAAAAAAAAACACGAAAGAATAAATTTAATGTTTTATTTTTTGAAATAATGAGAACTCAAATGCATAATTATGTGTGTGTAAAACGTATCCACGATCGGCAACATGACCATGGCAACATGATCGACAACGAGGATGGATGGATGGATGTTTGTTACTCTTTCACGCAAGAACGGATTTAAATAAAACTTAGCACACATATAGTTTATAACCTGGATTAACACGTGGGATACTTTTTATCCCGGTAGTATGATCCTGTGGGACAGTTGTCGAACTCCACGTGGGCGAAGCCGCGGGCATAAGTTGGTGGAGCTATATTTCTGAGAGATTCAAGTAGTGACGAAAGCTTTGTTTTTATATGATCTAAGTGATCATTCCACGATAGAGTCATATCCAGTGTTAAGACTGGACTGGACTGTGCCAAGATATTTTTCGCATGGTGTTTCCCTTACACCAAACATCTTCCACCATAGTCAATGGTTCATGTGGAGGTATCAGTTTATTTTATGCTTTCCTTAAGATGTAGCATGTTTCAGAAATATTTATAGTAAATTTGTATGCCTACGAGTGTATTATCCCTACCTTTTCCAAATAAAAATACTTTTTTTTTTTTAAATACGATTAAAAAACTGTTTTTAGACGGAGGGATCCTATCTAACTGCACAACTCACAAAGTAATACGGTTTTGTGAGACTTCAGACTTTCGGGGTTTTTGACAGCTGTCTCAAATTCTATATAAGACAGCCGGAAGAAACGGCGTACCATATTTTTCGAGGCACGGAGTGATCGCGATATGTACCTATATTCGGATCTGGCATGGTTCAGACACGAGCCCGCATTACCTATTATCATGTTTACAAAATACATCAACCATCAACTTCAGGCACACCTGATCGTGCTTACCTTATTATAGAAGAAGCGTAACTTACATAAGCATGAGAAACAACATCCGATGTTTTACTTGCACGTAACTCCGACGTTTAGTATAAATGTACGTAACTCTGATGTTTAATATCGTTACTCTGAAACGTTGTATAACACTGAAACTATGGTGAGATCCCTATTGTTTTCCATAATATTATGGGAAAATGCTTCTGTTAAACTTGTAGAGAATAGTTACTGTGTTTTTACCTAAAGGCGTTTTATTCAAAACATAGGTAGTTCCTGGATGCGAGATTCCTTAAAAGTAAACAGACAGAGACGTTCTTGCTCGGAAGTATGTAATGCCGCTTGTTCTTTAGTTTTAAAACTATGAAGTGTAAGCGTTTTGGTAGGTTCAAAACGACAATTATGACGTCAGGGCCGGCTGCTCCCTTTTCTTATTATACGCTCCTAAAACTTATAGTTTTAGGAACGGGGGCATTGTCATAAGCTTTATAAAAAAAACATTTTCGAATGTTTAAGATTGGGCAGTCTCGACATAGATACCGACGCTGTCGCAAACTTTCGATCGCTTCGCGATAAATGCAAGTCTTAACATCCAAAATTTCAAGATGCGTTTCTCGCAAACACCGTTATTGCAACCGAATTTTTTCGTTCTTATTAAGCGATGGAAAGTTTGCGACAGCGTCAGTATCTATGTCGAGACTGGCGCCCAGCAGTTACTGGTTGTACTAACAATACCTTCACGTACATTTCAAATTATTACAGCCTTTATGATATTTTAGTCCTGCCTACATATTTATTTATTTTATAAAAGAATCCGAATCAGAACTATACTTGCTAGAGTGAACATATGACACAGTACATCACTGTTGAGATGATTCACAGCATTTCACAACGACCCAAGACACAGACACCTTAAATGTAATTCATTTAATGATGGTTAGGTATGAAATGTCAGCGTTGATTTGAATTTCGAAATAAAAATTAAGTCACTTCCATAAATGATTCCCAAGCAGATTTTTCCATATCACTAAGTCATTCTTTAGATTCAATCGTCGAGTCAATTGTCTAATTTGAGGACCAACAAATACGTATAATCTTAACTTTTTGTTTTACTCAGTATATCAAAATTTTCCTCCTAAAAGTCATATTCATTGCTTTCACGAAGTTTATCATTAGCCCAAGTGCCATAGTTTTCATGAACCCATAATTATTTACAGGTGGTAAAAATACATGGTTGTTGTTAACATATTTTATCGTTTGTCTTGCTGTTGGCAAAGCCAAAATAATGTTCATATAACTTGGTCATTAGTTTGGTCAAATTTATTAATTGAGTTTTAAAAATAATGTCTCCACCTCCACAAATGTGAAAAAATGTCAGGATATATTTTACACTTTCTTGACATTATTTATGAACCAGATAATATTTTTTGATCCTCTAAAATCTAATTGATTATTGTAAATGAGCACTTTTAAAAATAAATGATGTATTTTTTATGTTTTATCTTTATTTATATTAATTGATCAACGGATAAATTATAAATGAACTGCATATCTTGATATCATGATAATTATGTTTAAACTCTGAATTAATATTTGGTACACAAAAATAATATTTGATCCTCGTTTTTAGTTATTGTTCTTTTTAGCAAAAGCGAGCTCGAGGCTTGGGGCACCCCGACTCCGGACAGGTTAGTTTCGAAGGAGATGGCTCCATCCCCTTCGTGTTAGGTTACTTTAAACCCTCCAGACAGAAATAGGAGCCCCGCGTAGCGTGGCTACGTCGACTACACCTTATTACAACTTTTTGATATTTACCTTGACGTTGATTTTATTCCTTATTTGACCTCCCAAAACTTTTATTAATTGACTTCGACCGTGACTTCTGGGTGAAATTGAAATTAATAAATAGACAAAAAAGTTATTAATATTTAAAATCGAATTATATAAAAAAATATCAAAATATTAGATATTTAATGCTCATTTCTCTTAGTTTTGGGGCGTAACAAATATAATTTCTACATCTCAAACATTTTTTGTGTAGTTCTGAACAGATTAAAATATCGATTGATTTGATTTATTTTATATCTCAAAGAAAGAGGATCAATCATTAAAAAGGATGCCGGTTAGATTTTTGTGCTTGCTTTTTTGGCAAAATTAAAACGATCATTTTAATACATGCCTTTAGGAATCACTTACTCAGCAACATTAAATACAACCACGCCGAACAAACTGACAAAAAAATCTCTTACAACGACAAAAGCTGTTGTTTCCACTCTCATAAATAAGCCCCTTTCAAACTTTAAGTTTGGGCTGCTTTATTGATGTTCCTAACGCTTGCGTGCTGCTTGGGCAAAGTGGAAATTTTTACGCACTATCTAAATTATGTAGTATCAGAAAACGAATGGAAATACAATTTAGATTAGAATTTTATGTTTATTATAAAAAAAAAACTATTTGACTCATATAAAAAACCTAGGTACTACAACATTATGATTTCAGACCACACGTAGAAAATTTTATTTTGAATGTCTAAAGGCCATATTTTTAAATTAAGCTTCATGTTTTCTACTATTGCATTTAATACTTTATGAATATCGAAATATTTGCCTCCGGTCCAATTTCTCAACATTTCAGTTATATTTTCTAAATGTTCTATATTTTGGTCATTGACATCGTACACTCCATCAATGATATTGAATAGTTCGCGCAGAAGGACCACACTTGGTTTTAAAGGATCTGGAGCTAGTTTTAAAATATTGTCAGGGTTTGACAAAACCTCGTCTACGAAGTCCAGAGTATCCCTCTTAACCATGGCGTCAGCATTGATAATATATTTAATAGTTTGTCGAAACCTTATTGTAGACGTAATAAAAAACTTGTGGTTTTCCAAAACTTCCCTAACCGGCACGAAGAATCGTTTCAAATCTCGCGGCGCTGCGTTCAGTAAGGTCCGCAACCAGTCCGTCACGTAGTCGCTGTAGTAGTATCTGTCTCTGCAAATCTGCAGCGTGTCGCAAATTTTGTTTTCTATAAAATTAGAAGAAATTTTTGACTGTTGTCTCAAAATAGTATCCTTCAACGTATGTTGATACCATTTCGCACGCATCATCATTTTCCCCTTTACGTTTTTTATGTGATACCTCAACACCTTTTCTAGTATATAATTTGAGACATCCATAAAATCAATCATAAAATGGTCTGTAATATTGATTGGTTTTCCTGTCAGCATGGCTTTCAATTTAGTATTTACTATTTCTGTGTATTTTTCTTCGATGTTGTTGAATGCTTTTTTGACGTCGGCAATATCTACAGGATTTAGTCCATAATTATTGATGACGTTGGACTTGACATTCTTTAGTTGTTCAGTGGACACTTCTATAAGAACACTGAAGAATGTGTTAAACAGAACAGAGTCGTCGCTCGTAACTGCGATATCTTCGGGTTCCGCGTAGTTCATAGGATCTGCATTATAATGTGAATCTTGTATTTGGTGAGGTAGAACTTGGAAGTAGGCAGAGTCTGCCGTTCGAGTTCTCGAAGTGCCGCAAAATGTATCTGTTTCGAAAAATATAGTTTAGAGTGCGATATGGAATTTATTGGAGTGGCCATTGCGAAGTCATAATAATGTGAACTTTTCTTTGTGCTTTATAAATTCACCAAATGGCACAATATGTTAAATTAATCTATTTCTAAATCTGCAGTGGCTGCCAAGTGAACTCTGCAGGAACAACCTAAAATTACTCGGTTTTTTCACTGAAGCGAACCATACACGGAACAGTGCTCTATAGCCTTTGATTTGCTTTCCTAGTGCGTCACTATCTTATCGAACTTTCTTTTCTCGGATTTTCCGTTAATGAACGATGAAATTCATCGAATTTAATTTAACCGGACAAACGACCGCGTCTTTCTATTTTTTTTTGCCAGCAACACTTGTGATCGCAGATATTTATACAGAGTCTGGGTTTCTTATTTGAGTAAGTTTTGTATCAGCCTACAAAAAATAATTTACTATTGGTTTTTGATTTTATGACGTTAGAAGGTTGAAAACGCTCGTGTCACTTGAAAATGAACCAAGACCAATATCCATGAAGTAACTCCGAATCATCTCCATCATTGTCATTGCAGACGAATGAAATGGTTCAACATTATTTCTAATGAATCGATATCAATTTACTCCGTGTTAAATGTTACCCAGACACAAATACCTACAAGTTTGTAAGAAGAAACACTTGAAAAATTACACAACAAGAACTCACATAGCGAAAAAGTAAGAAACACGACAATTGGCCTTCTGTAAAACATGGTAACTATTCACATTATATGGCTGAAAACTATTCCAATTCAATTTATATTCGTAGTAAAAGTTAAAGTTTACTGTCGATTGTTATTGAGAAATGAGAATAGGTAGGTATAAATGTAAGGCGAGCAGTCGAGTCAGCACGTCAGTTAGAGCATGTGAGGTATGCTGCGCGTTGCTTATGGCTCATTTAACGGGGAAACATATAGACAGCAGTTTTCAGCTTTTGTCGACTAGCTTTATGGTCATGTTCCAACTCGGAATGTTGGTCATAGGTATTTAATGCAACTGACATAGTTACCCCATCGCCATTTTGATGTTGGTTATGGTAGATAGACAGGTTGGCGTGTTACTAGCGTCAGTTTAGAGCACCATTTCTTTAGACATTATTTGTTCATTTCAGTCATTTCTACCCATGAATGACAGCTTCATAGTGCGCCGCAAATAAATAAAAAAACCGGCCAAGTGCGAGTCGGACTAGCACACGAAGGGTTCCGTACCATTATCTATAAAAACGGCAAAAAAATCATATCTGTTGTATGGGAGCCCCCCTTAATATTTTTTTTTTTTAATTTTTAATTTTTTTTAATAGTAGTATTAGTGGTACATCATTTGTGAAAATTTCAGATTTCTAGCTATCACGGTTTATGAGATACAGCCTGGAGACAGACAGACAGACAGACAGACAGCGAAGTCTTAGTAATAGGGTCCCGTTTTACCCTTTGGGTACGGAACCCTAAAAAGAGTACTTATGGCGATGGGTGCACACCAGCTTCCATAGAAAAAAGTTCAAACCAATTCATTTTTCTACTAAAATAAAGCTTAATACGTAATAGGTACAATATCATTTATCTGATTTGTAAAAAACTTCCACAGAAGTAACGATTAGACCATAGTTTACATTGTCACACATCAACTTACCGTTTCTTTTCGTCTTTTCTGAAATTGCACTAAAGGTTGATCATCAGTTCTATCCCACAACTGTGATCCGCCTCGAATTTCAGACAAAGATCGCTTGCGGGATTCTGTTTGACGGGGCGTCACTGGTAATTCCGAAAAAGGTTGATTTTCGTTTTTTCGTCTTTTCTGAAATTGCACTAAAGGTAGATCATCAGTTCTATCCCACAACTGTGATCCGCCTCGAATTTCAGACAAAGATCGCTTGCGGGATTCGCGTTCTGGTGTGCCTCGGAGTTCCGCCAAATACTGATTTATAAATCTTTTGGCTTTTCTAGGGGGTTCTGATTTTCCTCGACGTTGGGGTTTTCGACGAGGTTGCGAGGTTCCTCGACGTTGGGATTTCTTATGAGGTGCAGAATTTCCCCGACGTTGGGCTCTTCCGCGGGGTTCTGATTTTCTGCTACCTTGGGATCGTCGACGACATGGTGTGCTTCTCCGACGTTGGGATCTTTCACAAGGTTGCGAGGTTCCTCGACGTTGGGATCTTTCACGAGGTTGTGAAGTTTCCCAACGTTGCGACTCTTCTTGTTCCAGCCAACGTCTTATTTCTGATCGATTTTCCCATCGACGTTGGCGTTCTGATATTTGCACCTCATCCCTTTGAGATATCGCAACATCTGATCGAACCACTGCGATTCGAGTTTCAAGAACCTCCGAACAATAAAGAGGGGTGGTATTTGAAACTCGCTCTTTCATTTCCAATCGCTTTTGATAGCGACACTGACGCTCGTATGCCTGCTTGAGTATCTTTTCTCTTCTTATTTTTATTTCTTCGTTGAGTTCCAATTGAGCTCGATGTTGCGATATAGCCCGTTGTATTGATCTTTCCCGGTATTGCGAAATTCTCCGAGGCTCTGATATTCCCCGACGTTGGGATTTTGCCCGACGTTGGGATTTTGCCCGACTTTGGGATCTTCCTCGACGTTGCGAACTGCTTCGAGGCAGTGATGTACCCCGACGTTGGGATGTTCCACGAGGTGGTGTGCTTAACCGACGAAGCGATCTTCCACGAGTTTGCGATTGACTTCGCATTTCCGATCTTCCCCGACTGGAAGGTTGTTCTTGTTGTTCTTCTGGCGATTGACAACACGGACATTCTTGGTGAGTTTTTTTTAATTGTGACCGGTCTCGAAGTTTAGACCTATACTCATCGGCCATGATTCTAGAAGGAAAACTTTCACCGTCACCTCACTTACCTGAAACAAATAAAAAAACATCAGTAAGGGTGTTATTAAAACTTAATTCTTAGTTAATATATAATTTAAACCACGTGACTTAAAGGCATGGCTCCGCATTTTACCACGATCCCGGTTCTAAGACGCGATAACTATTTTGTAATCGATAAAGCTATATTTTAGGTTTTCGCTCACGTTTCGGGAAAATGGAGCCCTTATCATGCGATGGCATCGTGGGACACGCGACAATTGATGAATGAGGTGTCATAAAATCATCAGCCGGATGCTACGTACTAAAAGTGGGGGGAGTCACTGAAAATTATGTTTTGCTAACCTGCAGAGTAGGATGTCAAATAAAATAGGGTAACTTCCTGTGTTCATTAATACAAGGTATAAACGGACCTTTCGCGAAGCAATCAACCAAGCATTCTATACATCAAACCAAGTAACCCTAAGCAAAAAATATTGCTGCGAATCGACTTTTTTTTGGGGTTACGAATCACGTTTTACAGTAAAACTCAATCTAACGCACTCAAAACATTATGGTGATGGATATATTGAATAGTTAAGGGGTATTGTATTGTAAAACGGGCTGGTGTCGCAGTTAACGAGTACTTAATGGAAGTCTAGTCTTTGTTTTTGAACTTGTTAAAAAGTTGAAACTTTGACCTCCAATATCTCCATAACTAGAAGGTTGGGAATGCTCCAGAACAAAAAAAATATCACAATGACGAGAAGAACAAGTGCCTTCCGGATTTGTTAAGGGACTTTACACGCCCTTTAAAGTACAATATAAAAAAAATATAGAAATAAAAAAAAAAGTTGTGAACTAAAAGCCGACTACGACAAAACGGCAACTAAAAATGTATGAACAGAACAGCACACTGATGTATTTTTTTCGGTTTAATTTCGGAGACGCAGCTATATACATGTAATACATGACATAATTATTTACTTATGACGAGTGACTCTATAATCAAATAATCAAAACAGAAACTGGATATCAGTCATTTATTGTAGAGTCCGACCGATAGAATGTCATGCTCACTCAAATGTCTCGCTGATGGTGGCGCGTGTGTCGGGTCATTTAGTTCCCTTCAATATGGTTGAGTTGAATGGCGCTGATCCATATACTCGTATGTATAATTTCAACATGAATGATAAAACCAAGATTTTGTAACAATATTTTGATTTAAAAGAGTGTCCATGGAGTTTCTTGCCCATTCTTCTCCATAGAAATCTACGCTTTTGGAATGTGCAACTATAATACTTTCGCAAGTTATAATGCATTGTGAATGTGACTGTAGCTTAGCTTTTTTTTGACTCTCAAAAGTGCCTGTAATGGTCTAGTTGAAATAAATGATTTGAGTTTGAGTTTGAAACAGTATTTTCAGCGGAAACCGAATCCGAACACAACTGGCAAACGACGCACGAAAATTCACGAATACCGTGTTTCAGCGGGGCCGAAACTGATACTAGATTTTTTGGCTGAAACCAGCCGAAACCTTCGGTCGGTGACTATGAATACGGTAATATATAATGTGCGATGTTAGAAGCAAGGTAGGCGCTTCCAAATTGGTCGTGACGTATAAAGCAAGAAACAGTTAACCACTCAACAGTTAAAAACTCGACAGTTACCGTTTTCAGAACATACAAGTAAGTACAGATTTACAAAGGAAACTGCACATTTCATATTCAAGATGATGATCGTTGAGATGAAGATGATGATCTTTAGAAGTGTGCAGTTTCCTTTGTAAATAGTAGTAAACAATATAATTCCAACATTTGACTGCACCCCAAAGGACCTCGATGTTCTATTCTAAAATGGAATATGAATTATATTCGGAAGCAGGCCAATAGGAAATAATATTGTGTTCACAGTCCCCACAGGCCTTTGCCCAGCAGTGGGACAATATGGGCTAACAATAAAAATCTAAATATTTTATTTCACATAGGCCTACATGGGCACTTATAAAACGTCGACAAAAAGGTGCACGGTTCGGGTTGGTCGTTTCCTATGGAGAAGAACCGGCACGAAACTCCATGCACCTCTTTTAAAATAATTTGATTTTACAATATTATCATGTTACAGCATTAGTACTTAAGTATGGGGGGACAGCATAGGCCCGTTCGTTGCTTACTACACAAAAAACGGAAAACAAGATTAGAGGTTAACAAAAGTTAACACACATCTAGGAATGTACAAAGCCTACACTGTTCACACATTCACAATCAATCGTTAAAAAGAATCTATACAAAGGCAAGAAAATATTATAAAAGGCTAAATTAAACATGTGACACAAATATTGTCATCAGTGTGGCCACGATTCTGAACAAAAGGTGTTTAAATGATTTGAGAACTATTGTAAAATAAAATCTAATTAAAAGGAAAAAAAATAGATTGAGGATAGTTAGAGACATCCACATATTTGTGCCGTTTATGAGCTACCAGGGAAGCCGCATGCGCAAAAGGAACTAAAGCCAAACCTCTTTATCTTCAACGTCGTCCTTGATTTTGTAATATGCTTTTTTAATAAGGACACGTTTAATGTAGTTTTTGAACTTTCCATCGGTCAGTTCTATAACTGACTTCGGTAATTTGTTATAAAACGTATAAACTGTTCATAAGAAAAGACTTGCTAGTTTTTGTTAACCTGAATTTGGGTTACTGCGTGTATTAATATTATGGAAGTCGCTTTTATTTTGAAAAATCTCTTTAAATTTTTCTCTGCGCGGACTGCCCGTTTTCGTAAAATGAAAATTGAGTCAACGTCTGCCGCCGATCCCCACAGCAGAATGCCATAAGACATAATACTGTGGAAATTAGCATAGTATATTAACCTAGCTGTGGCTACATCAGTTAACTGCCTTATTTTCCTTACTGCATATGCAGCTGAGCTTAACCTACCCGAGAGATTTCTAATGTGCGGTCCCCACTGCAATTTCGAATCGATAGTAATCCCTAAGAATACAGTTTCCGCTATAACATGAGTTTTTTGCCGCCAAGATTTAAATTTGTATCCCGTTGTGGTACATTTGGTAAAGAGAACTTTAGACATTTTGTTTTGTTCGCATTCAGTAAAAGATTGTTAGCTGCGAACCATTTCGAGAGAACAGTTAGACTTTCGTTGGCATGTAAGACATCCGTATCCTTTCTATCTATTTTAAAAATTTGCGAAGTGTCATCAGCAAATAATATTATATCCGATAATTTGGTCATCATGTAAGGGAGATCATTAATGTAAACAAGATATAGGAAAGGCCCGAGAATTGAACCTTGGGGAACGCCCATCTTTACTAGAGACCCGGAGGACGTCGCCCCGTTTACATTTATTTTTTGCTGCCTATTTGATAAAAATATGAAAGAACAAGATCAGCAATAAAAATATTAATTTCACACACGAACGGACACGGCACGGCGGCGGCGTTCGGGACGGATGCGGATGCACGAATCTCGCGCTCTCGGCTCTCCCGACAATTTCCAACCCATTGGCCCAGCAATAGCGTTGTAATAAAACCTGGCGACAGGTAGCAGGCGCCACTCGACGATTTTATATTACAAAATATATTCAGAGTAATAGAGAAATATGGAAGAAGTAGACATGTTGCGCCGACCCCAAATTAATTGGGATAAGGGCAAGAGAATGATAATGATTTTAACAGTTCTTTATCGACCGTTTGAATTTTGTATTCGGTATCGCTGATAGGATGCCCCTTTGTTTAGGCCCCCAAGTATGTTAAGGTGAATGCTCCAACCAGCCCGCGAAATTCAAATTTTTTTGGGTTTTTTGCAATTTGCAGGCCAGTGCTAGGTTGTATGTTGATTAAAATATTATTCGCGGCTGTAAGACATATGTAGTTACAGAATTATAATCATCAAAATCACCAATACAACCCTCACCGTTCATAAAGGTGTAGGAACAAAAAAAAAACAGAAAAAGTCATTCCTACAGCTTTATGAACTTAGAGCGTTTTATTGATGATTTTGATGATTATAATTCTGTACCTACATATGTCTTACAGCCGCGAATAATATTTTAATCAACATACAACCTAGCACTGGCCTGCAAATTGCAAAAAACCCAAGAAATTTTGAATTTCGCGGGCCTGGTTGGAGCATTCACCTTAATGTTGGTTTTTAGCCGTAGCCGAATGGCAAAAAACGGAACCCTTATAGATTCGTCATGTCTGTCTGTCTATCTGTCCGTATTTGCTGTTGAATGCAATACAATACAACATATGAATAAGCCTTCAAAATATTTTTATTATATTGTTTGGTGCTACGGAATCCTGTGTATGACTCGCACTTGCTCGGTTTTTTATATGAAGTGCCACGGAAAATAATAATACAGGCTCTTTGATATTTGTTTGCCTAGCCCTAGAGATTGCTCAAAAGTCACTCAATTTCTGTATAGGTTTTATCATGATCAGCGTTTTTCGAAGACATGTGAAAGCCACCAATCCGTGCCGGGTTTTTTATATTTTTTTGTAATTTTTGGAGGGTCAAATGTTCTTTACTTGTTAGTTGCTGAAAAGGGAAACAGGGACTATCTACAGCAGACCTTGATATTGTGGACAAAAAAATGATTGCTTTAGAGGCATTATTCAGGAAGAAGAAAGGGGATACATTTGTATGGAGAATCGCAGCCCCATAATTTCGTCAATGATGAGCTAATTGTAACTACGGGGTGGTATTTTTTTCACTAATAGATAGGTACGTTAATACAGAGTACCACAAGATAATATGTTTTATAGTAAATATAATTAAACCCCATGCGAGAGAAGTCGCGAGCAGAAACTAGTATCTAATTTACAAAGTCCCAAGAGGGCGCGCGGGCAGTGCCACTGTCTCGACTTAACTCCCGAGTGGCTTTCCGAACGTGACGTCAGACTGAAACCATTATCTCTGATAAGAGGGCCTTATCAATTGTATAACAGTTATGACTGTGTGTTCGTGTTGTTTGTTTTACTCGTGTAAACAATCGCGGACGGAATATTGAATGAGAAGTGTTTCGGAGTACTTTTGCAGTTTTTTTTATGTGAGACGAAATAACTTCAACGTTTTGTCAATAATACGCAGACCGGTGACGATGGGTATCCAGTCTATCTTCGTCGAGGATGGGTATCAGAGTAAGTATATTCACCACAGACAATAGGTGGTTTGTCCCATATTCCCCGCTACTATGTAAAACGTTTAACGCCCACATAAAAATGTGGAGGACTGCCACTCTGTTAAGCAATCAAATATTGTATATGCAAGTAGGTATTTAATAA
Organism: Eurois occulta; assembly: GCA_950022335.1. NCBI lineage: Eukaryota > Metazoa > Arthropoda > Insecta > Lepidoptera > Noctuidae > Eurois > Eurois occulta. The sequence goes on along the minus strand of OX465477.1, from coordinate 28,848,125 downwards.
AGGTTCGGACCAGCCAACCTTCGGTATCAGAAATCCTAATGATGAAGTGGAAAAGTTTTAGATTTTCACTAGCTGTGTTCTAGAGCTATAGTGTCACCTAAAAATGACATTTTCAACGAAATAAATAATTTAATTTTACACAAAGTCCCCCGGTCAAAACAAATAAAGCGATAGACACCGTTACTAATATCGAAGACACAGTACATTACCCACAGGTATTTCTAAATGCTCTTAAATCGTCTGGATTTCCGCCACAAGAATTAACGCTAAAAATTGGAACAGTTATAATGCTATTACGATTCTCCTAGTTTGTGCAATGGCACGAGACTTCTTATAAAGGAATTGAGGGACAACATTGCAGCGACCGTTATCACTGGCCCTGCAGTCGTTATCGCACATACCCCGGATACCTATGATACTTACCTCCGATTTGCCAATACCATTCAATCGCCTTCAATTTCCTGTGAAAACATCGTTCCCAATACGTTTAATAAGTCCCATGGTCTAACTTTCAACTTAGTAGGGGTAGACTTAAGAAAAGAGTAGTTTACTCATGACCAAATGTATGTTGGCCTATCGCGAGTTGGAGCTCCCAAAAACAATACCATCAATTAATGTCGTTTACAGAGAAGCTGTAAATGTTGCTATTGTTGATCGAAGCTCTAAATAAGTAAATATTAATGCTTCTCACGGAATTACAGTCGTGCAAAGACGGGGCGGGTTGTAGTATTATTATAAAGAGGAAAGATTGTTTTGTTTGTTTGTACCGAATAAGCTCGGAAACTACTGGACCGATTTTAATATTTTTTTTACAAATAGAAAGTTAAATTATATTTATATCATGCCAATTAGCTGAGCTATCACAATTTTCGCCGACGAAATCATGAATAAACCCAAAATTCTACAAAATGGAGTAAAAAGTCAGCCATATAAAAAATATTGCAACACATTTTGTTTGCATAGTATCATCTGTGGTGTCAACGATCGTTGCAAAAAGCGCGGGTTTTTGGTCGACCGCCCCGGGTATATCGTCACCCTGAATGTAAATAGTGAAAGCTGGGTAATACATTTGCAATCTATCATTTCTTTTGACCTAGTTTTGGTCTACTACCATAATACTTTGTTATTTTTTTTAATGTACTAAATAAATAAGATACAAATACCTACAATGTTTATTTGTTTTTATAAGTGAGTTTTAAAAAGCGGTTTTATTTCTTAAAATATTAAGCGTTCCAACAGAATTTCACATAACCTTTTATGCAAAAAAAATATCTAGAAAGTAGACTTCGTGAAAATATATTATGTATGGTGTATTTATCAATTTCAAAACTTGTGAAAAAAGACAAACTTATTATTAATAAACCTTATTTATCATCACCTTATATGTCATCAACAGTATAGTTTAATAAAACTTATTTATTTAACTATACTGTTGATGACCGAGTTCAGAATGTCACCGTATCAAAGATGACACTGCCACCAATGTCTGCCCCACAAAGCGATTCAAAGACTGTACCGAGGTAGGTATGTTGTGGAGCGCTGTCGAGCAAGTTAAGCAAAATTCCAAGGAGACTCAAATATGCTGACCTACGTTGGACTAAAGAACGCCCTTTGAGTTATGTCGGCTTGCGTTCAGTATTTGTAGGACAATAAATTAAGTCGTTTATAGGTTTGGCAGTTGGCTCCTGTTTTATGGAGTCATAATCCACCACGCGGGCCCTGTGCGCGAGAATGGTCTTGTCTCAGCAGAAAAACGTTATACGTTGGTTTTGTTTATTAGTATGGGATAATTAGGAAATTCTAAGCTAAGTCAGATGCTCATGGGCGGCATAAAAACTCTGACACCACGTTAGGTACTAACCTCATGAAATTGAAGCTAAGGTTTGCATAAATTGATAACTTGCTCCTATTCGTTCAGCACTGTACACCTGTACCTAATCGTTCGGGGCTTACATTTATAACTAAATTACCTAAAACGCGCTAAAATCAATTCTGAACGGGTAAAACCAAATCTTTGCCTGTATTTGATTCTCTTATATTTCGATAATGTGTATTCAGTATTGATAGTGTATTTTAAAGTGTATCTATTTAATTTGTAGCACAGTCACCCTACCTCGTCTGCGTAGTGAACGTTCTGGCATACCTACCTACCTTTACCTTACCTAAGTAGGCAGGTACTTAGTTAGGCACAGACTAAATTTTAATACTCGTCGTTACTACCAGGCAGCGCCGCAGGGTATTCTAATCATTTAACTACCATTTATTTTGCAATTTGAGGGGATCAGCAGGACCCCAAGCTTTGGTTAGATGAAGCCTTTAAATACATACTTAATTTTGATGAATTTAACATTCCTTCATGACAGCGAAGAACTGCATTAGAACCTTAAATTTTTCACTTTCACTATGCGACACCTAAATGAATGCTTTACTAAAAGCGTCTTTTGGAATTGTCAACGCCCGGTTTACCGAGGAAGTTAAAATTCCAACAACGAAATTATATTTTAGTCATTCACTTAAATACAACAATTGAATGACTAAATATGCATAATGGATTCGAAAAGTCGTATGTCTATTTCGCTCGCTATCGTTACGACAGAAAAAGATAGTCATACCTTAAGGCTTGTCGAATCAAAGTCGATTCGAACGAAGCATTTGTGATTTCCCTGGACCTTAAGCTGCATTTTACGGTCTAATCAAGCTGTGCAATACCAGTATACGATGATCTTTCATTGTACGGGAATCTCAAACAAACAAAGCGAGGTCAGGTTATACTGGAAATGTATAGCCGCCTGCGTCCCTTGCGATCTGAAACTCAGACCATGCTAACTTTAGCGACCAATTTATCAAATTCCAGACTTCGAAATTGCAAAACCACAGAAAAAAGCGAAGTAATCACTGATCTTGCGTCTCTCTACACGAAAATTCCTTTGTTCTATACTGACATACGTAGTTACGAGCTAAAATTATAAGTACCTAATAATATTTTTATGATTGTTCTACTTTTATGTGCTGATATAAGGATACACGGTCCACATCAACCGGATTTACGGTTCCCGGGAGGATATACAATAAGGAATATATTATTACCTACCTATAATTGGGTGTTTGTCGTCATTCGTTAATATCGTGCATTACAGATTTATCCTCAATAAAGAACAATATTATTAGATTGTTTCAATAACAATACTTTGTTTACCACTCAACATGGAGTAGATAGGTCCTTGCCTACACGTTTATCATTAGAAATGTTTTTGGGATAAATTGTTGGGAAATTACAAAGACATTTAAATATTGACGGTAGACGGAACAAGACGAAGGAAATCATAATCCAATACTTGTTACTACTTGGTAACAAATCGTTCTGTCTAGTGCCACACGCCCGCTTGTCAGGTAGTATTCGTGTGTCAAAATCGAAAATGTCCGGGATCAAAAGGTTTGTATGAAAATATTCCCTATGTCCGCTCTATAAGTTTTTTAAATCTCTTTGGGAAATTACAACAAAAAAAGCATGTGTGCCCTCCATGTAGGATTTTAGTAAACCACTAACGATAACGGATGATGTCAGAATATGCCAGTAAACAAAACATGTAAAACGTGTGTATAATACACGTGTGTGTGTGTGTATATACTCGTATGTGTAATGCTCTATGGTGACATGTTATGACTTCTATTATGTACCTGTTGCCATCGAAATAAGGTTGAAATAACAAGTCATGATGCTCAATTAGGCGATGGACACAACAAATGGGAGACTTGCAAACTAGTATGGCGAAACTCATGAGTTCGCTATAAGGTGAATGTGCCGCCCCTCGTCCATACATTTTTGAACACCTTTATACACTAAACACAGACACTCTTTCTTTAAAACTAATCATTTTATCACTTCTCTACAATGAAATTTAGCTAGAGATTAAAAAAGTTCTACAACTTTCTCGAATCTTCTAGACTGTTCTATAGTGGAACATCATAGACTCTAACCTTATAGACAGGTTCTCACTAGAACATTCGACACTCGCACGTAATCTGGAATGTTCTCGTAAAGCAACCGACGTGACAATACCTACGTGTAACTTATAGCCTATCTCATGTTACCATTAATAATCCAGAGGCTAGCCAGCAATGCCATTAATAACCATGATGGACGCACATGTGGTCATCGATCGCGTCCGGATTTTAGGACTTAGGCCTCTTTGGACATTCGACAGCTGTAGTAAGGTAGATTTGCTTATTAAACCTCTATTTGGTAACAAATATTGCGTTATTTCCAAAGATTTTCATGCGCAACATTGAGATGAATCATTCTGCATGAATTTTGACAGTCCTATTTAAGACTAGCTTCTGCCCGCGACTTCGTACGCGGATCCCGTTGCTTATGCCAGCGACAACGGGGTCGTCAAAATCGAAAATTTGAAACGTCTGATGTAGAATTCTAAGGCCCGGGGACGGGAAAACAACGGGATGAGCGAGACGATTGATCATTCATTTTTGTATGTCAACAGGAAATGCCCATCAGACTAAATAACTTTTGCTAAGACGTCATTCCTTAATTTGTTATAGCGCTGCCATGGGCTTTGGAGTTCCACAGCAGGTGTTCCAGATCTTCAAATTTATTCTCACAGCAGAAAATGCTCTTCACGTGGAATATTTTTAGCTATGGCACCATTTTTATATCTCTTATACTGTAGCTGGTCTGTTGCGGTTCTGCATCAGGTATTAATTTTCCAAAATAAATTATAGCCTTTGTGTTGCCCAGACTATACAACAAAAAACTTTTCTTCCCGTTACTCCGCAGCAGATCCCAAGGGTACACTGAATTAACTTCTGTCTCTTCATGCCGTACTCCAGCAATCCTTTCTCTCTCACTTTCTAACTGATTATGAATATTTTGTTGTGTGCGTGTTCGGGTCAATGTATGATAATCTCGAGCAGCAGTTAGTCGCGCATCACGTTCATCACTCGTTTCAAAAGACCTGTTAGTAGATGTGCGAATTCGCTGAGAACTCAAGCGTGATTCTGTATCGGTAACCGTTTCTGACTCGCGAGACAATGCATGTCGCTCACGATCAGCAGACAGTCGCGCATCACGTATTGCACTTGTCTCTAGAGACCTAGCAGCAGATGCGTAGATACGCTGAGAACTCAAGCGCAATTCTCTATCCGTGATCGTCTCCGACTCGCGAGACAATGCGTGACGTTCACGATCAGCGGACAGTCGCGCATCATGTTCCGCACTTGTTTCTAGAGACCTAGCAGCAGATGCGTAGATACGCTGAGAACTCAAGCGCAATTCTCTATCCGTGAACGTCTCCGACTCGCGAGACAATGCGTGACGTTCACGATCAGCGGACAGTCGCGCATCATGTTCCTCACTTGTCTCTAGAGACCTAGCAGCAGATGCTTAGATACGCTGAGAACTCAAGCGCAATTCTCTATCCGTGAACGTCTCCGACTCGCGAGACAATGCGTGACGTTCACGATCAGCGGACAGTCGCGCATCATGTTCCGCACTTGTCTCTAGAGACCTATAAGCAGATGCGTAGATACGCTGAGAACTCAAGCGCAATTCTCTATCCGTGAACGTCTCCGACTCGCGAGACAATGCGTGACGTTTACGATCAGCGGACAGTCGCGCATCATGTTCCTTACTTGTCTCTAGAGACCTTGAAGCAGATGCGTAGATACGCTGAGAACTCAAGCGCAATTCTCTATCCGTGAATGTCTCCGACTCGCGAGACAATGCATGACGTTCACGATCAGCGGAGAGTCGCGCATCATATTCTTCACTGGTCTCTAGAGACCTGGATGTAGATGCATAAATACGCTGAGAACGCAAGCGAGCTTCGCGACCCGAAGAGGTTTCTACAGAGCGAGTTGCAGCCTGATGTTCTCGAACAGCATCAAGTCTATCCTGACGCTCTTCATTAGATTCTTGGGATCTTATGATCCGCAATCTTTTAGCTCCTTTGGAACGTTGGGAAAGATTTGACCTCTTTCTAGCCATGGTTATAGTTTTATTCTGAAAAAACCTGATCAATTAAAATCTAAGTGACTGCTCCCCTGCGTTACCGGGTAGGCTAGCGTGTCGCGAAGATAAATGCAAAAGGAAATAAATGGGAGTTTCAGCCAGTAGAGTAAAATTTTCAATGATTCATAGAATTTTCATCGAAAATCAGTCCTAAACTGTTACCGCCTCACCGCGTGGAGGTACTCCCAGCTTATGTTATTTTATAATTACACAGTGAACTCTTGGAGTTCCACAACAGGTGTTCCAGATCTACAATCTTTATACGTCAACAGAGAGTGCTCATCAGGCTGAACAACTCTTGCTAAGACGTCATTCCTATATAGGTTATAGTGTAGCTGGGCTCTTGGAGTTCCATATCAGCTGTTCCAGATCTTCAAATTTTATACGACAACAGAGAGTGTTAATTAGGCTGAGCAACTCTTGCTAAGACGTCATTCCTATATAGGTATGTTATAGTGTAGCTAGGCTCTTGGAGTTCCACATAAGCTGTTCCAGATCTTCAAATTTTATACGTCAACAGAGAGTGCTCATCAGGCTGAACAACTCTTGCTAAGACGTCATTCCTATATAGGTTATAGTGTAGCTGGGCTCTTGGAGTTCCATATCAGCTGTTCCAGATCTTCAAATTTTATACGACAACAGAGAGTGTTCATTAGGCTGAGCAACTCTTGCTAAGACGTCATTCCTATATATGTTATAGTGTAGCCAGGCTCTTGGAGTTCCACATAAGCTATTCCAGATCTTCAAATTTTATACGACAACAGAGAGTACTCATCAGGCTGAACAACTCTTGCTAAGACGTCATTCCTATATATGTTATAGTGTAGCTGGGCTCTTGGAGTTCCACATCAGGTGTTCCAGATCTTCAAATTTATTCTCTTAGCAGAAAATGCTCATCACGTGAAACAATTTTTGCTATGGTACCATTTTTGTATCTCTTATAGTTTAGCTGGTCTGTTGCGGTTCTGCATCAGGTGTTCAAGTTTCCAAGATAAATTATAGCCTATGTGTTGCTCAGACTTTATACCTATACAACAAAATAAAAATCATTCAAATCCGTCAAGTAGTTCCGAAGATTAGCGTGTACAAACAAACAGACAAACAGACAAACAGACAGAATTTTTTTTTTGGTTTCGTGCTCTATTACTGTTTCTAAACCCCCCTCAATTATTATTTTTTTAATATATTCAATGTACAGACACAGTTTTTTTACTGTTTTATTATATGTATAGATTCATTGTCCAACAAACAAAACGTGTATTTTTTTGACACGGTTGGGTGAATCTTACTATTCAAAAATTATTGGGTGTTACTGTACACTTGTTTGTTTACCGGAAAACATTTCCGTTCCTATCTATTGTACCTACGGTGTTGTAACGAACTCCTTTTTGTAATTTGGTTCTCTATTTTGTGTCAAGGTTTGAAACAACAAGCAAAAACATGGTTGAAGCCATCAAAATAGTCTTAATATTATTGGATTTTAACACTTTTCCTATCAAAAAGAAAGGGTATTTAATGAACCCCAAAATAGATCTATAAAAACATTTTAATACACGACCGGAATGTACAATACGACATTTCATCGCTAATTCGATTTTATTGGCACTTTCACGTCTCAATTCGAGTACCAAAGCATCACATATTGTTTTTAGTACCACTAAAAACCTATTTCTATGGCACTTTAGTGTCTATTTACAGTTTTTGGGGTTTATTCAAAATTTAGGACAGCATCGGGTGCGCGAGTCGTTGCTTCGAATATTTTATCGTCACATTTAAATATTCAAAAGGGTTTAAATATTTTACATTCGTAACTGAGAGGCTTTTGAACATATTGAATTCCATGCTTCGCTGATTGGAAAAGAAACATACATAAATGTATTTCATACTAATATTTCGAAATAATGAGAAGGTAACTGTCAATATGGGGGATATAGGTAGACGTACTTATTTAGATGAATTGATAAAATTGAAAAATGTTTGTTATTGTTCTGGTATTCCAATAAACATAATTTAGCTTGCAGCACCACCTGTCCTCTAGAACCCACAGCCACTAAGTACTTATTTACCAATTCATTAATTACAGCTTCTCTCTTGTCCACAGACAGCTTCTCTCTTGAACAAAAAAAAACAGAACAACTTGCAAGTCAAACAACCAAAATGTCTGACTCTTCTGACCAAAAGCTCGGCTTCCGTCGGATCCTGAAGACAATCCGGGATGCATGGCGTCGTTTGCGACGACACGATCCGGAAAGAAAGTCGCTCTTAGACAACGAGCAGGAACCAACCACCTGCGAAGTTGAGGAAATGTACGAGGACTACTGGCGCCAGAAGCGTGAAGCGCTTCGGGCCAAGAGTGCTTAGTTTGCGTTCCTGTCATTGTCCTCATTACTGCAGATACCTTCATCATCATCATCAGCATTCTCATCGACAACGGGGCATTCTACAACTGACAAGATTCTTTCGGTGAGTGCTAGACTTAAATGAATTGCATGAGTGTAACGAACTTGGTCGATGACTTAAAATTCGTAAGGGACTTTGTCCAGAATCGCCCTGTGCAAAAAAAAATATCGGACATAGACCATAATTAATTGTCTATTTTATTATATTAGTTGCAAATACTTTTGTAACACGGACTAGCTGCATGCCAAAATGAACATTATAAAGTATTTTACGCGACTAATAACTTTAATCGCCGCCATCTTCGCCAAACGTCATGTCGTATCGAAAAAGATTAGGGATCCCCAATCGATTGTAATCGATCGATTGAATTTTTAATGAATTGTTGCATATTTTTTCATCTGAATCACATTTTGTATTTATTTCGAATGAAGTGCAAATAGAAGCTACAATAAAAACATTCAGACACCATTCCATATTCCAAATAATATTATTTCCTAAAAGTATAATTTAAAAAACCTATGTATACTTTATGCATGAGGTCATACTCGATTTTAAATTGGTAGTTACAATATCATGATCATTCATCGTTTAGAAAAGTCTGTGGTTTACTTATAACAAAACGATTATTTACGACAATGAATATAAAATTACCCTCTTTTTGGGCTTCGCCGCAATCGGGTAAAAAATACTTATCGTAACGTAGTAGGCAGAGGCGTATCTATTACTTGAGGTAGTAATTACGTACTTGGGTACTTCGGTTTTAATAATAAATGGCATCCTATACAAAAATTGACATTTATTATTAAAACCAAAGAACCCTGTATTAATTAAGCCGCCGTACCATTTGTAGGTTTGTATGACATAGATTCATTAACCAAACAAACGGTGAACACCTCGAACAGGCAAGCCTTACGTTCAAAAAAAACAATATTGCAGACTAGATACAGATGTTATTATGTATTAATATTATTACAAGTATAGAAGAGTGTTATTCTAAGTAAAGTAGGACATTGTCATGCTTATAATGGTATTAATATGTTATGGTATGACAAAAGTTGATGTAATACAATTTGTAACATATGGAAATAGTAAATCTTGGAAAATATCGGTACATCGTATGGAGTTTGTCACCCCAATTTTTAACGTTAATTTTTAACGCATTTAAACGTTGCAATTACATACACTTAGGCTTTAGAAAAAAACTGCATAGGTACCTAATTATCTACCCGGAAGAGGCATCTTTTCATACATAACATACTTTCGTTCACGCGAACTACCGAAAGAGCCGAAACGAAGTTTGAAAAGAGCCTCGCCCGGCTCGCTCGCTAGCTGGCGGTGTGTGGCCTGCGCTTTATGAATGTTACCTTACAATTGTTTGCCTATAGTTCATTGTATTTGCTTTGATTCATGCCTCCGATATCTTATTTGTTTACTATCGCACTATCTAAACAGTTTGTCATTATCTAACCAGATATAGTAGTACGACAGTACAATCATAATATTGCGGTGTTTTAGAAGCAACCAGAAAAATACTAATAGTTGAAATGATATAATAACATCACGCCTTGTAATCCTCGAAGGGTTAACAAGTTCACCCACATTTCGCCAGTTATGAATAAGTACCATGTAATACGGGGCGAACCTATTGACACCAACCGGGCACAAATCCAGACTTCGTGGCTGCTACTGAGAAATTCCTGATGGAAAAACCAAATAACACTTTACCCGGGAATCGAACCCAGGACCTCCTGCTCAGCAGTCGCGCTTGCGACCACTAGGCCAACGAGGCAGTTTAAATGAATGACTTAGAAATAAATAGATTACAACAATTAGAAAACGATTAAAGTATTTTGCATTATGAGTAGGCGCATTTAAAACGTTATGAAAACAATTAATATTTTTCTTATTACTGGGCACGCGGGGTAGTTGGCACAGTGAGGATGCATCCATCAATCAGCACGTTATAGGCTTAGTAATCTTAGATACATAGGTATATGTTTGAAGATATTCATCAAGTTACCTGAAATGCTTGGATCAGCGACATATACCCGGACTGTATCTTGTTCAAGTTAAAAAAAACAAACCCACTTTGTAATTTCATCCACAGGTTACAAATAAAATTATTTTTATGTACCTAATAGCAGAGTATTATCGGAGGTTGTGACCTTTCACACTTCCACCGCTTGAGCAGCTGATTGGGTTGGTAGTGGCACTGCGGACGCGTGGGCTCGGTTATAATTAGATGTCACTATTTACGACAGGCAAGGGGAAGTACACAGGTGTAATGAGGTTGTTGATAAGCTCGTGCATATACGGAATTAGATGCAGATTTGTTGACCAATATAATTTGGATAGGTAGATCGATATTTTTAGCAGATAGTTAGAGCTGTACTGTACCAGTAATCCCCGAAACTACAGTCAAAGCTGTATAAGTACAGGTGTTAACAACCACAGACTCCCACATTTCACCAGTTGCCATCGACCGGGCACAAATCCGCAGTACGGGTTCCCACTGCGATATTATAACAGGACCTACACATCAAACTCATTTACATACTGTTTATTATTTTGTTTTCATTCCCGTACGTACAAAACGCATACATAACCAACATTCGTGTTATTTAATAAGTCTTATCTCGCGCCGTTCAAAGATTTAATGTACGAAGAGAGTCACTTATTATTCAAGAACATTCATCTCGAGTCGGTAGTCGTCTCGATACGCGCAGCGTATCTGTGTGAGTGACTTGAGAGGTCGCGACCCGTCAGGATGGTCGCTAACTCGCTCCCAGCTCCGCTAATTGGTCCCCCACGAAATTGAGAGCATATCTTGAGGTCAATCATCATGTTATTATTTTGAAGCCGAGCTCCTGGAGTAGGGACGAACGTAAAGTGTTTTGACGGTAGGAGAGAGAAATGTACCAATTTTAATTCAAAGAAAAGTGCTTTCGTACGTTACATTCACAGGTAGAATAATACGATAGGTTAGGCAGAGGCGTATCTATTACTTGAGGTAGTAATTACGTACTTGGGTACTATGGTTTTAATAATAAACGGCAATACAATAATTACCGTTTATTATTAAAACCAAACCCTATATTAATTAAGCCGCCGTACAATTTGTAGGTTTGTATGACATAGATTCATTAACCAAACAAACGGTGAACACCTCGAACAGGCAAGCCTAATTCGCCCTAACCCGACACCACAATAAACGAAATAAATTTAGCATAGCATAATCAGCCTATTATGTTCCCACTGATGAGACACATGGCCTCCTCTCTAGAGAGGGAACGGGCTATAATCCACCACGCCGGCCCAGTGAGGGTTGGTAGATGTCACATGTCTTCAAATTTTTGGTTCTAGGATATGCCGGTTTTGCTCACGATGTTTTCCTTCGCCGTTTTGAGAGCAGTGGTGATAAAATAAAATACACAAAAAAATGCGCCTGCCTGGGTTCGAACCCAAGACTTACTGCGTGTAAGTCGAGGCCGCCACCACTGGGCCACCGCTGCTCTCAAACTAAATTTAGACCATCTAAATTCCTTTACGACCACGTCCTTATTTCAGTGAAACAACGGACACTCATTCTCATATAATTATCTAGTTAGGCTATCAAAATAATGAAAACCGCCAAAATTATAACAGACAGGAGCGAAATCCTGTCAGTAATGCGAATAGGCGATAACCTCAGATTTCATAATCACTGCATTGTTAACAAAATGATCCCCTTTATGCACACTGTAACTGTGCTTTAATACGCTGACTAAACAACGTGAACAATGTGGAATATCGAGACGAACAGCAGCCCCGAGAGAAACGTAATGTAAATTCAACCGATGCCTGAATCAAACTACAATGGAAATCCTATGGAAATTTAGTTCATTTTTTTGCGGAACGCAAAACTAGTATTACAATAAAGATAACGTTTAAAACTGAGTAAATCTTACAATAAATAAATGTACAATGAAACTAACAGCAGTATTTCGTGTGAAATGAGCATTTTCGGTTTTAAAATTAAGCTTTACGTAGAGTTAGTTAATCGTAGCTCCACGTATTGTTACTATTTGATGGATCAAAATACAAACTATGAATTTAAGTGTGATCAAATTCTTGTCAGAATTATAAAATGGAATGCAGTGTTTATACTGCATTCCATTTTTCCATTTTCAATAACGATAAAGCAAATTTTTCTTAGTCGCACCGATTTATTTATGAACGAATCCATCCCGGTTTCTTTCCCTTTTTTGTACACCGAGTGTTACATAAAAACCGCTGTGTTTACATCATTTTTACTGGTCCGTGTTGTAAAAAGAAAAAGTAGCGCCAGTCAGGTACCTTTCATGTTTTATTTGTTCAGTAATTGGGTATTTAGGTATATGGGTCCGCCTCGCTGAATGAACGAACTGTTTGAGTTTATGCTAGACGATACAGAGACATCCCGTTATCAAGTGACATTCATGACGAAGTAAAGTAGGAAATTCATTGTTTTGAAATTTAATGGAATATTCTTTATATCATACAAGTTATTCATAAAATACATACATTTCGCATAGGGTTTCGATCTTTTCAACACAACCTTTGGATGGATGACAGGAAGAGGGACTGCAGGTACTCTGTGGTGTACCAATTACATATCAATAAATGTACATACATACTCGTACATAAAGCAAAATACAAATGTATGTATAATAAATAATAATCTTGTAACTAAAGCAGAGAACCATGTATGGTCATGTTTTTAGAGAAAGATAGTTAGTGGTTTTTAACAACATTTATGGTTTGGGCACGCCTTATTGGCACAGGCGAAAAAAAAACGATGTAAGACCTTAAAAACGTTAACCCTGTTGAAGGCCTTAGAAGAAATACGAAGATAGTCGGCCAAGACTGGGACGTCACTTTCAAGGCGTTTCGAGGACATAAAACACGAACTTGACGGACAAAGACATTGCGGACGTTTATACAGAAACCTGCCAAGTGATGAATTTTGATTGAATTAGATCTTCCAGATTATTTATATTGTTGCTATGTTGTTTGGATCAAAGTGATATGTTTGTGGAAGCCATTACAGGTAATAAGTTTTTACCTGACTGCGTCAGAAGGAGGGTAATGTTTTTCGTTTTTTAAACTTTTTCATCTTTTTATCATCATTATCGTTGATAAAATGTCACTTTGTGGGCCTTGACCTTGTCACCTCCACATAATCATGCATCAGTCAGTACCTACATACATTATTCATTCTTCTCAATTTCTAATGACCAACAATTATCCTTGCATTACTCACTAATACCACAGTACCACTGATCTTTGCTCCCAAGATTACCCTGACCCTATAACTCATTACTCTAATATGTAGTGATGCCGCCGACATTTGACATCCGTGCCGTTCGAGTGCACCGCACTGTTTTGATATAAGCGGTGACTAAGATGCATTGCAGGTCCAATATCTTACGTAAATGTTACGACTACGTAAAAATATAATGGTAATATGCCATTTAGATTTCTATTAATATCTGTAGTTTCTATTATGCGGCCCGACTATTACTGATAGCGAATATCTTTCATTTTCTTCAGTAAGACTGAATTGGAGTTAGTTTCGAAAATATATCTGTATCAATATAACTGTAATAAAGAAGGTGCTCGTTCTATAACAATAACTGAGAAGAAGTTATCCTAAACATCTCAAGAATAAGTAACTTCTTTTTAGACATTTTATTGTCTGTTTTTAAAGTTTGAATTTTTAAACGCAGTAGTATTCTTGGGCGAGTTTCGTTCAGTTTTCAATACTCCATAACCAAATAGTATCCCAGATAACTGAAACAAACCTCATCTATTACCTACTAAGAAAACTCGAATAACTCAGAACGTGTTGGAGAAACACGCAAAACTTCGAATACACCTATTACCCCGAGAGCCAAACAATACGTCTACGAAACAACAACTTTCTGAATAATTTCAAGCATACGCTTATTTACCTGACCTTTCTGAAGTTTCACGGAGAAACATTCTCCGACTTAGTCAAAAAGTAGAATATCTTCTAGAATAGACTATTCGCAGAAATATGTTCTCACATATTTAATTCTAAAGTTACAAATACATTACATTATTTTTTGAAAGGTGCACACGTGACCGGCTCGGCATCATGGAGCTATACGGCACAGCAGGCTGCCCTGCTGATCTATGTATGTAGATCGATGTCCGGGACAAAGTAGCTTGGCTTGTCGCTGAAATTGTTCTGAGCCAAACCGAACATGATGCAGTGGAGACCTTTAATCGACATGAGCCTTGTGAAAGCCGAATTGTGATTGCTGCGCATCGGCTTTGTTGTACCACAAATAATACTGCCGAATGGACATTTCAATTTAATTTAAATAACGGAAATTAATTTATATAGAGGTATTTCACTTTCAGGTTTATTACTGTTCTAGCTCATGAGATAACTTTTATATGTTTAAAGAGAAACGTGATCTGTAAAGTTCGCGGTTTTATGAGATGAAAACCGCTATAAGGATTCATCTAAGATACAACTTATAAAATGATAAAATTGCTTTTTAAAAAAAGGCAGCTCAAGTATTGCTATTCAAAATACAGGGTGGAAGTGCCACCGACGCGAAAACGGTTACCACGTATTCAGTGCATCACTCTGAGGTCGGTTTAATGTTATTTTGCATTAATATTATGACGGACATAACAAAGTCAAAAAGTTCAACGTACCGTCGCGCCGTCTGTTAAAATATGGACCCTAGAAGGATATGTCAATCACCTAAACGACATTCTGCTGAAAATAAGCGATGCACCGTTTACAGCGATTTTGCTGCTGAATCGAGTGCAAAACAAATCGATGTTATAAGACTGCTTAGATATGGATCCTAGTAGGATATGCCAATCACAAAAAGTACCAAATCTATATATAATAGGTACTTGAAAGACTAGTGCTGTTGGTACAAGAGTCACGTGTCGGTTTCGGCAGTTATGTCATTTTGATTTAAAGTGTCACTCGGACATACGATCCCTATTTTTCTACAGTAACTTCTAAGAGTCCTCTCTATAGAACCTAAATCTCTTAATATTCCTGCCTGTCTGTAATTTTTAATTCAGTTTGACAATATTAGATTGGGAGACAGTCCAAACATGAAACGAAATAAGTAAGACCTTAAAAATTACATAACCCTATCTCCATGTTAACTACAAAATCACATCAAACGGCTTTTAGCTAACTACTTCAACTACACGAGCCCGGCAGTTCCCTCTCAGTTATGCTCCCAACCCAATAAACGGTAGAAACGGCCGCTCTTTGACTATAATTCACTTACTGCGTCGTAATGTAGTTATCCGGTGGTCTAGGTAACGTTAATGGCTTTTATCAGATTATATTTAGCTTCTACTTACTATCGCTGCACAAGAATAAGTAAAAATTAAGGTAGGAGAAATTGCAAGGTATAAAATTGGTTACTAACTGAGGAACCCAACTCTTTTAATATTTCAGATATTGCGTCACAGACTTTTGGACAACCATGACATCGTTACATTTTATGGCAGGTTTATTACACGCTTTTGACTGCAAATATAATTTACGTGGATTTTTGTGTGATTCTCCACGTATTTTCAGGGGAAAATACGTGCACGTGTCCTTAAAACATTGGCCAGCCAACTGTTAGAACTTATATGTAGGGACATTTTATTTTTATTTCATTTATTTGGGACAAAAAACAGTTATAAGCGTTACAATATTAATATTTACTTTAGGTATTGTCCACGGAATAATATCGATTTTAAAAGAAATAAGGAAACGGACCTTCTTATACAGAAAGAGAGTAAACAAATAAACCTAAAAGGTACAAAGGCTTACTAACTAACACAGGACAGCGCTTCCCCTCCATAGTAAGTCTGTAGTCACCGAACAAACATAAGTACATAATGACCTGTAGGTTCTAGCAGTTGGTTCGTCGATGTTCTAGCAATCAATCAAGCTATCAATATATGTATTGTCTCTCTAGAGTCTACCTATAGCACTGTTAGTTTAGGTATAATTAGTGGCGACCTGTCCGGATGGCATCTCCGTAATTGCTCCGGTAAATCCAATTAGTCAATGTCCGCTTTACCAACGTCCAAATAGTTAACTATTATATGCACCAGCCGGGATTTAATTAAACTCCTTTGACTGCGGTGCGAGTAGTTAGACGACTAAGTTATCGAGTTCATAGTTTACATAACTGTACAGGCAAGAGCATAAATAATAAAAATTGTATTGGATATTTTAATATGCACCAAAGTTATGACTTGAAAACTGTATCAATCACTTATCTAATGCGTACCTTATTTACTAATATTACCAACCAATAACCATTGTTATCTCTAATTAATACTCGTATTGAATTACCAGCCTAATGCGACTAGTCCAGTAGGGAGAAGGTCAGACATCGATTGACCCAACCTCAATTGTCATGACGATCAATCGAGAGCCAATCAATGATATCTAATGACTGAACAAAATAATACCTAATGGCTGAAGTCAAGGAACATACGGCCACGAGCTAAACACGCAAACGACACGTGTGTCGCGGTAGTAGAAAGAATTTCTTCTTAGAACATGTCGCAAGCCTCCACGACGTGACTTGCGGAGGGACAGTGTGTCGCGAAGAGAACACTCGATTCGTTAGCTATTGGGACACTTAATTGTTAGACCGAAAAAGTCAGTCTTTCACACTGAAAAGAGTGAGCTCGTGTATCTGACATGGCATCTATTCTTATTCGCCAGCACATCAGTTACCACAAACTGTAGAATTTCTCCAAATGATTTTAAAACATAAATGTTGAAGGTTAAGTTCAAAATCAAATGGGAAAACTTGTCAGTTTGTGGTAACGTGATACGCTGGCGACTGTAGAAGCGTGCTGATCAATGTTCATAGCCTCTCTGGATTCGACGTTGCCAGAACAAAGGCCTATCACTGTTACACTTCAGTGCTACTTTACATAATACGTAGACAAGTGTATACTATAAGTGTGTATGTGATAGGGATATTGAAACTTAATTAAATAGGCGTATTCAGTATAATTACTTGACTTCCCGATTCCCGGTGATAGTTATAATTATTGGAAGTGAGGACCAAGTTAATTGCGTTGTCACCGAGAAGTGCCGGGGACTCCGAAGGCTCGTGGTTAGTGTATTATCTATTCAATATGGCCGCCGCGCGCCGTTGGTTTCGTGTACATTTAAATTTAAACGTTGTTGGGCTACAAATTATGTTGCTTTTAGCGGTTCTGTATTGAGATGGTTTTGTGCTGAAATTACTTGGAGATGTTGGATAAAAGCTGTCAAGAATAACGCCGCATTGAAGTAATATCCACAGTGTTTAATTTTAGAAAAACACAAGTTTTTTTTGTTGTTATCTTAATTTTTAAGGCTCCCTTTTTCGAAAATGAAAAGTCGTCACAAAGTACAGCGACTTACTGACATATTTTACTGAAAGTATTCTAGGTTCCTTTATCCATCCAAAACTGAAACCATCTACGCCAAAAATGGGTAATCAAATGTTGCATCCTATGCCGCCATTTGACCGTTCCATCGCAATGCTTTCCAGTTATATTAAAGTAAAGTGCTTGTTGATTAACTACTAATTACACTCGGCTTTTAGTGCAAATTGAGCACTATTGGTTATGACTCGGCCCAGCGCATAAAGCGCTTTTTTATTTATTCAGATAAAAGCTATGTCTTTAGAGAGCAAAGCTGTGATTAAAGGAATGCAGCTCAGCTTTGGCTTTGTGGATATTTTGTGCATTTTTGCGCGGCTTTTAGAAATATTTCCACGAGTTTTATGAAATAACGACATCAAAGAGATTAAAAAGACTTATAGAGCGGGCACTGGGAATATTTTCACACAAAAATTTTGATCCCGAACATTTTCGATTTTGACTCATGAATTCTACTCAAAGAGATTTAAAAGACTTATAGAGCGGACATTCGGAATATTTTCATACAAAAGTTTTGATCCAGAACATTTTTGATTTTGACACACGAAGCCTACCTGACAAGCGGGCGTGTGGCACTAGACAGAGCGACTTGTTACTACTAAGTGGTAACAAATATTGGATACGATTTTCCTTGTCTTGTCCTATGTACCACTGTCTATCGTACATAAATATTTGAATGTCTTTGAACGACAACGACATTGAATACGAATTTTATAGAAAAATATGTTTATTTGAATGACGGGACAGCTCTGAGGTGGGGTTCCTCAGAAAATATTCCATTACTTAAGACCGACAGAGAAATTCCCAGTTCCAGGGGTTCAGTCCTATTAATGTCAAGTAGGAAAGAACATTTGCATTTAATTTAAAGTGCACAAATAGTGATATTTCTGCTGAAGCAAAGGAGTTTCTATGAAATCAATTTGACGCTAAGTCAACAGATGCGCTCAAAGAAAGATTTATATACATTTTAAATTACACGTCAACTTGATAGCAATATTTCGCTTTAAAGTTCATCATCAAACGTCCTCAAACGATTGCGATCTATATTGAGTCTAGTATGTTGAAATGTTTGTCAAACTCGAGAATTATAACAGTTTTCAATTTAAGTAAATGAAAAAAAATATCAGTCATTTGTGAAACTCAATAAACTTGTTTTTTACGAAGAGACTATTACTTAAATGCTTACTTTTTTCATGTTATTAAGTGACTTCATCCACAAACATCATCTATCTATATTAATAACTAGCGGTTGCCCTCGAGCTTCGTTCGCGTGAAATTATTGTATATTGTATTTCAAAAATTTATCTCCCCTTTTTTAATCGGATTTTATTACCAAAACTTCAAGGGTTTTAATTTTTTTGCACGGAATCCTAATTATTTTTCGTAAAATAGAAGTAGTCTAAGTTACTAGTAGCCCGTCAAAATTTTTCCAGCCGTTCCAGAGATTAGCCGGAACAAACAGACGGACAAAAATTGAAAAAAAATGTTATTTTGGTATACCTATGTACCTTTTAAATATTCTTAAGCATGTAGTAAAAAACGGTATTATATATATTACAAACAGACACTTCAATTTTATTTATTTGTATGTATAGATTTCGTCAAGGGGTACGGTACGGTAGACTCAATCAAAACCTTACCTGAATAATAATTATAAAATATAAAAAAATAAAAATTTCGAGTCGACAGCATAATATATCCGCAAAATTCGGAATATCGAGTATTTTGTTGTTGATTATTTTGTAAATCGAATGATAAAATAATTCATTTTTATTTTATTAAATTAAAGTAATGTGTAAGCAATCTAGCTGCTCTTTTTTGTTCAATCCTTTTTGAAAACTTGCTTGATAATCGCTCTTTCCTTTGAGGTATCATTTACGCGATTATCTTACAAATTATTGAAATTAATAACTACAAACCAATTTCAGAGCGAAATTTTAAATTTTGGCAGACTAATTAAAACAAAATTTTGCTTAAAAAATTACTTTATGTGTTCGAAATGATAACTTGCAAATTGAGGGATTATCTAAACAATGGCCGCCACGCGCAGTGCGGCACATGAAAGAACCGAATTGAGGTGATTATCTAAACAATGGCCGCAGCGCGCGGTGCGACGGCATTTTCAGATATTCTATCTGGAAATGCCGAATGCCGAATGCCCAGTGAATAGAAAATAGCGAAAAATACGTTGGTTTTTACAGCAAAATGGTATTAGTTACTAAGGCAACAAATTCGTATTTTTATTTAGTCAGGGTCAGTCATTCTGTGTTGAAGCGGTTCCATCTTTTACTTATTACAATTAGTTGAATTAGTCAAACTAAGCTGACGTTGTCATGTTGATTCGCAATTTACCCTGTTCAGTTGTATAGATGTGTGTGTTGTTGTATAGATGGGCAATCCGCCGGGTATGGGTATAAAACCCGATAAACAGCCGCAAGCACCCATAAACACCCAGAAAATTGGGTGTCTATTTGATTTGATGAAATTAAATTAGTGATGTTAAAAAACTCCGTGTAGCAACCGAGCGTTCTTTCAGTATTCAAGGATATATACATAATAACCAGAGGTCGGAATTAGGTAGAGTTATCTAAGTACTTGCATCGAAATGTTGATATTAATATGGATCTCCCCGGGATTTTCCGGGATTTCAAAATCTAGTACATTTCGTTAAGCGGGGAGTGCTCAGCATTTCCGCTATTGTTTTCAAAACACCCAAAACAACCGGTTTAAACCCGTTTGGGTGGATTGCCCATCTAACTTGTAGCCCTTTGCGTTCCTGCACGTGTTGTTTGCGTTAGTTTTGAACATTTAAGTTTGACCGTCAGTTTCACCGTTTCATTAGTGTCCATTCGTACGTAGCCTCAAGCTCCTTCCTGCACGTGTGGATTTTTGAGTGAATTGGGTTGAGTTGACATTTAGTGCGCTCCTACGCCGTTTTTATTAATTGTTGGCTATGGCTACTTTTTCCATTCAGGAATATGCGGATATGCGGATATAGAGAGAAGTTCGTGGCTAAATAAGAACAGCCGCTCGAGTCGATCTTTAGGTTAAGCCGTTCTTACCTAGGTTGGTCCGTGGATGGGTGACCACCCATTACATACCGAGTTTCCTCCGTGCCTCGGAAAGCACGTTAAGCCGTTGATCCCGGCTGTCTTTTGTAGATCTTTTACAGTCGTTACAGGTACTCAGTGACCCGAAAGTCTGACAACCAGTCTTACCAAGGGGTATCGTATTACCTAGTGGTAACTGGGTTGTGGAGGCCAGATAGGAAGTCGCTCCATGTAAAATACTGGTATTCAGCTGCATCCGGTTAGACTGGAAGCCGACCCCAACATAGTTGGGAAAAGGCTAGGCAGATGATGAATATGCGGATATCGTATTTACGTATGGCAGAGCAGATGGCTTATTGGAGTCAAAGAAAAATTAAATGCGCTTTTGTCCTATTCCGTAAAAAAATTCTTTCGCACGGTTCTTTAACTTTTTTTTTAAACAAATATTTATGGACATACCTAGAAGCAAAACATCAAAAGATAGAACAAGTTTAAAAGACAAAACATCTAAATTGTATTTCATTATTATCCCAATAAAACAGAAGCCGGATACTTGAGCTCAAGCTTGCTTAACTTTAATAAACTTTGTCCCTCCGAGCCATACTAGGTACATCTATGTAGGCTAAGTACTGCAAATACTCTGCGAAAATCCCCCTGTATTGCCAGACGACTTGAAAACGGAGAAATACGTCGTTTATTTGCTCAAGTTCGAAATTGACTTTAAAATTGGATGTCCAATGCTGGGTTTGTTTTTTGCCTAGCATAATCAGCCAATATGTTCCCACTGCTGGCACACACGGCCTCCTCTCTATGAGAGGGAATGGGCTATAATTTACCACGCGGGTTGGTAGATGTCACATGTCTTCGAATTTTTGGTTCTAAGACATGCCGGTTTCCTCACGACGTTTTCCTTCACCGTTTTGAGAGCAGTGGTGATGAAATAAATTACACAAAGTAATGCGCCTGCCTGGGATCGAACCCGCGACTTACCTGTTCGTAAGTCGGGGCCGCCACCACTGGGCCATCAAAGTTTTCTGTCTTACCAGTACCTACTCAAGTAAAATGGGCGTACCGATAAAACTGAAAGATAATTTCTTGTTTAGTTAGCCTGGTTTTTGTGTACTTTTTTTCCGAAAATGTTTCCATTTTGCTAAATATAACTGCGCAACCAGACACCTTGCCTTTTTTTGAAAGGACAACGGCAACGAACGAAACTTTGGTCCCTTAACAAATTTTAGTTACGTCAATTGAATGATGTATAGGAGCATAATTGAGTCGAATTGGATGTGAAAAGGCAACGAGACCTGCCAATTGAATTTGATTAAGTGCATACACGAGCGTGTGAGCTAGACATCTTAGTCTTACCTACCACACTAGGTACCAGGAATATAGACTACGTAGACATACGAAACAGCTACTTTTACATACGTATGGGCCCCCGTAAGCCAGAGCGGTAAATTAACACATCAGAGAATAATGTGAAAGCGAGATAATTATTCATGTTATTCGTAATATTTTTTTTTCCTATGTTGGTACTCTTATTTCAATTTGTCAATTTAAAGTAAATTAGTTTCGAAAATAGCTGTACATTTTTAGATTCGTTAGAAAACAATTCAACGGTAAAAAAATCCATGGCATTAAACTAATGCATGCTTTCATTCAATCGTGCGTTATTTAAAAACTAAATCATTCTGCTTGTTCGGCATCGAAAAAAACTAGAAAATACTAAAAAAAATATAGATTGTAATCTGAATTGTGATACAAAATTTTTCAAAGTGGAAAATGTTTTCAGTTCGTAAATTGGAGTCGCCGAAAAATGCAAAAGTTTTGCTGCGGTTTTATTCCAAGCTCTTTTTCTCGAACTTTTTACTTGTATTCATAGTGAAAATACCGTTCTCAAACTGCACACTTTGATATCCATACCATTCTGAAATTAAAAATTCCCGGGATAACATAAAAAGTCGATGTAACTGGCTGATTGCCCTTGCTAAGGGGTATCGCGTTACCCGGTTTCTTGTGGAGGTCAGATAAGCAGTCACTTTATAAAAAAAAAAACTGGTAATGGCGTTGTATGGGTATGGTTGTCTTGGCATAATGCAAAATCAATAAAAATTGCCCTCTAGTTGAGCTGGTCAGGTTAGAATGCAAGCCGACTTTATCATAAATTGGGAAAAGGCTTTGCAAATGATGAGTGACCTACCACGCGACTGTTGAAATTGCAATACTGGGACCAGCGCCAAAATTTAAAATCGAACAGCGGCCGCAATGTACCTGTACATACAATACCTACATACGAGTATGTCTACCGTTGCCGTCGACATGTAGGTGTTGTTCGTGTCAATACGATATAACTGAAGTAACTGATATTCCATACATTTGCTTAGAATAAATGCATACAAATATATTCTCTCTTTACGCTGGCTGTCTGGCGAAATCCTAATGAACAGATATCGTCCATAAGTGAATGTTAATCATGAGTCCAGCGGCCATCTTGTCTAATGAGCTAATACGAGTCTATTTTTGTACGATCTATTATGGATATTTTTGAATCATGTATTGTTGAAATAATTGTCATATACTTATTTTGTATATATCTTTATATATATAATTCTTCTGTGAGTGTGTATGTCACTGAACTTCTCTCAAACGACTGGACCGATTTTGATGAAATTTTTTGTGTGTGTTCAAGGGGATCTGGGAATGGTTTAGATTCACAAAAAAATAGGGTAGGTAGGGTAGTAGGTAGGAAAACATGCATTGCAACGCATGCCGGGCACAGCTAGTATAATAATTATAATCCTTTAGTTTGTACTGTGGGTATCACAGCTACCCACAGCTAGCTAGCTATGGCACTGTGTCTAGGGTTAGTTACATAAACCTCGTTTTAGATAGCCGATTCACCACAGTATGGTAATTAGGTAGGTCTTCCAATACTGCAATCAGGCTCTCCGGTGGAACGTGAAACTGACAAACATAGGTACATACTCGTAGACTGCTAAAATCAAAGCCCTTCCAAAGGCTTTGCTATAGTCCAGGTGAAAGATTAAGGTTCATTTGAAAATTTGCGTCAGACAGTATCTAACTGTCTGGCTAACATTAATATTTATGAAATTATTTCACGCGGCCGCGAGGCACACTGTTTTTTTTTTTAAATTAGTGTTGTGCTTTTTATTTTCTGCAAATACGCCGCACGGTGCAAAATAAACATTTTGGCACACGGTTTTTTTTTATTTTTTTATAAATACGCGGTGCGGTGAGTGAATATAAATAAGTCACTTTTTTCATTTTTAAAATTAAAAAGCCGCAATACTGACCACACTGCCCCTGTAACCTTGTGTTGTAGACATATTCATGCAGATAGGTTTGTCTATAAAGCTGACATCACCCCCTCACTGGCCACCCTCTGTATTTTTATTACTATCTGACGAAGCGTTCAGAATGCGTGTTCTCTTTTGAGGCACTTCATCTTGAGTAGGTAACATAATATAAAATAGTATGTTTTGTTTATGTTTCGCTGTCCATGTGAAGATGCATCCGAAGGCTAATTTCTAAAGGGTGTAAAAATACCCTTAACGAAGCCGAAAGACACTTGTTCTCCCCGTCACGCACCTGTCCCACCTTCCAGTTACGGAGATATTAGGGGTCCAAGTTCCAACTTTTTCACAAGTTTTTTTTCAAGCACAAGTTTTTAATGTTATAACTTTACTTTAAATGACTTCACGACCCTCGTACTATTCTAATCCTGGAAGCATCAGCACAGTGTTTTGAGTGCGTAACATTGAGTTCTACTGTAAGCCGTATCTCAGCAATAACAGTCTTTTACAGGCTGTACTTCGGTGAGTGTGCCCAAGAGCTCCACGAGATCATTCCACCATCTCCCTTCTTCCATCGGGAGTTTAGACATACTGCGGGTTATCACCCATTCCTTGTCGATGTTCCATACATTCGCACGAAGCGCTTTGCTACATCGTTTATTATGCGCACAGCCTAGGAGTGGAATTCCCTGCCTTCGTCGGTGTTCCCAAGTTCATATGGCCCCAATCTATTTAAGTCGCGAGTTAATAGGCTTCTTTTGGGTTAGCTCGTTCCATCGTCGACCTCATCTCTGTCCTCAGGACTAGATTGAGGTCAAAAGTAGGCCCATCAAACATAAAAAAATAAAAAATAAACTTTTGTGTACGGTTACTTAGTTCGATGTACTAAATGCTTGGTTGTTGGCTTCCGGAAGGGTCCGTTGGCACCACAGCTTGTATAAACCGTTAAAAATGTAGTCGCAATGTCATCTCAGCAACAATCAATGTATAGACAACGGACGTAAATCTTGTCCGAAAACAGTGTCCTAAATATTATCTAAATACTTACTAGTGATGTGGGGTATGAAGCGCCTAATTATCACTTTGAGGTGGAGCCATATGCAGAAGCAGCTAATCAGGAAACTGAGGTTATTTTAATTTAATTACCTGTAAACAAACAGAAAGAAAATAAATACAAGGAACAAATAACATAGGTAGCTTGCCGTGTCTTGTTGGAAATCATATTGAGAAAACAAGGTAGTTGTATTGTTTCACCATATTATTTATCGGAATCAATGCCGCTATTTCGTTATTTCAGAACAATTTCCACAAATAATTACTAATCTTTACCAACGTAACTATTTTGACATTGCAATTGAAGCACCATAAAAAAGATTTTGCATTGTATACTATGTAAGTGGTATTATTGATAGATTATGGCTGAGATAAAGCCATGTTGACACGGTCAGAATATGCTCGGACCGAGTAGACTCGGATACCTACTCGGACGCAACTTGTATTGTGGGCTGTGGCAACCCATGGGTCGCAGGAGTTGGAGGAGCACACTCTGATCGTGTCGAAGAATGCATTCTAAAGTCCAAGCTCAAGGGGAGGCCTTCTCCCAGCAGTGGGATGGCACAGGCTAACATACAGTAAGAATGCAGGAATTGCCCTTCTAGGTTCTCGGTTCACACAAAAATTTGCGTGAAGCTTCACCTCTGTAAATAATTGCAGACGTCAAAAAAGAGACGCGCCGATTAATCACGGCGGCAAAAAGCTTAGTCAGGCAAGGCCCTTATTTATTTATACTGTAATGCCGGGCCCTCATGTGTTTCCTTTTATAAATAGGACCTACCCTTACCCTTAATGCAAGTAGCGTGATAGAGGGGATCACGCTAGGACTTTTATAACATCATGTTTGTAACCTTTTCAAAAGCTTCATGTTACTGTGTTTATACTTTTATACTCTACTAGCAGCAATTATGTTCAGAATGCGTATGGAGGGTTGGAACGTTGATGCTCTTGTGGGAATGAAAGGGTTGGTATTATTTCAGTTGTGCGTGGTTTTTAGATTATTAATAGTTTCGTTGCTTTTCATTGTTTTCTAAAATATAACATAGCTGCAAAGTAAATACCCAAATTTAAAATCTACACATGCAAACATACTAAACGAGTTTTCTAAAACTATTTCATACGCAAAATTTTACGCACTTTTCGAATATTCCACTAACAAGCATTCGGTCTGAATAGCGGATTACTGGCCACTACCTCTCACATAGTAGTAGACTAGACCAGTGGCCCAGCAGTGGCAACGTTATACGCTGATTAAGGTAAGTGAGAATGGCATAGGATCGAGCATATCAGCGGGATAATGCAGGTATTTTTGCTGCACCATTTCAGCCTGTCGAATAAATTCGCAAACCAATCACACTCCAATCGAGTGTTATTGAACATTGCACTCAATTCATAGGAACCTAATATTGGCCGTGTTGTTAAAGTAAATAGAAAATTATTTGATTTTCACGCATGTATCTAATTACCGTGATATAGGTATTATACCTTACTTGAGAACAGCTGATGTAAGTAATTGTAACATAATAAATGATACCTAGTAAGTCTTGATAGTATGTGTATGCTGTTTATTTGGTTCTCATAACTGATTTCTACAGAATTAACATAATTTATTTTCTTTGAATCATTATCCGGGTTGCCAGAATAAGCAATACTTATTTTCTTTCAATCATAATTTCTGGAACTTTCTGTTTTCTACTGTTGTTGTTATAATATCACTAAGCGTGGAAGCGGATTACGTAATAAACACGAACAAGTTACTGGAAAAGTTTATGAAACTTGAAGCATTAATCCAGTTGCTGTTTTTACCCTTTTTATTTATTTATTTATTTGTATCAGACCCACGATTCATAGTTAAGTTAGTAGGTATGTATACTTAAAAACAATGTTAGTATATAATCAGACAAAATGCACACCACAAAATACTATTTTCACTAAGTTCAACACAAAATAAAATTTAAATTAAATTAATACTATCATTTTTCGTGAGATAAAATATAAAATGTAGAATGTTCGTAAGTAATCAAATATAAAAATAAAATAAGTTATCTTTAATACAATTTCAAACATTATTAAAAAATTAATAAATCAATATAAATTATTTAAAAACTGTTTTAAATTTAAAAGTGGTGATATTTTTAGTTCATGAGTTTTTAACTACAATATCAGGAACAAAAAATATACCAGAGATATGGAATGATGAACCAGTTCGGAAAATGTTGTACAACTTGTGTGCATCTCTCACAAGTTCAACAGTTTCCGAACTGGTCCGGCACGATTTTAGTATTCCGATTTTCCTTCATGCCTCGGAAAGCACGTCAAGCCTTTGGTCCCGGCTGTGATTTGTAGATCTTTGAGTCTTTACAGGTAGTCAGTGGTCAGAAAGTCTGACAACCAGTCTTACTAAGGGGTATCGTATTACCCCGTTCTAACCGGGTTGTGGAGGTCAGATAGGTAGTCGCTCCATGTAAAATACTATGATTATGGTATTGGCATTCAGGTGCATCCGGTACCGGTCCGGTCCGGTTCATACATAGGAATACACTAGACTAGACGAATGATGCTGTACGATTTTAGCATCGGATCTCTAAACCAAGCCTACGCCCAGATTTAGATTAATATTCATAGGCAAAGTACGTACTTAATTAAGTGCTACTCTGTACGTTCCAATTTTAATTTGTTTAAAAATTTGTCAAAATGTTTTCATTTTGCTTCGCGTTTGTTATTTATAATTTGTGATGAAATAATTACATCGAATATTTAAATAAGCAAGTATTACAATTATTTAGCAAGCCAACAATTAATGCGTAATTTCAGAGGCAGATAATTAATACGATTTCTATTAATTTAAGTGTCGGTGTCGGTGTCGGGTCATATATATGGTTCAATGAAACTATGTTTTTCATCTAGGCGTGAAAGCGTAACTAATAAACCAACAAATGAGTAAAGCAGACACACTTTCGTAATTATTGCTGGACAGGATATTAATTGGGAAAAGCTTGGGAAAACTGAACTAATCGTTGGTTATTATAGCTCACGCACCACACAACCTCTCTTTTTACTACTCACACCCATACTCACTCACACACTCACTCACACACTCACTCACATACTCACTCTTACACGCGCGATATGGCTTTTTTCTACATAACGCTCATTCATTTGACGAGTCGTTTGTCTAATTTAAAGTTACCTATTTATTTTTAGTCTTGCATGTTTACATTGTTTACATTTCAATTGCATAAAAAATGGTAAGTGGAAGAGCGGAGTCTCCTAATACAAGCAACTCCTTCTCCAATAATATGTATGCAAATCGAAATGCCCGTTGTAATTGAAATAAACTTTTTATTTTTTTATACTTTATTCGACGAAAAGTAAAGTTAACTACTAATTATATTGCTTTGTTACTAAGTTAGTATGTATTGGTCAAATTTTGCAACTGAGTTTCAAATCAAAACCAATTGAGCTGAAATTTGCCACTCACCTTTGGTTCTGGTGACAATCCATTTTTGTGATAGACATGACTTGATCCTGCATCCAGAATCGCCTACTCACGAGAGCACTCCTCAACGGTTCAATGTTGAAAAAGAAAAACTGATTTTTCTTTTGATTTTAATAAAAACATTTCTAGCGAACCGCCCCGGCTTCGCACGGGTGCAAAGCTGATACTAAATATACTACCCCCGGCCGGTACCATTTTAAATCTGTAGTATCTTCGAAAATATTCATTTAAAATTACATGCTGTAAAGGGCCATATTGATCTATATTAAATGCACAATGTATTTAAGGTACTTAATTGGATAAGGATTAATGCTATATTGCTTAAAATCGCCTCGCAAATAAGCCATTTTTTCTCGTAAAAAGTAAAGAATAAAAAATGGTTATTGTGGGTTATCCTTATGAGATAGACACCATCGTGGACTTTTTTGTAGACCTTTTTAAGGTGTACAAACTGTAGTAAGTACATTATTTTGATCTATCTCGTAGGGTTCAGCCAACGTTTGCAAAGTAAGCGCAAAAAAATGTGTTTATTTACGACATCAAATTCGTGAGTGACCTCTGAGTTTGTTTCGACTGTTTCTCGTCAGAGTAGTCAGGCACGAAACAGTGGCTCCACCTAGTTTTAAAACATGATGTGACGTGTAAAAGTGTTTTATAAAACCAATTTACAGAAGTAAATATGATTTATGTTGATTTATATTATAGTGTGATTCCTAAACACCTGCGTAACTTACAGCCGTTCCGTTACTTCATATCCGCATAATGTAGCTAGAAATCAACAAAACACTGCTTATAAATCAGTTTATCTAGTACTACCAAGTAGTCGAGTTAGGAATAGTTAGGATAGCCTGTCTCTTAGTGTTCCAACAGTGACCAAAATAGGCAACAATAGAACCTAGGCTGAATAGTGCTTTGTACCACAATTTAACTGCTTAGGACAGGTTGACGACAATAGTGCAATTATGCGATGCGGTCTGTTCAGCTTCCATCATGCTAAACTGTATTCAAATCGATGTCATGTAGTTAAACTGCGGCCCGCGAGCGATATTTGTGCGGCCCGCGATAAAACAAATAATTTTAGTAGATAATCATTGCTGCTGAATGTTGCAGAATGAACTCATTGACGTCGATGATACAGAAGTCAAATACTCGTATCATTTCATTGAACATCGTGAAAATCAGGAACACATTGGTTATATTTTGGAAAAATGTGCCGTATAACTATAAAAGTTTACGAGATGAGTACAATTTATTTTGACAATATTTTCTTCGACATATCTTTGTGAAGCTTCATTTTCCAAAATGAACTTTTTGAAGAATAAATATCGCAATCGTCTTTCCAGTCGTTTAGAAGACACAATGCGAGTTGCATGTAGCCCTAAAGATGCCAACATAGAAGAAATAAATTAATGGGTTCGATTCCCATCCGAGACAAATATTTGTGTGATTCACTTTGTTTTGCTCCGTGCGTCTGGGTGTTCTTTGTGTCCGTTAATTGTTTACTAGTTAGCTCATTGAGTTGGCAAATAAAGATCACATTGGTTACAGGTAACATTTTCCATACAAAATCCATACGGCAACGCGTTCTGACAACTATAAAAATATGTTCATTGATTGGAAGTGTCAACTAAATGATTCAGAATGTGCGGCCATCAATGATACCTCACATTGGCCTACGTGGCCCTTTAATGGAAAACTGTGACGACCACTGACATAAACGATTATCAACTTCACACTAATGTCAATTCATTTGGTAACATAGTGAGTTTTACAATTGAAAAAGTTGTAAATATATGGGTTTTTGTAGGGCAAAGAATCACGTGTTTTTTCTCATAAAGGTGTTGACAGAAACCACAGAACGCCTTCGCAGTTCTAGCGCAAAATGAACCTTATGTGTAGGTTTTACAGTTGTTTATCCAAAAACACATATTCGTTTTCGTGTTCGGAGACTAAATCGCGAACGTAGTTTACATCCTACGTAAGCACACTGCCCCGGTCAATGACCTAGTGCGAGTCAGTGCAAGTCTCTACTCTATGGTCTATCAGTCAAACGCGGTGACAGTTTAGTTGCAGTTACCTCGGTCATAAACCACAGATTTAACTATGATTGATGCTCAGCATAAAACATGTGGGAAATACCTGTTGTTTATAATTTACGGATCTGAGGGTTTGAAATTCAAAGGATAGCTTTATAGAGAGCTCTATTGTTTCTTTGTTTGTAAGAATCATATAACAAAACGCATGAAATCCCCGAAGGTAGGGGTGAATCTATAGTACATCCCCACATTTCGTCCGTTAGGCTGTTAGGTAGGTAGTGATCATATCGGGATGGATTCCATTATATAAATTTGTAATCAGATTAACGAATAACGAGCACGTTGAATCAAATGTAAGGTTTATAATTTAAAAAAAAAAAAAACTTCTTTAATACCTACCCAAAGTTAATGCAAATGCGAATGACTTGAAGAACAAGAAGACTTAAAAGTTATCATATTATATAGTTATCTCACAGTTAAGAATTAATAAGCCAGACGAACCGGGCAAAATTACTTATACGAGATTCCATATTTGATAAGTATACCTACTCCAACTATCGATAACTCAATGAATATAACGTCATCATCTGTCTAGACTTCCAGTCTAATTGATGCAGCTGGATACCTTTTATTTACAGTAGGACTATCCGTCCTTCATAACACAGAATGGGTAACACGATACCCTTTGACAAAACGGGTTGTCAGACTTTCAGGCTTCTTGGCGGCTTGTCAGACTACCAGTACCTAACTACTTGGTCATCCTCGAATGACAGCAGGGGCAAATGCCTTAACATACTTTCCGCGGCACGAAGGAGTTATTATTGATCAAGCATCTACGGACCGACCGCGGGAACTGTTGCTTAACCTAAGCTTAAATGACCCATGCTGCTGATTATTTAGCCACAAGTAATGAAGCGTAATTAAAAAAAAATAAGTCGTCAGGTCTATCCCGTACGTGGTCTGTGCGTTCATTCTCACGCCCCTCACTAACGAACTTACTACGATAGACGGCCGGGCTTGCCGTGCGCCATTTTGAACCTTCATCGTACAACGCTAGTTTTTCTTTTATAAAAAGCGCTCACCATGATAATGCTATTACGCTATACTTTGACTGAATATTTTTGCTGGCGTACTATTAAAAGATTTTGCAGAACTGTTTTGTTTTTTATAGTATGGTGATATAAGAGAGTTTGTTAACTTTTGGGGTGTATACGCGATTAGTGCTACAAGGCTGTTTTGACGCTTGAATGACATTGCTAGAGGGCCGTTGTTGGTAACATTATTTTTGGAAACAACATTATTTTGTTTCATGACATTATATTGAAAACATAAGATGTAAATATACAAGAAAAGTAGACATTTTGAGACGCCAAACAATTCTTGTTTAACTACATAATTATATACTGATGTCTGTTTTATGGGTTATTATGTATGGCCGAACTGTAAAAGCTTGTGTTCAATAATCTACGAGTAAGTAGTTTTTTATTTATTGTGATCGCTCAAAAATATTGAACGACATTTCTTGCTGACAGTGCTTTGA
This sequence comes from Eurois occulta, assembly GCA_950022335.1. Taxonomy (NCBI): domain Eukaryota; kingdom Metazoa; phylum Arthropoda; class Insecta; order Lepidoptera; family Noctuidae; genus Eurois; species Eurois occulta. The sequence goes on along the minus strand of OX465477.1, from coordinate 28,815,740 downwards.
TGGCTTCTACTATTTTTTACCCGACTTATAACTTTGACCGGTATGTTCATCTGTTCCCTTCTTATCATAACTTACCAAATGAGGTAAGTATCGTTGGAAACGTCTTGATCGTCCGCTAGTTATAGGCTATGTGACGTCACTAATTGGATATGGAACCCTCTAGAAACTGTTTGCGGCTTTACTTGCATGCACCCGATAATTAGGAATAACTTCTAAAAATCACGGCGCACTCCAAACCGGGAAGGTTAATAGTCCGGTCAATATAGACGAGAAAAATCCAAACAAACCTCAAATTTTGACCTTTGACCCCGAATAACTTTTGTAGCTCACAGGATCGATGTGGATTTTTAAAACTCTATTTGTAATGGGAAACCCCAGCTCTCCACCAATATTTGGCTCTCCGGGAATTTTTGTTATTTGACCACTGTTTTTATGTCTAAATTGAATGGACATACAACGTGTAACTGTATAAAAAATACATATTTTAATATGAAAAAATAAATGATGAACTATGAATATTTATTGAATACATTAAAATACATATACATATAAGTAAGTTGTTTATATAACAGACGATAAATATTGAATGGTTTGGTAAATTGTTTTAGATTTTTGTTTTGTTTTTTAACTCAAGGCACTCTATCATTAACACTAGAAACGGGATATTTACCAAGTCCATTGGCAACATGGGACTCTTTTCTGCGCTACTGTTATCTTGATAATGAGATCTTTGTTTTTGTTATATCGCTAATCGAAACAACGCGATTTCTTTAGAGTTTAGAGAGACAGTTTACACTGACCTGCAAATTACAAAAAACGTAAGAACACTTGAATTTCGCGGGCTAGGGCACACCTTCAAATCTACCCTAAAATTTTTTATATCAAATATTTTCATACGAAAGTGCCCAGTGTCCCCATTTGAGCACGGTTTTTATCCAACAAAAAAATTACAAGTTATTTCATTTTTTTACTCGGGTGTAAATGGGTTAAGTTCGTTCAGTCCATCCAAAGGTTCTCTGAAAGATGTCGGTAATGTCGGTATTAGACCGCCGTAAAACTAGCAAATTCTAAAAGTGCTGTACAGTGTACAGAAATAATTTTGGTACAAACTGTAATATATCTATCTAGAATCACATTAAATTCGCAGTTCTCGTGTATAAGACCTGCAACATCTTTCCAAGTACCAGGACCACATAATATGTATATTGTATGTAGTCGAGGGATTACATACCGCTCTTGGTATTCGCAGTAACATTGTGAATTTCTCTCTTGAAAATGAAACGTTTACACGTGCGAGGCGTAATTATACTAGATGTAGTGATATTATTACCACAACTAGTATAATTACGCCTCGCACGTGTAAACGTTTCCATTTTAAGGTATTACATATTATATCTTAATTAGATAATTAGTTGTAACGTTCAGCACAGCGTATTTCCATTATGTACATGGCCAAAACGCAACCATAGGAATCTGCTCGCGTACACATTGTAGTGCAATTTTTTAATTATTGATTACAATGTATACACGAATTTTGCGTACCTACTACTCGTATATAGTTTTGTAACGTAGACGCGCACGTGCATCTTTCCAATTTATACAAGGCCAAAACGCCACCATAGGAGTTTTCTCAAATGCAAACTGCTAATCCTTCGGTGGGTGAAAGTCGATTGTTGATAACTTTTTTGCTTAGTACATAACTGAGACCTAGCTTACCCCTGCCTGCTTAGTGTATAACTTAGCATCCGTTTGTAGAACTGGGCCCCTATTACGAACGAAATAATAACGTAATTTGTCACGCCTGTTTTCCTTGATGGGGTAGAAAGAGTTGTATATCACCCATCTTTGCCTGTTATGTACAATACGGGTAATATAATAAAAAAACATACATTTTCAGAACAGTTTCAGACAAACATACATTTTTATATAGTTTACTCTGTGTTATGCAGGTGCGTTCAGAAACCAAAAATAATAAAAATAGACGTGATTTGTTGTTTATCCAAAAAAAAAATAACTTATTCTAATCTGATTATTGTTTTTCTTATTCGTCGACCAATATTCTACTAGGAATATAATGGTGACTGTTACATTTAAATTATTGTTCTGTTTTGTCAGGATGTGTTCCCAGTTCCGAACGAAATCCGTATTATGATCTATAATTCATAGATTCATGCAAATGCGTGCGATCTCATGATATTATGGTTGTGAACATGTGACTTGCGATACTTTTCCATTTTATTCAAAAATTACTGAGTTTATGAAAGTAACTTCACAAATTGAATTTTTAAGTGAGAGACTTAATGGATTTCAAAGTGAATTAATTTTCAATATGTGTGGTAAAGCTTGGAATCGCTATTGAAAAAGGTCATGTCAGTTCTGACGGAGTTCCCTTTGTTACTGTTTACGTAGACGGAGGATGGTTCAAAAGGTCGTATGTGAAAAATGTTGATTCATCATCTGGTATGGTAAGTTTATATTTTAATAAACACAAATTAAGTTCTATATGACCTTTTTATTATTGTAATTTTTTCAAGTTTTTTTGAAAACAAACTTGAAAACATTTCTTCATGTATTGGCAAAGAAACTAAGAAATGTCTATTTCTTGATGTTCGAAACAAATATTGTTAATACATTTCAATATTGTGAGAGAAGAAACATGGATATGAAATTTCATATTTCCTGCAAAAATTTTACTAGACGACGACGGTTCAGTAAAATTTAGCAATCGAATCACAAATTATTCTGGAGCTGCCTGATTAACAAATTTTATTAAGTTTATATAGAAAGGTGAACCTACTTATTTTTTTTTGTTTTGCATGGATGCATGTTCTTTCCGGGTGCCTGACGTTTTGCCAAAATTATTTTGACAAAATTTCAGTATTCAAACAAATTTTAGCAACCTTTTTTATACCAATGCAATATTTGGAATAATTTTAGTACGCACATTTTCATTTGGTCAAATGTTTACTCGGCAGAATATTAGTTTACATGCGAACTAGCACTGTATATTATGGAACAAGCTCGTTACTTTGGCCACTACAAAGTATCAGTGGTGTAGGTTCCATACAACTCGATTCCTACCGGCTTCGCTTAGAAAAATGGCACAGTCAGTATTCTATAGACAAATAATATAATCACATTAAAGATATGTACTCCGGCTTACCTCTTACAAAAATTGACCCTTCGCTACTGCAAAGCATACACGAGTATTTGCGTACTACTCTTGTATACATAGATTGGAAGACCTTGATTAAAACGCGATTTCCAATCTATTCGCGACTAGTTTCACACCCTTGCGTTCTGGCCTTGTACAGAATGGGAATACGCTACAGCACGGTTAGTAGTCATTTATAATTGTAAAAAGATACTATCTTAGTGTAAACTGAGTTGTGAGGTCAGATAGGCAGGTATTCGGCAGCATGACTCCAAGGTAATTAGGAAAAGGCTAGGCACTACACTTAGTGTAGTGCCTAGTCTAGGCATCATCTGCCTAGTCTAGGCAGATGATGACACTCATATTATTGGTCTGTAAGGTTGGCTGGCTGGCGTGGAAATGAAGTCATGAAGTCTTTACTTGTGCAAAAAAAGATGAAACGTCGGGAGCAGGGTCCAAGCTACCGGTGGTTAGGGCTCCAGAGACAGGAACCTCCTCACTGTGCATCCAATAACTACAGACACAGAGAGCTTAGCAATACTTGTATCTCCGAAAGTGTCATTGTATGGTATGATTGTTCTCATGAACAACTTTTCAATCACCCAGAAATCTAAAGAAATTCTAACATACATTTGTGTTCATATAGATTAGGACATGAGACAGTTTTTTTTTCTAATATAGATTTTTTTCATACAAGTTTATGGATAGTAACGTATTACGAGTATATGCATACAAAGTTTAGGTTCATTGTACTCGGCTTTCAATATCTCCCATTCGACGTTTCCAATGAAAATGTGAGTAGCGCTATGCGCTTGTACAATACCGAATACGAATCCATTTTTTAATGGCTTCAGTGAAATTTTATTTTCGTTGGCGTTCTATTTGAGGCACCAAAAAAATCCATTTATTTTGAATCGGACAGCTGTTAATAGTGTAATTGGTCATCGAAATCGGATGTATTCGAGGCTGACAACCTGCTCATAAAGTGAGGTTTTTACTTATTTTATCGGAAACCAATAATGTTCATTCATGAGAGAATCCGCTAATTACTGTTACATGGCTATAGCTACACATTGTAAAACTGAGTGGCTTTCAGTATCGGTATGTGTGTGTGTGGTATGTGTGCCCACATTGTTAGGTTACACTTTACGCATCAGATTCAGATATTGTTTTCACAATCGCGAAGAGAATGTAGGTAATAGCGCAAGTACGAACAAAATAAAGAAATCGCGACGTTTTGTGAAGTGGTGAAAATCTTATTTTATTACCATTCTAAAACACTCCAAGTAGAATGAGACCAGGGCAGAAAGATGCTGATGATGTTTTTACCCGTTTATTGGACATCATAAAACTTGACTCAATATTCGATTCGTAAAATAAAAGCTAGTAAGATCAAGCTGAATGTCAACACGAGGTGGATCACTACCTCCTCCCACAGAGGAGCCTAGCTGTGCCTCAACTGGCGGCACTCAGCAGTGGGAACATTGATGGGTGATTTTGCTTGCTGGTGGCCTACCATGAGTCCATGACGTCCTAAAGCAGGAGTAATTCCAGTGTGGTAAAGAGATAGCGCTAGACGACCTGTACAGCTCTGTCTCTTTCCCACACTGGAATTACTCCTGCTTTAGGACGTCATAGTAACCCCTAAGTTTAAAGAAAAAAGGGGTTATGAACCATCCCTTAGCTGTAAAATGTAAACGCTGGCATGAGTTAATGAACCCGTCTATCGGAATCCAAATTATGTCAGGTCATCAACCTAGCTAGCCTAGATGACCCTAACAGGCTCACGAGCGATGTCATTACAGTAATTACCTCTAGCTTTAGTTGTTTGTTGTTCGCGTAGAACAAGCAATATGGCTCTACCTTCATTAGTAACGTGGTAGAAGAAAACATCGATCCCATAATGTACGGGAATCGAGTTCCATAGTTTACTGAACACTTTCAGTGTGGTTCTCGTTCTCAGATATCACTGTTTATTTTCCCTATTATGTATAACAATAATCACTGCCTTTATGAAGTCTTTTTATTTCCAATCTAGCCTCATCTAGTGGAGGTTTATGGAAGATCGAACGTACACAAGGCCTCAGTTGGGTAGTGTGGTTCATTCTATTTTGTTATCGTAAACAAGATGAATGAAGACCTATCCTCGTGAATTGGTAAAGCAATTCCCCTCAAAATTAATCGAGTTATACTCTTCCCAATCAATCACTAGAATTGAGCTGCTCTTAACCTGATTGAATTAAAGTAAGCTTTGATTTGTGTGACGTTTTCCAGCAGTTCTATTTAACGTAATTGCATCAATTTGAAATTTGAATACTATGAAATGTCATTATGTCACCGCGTTCCAATCGGCAGATTTTTCTATCTAATGGAGCTTTTCTGTTCCTAAAATCCTGGCTAAGGATATTGAATGATGCATATTGAGATGATGAATGATGTTTTAGTTTTCATCAAAATCGGGCTCGAGACTGCTTTGAGTATTTTTCTGTATTCCTCATAGTTTCGGATTTGGCCATCCACGTCCACTTGAAAAATTCAACCTGTATACGTAAACCTTGGCCAAAAAAAATGCAAAAAAAAAATATTATACAAGACAATTCAAACAATAGAAACATCCGGAATTTTCTTCAAATGTTCAGAATTTCGTCCGGAAAACTTTTCAATACATTGGTACCCCTTAGTGAAGTAGAATTCCAGTGCAGTGCTGACGCGAGTGCTCCGCGCGGAATGAGCAACGGAACCCGTAGTTTCGTGCTCCAGACACAGACGAACACAGAGACAACAGTGTCATAATATTTAAGTATAGATAACATAACAACGTGAGTGTCGCGTTACGTAATGCCAATGACCTTCAAACAAATAGATGTCGGTTGATACCGGCTATTTGTGCACTTTCACTTTAATGAGCGCGACCGCGTTTTTGGGGTCGGCTATGGACAGACAATTGGGCGTTGTAGGGCTTTGCTGGATTTTTTTCAGGGGTGAGAGATTGTGAATCTTGCCGTTTTTAGGGTTCCGTACTCAAACGGTAAAACGGGACCCTAATAGGGTCCCGTTTTACCGTTTAAGACTCCGCTGTCTGTCTGTCTGTCCGTCTGTCACCAAGCTGTATCTCATGAACCGTGACAGTTGGACAGTTGAAATTTTCACAGATGATGTATTTCTGTTGCCGCTATATCAACAAATACATAAACAGAATAAAAACAATTTACGTGGGGCTCCCATACAACAATCATGTTTTTTTTTTTGCCGTTTTATAGATAATGGTACAGAATCCTTCGTGCGCGAGTCCGACTCGCACTTGGTCGATTTTTCGTATTTACGCCGTAAAGACGAATCTCATTGCCGAGATATAAACAAAAAAATGACAGCCGACTATAGTCAATTTGGACTTTGTTTAGGTATAGTTATCAGTGGAAATTTTAATTTCCGCACGTGTGCGGAAAATTATTAAAAATCCACGCGTGTGAAATACATTGCTTGTTGAACCTAATCGTAATGCGATAAGAACCTGTTTTCGAGAAAGTGTGTTGAAAAATATTTTATGAACGAGATAGCCACTTTCCCCAGTACCATAATTTTACCAGTACATATTTTCATTAACATTGGTATTGGAATATTTTGCCTAAGCTTGCCTTTATGAAGCTAATTTTGGAAATGGTAACTTAGATTTAACATATTATATATACAGTTAGAGGTTTAAAAGGCTAAAAAGCCGTTTAATTTTGTGAATGTTGAGGTGGATGTGTGACAAGATTGGATAAGGTAAGGAACGAGTATATTAGAGGAAGTTTACAAGTCAGTTACAGAAAAGTTGAAAAGGAATCGACTGTCCTGGTATGGACATGTGATGAGAACGAATCGCTTGTGACTAAAAGAGTGATGAATATAAATGTTGATGGATGGAGAGGGAGAGGAAGAGCAATGGAACGATGGATAGATTGTGTGAGCAATGGTACGAAAGAAGAAAGGAGTTAATGGTAGACAGAGGAGAATGGGAAAAAAAACGTGCTGCGCCGACCCCAAGTAACATGGGACAAGGGCAGGAAGATGATGACATTGAAAGAAATGGTTTTACTTTTGAATTACATTCTTCATTTTTGCAGGCGTGTGGTTAATTGAAATACAGGTCATAGAGATTATCGTGGCAATATTCGCAACGGTGTAAAAAGGTTGCAATCAGCGAGAGGATTAATCTTGAAACCGGGTCAGATCCATGTTCCATTTCTAGGTATATCTAGCATCTACAGGCTATACAAACACTTGCTCAGCGATCGCGGGCCGGAGTTCGAAGCGTAGTCCCCACTCACTGGTACAAAACCGGCCAAGTGCGAGTCGTACTCACACGCTCACGCACACAGGGTTCCGTAGCACCAAAAACTATATAATAAAAATATTTTGAAGGCTCATTCATATTTTGTATTGTATTACATTCAGCAGTAAAACTAAATTTTCTTTTTCATAGTATGGCAATGAAAAACAAAAAGTTACTGATACTGCAGTTTGATGAAAAAGTCCCATACCTATCTCAAAAACTAAACATCAAATCTTATTCAAACCAAGTGTCTTTGAAAGCTGTTTTTACGTCTTAAAATCCAACATTTTTTCATAATTTTCCTCCTCTTTAGAAATTGAGAGTGCGACACCATATTTTTTTGTATAAAAATCGTAAATTAGTTCACAGAATACATCTATCTAACAAGTTTCAACTGTGTAGTCCTAATAGTTTCGGAATAAAGTGGCTGTGACATACGGACAGAAGACGACAGACAGACATGACGAATCTATAAGGGTTTCGTTTTTTGCCATTGGGTTACGGAACCCTAAAAAGGAGTTCAAGCTCTACAGACCAGTAATAGGAAGGCCTTTAGCCGGATAGGGGGTGGCCTGATTACGAACTCTATACGTATAGCACGAGGCTTGAAAATTGATTGCAGGTTAGTTTTTCCCTTTTCCATTTTCAAGCGACTAAAAGGTACGAAATTGCTTAGAGCATACGGCCATGACTTACCGCGACGCGACTGCTACGTGAGACACGCAATCGCGCACGACATCCGATTCAATTTTCAGCTTTGCCTGAGGTGTGAGAGATTCTGGTAGCCTCACTAAAGTATTGATTTTAATTGGGAATTCGCAGACAAAGCGAATTCTAGTTGGTAATTAAAAAGCCGCCATATAAACCAATAAAGCGCAGGCCACACTGCCAGCTAGCGAGCGAGCGAGCGAGCTGGCGGGGGTAGCGTAGCAATGGAAACTATATAAACTACGCGAAGATATGGCGAGTTTATATAGTTTACTATGTGGGTTCACATTAAAAACTACGGACGGACGGACGGGCTAGGGGGTGGTCCGTCTCATTCCTTTTCGCACCGGGCGAGGTAGACGACGTGAACGAATAGCATCGCTGACTTCGGATATTTCGTTCACATCGTTTGTATCGTTAACCGAAGTATGAAAAGAGATGAAACGTTGCCCACAGGTCGCTCGCTCGCTGCCGGTGTGGCCTGCTTTAATCAAGAGCGATTCGTTACTGATATCGAAAACTCCGGAGTCAGGAATTGTGGCGAGTAATTGGCAATTCGCTCGACGGGTGAGACCTGAAAATTTAATATTGAATCGTTCATCAAAATGTATCGCGGATACGAACGACACACCTCTGCTGACCAAATCGCAGAAAAACCGTGAACTGATATTCGAATTCAAAACTCAACGGTTGATAATAACCTGTGTTTTTTTCTAACACGATTCAAAGTTTTTATCAAGCCATGCCAACGGACAAAATATATTATAAATGTTGAACAGCGGTGAGTCATATGTGTGGAATGCCTTTACATTGATTGTGCGGTCGTCGCGAGTAGTATGCGGTAAAATGTGTCTGTTGTGTGGAGTAAAGCTACTGTTGTCTGTGTGAGGCGTCCCGCACACGAACAACACTGGCTATTATGCTAATTTTCCGGGAACCATTGTTAGTTAAAACGAGCATTAATGGTTTCACTGTGCTAGAAGTCTAGAATCTTGCAATGTTGAATGTCAGCTTGTGGTCCTTTTCTAGGCACACATTAAGGTCTGATGTTGCCTAGTGATGTTAAAACTGGCATGAAAATTATCCGTTTTAACTAACACTAGAGATATAGAAAGAAATGGCTTTTGTTTCGACTTGTCCTGTAGAAAAATTGAACTTGAGATATAACGTGTAAAACTGTAAACTGAAAAAACCAGTACATAGATCTACTCGTATTAGGAGTCACTCATTGACAATAAACTTCGTCAAACAGAGCTGAACCGAACACTCTTTTTTCAAGAGCAATTTGACCTTTTTTCATCATTTTAAAATCGATTTTCCTTCAGCGATTACCGTCATATATGACCTAGAATTCTACTTACCCCGCTTTAAATACATTGTAGAGACCACAAACCATCTGGGACCGAATCGTAAATATTACCAGAGGTTACCTCATCGTTCACCCGAAAGCGTAGGACTGGTCGATGTGCTCCGTCCCTTTCTGATCGAGTGTAATAAAGAGAGACGGTAGATGCGTACCGGTTTGGGGACTACAGACTACTCATCATTATTTTTGGCATAGCGTGGTTTATCTGGTAATTTGTTACCTAGACGATTTACGTGTTTGGATATATAGAGGCATTCGACTGCCTCGTTGGTCGGCGAAGCTAAGCATCGGGTACTGGGCTCGATTCCCAAATCGGGCAGTGTTATTGGGTTTCAGAAATTTCTCAGTACCAACCAGGGAGTCTTGATTCGTGCCAGGTTACTGGTAATAGGCTCGTCCTCTATTACATGGGACTTAAACATAACTGGTAAAATGTGGGTGTACTATTAGGTACACTTCTGCCTAAATTTCATGGATTACTGGAGTGATGTTATGTTACAAAGGGACATCAGTGTGAAAATACAGGGTCGTTAATATGAAAATTATTGGTCCACTTTGCACGGACGCGGCATGGTTATTACTATTAGTTTACATGGACCAACGGACAGATCAAATGACATGGTAATCGGTTTGAAAATGTGAAAGGGATGAAACGCATGTGACTAAAAGAGTGATGAACATGAATGTTGATGGATGGAGAGGGAGAGGAAGGCCAAAGAAAAAATGAAATATGAAAGAGAAAGGAGTAAATGATGCTGTGACATCTGACAGGGTAGAATGGAAGAAGAAAACGTGTTGCGCCGACACCAAATAGAATGGGACAAGAGCAGGAAGATAATAATCGAAACTGACACACTTTTAACGACTACCTACGAAAAGCTTTTACGCGGGATGTCGTATTCCATTCCACGTAAGCGCTGACCGCAACACATAAATGGACAAGACAGTGATTCAGATATTAACGGTCCCTATTCTACTTTCGTAAGTATCCCAAAATCAATATTTTCTCAGCCAAATGTCGTAATCAATCTACATTATCGCATTACGCTATAAATTCCAATATATTTCACTTACACACACCTACGTCAATTTAGTACTTTACTAACTAAATAAATAAGTACCTAAACTTCAGGTGCCGAAACTTGCCGACCTCCCCCGAACACTCGACCCGAAGACCGAACGACCAAAATTGCGTCAAACTTGCAATCGTAGGAGTTCGGAGAACCGAGCGTAACCGAAATCTGCCGAAGACACTATCACTATTCGGTAGGTCACTGTCAATCCGTATCGACCAGTTTCGCGATTGACATTGAGTAGCTAAGTTCATTCACACGCACCGTCTGCTTCAAAATATTATAGATAGTCGTGTCGCATTATTATGGCGTAATATCCCATTAAATCACAGAAGCCGTCGCGCACAATGGACGACAGTCCATTAAAATATGGTCCCATATTTTTTTCTTATAACAAAATTTTGATATGGAGAGTACTATAAAACGCTAGCACGATTAATATATGAGTAGAGTAACAATAAGTTATTTCTATGTAAATTCATGTTTGAAGGTCAACCTTTCTGAAAAATACGTTAGCCGGCTGTGAGAGAAAATGTTTTATTGATTCGGTTCTGTGATTCGAACACAACTTCTCAATTTAAACGACTTTACATTCAATCCACCGAAGCTTCAACCTTTGTTTTTATAACGCCTGCGTCAAGAATCAATACACACTAATTTTACTATTTCATTTTGGTCTCTTTAACCACTCTTTATTTATAAAACGTATTGAATAGCCGAATATTACCGAATATTGCCGAGACTTTCCGAGGTCCCCGGGTCTTAAGAGTATTATTCTGGATGGACGAGGCTACCATCCCCTGAGGTTATGCAGGTCAGACGGCACTCATTTCAGGCCGCGTGGAACATTAAACTTGGTACGTAACAGATGAGGGCAAAGTAAAATATAGGGTCAACAGAATGGACAACCTCTGTTTCTCCCGTGGGTATCGTATCAGGCTACTGAGGGGATAATGTGGGAAGAATGGACAACAGCGTCCTCTTGGCTGCGGAAACAACAAACAACGGGCACTCATTTACCTTGGTCACATAAAAAATGCTCAGTTTTAGCAGTGAATGCTTTTATATTTAACAGTCGGGTAAAACACTAGAATATGCAAGTAAGTAAGTAATTATTTATTTTGGAAATATGGGTACAGTGGTGATAAACCGATAAAAGGTAGGTTCAGCCATATTTTAAAGGCAATTAGTAGATACACTGAATAGTTTTAAATGACAGATCACTGCAATACAATTTATATGATATAGGTAGATGGACAATATTTGTTCAAAGTTCTTTCTCAGTAAGGAATTCGCTGACGGTTCGATGAGGTTCGATCTATAACTTTTGATTTAAGTTTTTAAACTGTCACGGTTCTGTCGATATCTGCCACTATTTGTTTTTAGTTTGAGCGGACACAGTGAGTTTCGTGTGTCGGGAACTGAATCGAGTTGCGAGTGACAGTGGTAGCGGTACTGAGTGCAAAAAAACGAACAAGAAAGAGGGTAGACTGATTTGTCTGCTCATAAACACCCACCATAACTGCAGTTTATCCGTGATCAACAAACAGTGGTACAAACATGGTAAATATCCCGTTTTTAGTGTTAATGATAACTTTTGATTTTATTTTGACAACACGAACAAAACTAAAATTATGTTTAGTTAACACAAATAGTAATTGGAATTCTTCTTTGTATAACAGGAAACGTAAATTAATTCAAAATACTTTTATAAACTTGCCTCAATAATTCGTTGTGACATTTTCCTCTTTCGTCTTTATGCTCGGCGCGATTTCCGTTGTCATTTTTAAACTATGACGGAAATTATGAATCAGTGTCAATTCTCTGTCATAATTAATCATTACGGAAGACTGTCCGTAAAGAACGTTATCATGAAAATGAAATAAATAGACAATCTGTCAAAATCAGAAAACCCAAGTTGTTATTTCAATATGGCCGCGAAATTTTAATCGTATTTTTTTCTAATTTTAAAAATAACTCGCTAAAATTACTACCTGTCTCTCGTATTCCCTAAAACAACGTTATTAGGGGAGGCCCCATAAGAAGCGGGGTTCACAAAAATATTTACAACCGCCATATTTATCGTCCACTACTAGTGATGTGCAATATCACCAATGAGCCGGTACCGAAACCGAAAGATCGACCGAAAAAAGTCGAGGAGAAATTCGCCTAAGAGACGAAGAAAGAAGAGAATGGCTCGAAGAGTAATACCTATTCGTGGGGATGGTAACTGTTTGTTCCGTTCTGTTTCCTACAGCATATACGGAACCCAAGACCGGCATCGAGAGATTCGTCTCAGTGTAGTAGAGCGGATTGTGGATCATTGGCATCGGTATAAGGACTTTATCATCGGGGATTGCTCTTACGGTTTCCATATGCATTCGGCTAATGATTATAGGAGGTTGATGTCGCGTGATGGCGAGTACGCTGGTCACGTGGAACTGCACTGTGTCAGCGAACTCTATCCACAGTACACCTTCAAAATCCACAGAGACTCTTGTTCAAAAACAATAGACTACGGCAGAGGAGGAAAGGTGAAGCATCTTCTGTTTTCCGGATACTTGGATGCTGGCCACTATAGTGTTTTAGAGTATTAATTACCTATATTGAGTTCGTGTTGTTCAAATAAATCTATTTATTTTTGAGTTTTAATTGTGGTGTCATTCTTTGAGTAGTATCTGACTAAATATAATCACTAGAATAGTTCAAATGCAAATCAGATCTTTGCGAAATACAGATTACGCTCTGGGATGTAGGAAGTTAGATGAAGAGGGATATCCTCGTGCGGGAGTAATCCCACGCGTATCTCGGCGCTTCTTTGTAAATATATATTATATAAACGTACTACACTCATAGTGTTTTATCTTTAAGATTGGCACGAACGTGAACTGAATTTAGATTTTCTTTTCACAAATTTTAAAGTAGTAAGAACGTATAAGTGAACGTGAGTAGATTCGAAAGTGAATCCAATTTGTAAAAAAAGTTGTTTTCGTAATACTATACTAAATTTGGCTTATCTTTAGTATATCTAGTGTAACGGTTGGTAATTTTAATGTTATCAATGAACATAATTTAATCTTTATAGCATTTTGGTATTTAATTTCATACCTAAATGTTTTCATTTTGGTTTCTGAAAACGTACCACTTAATTACTGCAAACAGCAGTTTTTAACTAAAAATAAACAACAATGTTTAATGCATTTGTAACAGACAGACGTACTTTAAAACAAGACAAGTGTTTCATGGTCAACCGTTAGTCATATACCGTTCATACTATCAAAACTGCACGACGAACCGACAAGGTCAGCTCAACACTATGCCAACTTTTAAAAAATGCATTCTTGTACTCACGTCTATCTGTTAAACATGGCGCAAGTGAACTTCAACCGTATCGAGAAGCAGACAAGACCCAAAGTAGGTTGGATGTCAAAATACCAGCCAGAACTTATTGGGTGAAGTTATTATTACGATCGGGTTGCAAACTTCATGGTTGGATGTCATTCTCGACACTTTACCGATTTTAACATGAAGATGACTGATATTCTCGCGTTTTTACTGAATGTGAGTAAATTCATAAATTGCGATTTTTTATTAAATTAATAATTTTAGCAACTGTTTTTTGTTGGCTATAAATCTAATCTCTTTTTATTCGAATAGCGGTTAAACCAAAGGTCATGGTGACGTCAAACTTTAGGTATTCTGCTGGAAAACAAAATTCATAACACTACCTGCACTAAAATTCGGGCTTAGGTCTTAGCTCAAAGTGATAATAAACTTTATTCTTTCAAAGCATCTATTTTTTCTACGGCAATGGTGCCGTTGTCAGTTGCGTTTAGAAGTAAAACTCTTATTCCAGCTTAGACAAAGAAAAGTATTCCAGTTCCAGTCTGAGAATTTGCACTGTTTGAACGTCAAAATTACACAATCCTTCAAAAGGCCCGCCCTTCACCATGTTCTATTCGTTTCTCCACTCCTAAACCTAAACTCGCCAGGACAGCCCGCGAAATTCAAATTTTCTTACGTTTTTTCACAGATTAGTCCAGATACTTCACTCAGTAGAAAATTTCCAATACCTATTACGATAATTGCCTACTCCCTCGCGTCAACAACCACTGTATGCTAAAATGCGCCTAAATGCTCAAGCGTACAGCAGTGATTGCTTCGCACTGCGCGATTCCACAGTAACCGCAGGGCTGCCTCTTCGATAAAATTAAATTAACATAACTTTTTATCTATGTTATTGAGAACTGTGAATATGTTCTGACTTTTATGTGGCAGTTAAAAATTTTATCATTTATAAAATATTTAACCAACTTAAAAAAATTGACAGTTAAATGGAAATCATTGACAGGTAAATGCACAAATGTTAGGTGTTTATCCCTTCTTTTGCTTGATTTACACCCATCTACAGCACATAAGGCACCACACGGCATCGTAATACGCGTACGAACGAACAGCACTATTAAAATTGAACGGCGTGCGCGCGCTTCGCTTGCGAAAACCGCACTGAATTTGATCCGCCGGCGGACCGAGACCGCTCGGCTGGGCGGAGGCACTTATAGCGCGCAAGTACATGGAGTGACGGAGGCCTGGTTTTTTGCAATATGCAGGTCAGTTTCTGGTTGTATTTTGACTAAAAATGAGTCGCGCAAGTAACACGTAGCAACAGAATTATAATCATTAATACAACCTGGACCTGACACTGACCTGCAAAAATGTAAAAAAGTAAGAAAATTTGAATTTCGCGGGCTACACTGACACTTCCACCGTAAACTGTTGTTAAGTTAGACAAGGAGCCATTTTAAAATCCGCAAAATTTTCAATAGAATAAGATCTAAATTAATTTCCGTGCCCCTTATCCCAAAACACTTGGGCAGTAGGTCTTCTTCTTCCATACTTCTCTGTTAGTCCTCATCTCATGACTCACTTCTTTCCTAGCCATAACATCTGCCACTCATTCCATCCATAGTTTGGTCACACCCATTACTTTCCTCACGACATCGAAGGTAGAATGAACAATCATATACAATTCATGAACGAGCTACCGACCCGATCAGACCTCGGACTAGGGTTGCCAACTTTTTACAGAAGAAATAGAGCATAAATATTTTTATTTCAGAGAGGTTATAATAAAGAGTACAGACTTATAAAAAAGTTATTTTTAAAACAGATTTTTTTTTCTGTTGGTCCTTTTTGATTAACAACATTGTTTTTTCGATGATTTTAAAATAACTGTACGTCAATCCTTCCCCGTCTGGGATAGCCACAAAACGGCCTTGACTAAAAATACTCACAGTACCCAATGGGTGCTGAAGTGGAAGGAATACCTACATACAATTCGACTCGTTACAGTCAATATAAATATAGTTTGTAGTGTATTCGTTTACTTCGTACACCTAA
This sequence comes from Eurois occulta, assembly GCA_950022335.1. Taxonomy (NCBI): domain Eukaryota; kingdom Metazoa; phylum Arthropoda; class Insecta; order Lepidoptera; family Noctuidae; genus Eurois; species Eurois occulta. The sequence continues at coordinate 28,799,724 of OX465477.1, read as the reverse complement.
GCAAAATCATCATTCTCTATAATGGGGTTCGGCGCAACATTCTGATCCATACAAGACAGCAGGTGACAGCAGGTCTAACCATTGTTTTATAAATCCTTAACACCTAGGCAAAATAGAGTACAATATTAGAGTACTGGCAACCCTACGTCGGAGTGACATTAATCGGCGCCGTACGCCATTTTTCACAGAACTCCATTTCTTCAAATAAATCATAAAAACGTCAGTTAGTATATACCTATATCATTAAATACTGACATGTAGTGATTCTTTATAAAGCCTTCTTTTACCGAAGCTTTTAGTAAATGTTTAAAACAAGATTCTGACAGTTTATGTAGATGAAATGATTGGTATTGGATATTTTCCGTATTTCACGGAAGATATCCTGTAAGTGACAGTATGAGTTTAGCATTAACCGTGAAAGTTTAAAATAGTGTTCAGTAGACGAAGTCAAGGAAATTAATCGTTTACTAAATTGACTATCCAACTATTTACCGTCAATGTACGATACTGAAATTACTATTGCCATATTTTGTCACTCGCATGAAATGGCTATATCGCAGCAAAATTGACGTAGTGCACCAATTTCGTAATAATACATCATCCATGTTATGCCATGCCATCAGGCAAAGTTTCGACGAAATATTCGACTGAATATCATTCAAATAAAACTCGCGTCGAATACACAAGCTCCGCCTTTTTTAGTAGTTGGTAAAAAGTGCCCCATATAACATTCCTGTCAGGCATGCATTACGATCTCGCTTACTTACGTAGCAAATTCGGCTGGTGCTTACCTGTAAAACAAACAGATATACAAAATAAATACAAGTGAAACTAATAATTAAGTAGATACATATTACGTCTAGGCTATGATTTCAGCGCGGTTTACGATCCTAAGGCCCGGTATCCACCAAAGCGGAGAGGAGAGGAGACGAGAGGAGATGTGCCGCGAAGCTGGCAGGTTATTTCCACCAAAGCGGAGAGGAGATGCGTTGCGGAGAGGAGATGTGAGCTGTGTGTAGCAGAGATGTGAGCTGTGAGAGATCGAAAACAGTGAAGTGCTGTCTACGACAGGAAGACGTCATGTCGTTACAAAAGTTATATCTGAATTGCATTTATAAGTGCTTAAAAGTGTATTCCAAAGACACGGATATTTTTTAACCACTTCAATGAAATGTTCGTCATCCATTTTGCAAACTGAAAATATAAAAATATGGACGACACACGCTTGCATTCAAAGCCAGTCGAATGACGCTTTCGGGACGTGTGAGGCGCGCGGAGAAGGCAGCGGGGTGAGGGGTGCGCGAGCGCGTGCGCCGCCCGGCCGCCCGACTAGACACTTCTCCGCTCTGCCGCGCCGCTTGCTCGCTCGCTGCACAAAATTCTATAGAAAAATGAGACATCTCCTCTCCTCTCCGCTTGACCCATTTCCACCAAAGCTAAGCGGAGAAGAGATGTGGAAATAACGAAATCGGATTGGTTTATTCAAACACATCTCCTCTCGTCTCCTCTCCTCTCCGCTTTGGTGGATACCGGGCCTTAGGCGTGAGCTACTTAGTTAGAATATTTTATGAACTAGATTGGCGCCAGCAGTTTCAAAGTACAATGATTTTAATAATGCAAGAACAAAAGATTTACCTACTGGTAGAAGGCAGTGCAAAATTACAAAGTTGGAATTCAAGCCAACCGCGCTAAGCCGTTGCAAATGGATGCATTTGTTTTGTTTTGGTGTCGCCTAGATTGAAAATGAATATTATTATAATCTGTTACTAACATATACGTACATACGGCGACACATCAAGATATACATTCCAGTATAACATGGCCTCGCTTTGTATACATTTCCATTATAATGAGAGATCCGCATAAACTGGGTTGGTAGCCGTGCGAACCAGTTTGTGAGACACGATGACTGTACCGATTCATTTAACTCCGCAGGTTTTCAGAAGACTAAGTATTCCATATCATTTTATTCTCGTTTTACTTGGAACTTTTATGCGATTTCAATATTTTTTTTAGATTCAATAGTTATTGGAAAGGGATTAGTAGACGAGTCATGGGGTCACTCCTAGTGACGTCATACTGGCCTCCTCGTTCATTACTAAAAGGACAAAACTAGTATTTTGTTGTAATGTATGTTTGAGTACAGGTTTGGGTGTATGACATGCTAATTATTATTGGTTTTCCTGAATGTGCATATTTTTGCGGGCGGGAGGGCGGTACTGCATTATTAAAACAAATATTTTCATAACATTTAATATCAAAGCTTGTGCAAAATGTGATGGATGATGGATGGAGAGAGAGAGAGGAAGACCAAAGAAACGATGGATGGATTGTGTGAGGAATGATATGAAAGATAAAGAAGTAAATGATAGCGTGATGGTTGACAGAGGAGAATGGAAGAAAAAAAACGTGTTGCGCCGACCCCAAGTAACATGGGACAAGGGCAGGAAGATGATGATTGCCAATAACACCCTATAATTAATTGCAGGGAGCAATTCATGAATGAGGAACTATTTCTCATGTACTCGTAACAAAGGAGATTAGTTAGGACGGAGATTTTGAACCATAACTGAAAACATCTTGTACTAAGGCAAACCTTCGCAGGTACGGATGAGTCAGAACGGTGCAAAATGCCAACACACACGAATGACTAATGTTTCTTAAGTCATTCTTTAACATATTTTTATGACCGCTTGTATGTAAATGGGTGCACGGTACTAAGAGAACGATGAGAACGTACCCATGCATGGTATAAATATTATTGTCATCCTTTAAGACTTCGATTGTACTATCAGGAAAATTAATTGTTAAACAAAATATGCTTCAGGAAAGCATGTTTTGTTTAACAATTAATTAATTAATAATTATACGGTTTTATTCTGAGATATACGTATTTATTTTCAAAATTAAAATATGAGTTAGAATATTACTAAAAACCTATTCAAGCATAACAAAAACAGTTCATGAAAGAAACATGAAATAATAGAATAACATTACCATATTCTAACACCACAGCAATCGTTAGAAATTCAATAAAATTCATCAGAAGCACATAAACTATCCATATTTTTCAATACATCTATTTGAGATAGACTGAAAAATAAGGAAAACGGGTCACGGTTCTACTGGTAACCTGCAATGGACGCATGTTAAGCCGTCATTCATCCTATTGTGTGAGGCGTCATGGCGTGTCAACTGCAAATACACGAGCTATCTCTCTCGGTAGAACCGTCGGAGCTGGCCTTAATATTAAGCGGTCGACCCGTCAACTACTCGTTGATGTGAAAATGTTTTATTTATTTGTTGTTTGGGTTTATCTATGTATTTGCACGAGAGCGATTCAAGACGCAGGAAGAAATTATAATTTTATTATAATTGATATTCTATATCTCTTCTGTGCAATCATGATGTGTCGAGATCAGCACAAACCACATCAAAATCCGTCAAATAAGGTGGTACAAGAAATTTTTGACATGGGCCCAAAGTCAGAACGTATGCATGATTTTTCAACACAAATTCACAAACAAATTAATCGCAAGTGTTCACCAACAACGCCGTGTCAATTTTATTCTAGCGCCAAAATTCATTGTGTACCTAGTTTAAAATTAACAAACAACTATGGAACTATTAGTACCAAAAAAACAACATACAAAAAATGACGAAAAATACTCGACAGCAAAATTGAAATCGAACTCTATAAAATGTTTGATCGAACTGAACATTTTACAAAAAGGAATAGAAACATGCGGCGCGAACTCGGCAATTAATTAGGCCACCTCGATGCGATTGGGGTCTTCGGTTCAGTGGGGTTCTAACGCGGGTGTAGATTTACCTTTGCTAATTTTCACAGTTACTGCTCCGTGCAATTTCTCACGGTTCTTTAGGCGTCATGTTTTAGACATTTTTTAAGGCCCTCGTCGATTGATGCCATCAAATAAGACACAAGATTTTTAATATCATGGTAGGAGCGGGTTCTAGCTCAGACAAGCCTAAAGAGATTGAACGTCATCATCATTTGACTAGCCCGTTCCCAGCTACATTCTATTGGGTATCCGTCCAGTCTAACCAGATGCAGCTGAATATTAGAATATTACATGTATAATGTAGCAACTGTCTACCTGACCATACAGTTCAGTTACTGTTACACCCCTTGGTAGATACGCCTTGTTAAAAACGTGGTTAGCAGACTTTCGGGCTTCTTCTCGTAACGACTGACTAATAAGACCCATCTCAGATCTACAAATGACAATCGGTGCCAAGGTTGTGCCGTGCTTTCTGATGCACGGAGGCTTCTCGATATATAGGCGATGATCATCCACACTTAACTCGGTAAGTGTAGCTTAACCTGCAATCAACCCGCGCTACTGAAATTACAGACATCACACACACATGATATTCCATAATTGATTCGTAGTATAACTTAATGTGTAAAAGCGATAGCGATTGTAACCTTGACTTTGACATAGATTCCGAGAACTGCAAGCGAAGAGCACTAATTGCCACATATCATATTATATCCATTAGTCTAAGCTCTCGTGAGTTGAATGGAATTCCGTTTGGTATTGGAATTCTCTAAGCTTCTGCTAATGCTCTAAGGTTCTGTAACTTGATGCAAACGGGAGGTGTAGCAATGCTGTTCCCGCAGACCGTGGGGTTTAGCTATCGCATGAAGCTTTATTTTTTCGATAATTTATTTTAATGCTTCTTATTTTTCATCTTTAATCTGTAAAGAAGCTGACATGCTCTAGAACCAGAACTCGAAGACGTTTCGACGTCCAGCAACGGGCCCGCGTTGTGGATTAAAGCCCACATCCTCGCTGAAAGGACCTATCGATTAGCAGTGCGAATGTATAGTATGATCACTACCTGGAACCTCGTAGTCGCACGAGTCCGACTCGCACTTGGGCGAGCTCGTTTACTTCGTTAAGCACATACTCGTTGTTAGGTTTCCTATGTGCTAGACGAATTATCGAGGAAATCCGCATCAACTAATTTGGATTGAGAGACGATTTTATATACGAGTATACATCTAACTATAGCCTAACTAACTTAGGTGTCTGGCCTGTCCGACTTTATTTTTTAATTTATCGTTCTAACGTTTTGGCCAATATTTGGATACTGTTCAAAGGAATTTGGAACTATCATGCACGACTAAAACTTTTTAAAGACCTCTTAGCGTATAATGTTCCTAGCGCTGAGACACAGGAGTTCTCTCTGTGAGCCTGTGGGCTGTAATCGATATGTAGATAGCTTTCTTAGATTTTTTAGTCCTGGGTAATGCCGGTTTCCTTACGATGTTTTCATTCACCATTGGACTACCACTGCTCTGTTCAACGACGGGAGTATTTCACTAGAAATACTCCCGTCTTTTGGGAAAACATTTGAGCCCAAATATTCCAACATTGGGTCCAATCCAACGTCCGATGTCCGATACAGAGAAGTACTTAGTTACGTTTAATCCGCGTGTAAAACAATTGACACGGTTTGGGGTTCCGCTCCCCACTTGACGTCATCGCCCGCATAGCCATGACTCCTATAGCTATGGAGTTGTACAAGGTGTACCATGGGAATGCTTGGTCTATTGTGCATGATGTACAGGGCGCAGCGAACGGGTATATTTGTAAAATTAAGTGGGTAGTGTAGTGTGGGTATCGGTCAATAATATATAATATTACGTCATTGGTATAGGGTAAAAGTGTATTTGTTGTTGTATCTCGTTTAGATATCGATACCCAATACCTACGTCAAATGTGTGATGTTTACAAAGGAAAAACTGATTTTTAAATTGATATTACAAGTCAACAACAACACAATCTATACAACTGTTCATATTCAGTAACCATCAAATTCAATATTTTTCGTGTAAATATTTATTTAATAGAAAATGAAAATCGTTATACTGTGACAACAGCGAATAAGACTTTGTAAAAGTGTTCCAAGCTCAAAATGTAGCAGATGAGTAAAGATCTGCAGAACAGTATGTTTTTATCTATGAAATCCACGCAGTTAATGAGCAAATACCAGATTCGAAACACTCTGTATAACGATTCATCCTACTGAGCGGAATTCGAAGCTACCCGCTCAGATTTACTTGTGCCACAAATACTTAAAACCATCGATTTACGATAATTTGTGTCAAGTGGCCTTACTGATGCAGCCAGGCCACTTGGCACAAATTCTTATTATGTTATTAAGTTTACCCATTCAGTAGTTTGACTGATTACAGTGATTCTGATTACGTACTTTTGATTTGGTTTTCAAAGAAATTGAACAGAAATCGATTGCGATTCGTCGATTTTCTAATAGGTAAGTAGAGTATTTTATTCTATAAAAGAAACGGTATCGATTGGCGTCGTAAACTTGAAACGTAGAAATTGACGTTATTTTGCAATGCAGTTAGCAATTACTCCAACAGTTACTTAAGGGTAGTTTCCTAAGTATATTTTTCTGCACTTAACGATTAACCCACCAGTTCTTACTGACACATCTGAAAAACCCTGTTTTAATACGAATGGCCGTTAAGTAAAACACTATTGACGTCCATGAGTCTATTTTGTCATAACAAGTCAATTTTTCGCAGGTTCTCATAGTTGGTGTTTAGTTCCGATGAAAAATACACGAAGTTATTCACGTTTTTAAATGGGGTCGTGGGGCTTTGTTTGTAGTTTCACTTTCTAAGCCAGACCTTCAAACAAAGTTGCGAATCAACACGATGCAGCCGGATTATTTCCCTTTTTGTCGTGTTTTATTATTCCCCGTTTGTAAACTACGCCAAACTTTTTGCAACTATTTGATGTAGGTACTCTCTTATTCAATATTTGTTTTGAACGCTTCCAAGCTACACTGGATACTTGCGTTGAAAATTACGTTTCATTTTCAGTTGGTTTTTTATGCCGTAGTGAGGAGGGGGAGCTCGTGGTTAAATAATAAAAACCGCTCGGATCATCTTCAGATTAAGCCGTGCTTACCTAGGTTGGTCCGTGGATGGGTGACCACCCCTTACATACCGAGTTTCCTCCGTGCCTCGGAAAGCACGTTAAGCCGTTGCCGTTGGTCCCGGCTGTCAATAGTAGATCTTTGACAGTCGTTACAGGTAGTCAGTGGCCCGACAGTTTAACAACCACTCTTAACACGGGGTATCGTAGTACTAAGTGGGTTGTGGAGGTCAGATAGGCAGTCGCTCCATGGCTCCACGCTGAAATACTGGTATTCAGCTGCACCCTGTTAGACTGGAAGCCGACCCACCATAGTTTGGAAAAGGCTAGGCAGATGATGTTTTTTATTCCGTAGTGTAGGATTGCTCTGTGCAGATTCAGTCGGTTATTAATGCTATATTTGGAGTGCAATTGTAAAATTGTAGAAACTCAATAATAATAAAAGTTATTTTAGCGTTGAGGAGGAGTTTTTTTTATGCACTTTTTATAGATTGTTGTTAGTTTAATTGCTTTGGAATAAAACGTAGGAAATGTTTCAAAAACAAAGCCAATTGATTAATCTGATAATAAAAGATGACCAAGTGAATAATAACTTAGCTATAGCTTAAGTTCTAAGGAAAATAAAAATAAAAAAAATAAAAGGACTGTATATGAATTCAAATACTGTTGTTTCTTTCACGGTTTATAACTACACTTATACCGTCTGGCTGTCTATCTGACTGGGATATCTTCAGTGATAATCCATTATTGTGAGCTCCGTATAATGTATTATCACGGAAGATAAGTGTATATAAATTGCCCTAGTGGACTAATTCTCGGTGCATTCACAGCTCGAGGAAGAGGAAATGGTCCAATTCAGTGCTGGACGATAGCAATAGACGAATCTACTTGTAATTTGAACTGAGGTGACCATCGGGCCAAGTTTGTTATCTGAGATGGGATGCTGGTGATCGCTGCAAGCTGGTACAAGTTTTAATAACGTAGCTCGGACTGTTGTGGGGTGCTTGTAGAGTGTTTTTAAGCCTGGTTCGCGAGATATAATAGTGGTTTTTTAGTATATTGTATGTATACTTTTATTATGTATGTTTGTTTTTTAATACTTTTAACCTTCACCGGAGATAGCAATTCTCCTTGAATAAGGCTAAGTTATGATGAGGCTGGCTTGGCTTTGGCAAAGCCTCCGATAAAATAAAGGAATAAAAATAAAAAAGGTTCGAACAAACTCTGAACGTCGTTCCAGACACTAGTCTCTGACAGTATGATCTGTCCGTGTCCGACTTTCCGGTGTCCGCCGCCAGTCCATGATCCATTCGTACCAGTTTTACATGAGCCTGCTAAAGACATAATTACGGACGAAATAAATTCTATAAGAGTTACATTACGCAGTGGTTCATAACTTAATACTGAACAATATAATTTACTAATCAAACGTTTTGATTCCCATTTGGCAAGCTCACCCAACACAATTTCATAAGCAAATACGAATACAATTTTATTCGAAGCAACATTACGAATACGTGATTATCCTTTATTTGACATTGGAACAGGACATAAATACAACGAATGTTTATCTGTGCCGACTGACGAGCACCAGCAGTGACTCAGTGTAAAGGTTGACGCACACGTATGAGCATAGCACGCGATCAGTACCTATCACCTAACTGTGACCTAACCTCGTCGGCTTGTGCTTAAGTCGACGCCGTTGACATCAGCACGTAATCGGATCGGTTCAGCACTAGTACTTTTGGCGGGCTGACCATCGATCAATCGGCTGGGTGTAGTGGTGACGACACTACTTATGGGCCGCTTTCCATCAAAGCAAGCTCCAAATACAAGACGAGCAGTGCGGAGTCGCGCAGGAATCAACCAATCAAACCGTCTCTCGTCTCTCCGGAGTTTGGTGGAATCCTGCACGTCTCCAAACCGCCACCGCTACACTCGGCTCGGCTCAATGACGTAAGCGAACCGACGAACGGCTTGTCGTAAGCGGGGCTTATACGTGTGTATAACCTTTACTGAATCACACCAGTTGTTATTACTGTTTGATTTCAATGAAAGAACATGGCGTTGTGACTATGGACTTGTTGATGTTGAAATGAAAACTTCAATGTAATCTTACACTGTCACTTACGGGATATCTTCCGGGATTTTCAATTATTATGAGTTCCCGATATTTCGCCATACGGAAGATATCCCGTGAGTCGTAAGTGACCGCGTAAGTTTTTTTATAAACCGTGAAAGGTACAAATTGATGTAATGTCACTATAGGTAGGTATAGGTATACATTTTGATTCGTGAAACCCGGAAACTTGTTGACGTTATCTGAGGAATAGCGTCATGGCCATCTTTCATCAACTACCATGTAGAATTCTAGATTTCCTTTTTTTTATTCCAGTGTCCAATGACTAGATATTTCTATAATAGAAACGGCAGTCGGCATCCTTTGTAATAAGTACAAAACTACTACTGTAACTAACTACATACATGATATGTAGTTATAGTTATTTAACACCATAATGTCTCTATTATCAATTAACGTCCTACCAATGTAGGTATGGACTGATAACACAGTGTCATCTCATTACAGATTTGCCGTCAGTAGTAATCAGTGCCAGCTTCCGAATTATGGTAATAGCAAATACGTGAAATAAGTTCACACATAATATTATATTTATTGTTAAAGATTTTCTCTCATGTCATTTAAAACGGTATTTTCTCGGCACACTCCACCCTCGGCCCACGTAATACAGTTTTTACTTTCAGTTCAGCGCTTTATGTCACATGCAGAATAAAGAATAAAACTTTGATAAAATAAAAATAAAATGTGCTTTATCTCGTTGGACTTGGACAATAAATACTCTACTTTTATGTAATCGTTCGTCTGTCATATATTTTATATTAGAAAATGCCACAAACACAGATAATGTAGTGGTTTAAATTGTTAACTGTAGAACAGGCGCTGGGTTTCGGGGCATTGCCAGCGTACATAGGTATACCTAGAAGCACCTCTGCGCAAGTGCAAGTAATAATAAGCTGACAAAGTTTTGTCGTTTTGGAGGGACGGTATGGCAGCGCCAAACAAGGTGTCATTCGCCTGATAGGGAATGAGTTTACAAAATGTTTTCATATATACAGAATTTCCACGGTTCGATTTAAAAAAATGACGAACTAACATAATAAACTTCCATTGCTATACGTCTTTGACAGATGATTTTTTTTTAATTCTTCCCGATTGCTTGTACACTTTCGTGCATTTTTGTGCAAACTGTGTTACATTCTGTCAGATTTAAACTAAGAAGACGATTTACGTACATTGTGCTATTCTGAAGCGTGAATCAAATGACATGCTGTCCCTTTCTAGGCTTATTACGGCTCACAATGGCTGTCGGCGGGGACAAAAAGCTATCATTTTGCTTGTTGTTATAGCAAAGATTACGATTACGAAGCGGAAAATTGTAACGTTTAAGTTAATACTATTACTATGATCATTGGTTTCAGTTTATATTATCAAATACTTACCTATGTTGTGTCTCATTCCCCGTTACAGTTTACTCGCTCAATACCTACTAAATACCAGTTTGTAGAGATTATAATAAAAGTATGTACTGCTACAATAACAATAACTTTGTTAGGTACAGTTCTTATGTTAATCGCGGAATTGTAATAAGTAGCTCAGTACTCATTTGATAATAGCCACCAGTTATTTTTAATTAACTTCTTATTTATCTAACGCAACGAGTATTTTTAATTCTGTAAGTACACACGGCGACAACAAGCTATACATATCGAGTATAACCTGACCTCGTTTTGTATGAGCTTCCCATACAATGAGAGATCAGCTTAATTTGGTTAGCATAGGCTGATTGTTCGTCGTGCGTACACGTGTCACTGAAAATCACTTTTCCAAATATTATATTTACCTATTATCAAATTCCCATAAATTAAAAGCAGTTCAAAAGAAGACAAGACATGAAGACAAATAGATATTTGACTTAACTTCGTTCGCGTGAAATTATTATAAAAAATATGATTTCGCTTCATAAATCGAACTTTGTTTTGTTACCAATTTCAAGTGTTAAGGGTTTTTAGGGGTTATGAGGCCTTAGCTGTTTCCCAATAAAAGTCTCGTCAAAATCGATCCAGCCGTTTCTCAGATTAGCCGGAACAAACAGACAGACAGAAACTGAAAAAAAAAAATGTTTTTTTATATATATTTTGTATAGATTTCTTTAAAAGTTTGCCGGCACCGATGTTATCTACACGCTTAAACACCTCCTATACATACATACCTATGCAAACATAAGTACCTACACCTAGGCATGCGCACAAAGACTGACTCACAAACATCTATGTGCACAATCGAGCGCATTTCCTGATCGCTAGCACATGCTGTAACTGTCTTGTTTGTAATTTCAACGATATTGTTATATTCAACATAATCGTGTGAATCATTTACTTATAATAAAAACAAACTTAGGTCATTTCATATTTAATATCAACTGACCTCATGAATGATACACTTGTTAAAGATAATAGGTAAGTACATATGTATCTAAGTTTGGGCCGGTTAGCTATTTCAATTTTGTTACCTAAAAAAAATTGTCCTATACTTAACCTTCAAGCGAGCGCGCGGTGTTTTGTAACAAAAGCGCTCGCGCGTAACCTAAAAGACCTGTTGGAGATTTTGAAGATTTAAAACAACAAATAATTAAATTCTCATTTTTTTATAATTAAAGCAATTATCATTCGATTAGGAAACAATTTAGTTATATAAAAAATATCCTTATGTTTGTAATTGCAATTCAAATCTTTATTATTTATTAAATTCCGGTGTGCGATTCCTTGTAATTATTTTCCTCCTAAACGGCTTGACCGATTCTGATAATTTTTATTGGACGTATGGGGTGACCTGGATGGTCCTTAGTTATAGTTGGACCCGGTAGATGACGATTGCCGATATCCAGAGAATCGATTGGGACCTGACAATGTTCGTTGGGTCAACTAGTGATAATTTGAAAGTTAACCCATCTCCTTTGGTTTAGGTCAAATTTTAGCGCGTTACCACGACCCGTAAAAAAAATACTATACCTACAAAAGGTATATTATTATATCTGTAAAAAAATGTCAACTTTAGTGAAAAAGAAAGAATATTTTAGTAAAACACAATCGCAAACATAGTGTTGTGTTACCCTTTTGACAACAGGTTTTTGTGAATTTTTTTTCACGACGACGGGCGCGTGTAGGCTTTTCGACGCCTACGCCATGTTTGAAACAAAATATATTCGTGCAACATGGGACGCGGGTGGTGGTATACAGTTGTTTTTAATTGTGATGAACTTGGAAGAGGCTACTTGAGATGAGAAAAAGCTGTGATGGACGTAATCGAAATTATAAACAAAAATGCATCGGATGCGGTCGAATCGACGCCCGCGACCGCTTGAAGGTTAAATGGAGGATTATTTTTGGTTCCGGGTTAATCAACACCAGCGGGTCTACAATCATAATTATAGTTACAGACGCCAGCACATCCAGCTTTTCAACTTTATTCCTAAAGCATTAGGTTCAAGGTTGATTGGGAAAAATTGTCAGTTTCGTGTAAGTAGCTTGATGTGCGGCGTCTGTGCTGAATCCTTAAAGTTCGTGTCACGGTGTATTTTTATTTTTAGGTTACAATAACCGGCCAAAAATCCTATCTGCAGATCCACAATTCAATTGGACCGGCTATTTCGCTAGATGAATCATTTTCAATACTTTTAGGCTACCTATTTCCATTGTTTTAACGTGCATGTACGTTGTAAAGGAAAATGTGGTAATGAACATCATAAATTTTCCTTTACCGCAACCCGACCAATAGGTAAATCTATTCAACTACTATTAATACTTACCATAAACAGGAAAGATTGATTTATTAGTTTGCGATTGTTGAGCAGTTTAACGCTACACACATTACGGGATTTTATCAGGATAACACGAACCGGAGGCCCTAGTACAAAAGAGCGACGGAAACGTACCGCGATGTCGAACGTTTTTTGAATCGATACACATTTTACCCTGCAGCATTTTGGTGGTTAATTTTTTGGGCCATAGGCGATTATTATCGTATATACCAGGTGGAAGGCACAATGACGGTAAATCTGTTACCACGTATTCAGTACATCATTCTGAACAAAGAACTTTTTCATCGGGATTTAAAAAAAAACCGCTGTTCCATACATTTTGACCCCCTGAACCCCCCCCTCCCCTCCCTCACATAGAAAATATTAACCGCTTATTTTTTAAAAAAAGAAGAGCTTTTGCTTTGAGGGGGGGGGGGGTTCAGAATGATGTACTGAATATGTGGTAACCGTTTCTGCGTCGGTGTCCCTTCCACCATGAAATAACAGTTAAATTATGGACGAGTTTTCAACTTTAAATTGTATACGATGTTTAATATCACCAGTATCACCACTCAGCGAAGTGTAGACACAGACGTAAACCAACACTGCACCATCACTGAATTATAATTAACTTCATATTTACATTGAATTTACCTCCACCACCACGAAAACTGGCTCTTATCGTACTAGTACTTGGTTCAAATTGCAATGTATTTCACCTTTTTGAATTTTTTACATTTATTTCCACAGGTAACAGCTATAAACAATTGTTCATTCGTATAGTCGGCGGTGATTGTTTTTTTTAATCTCAGCATGTGTTATAGGCCTTATTATTTTATGAATAGATTTTTAATTGTGTTTATAAACAGAATATCATAAATAAACATTATTATTTATAATTTTTTTTGCTTTTATCAATAAATTAACATTAATTATTCGTGTCCTAAATATAAAAATATTTGAATTTTCTATTTTTAATATTAGGCTGTATTAAAAATAGAAAATTAGGCGGCCTAGGCGGAATTAGGCTTTATACCGTTGAACCTGCGAAGGGGGGAGGGGGAGCAAATATTATCTCATAGTTTCTTAATGATTAAATGTCAAAAATACTTTTCGTTTTACTACTTTGTTTCTTCGTAAGTGTATTGAAAAACGACGTTTGATTCACATGTATCATTTGTCTCTGCTGCAGTTGTCTGCTCCATAACACAAATAGAAGTGAATTCAGCCTCGGATGCAATAACACCAATAACAAATAAATCCCACTCGTATCAAAATGTTCTATTTTAAACTTTTCCCGGTAACTAGGTTTGCAATCGCCATTCAGCACCAAATAGGATTATATTCGATCAACACTTTTCAAGAGAAAACTGGTAACTCTTTTATAGCTTATTCCTCTAACACTATTTTGTAAAATACCAATAACTAATGAATTTCAGCTCAATTTTCAATTGTCTTTTTTTCAAAAAGTATGTCTGGAACAGAGGATAGATTTCACATTGCAGGTCCTATACTAAATTCTATATTTTATTCGTTGTTTAACACGAGTATTCGAGGAGCTCGTGGCTAAATAAGCACAGCCGCTCGGGTCGATATTTAGGTTAAGCCGCGCTTACCCAGGTTGGTCCGTGGATGGGTGACCACCCATTACATACCGAGTTTCCTCCGTGTCTCGGAAAGCACGTTAAGTCGTTGGTCCCGGCAGTCATTTGTAGATCTTTGACAGTCGTTACAGGTAGTCAGTGACCCGAAACTCTGACAACCAGTCTTACCAAGGGGTATCGTATTACCTAGCGCTAACTGGGTTGTGGAGGTCCGACAGGCAGTCGCTCCATGTAAAATACTGGTATTCAGCTGCATCCGGTTAGACTGGAAGCCGACCCCAACATAGTTGGGAAAAGGCTAGGCAGATGATGATGATCCGTTGTATAATATTTCAATAGGCCGTATTGGAATATTAAACAACTAATATTTGGACCTAGTAAGAATTTGATTTGACTATTTATCTGTGTCAATTGTAATGGTCATCCACTTATAACCTCTTCAGATACACAATATAAGTTTTACATTGTATTAACGTCGGAGTTAAAATAATTGTTTCATAGTCCATCACACATCGCTAGTGTTTGTTACCCCCTCTTTTCGATTTTCTTCTTTCAGACAGATGTACGTATTACGGGGGAGTTTGCTCCGTCACTGCTTCCCAGCTATAATACTAGGAAGTGGCGAAAGGCGGGTTTGGGAGACTTTCTCTTGTTAACTTTGAAGTTCAAAATGTGCTGTTTATCAGCTTAATTTGAATGAATTAATTTTGTTTTTTTTTTTGTAGATAATGTAACCTCCTCCATGTCCAAGTGGGGTAAAACGAAGGGAGACTGACTTTTATTTCGAAAACATAAAGATGTTATTTACCTACTTGCGTGCAAAAGTAACACGAATCCGAATAGCCGATCTCTACGCACGACGACCAATCAAGCTAACAAAACCAGTTTATGTGGATCTCTCCTTGTACGGGAAACCTATAAAAAGCGAGGCCACATTATACTGGAAATGTATATCTTGATGTGTTGCCGTGTGTACCATCTGTACACTAAGTTTATTATTATTTACTATTGATATAACACAGTTTGATAACACTGGGTACCAACCAGCATTTCGAACATAAACACTTATCACGAAAAATATTCGTTGTGTTATCAATTCTTATCATTTCTGCTGATAAGTCGATGTAGTAATCAGCTGATTGCGGTGACGAGCTGTTTATCTTTAATAATAGATCATAACAATTTGACGAACCGTGACATTTACTTTTCTGTGAAACCGGTGAGGACAAATTGCTGACGCGGCGCAGGAAACCCAACACTGACAAAAACTGTACTAAAGCATCTGTCAGTGTCCTGAGTCAGCAGCCAGTCTGCAATTTGTCCGTACTGGTACTGATTAGACACAACCTTAAAATAAACAAACTTTTATTAGAAAACTACGTTTCTCTATCAACATTGAACTTGTATACAAAGTTGCGTGTCGGTGCTATTAACCGTTGAGGAGGCGATCCTGGCAGCAGAATCAAGTAATGTCTATCATAAAAATGTATTCTCACCATAACCAAAGGTGTGTGCAAAATTTCAGCTCAATTAGTTGGGAGCAACTGGTTTGAAATTCAGTTAACGTTAAAAAGATGTCGGTTATTATATTAAAGCTTATAATAAAAAGCCGGCACTTCTCACAGGCGCGAGGCACTCGCTTTTTTGCCATGAGGTATAAAAAAACTACAAAGCGCCACGTGCTCGTTGTTCTCGTTCCTTTTATTTCGTCTACATTCACCCAGCGGGTCATACACGCGCGCCGCGCCCGTAGTACTACGCAAGTACGCACCTGACCTTGTTGAAGGACGTTTCCATTAACATTTGGTATAGTATAAGAAGGTACATAGGTCCTTTCAGACCCCGGTGTTACCTGGCGACCCCGTTTGTAAATTGCCTTCCATTTGTTTTTTTAATGTATTCATTTTAGTTGAGCGTCCTTCTTAGACTTGATAATTCAACTTAATAAGTTTAATTGTAAGAAGGATTGTGAGATTCTTGTTCTCAAAAGCATGTGGTTTACCTGCAACCAATTTTATGTGTTGAGGTTGACATGGCATTTAATGGGACAGACTGAATTTGGCTGCTTTGTTGGTCTGTTGGTCGGAAGCACGACTACTGAGCACGACGTCTCCTGGGTTCGATTCCCAGGTCGGGCAATGTGTTATTGGGTTTTTTCATCAGGAATTTCTCAGTAGCAGCTAGCAGTTCGAGGATTACAGGCGATGATGTTATGTTATGTTACTTAATATAAGACTGGGGTTGAGCTCGTAAAGAAATTACAACCAGGCACTTGACCCATGATTTCATACTAAACTTGACCCACCCGTCCATGTTACGGTGTTTGTTTCTATAAACCATCTACGTTTGTATAGTCTGACATTCCTGAACAATTATTCAGGTGTGTCAAACTCGCCCTCACCGACACGACTGAAAATCGCAATATTTGACAGCAAACAGGATCAGAGGAATTCCGTGCGGTCTGCACAGCGGCCGACAACAGCCACTCCTCTATACAGTGACATAATTGTCAAAGGCCACACTACACGCGGCACGTACGTGGCATTCCCCAATTATTACGGTTTTTGGACACTTTCATTAGAACGCTTTGTCGCTTTGTCATTGTAGTGGTTATTCGTCAGAACTGAACGCAATGCATTGATTTATTGTATGCAGGTTTAGATTGATTCTTTCGCAGGTTTTGTGACTTTGCTTTCGAAAAAAAAAAAAAAATTGTTAGACTTGTAAGAAAAATAAGTATATTTCCACAACGCACCTTTATATATTTTTTAAAAAGCTCAATCAGGTCCCTGTTTGCTAACACACCTTATGTAGCCATATATCAAGGCAGGCCAATGTTATTTCAAGTAATAAAATTGGAGTATACATATTTGCCCGACCCCAATCTTTGGCACAAATCAAATCAACCAAATATCGATCGACTCCTGCTTTTACGCGCCCCGCAATAGAAGGGTTAACCCTTCTATTGCGAACTTGTACCCCAACAAGATACATACATAAGTACATACCGTAACTTTACGTCTTGTTCGAATAGAGGTAAGCCATCTTGTTCGTTGTATAGTAAGCGGGAGTAATTATTATCGTGCCATTAAAAGGCCCATTTGAAGTTTAAAATGTACAGGAAATGAATTGATACTCCTACCTCGTTCATAATTCCAATATGAATGGAGAAGAATGTTCAAGAATTCCATAGTGTAGGTAGGTAGGGACTACAGTGTACAACCACGCGCTATGATTCTTACATACTTCTTTTGATACGTCCTACTTGTCAGTTAGTACTGCGCACCTGAACTTTATATTATAAAGGACATTATCATAATGGGTGGAGACGACTCCTACGCAAATGGGATTTTAAAAGGGGACTATACCACAATGTCTCGTTGCAAATTCATAATAGCACACGTGTTCCGTGAAAAAAACTATTTATATTTTTGGCTAGACTAATCAACTAATGGTTTATTTAGATTCTAATTTTAGTTTCTAGTGCCAAGAAACGAATCTCGCGTTGTGTTTACGAAAACCATAAAGTCGAGGTTTTACTGAACGAATTTTTTTACACTCCTGCTAAATGTAAAATAAAATTACGCCTGTAATTCTTGAAAGGTATCGACAGAGGTGCACCTACATTAGTACACCTTCATTTTTTCAGTTATGTTGAAGTCCATAAAAGGAGGCGAGCCTTTGGAATCGAACTCAGCACCTCATGCTTTAATATGTATTTGAAACGCAGTAAAGTGACTATTGACAGTGCCTTCAAATAGAATGTTACTGACAGAATTATAATCTACTGGAGTACCTGCGTTGGTTTAATGTTGACTGTGCCGCACTCCGCCGCACCCTTCAAACTTCGCTAGCGGTACCTACCTACCTATAGCTCGACATAACACGGAGGTACAGTGTACACGAAAGCAGATCAATATCTATCATGAACGTCATTTTACATAACGTTAACAGGAGAAGGTAGGTTTCTGTAACCTTCTTTCGTAGAACTAGAAATCAACTATAGACAATAGAATTATAGAAAGAAACGGCCAAGTGCGAGTCGTATTCACACGCACACAGGGTAGCACCAAACAATAAAGTAATAAAAATATTTTGGAGGCTCATTCATAGGTCGTCTAGTATAACATTAAATTTGTTTTTCATAGTATGTTAATGAAAACAAACGTTACTGTTGCAGTTTGAGGAAAAAGTCCCATATCTCATATTATACTAAACATCCAATCTTATTCAAACCAATTTTCAATTCCTTCTAAAACCATCCGTAAAAAGTAATAGAAATATGGTTTTACTGGTTAAGTTACGTGGCAACAACGAAACAAGAAGTTACATACAACTCCAAGATTTTTTTAACAGGCCATACAAATGCCATTCACTAGCCCCGGGTTGGATGAAGCGTAAACTTGAACTCAATTAAGTGAACAAAGTATTCTAGAACAACAGCAACAAAGACTGTATTGTTCATAGTTCACAGCACTCTTCTGAAGTTTTAATTGAACTTCAATTCCATACTTCCTTACTAATACTAAGTAAATGCGAAAGTAAGTTTGTTTGTTACCTTTTTACACCTAAACCACTGAACCGATCATCCTGAAATTTTGCATATACGTTATCAGGTGTACAGAAACGGACGTAGAGTACTTTTTTTGGGGATGAAAGATATTTCATCCCGAAAAAAGTACTGTTCCCGAGGAAAACAACAATAACGTTCTATGATATAATAGACGGTGGTGCGACGTGCCTGTCATGCATGAACTCATGATAGAATTTATTATTACAAGCAGAGTACAACCCGAATTGTTTGTCAAATTCTATAATAATGCGAGCGAAGCCGTGGGCAAAAGCTAGTAGGTCGTAAGTAAGTCGTTGGAATGAGGAAACTTTGTCTTTGAACGAAAGTTTGTTGAGAATTATAGCATCTTCTTACGCGATGTGCCCCGTTACAACACGTTAACTTGGTAAAGGGAGAAATTTCCTTGTGACATAGTTGAAATATTTCTAGTTGAACTTTAAGCTGCACGTTTCTGCCCCTAAAAATTATCTTAGAAATACCAGTGTGGAAGTTAAAAGGATGTCGAAATATTTGAATAAAATTATCCGAAAACCGTAGTTTTGTTTTGTTTGTTTTTTTTATTAAAAAACAGTAAAAACTGCGAAGCGATTAATTATCATGCCTTCAGCAATAATTAATTATTGAAAGTAGCAAATCCATGTGTGTGTGTAAAACAGAATAGTTAATGAGGGAAAGGGTACTTGTATTGGGCTCGATTTAAATAATTAGCTTCTGCATGGTTTGTGTGCATATTCGTTAAAGGAGCAGTCAATTTCCATTCCAATTTCCGTGGTAAACCAACGTTTATAAATTATATTTTGTGGTAAGTTATGAACAATACAACAACTTTACTGCTACTGATAGTGCTTCACTCCAAACTATGAAACAATTGTTAATTTACGAGTAGTCCACATGAGATGCTAAATTCCAATTCTACATAATTATGCCAAATGCCAATAGGGTTTTACAGTCCGACAGGTCCTGAACGTAGTGCTTAAGGTGAATGCTCCAACCAGCCCGAATTTTGAATTTCGCGGGCTGGTTGGAGCATTCCCCTTAACAGACAGAGTAACAAAGTTACTGCTTGTGTGTTTGTCCTAATTTCGAGAAACTGGCGAAGTGCCATCCAATAGCGATTGATCTACCATGTAATTAAAGGTCGTTGTACGTTAATAATGTTTAATGAACCACCTCTAAACAGTTGGATTTAATATTAATTTCGCATCATTTATTTGTTAAATCAACAGTAGAGAATGCTCATAAGCAAGTCTGAATAAACGTATCTTGTTCTATGAGCGAAATAATTAAAAGAATTGAAGTTTACAGAAATACTGCTATGGGTGTCGTATTTATGGGTTCCAGTTTCAAGAAAAAAGTGTTTTTAATTGTATTCAATGTGTGTATTTTGTCCACAGGTAAGCATTGACCGCAGTTTCCTCCTAGGGTAAGCCGTAAATGTAGTGTATGCCGTTTTGACCTTCAAAATTGCAAAACAAATTCCGGAAGTCACTTCAAAATAGTCCTTCATGAAACATAGCTTGCTCGAATTACAGGTAAACTGAAACCGAAAACCGTCAGGAATTTAGAATTTAGTTACATAACTACTTTACCAGGTTATAACTTTGGAATAAAGTTTGTTCTGAGAATATTTGCGCTCCGACTAGGTAGTGTTTCAAATGCGATTATAAGTTTTCAACAAACGAGAGCGTTCTATTGTTTGGTAAGCCTATTGCGGGGAAAGCTACAGTACAGCTAAGAGCATTACGTAGTAACTACACTTCATAGATTCAAAATGTTCAGTTACTACTGGCTTGTTACCCGGGTGCTATTGAATCCTCAACTTACTCGATGCTCGATTTATGATGACTTAGAAAATTCTGCAAACCGGCTCGTAGCTAAATAATGTAACCACACGGGTTGATTGTAGATTAACCCGTGTTCGCCGAGGTTGGTTACAGTTAGAAGCCCCGAACGTCGAACACTAGTATTACCAAGAAGTATCGCATTATCCATCAATTGGGTTGTGTGCAGATGAGCGGACGCTGTATGTAAAATACTGGTACTTATATCTGATTATACTGGGAAGCAGATCCCAACTAGAACGTTAGGCAGACAATGAATAGACTACAATTTTCTGACTTTGATACATTTCTTTAAACAAGTTAGTTTAAATGACCTTTTAGTACTAGACTTTGAGCTACTTTTAGAGACTTCCTGACGACTTGAAGAGTCAATAGTTTTAAAGATCTAGGTATAGCCTCGTAGAACAAACAAGTTCACGGCTAAGTAGTCAGTCGGGCGTTGCATGTCTGAAGCCCATTTCCCGTGACCTCGATAGCGGAAGAACATTATTTCAGACTACTTTTCCTTGCGCTTACTAGCTGTAATATATTTCATTTTTGTATTGTGTCACTAAGTAATTCGTTCCTAACGTATGAATTAAACTGGTTTATGTATAAAAATGGCATTGGCATCTTCCGCCCTCCAGAATTCATCACCAATTTATTAACATTCGCTGCGGTTTTTTTTTTTAAATTATACAATATTATGTTTCTCATGTGGAGAAAATATATGTTACTTGGGGTCGGCGCAACAAATTTTTGTTTTTCTTACTTGCTACAGTTGCTACCCTTTCAATCATTTTTTCATGGAACTTTTCATTGTTAATTTTGTATACATTACATTTTAGAGTCGTTTAAAAGGAAGGTTAATGCAATTTTCTATAAAGTGCAGTTTTCAATGGTGTCTCTGAATATTCCATTCCTTAAAAAGGCCGTTTTGTCTATGTTTTTATTCCACAAACTCGACCTATCCTCGCCCGCGTTCAGTGTCTGCTTCAGTGTTTTCATTCAGTCGCACCGTGGAATGTGGCGTTCACTCGTGTTTACAAACAAACCAACAACGGATCCCGTATAAACGGTTAACTTGTTAACTGAACGAAACGCATACACTGATACTTTGTTATACCATAGAGCGAGCAGGAACAGAACAGTTAGTCCAGAGGGTCAATAATGTCCGCTTTAGCAGAATCATAATAGGATAATAATATGAATTACGTTTAAATTCTTAAAATGGTCATAGACGTACCTACTATTATGAATTGTCACCTTGTGACCATTTTACGAATTTAAACGTAATTCATATTATTTTCCTATTATGATTCTGCTAAAGCGGACATTTTAGAGAGACCCCCAGAAATTGATGCAAATTTTGGGTACAATAGGCCCGTCATACTCATTGCCATTTTAAAAGTCCCTAATATAAAAAGAAAGAAAAAAATGTTCTTCTTATCGTTGGCAATGAGTTCAAATAATTATGTTTGGCCAAAAATTCAGGACCGCGAACTCCGCTCACTGATGCGTCAATACGTCATCACATCAAGTGCACAAGTGGCAGGACGTGCGCTGTGATTTATTGATTGGTT
Source organism: Eurois occulta (assembly GCA_950022335.1). Classification (NCBI taxonomy): domain Eukaryota; kingdom Metazoa; phylum Arthropoda; class Insecta; order Lepidoptera; family Noctuidae; genus Eurois; species Eurois occulta. The sequence goes on along the minus strand of OX465477.1, from coordinate 28,777,333 downwards.
AATCTGCTCACCACGATGGCATAAGTGCATATTCAAAATAATAGCAAGTTTTAAACTGTTGGCAGTGTCAATTAAGTCAGTTAAATTAATGTCTATAAGTCAGAGCCACTGATCCGTAGTTTTTTTTCTCTGTCTATCTGGATTTTTGTTATCCTTTATTAACTATGCAGAAAAGTTAAATACAAGATATTTTCCAAAGTCAACAAAAACTATCCCTATTTTTCTGTCAATGCATTCCACAAACTAAAACGACGTAAAAAACCCAACACCTCTAAAATCCACAGTACTGACTGTTACTAATTGTTCCAAATTAACTTTCATTAACATTGCTCCGTAGTCACGTAGCTGCGTTTAGCCAGAGCAACTGTTTATTTTTATTGGTAAAAAAACGACGAGGGTCGGAGTTCATAAAGCTTTTTTCGGGGGAATAGGGTGAAATCGAGGTCAAAGGTTTGCAGGTGTGTGTCCAATAGGTCGTGCTGTTGTTAATTATGTTGTATAACAAAAATTGTTGCTTTGGGTCAGCGTGGTTTAAGAAAAACCATATCTGAATTAAAAAAAAAGTAATAATTCCTTTTTTGAAAATTAGAGGAGGTAGGGAAATGTCAAATAGATTCCTTCTTTATATTACGGCGCGCGGCGCTACGCGACCCGCACGATGGCCTACAGTTGGAAGCGCGAGGATAGTCCACAAAATCAATATAGTTTTTCTTTTATTTCCAGCTTATTAAGTATCAGATTCTATGGCAAAGTGCAAAAAATAATAACATTAGAACATAGCCGACTACCTTGGCGCATTCCCCTGATATGTTTTATTGTACGAAACGAATTCATTTTCACAAAATAATAATTCAATTTAACACCCATTTAATTCCGTGTCCAATGAATGACTACAATCTGGCATTTAAAAGGTAATCACGGTAATGGCATGATTTTCGCCGCTTAAATACAACGCGCCACGGTGCCATAATATCTGTGCACCAATTTCCAATATCGCCGCCCTCACAGCCTCACTGGCGTCGCGGTCGCTGTTTCCATCGATAACCGTCACTTGTGGGGTGAATGAGAACAAAGGGCCGACCAGAGAGAAAAACGACAACACAATAAATACTAGCGTCTTTTATATTGATACCGTATTTTTTCTTTTTACGACGTTTCTGTTTTGTTTTCCTTTTTTGTCATTTTGTTTAAAACCAGCAAGATTGCTTGGCGCCTTTTTATTTTCTGGAGGTGGCAACTGCTTTTCTTGCGCGTCTTGGTTCATACAGGAAAACCGAGGTCAGATTACTAACAATAAAATTTGCAAAGTAATCATGCGTCACGTACAAATTGATAACAAAATGGCTATACCATCCCTTAATGCAAAAAAGCCGCGAACGCCCAGTTTGTTTCATTCAATTGGTTACAATTTGGTTTAATAGCCCGTCGGGAATCGATCGAATACGTGTTACAATTGGAAGCTCGTATTTTACGGAATAAAGATATTTTACAAAATGGTAATTCCAGTGCTGCATTAGCATTATCAGCGTATAATGTTTCCACAGCTGGGACAGGCTTCTTCTCTATGAGAGGGAATGGGCTATAATCTACTACGCCGCCGGCCCTGTGCGGGTTGGTAGATGTCACATGTCTTCGAATTTTTGGCTCTTGAACATGTTCCTTCCGATGTTTTCCTTCAACGATTTCAGAGTAGGGGTGATGAAATAAATTACACAAAGTAATGCGCTTGCCTGGGTTCGAACCCACGCTTTACTGCTCTTAAATCAGGCCCACCGCTGTTCCAGTGCTGAATTATGTTGAAATCAAAAGTGGTTGGAGGCGTCAAAAAGTTACAATCAAAAACAAAACTTTAAGGAAACTATGGATAATTTCTGTCATCATACCTACTTTATGGACACGTTAAAACTTAGCTGTGCTGTACAAGTATTAATTACTTACAAGTTGCAAGGCCGCAACCCGCTTGCCACAACGTTTGTAGGAACTTAAAATGGGTTCGAACTTCGCAGGCACGTAGTGTTCACAGTTTTCTGAATAATTGTCGTTTTTATTTCAATCAAACGTGCTCTCTAATGGAAGTGCAGTTTTGTGTGGAGACGGAAGATGGATGGTCCAGCATGGTCCATTGTGTACTTGCGACCTGGGCCTCAATTCTGCTATTTTTATAAAATTCGACATTCCAACACGATCCCATTGTCATTTTGCTTAAAGTTCGTAATCTGCTAAATTCATAATGGTCGATCATTGGTCGGTCAGTGGTCTCGTAATAGAATTGTGTTATAATGACATTGTAGTATTGCCATTATTATAAAATTCCTTGGTAGAAATGATTTTCGAAAAACTACTACTAAATTTGAACATCTATTCATGTGAGATTTTATTTATATATATTTTTACATATTATTTATTAGTGTTATAAGCAATCTGAAGTAGTAAGAAGTTCGTAAATAGCAAAAAAACATTAAATTTATGTCATGTTTAGCTGTCAAAGTCAAATGTGACATTACTTTGACGTTTATCTGTTTATTTATTTCTAGCAGCCGGTGTTTTGTTATGTTTTTACATTTAAGTGTTTTTATTAGATTTTTGTTTGTATATTTAAATTCCCTTTACAGAGAAGCCTATATTTATTGATTTTATACAAAATGGTGCTAATTGAGCAAATTTCGACTCTTGGAGGGCGAAGTTCATCGAAACGATATTGTATGAAGTGCGCCCAATTTTTAAATTGGGTATCGGTGGACTGCCCCAATAAAACGCCGGCAGAGTGGCGCACAGTGAGTACCTAAATACAGTATAATTAGGTATGCATTATAAAATGTATCATTATTGTAATATTTACACTTTTTTTAGTTCTAAGTACAATGAATATAAGAGTAAAATGTTAAAGAAAATTAAATCACAGAAGAGTCACATAAGTGCAACAGGTTACTCATTGTATGTACCTACAAACATACCCACAATAAGTATTAAGGAGCATTGAAAACAATACAATAAAAATTAATATAACCCCTCCAGCTAAGCTTAAAACCTTTGTTAGGTGTAGACTCACATCAGTGGTAGTACATTGGGCAGAATTTGACATCTTGATTGTAACTCAGATCAGATACTGAGCGCTAGGTTACACATCCTATTGAAGTGTTGTAACTATTGTATTAAAGCTAAATTTGTTTTCATAGAAACTCCGCAGAATTATAATGTCATCAGATTCTGAGTCTGACTAATGTTTTCTAAAGTATGCAAGAGGTTTTGTCAGATTATTAAAAGATAAATGAAATCTATTTAAGGAGGAGTCTATGTCCAGCAGTGGATTCCAAATGGCTGTAATGATAAATGATTAAATGAAACAGTGTTTAAAAAAATAGTATTAATTTATTTTAAATCATATTTAGTACAATACTGTGGATCTGTAAAAAAGAATTAAATCATTTTAATAATAATTAGAGCATTTTCGCACTTCACTAGAATATTGAGGTGGGTTTACATTACATATCTGCTAATTTAATTTATGTATTTCTCCACAGTCTGTCAACAAGAGCCTGCTGCAGTGCCCGACCTTCAAGAAGATCCCGATTCACCCTTTGATGGGCTTGATGATTAGGTGCTGCTTAATTATTTTCCTCCTAAATTAAAAGACTGATTAGTGATTAATGACATGACTGTTATTATTTTCATTATATATGGTAAAATTTGTTATTTGTTTTTGAAATGATGATTAAAATATTATGATAATTTAACTTGGATTTGTTTTATTATTTAAATGATTTTCACATTTTTCAAATGGCTTGAAAGTCAACTTAAATATTGTTAAATAAATATTTAGTTTATGATAAATAAAAAGTAATTTAAATGTTGATTTTTTAACATAGTAGTAGTATGATAGTATCATTTAAAATTCCAACTTCATTATATTCCAAAATAATGAAATAGAAATCACATACCTATTGCAAGCCAAGTGCTTCTGCATAAACTTCATCAGGCAGGTGGCAACGGTGCTCTTGCCATGTTTGCAATATTGTGCAATATGCAACATGCATTCATTCACAATCTTGCCTGCAGTTGTTGGACTATAACGTAAAGCATGTGCTGCAACGCTGCAAGCAAACACCTGCAAAAAATAAATTTACTTTTATACAACCCCATTTTACTGAACGTCTTATTACTTTTATATACTCACTGTTCTTGACATATAGGTACAAGAACTGTTGCATCTAAAGTTCTATAACAAGAAATTCATTCAATACCTCTCTAATGCCTGTTACTTCATTAATTGCTCCTGATACAGTAATTTGTGAAACATTATGGAGGGCAATCTGTCCAATCAAATTTTGGTAGGACCCTGATGCATAAAATGCAAGTGCTATTAGAATCTGCAATAAAAAATATCGGATAGACTTTCCTTTATGGGCCGTCGAGTTGGCAGTTCATTTTTTTTTTGTAGATAGTACTCATAAACAGAAAGCTTTTTACAAATTCCTAAGTTGCGGAAACTCACGGTTTACGAGATATAATTTTTTAAACTTTCCAATAAATTGAAAGAAAACACGCCATTTTGACAGATATATTGTTATAGTAGACGTCAAATTTGACGTTTTACGTTCCGTTGACGGTGGAGGTGTCTTTCTTTCAATTTTATCACATTATGTCTTTAAATATAATTATATTCTCACATAGTAAATAAAAATTAAATTGAAAAAACAAATGTAAATTTGATTCGTAATTAATGTGCACTAAAAACGCGCTGTACTATGCAATTAGATTGACTTTTTTACATAAAAAATAACGATTTTTTTTTTACACTGGAACGGAACGCGCGACGCGATTTGACAGGTCGACGTCAGGGGCACCCCGAGGTTCGGTTAGTTAGGTTCCTGTAAACCCTGCAGGACAGAAATAGGAGCCCCGCGAAGCGGGGATCCGTCGACCTGCTGACGGAAACGCTAACCACGCTTCCCACCCCATAAATCTTCGGAAATTAGAGTTCAAATTGATGGAAATTAGTGTTTTAACCTAACCTAACCTCAAAACTTTAACCATGGATATCTCCATAACTATGGGTTTCCGCGGTGTGGGGATGGAAATGGGGGTAGTCCCCCCCACCCCCGCCCCTCCCCCCCCCACCACAACCCTTAAATCGACGGCCCATAAAGGAAAGTTTAACCAAATATCAACATTAATCAACCTATTTCGTGTATATAGCTATAGAATAATAAATCAATGTCAAATTCAGTTTTCTCACCTTCATTTCTGCCGTTACGCTATCGTTTCGGCGCGGTCTGGCCATAAGGGGAATGAGTTCTTTAATTAACCCCCTTACTGAATCCTTTCAAAGGCGAAAAGTTTTTACAAATTCCGCCTCGGGTATATCATGGGTTCGTATTCATTCTCGTCAAGTTATGGGGTCGACAACGTCTTCTGCATTCCACCCATCTTCTTTATCTAACATCCACTGCGTTGGCTAGCTCGAGAATACATTGTCTCCATTCAATATTCCACAAACACTTTACTCGTAACTAAATAAAAGCAATGACTGCACGATGACGTTCTAATGGTAGGTCAGTGATCAAAGGAACTGTCAAAATTTTAGCAGATTACCGCCTAAGTCAGTCATTCATTTGTCATTATGTACAAGATTACCATTCTATGCCATTTCTTTCAATGGACTGTCAGTGGTTGACCATTGGAAAGTCATAATGACGCCATTATCTTAGTAGATTACCAAACTTGTCAAAATCAACAATTATGAGATCAATGACGGACCATTCTGACACTATTGTAATAGCAGAATCGGGCCCCTGTGTGTGTGTGCGACCGCAAAGACGAATAATCGACCTGCTGTTGCTGGCAAACAAACTGTTTCTGGTCACCCTCAACTTGCAAAAATATGGATTTTTTCGTTCGTTTTTTGCAACAATTTTGGACATTTATTTAGGTATAGCTTAGTATTATGAAAACGGGCTTTAGGCTGCGTTTCGGGCTGTGGAACGGTGTGAGCGTTTCCACCAGATGTGCTAGGCCGCTGAGTGGTGCGAGGCTGTGTAGCGGGCTCATTTCAGATACGAGCGGGGTGAGGTGTGGTTGGAGCTTAATTAAATTCAGTAATGTATCAAAGACATTTCTGGGCACCCGATTCTATTGGGCCTTAACAAACACATCACAACACGTGGAAACGCAGCCTTAGTGCCAATTGGTATGCTTCAGTTTAATAACTTATAACGTCAATATGCGGCGGGGGAGTAATTGAATCAGTTTCGATTTAAGTGAATTTATTAATCTAAAAGTGTATTGAATAAATATTTTAAATACTGATTAGTAATACACGTACCAGCCAAGACCTTGGACCTCTGCCGTCCTACTAGCCGTAATGGACCATGAAGACCGCAACTAACTCTCAACAAGTACTATTTACCTATAACCTGGGTTTAAAAATAACTATGTTTACGCAGCGTTTCCGGCACCACGAGTGTTGGGTACACACTTTGAGTCAACCGAACCCGCATGTGGTATGGAATGGTGTTCTTGTAACATGGTTGAACCTGCTGAGTTATTTATATTATACGTATGTATATCCATTTTGCGTAAAGTACTTTTCTACCACAGTCCGATGGATTTTGAAGGTTTAATGTTCCCACTGCTGGGACACAAGTTTTCTCTCTGTTGAGAGGTAGTTACTGCGGTTAGCCATAAATGACATAATCGACGGCGGCCGGCGAGTTGGTGTGTCACCCTGAGTTCGATTTTTTCCGTTTCAACAGTCATTTATAAGCATATCCTAATATACTCAGTTTCCTTAGTTTTTATATTATGTTTTGATAAAAGTACTAGATTTTTCCTTTTTATAAAGCACAGCACATGCCTCAGTGACATCTTTTCAACTTCGTTTCTTTTTTTGTTCGCCATATTTAAAATGGTGTGTAGCAGTAATATTGAAAATTCTTTAATCAATATATATATAAATAATTTTTTTATATATATATTGCTTAAAGAATTGTCAATATTACTGCTAATTATCAGCGAATTTCCAACAAAAGTTTTCATTTTTCAGCTTATTTTCGTATCCAAAGCATTGTATTTAAATTGGTGTTTAATAAAAAGTTGTGGATTTTTGGCCGGTTTAAAATACCGTTGAGTGTGAACTTACAATGCAGCTGGAATTTAATTAAAAAAAAAAAAAACGTTTTATAAACTTAAACTTAATGGTCGAAATGTGGGTGAACTATTAGATACACCTCGGCCTAACCCTTCGGGGATAACAGTGATGATATGCTAGTTTTATAATTGGATAAATGACTTGAAGTAAATCTCACCAAAATACTCAACGCGAGCATGGCTAAACGCGTAGTACCTCCTATTCGCTTGAATGGTGTACCGTCAGGACTGGTGGACCAATTTAAATACTTGGGGCACTGGGTAATAGCCGATCTGAAAGACCATGTCGACATTGAGCGGGAACGGAGGGCACTGTCTAAGAGAGCAAATATGATGGCCCGTGGGTTTTGCACGTTGCTCAAATCAGGTTAAAATCACACTTCATACCTTTCTGCACGTCCTTATTTCACGTGCAGCCTAGGGCATCTAACTCACAAGCTGCTTAGCCCTTCATGTCCAATACAACAACGTGTTCAGGGCAGTGTTGGGGCTGCCCCGCTTCTGCAGCGCCTCGGGCATGTTTGCGGAAGCGCGCACCGACTGTTTCCTCGCCACCATGCGCAAGCGGTGCGCGTCCTTGTTGTGCAGGGTGTGCCGTGCGGGCTAGCTCCAACACTGTCCTGGCGATGGTTGCTCAGCGACTGGATTGCTCCTACGTTGGGCATTGTTGCAGCAGGCATATTGCTGCCATGTCTGGTGCTTGATTTGTCATTTTATATAGCTTTCATCTCATATGGATATTATAATTTTTGCTTTTGATATAAATTCATCCCTTAATTTTAATTCATTGTAACATTTAATTTAATTATGCTTTATGCCGTTGAAATTAATTGATTTGACCTGACATTTATTTGCTTCTCATATTTCCACGGCATTTAATTAACTTTATTTATTGTGACGCCTGTATAGTGTATGTTTTGTATCTGATATTTCAGTACATTATTGTTAAAAATATTTCTGAAAACAACGGATTCAGGTAACAGGGGTGCATCTGATAATCATTCAAGTCTCTTATCTACACAAATATGACCGACAATGAGATGAATTAAGTACCTATTTTCTTTCAGTTAGCAACATTGCGTAGGTTACATTCAATTCTAAATTATAATCAATTTCTCGGAGAGCTAGTACTTAACATTGATATGCATTTCAATGTAGCCCATTTAAACGTGAATGTGATAAGCTGAACAACAGTACCTACAATAAAGATAATAGATATCAGATATTAAATAATTCAAAGAAATTATTATGTTGTCATTCATTATCATTTTGATGAATTCCTTAATAATCTATGGATTGTCACTTGGGTGCATTCGGTGAATGCACCTCTTTGCCGTCAAGTATAGCGATAATTTTGTGTAGAGCGTTCGTTTGGCGTGTCTAGCAGCAAAACCCACTAGACCGCGGAATGGTGAATCGTGTCCCAGTCCTTCTTACAAAAAGGAGACCTTTGTCCCGGCAAAGGAAATATCAAGGCTGATTATGTTATGAAATGAAATATGCTAAGCGATGGATGCATATTTTCCTTAATTATTCTTATTCTTTTTTATTAAAACGCGTTCTGTAAATGTTTTCATCTGTCTTAACTACTCACACGAAGATCTATGCAAGATATCAACTGCATCAAGTTGTCTACTAAAATACTCTTCCGTTTTCTGACACTGTGGGAGGTGACGATAGCATTATTTCAGATGGTTGGATAACTGTATGCACCTGTACGCTTCCCGTTGGCTTCCGTTATCGCCCCCAGATGCTGCAATATTTTTCTGTCTTAGATCTTGCGGTAGATATCTTCGACGTACATTTCAGTGGCTAAAGTTCCATACAACTCGATTCCTACCGGCTTCCCTTAGAAAAATTGCAGTCAGTATTCTATATACAAATAATATAATGACATTAAAGACAATGTACTCCGGCTTACCTCGTACAAAAATTGACCCTTCGCTACTGGTATATTCCAATAGTGATGTCTATTTTGGTTGATATTGAATATTGCTCATAGCTTGGAGGCAGTTGTTTTGACAGGTCTTTGGAAATGGAAGTATAACTTCGTTTAGCTAGTCTATTGGTGGCTAGCGTGTATCTGTTGAGAATGAGGTTCTAGGTACGAATCCGAGGTGGAACAGTGTTATTGGGGTTTCCATCAGTAATTATAGATTTTCGTTCGTAACGTTCATCTCGTGATGTCTTTTGCAACTTTGCGAAATGTTACGAAACTAATGTTTGCCCTAGGTATGAAAACCAGTGCAGTTCTCATAATCTACATAGGTAGATGATTCCTTAGTCTATGAATTCAAAAGATATATAATTCTTCATGTTTTCTCAGTCGGATCACGGATCCTCTAAAAACGAGGCCTTAGTAGTAAACTACAACTTTATGTAGTCTACACTAAGTTATAAAATTCGAATTCTACATATTTGTAAGCTGACTGACAGTACTAATGGGAACGAGCGCAGTGACGGATTGGTTGGCGGCGCGAGGGTCGTCGATTGACGTTTCGATACCCAGGTGAAACAAAATAATAATAAAAAAAAAAAATGTTAATAAATTGGATGCTCTTGGGTAAAGGAGTAATTTACGAGGCATTTAAAAAGAAAACTGTTCAAAACAAACTTAGTATTCAGTTTCGCGATAAAATAAAAGTTGTTAAGAATTGCGATTATGCCATTCTTAAAGTTGTTTATTGTGAATAAATCCGAATCGTTTATGAAGAAGTTAGCCGCGACTTTCTATAGTTCAAAGTTTTTCCTTGGTGTAAGAATTATTGTGTTTCTGTATAAAATTATTATAGAATGTTTTACTGGGAATGGCAATGTGATTATAGGATTAGCAGTTTAACACCTAAGATAGTAGTCATTTAATATATCTGAAAAAAAAACCAGCTTGTTTTGATTACACATTTCGTCAATTTGAAGTGTTAGATCGATATATGTGAATACACGGATAATTTCAAATGATAGTCAAACTGCTCAACAAACAGTTCCCTGACTGTGCATTTCACGCAAAACCGTGTGAAAAGGAAATACCTAATGTCTATCTCAATAGACGATTATTAATTTGTCTAGACACGTAAACGACTGACTCGTGAACTGAGGCGCTCATTCACTTGGCAACCGTCAGAAAACGCCACGTTAGCCTCAAAACACAAAATACAAAACAAATAAACGTTAAAATAAAATACTTAATTTATTTTATTGCAAAAAAAAAGTTTTGAAACCATAGCATTGCATCATAAATCAATCGACGAGTAACATAAACACAAAACTCAGATAAAATGCACACAGATAACAACACAAAAAAAAATAAAACAAAAACACAAGTTTATAACGTAAACAAACTATAAATAACCGTTAAGGAATGCGGCGCTGAATATTATAGTGAACAGGAGGAAAGTGAAACTGAATAATATCGATTGATTCCCGTCGAGAGTGAACGTCCTGCGTCCTCCCTCCGTAACACAACAACAACACTTCCGATCCTGCCGCTCGCGATCTAAGTTCCGAGGACCTACGCTCGCGCCATAATACGAAACTTTATTCAAACTCACTCACAACTTGTATGAACCGACGGATTCACGCACCGGACGCTCAACTAACAGCCACAACCTCTCCTTACTTTATTTTTAGTAATGGCGTAACCGCACAAGGAATTTTAAAGACTCAAAACAATTTTTGGGAAGCAGAGCCTTATACTTAACAGATTTTCAGGCTATAGTGATCATCGACCGCTGGTGATACGCAGGCGCAAAACCATTCAATGCTGTCATCCGGCACGAATTTTCGAATTGTTAAACTTTGCGCTTAGCCTCAACCAGATCGCCAGACCGCTTAGCTAGCTGCTGTAGTGACTTAAGACTGCTCAGCCCATACCTGTTGCCAGTAGTCCTCCAGAGACAGCTTCCACTCGAAATAGCCGGTGTCCGTGACGTCCTGCAGTTCGCGGAATAAGTTACCGCTTGGAAGCACGTCCATCGCACTTACATGTGATGCCGATCGAATAAAAAGTAACGCGCGGCGCGACGTGCCCCTACAATGGCTAGCGAACGACTAAACTCCATGCTCAGTGTTGCCAGTGTGATTTCCCAAAAAAGGACGGTTGTCTTTCTGAAAAGGTACGGTTTTTAACTTCAAGGTACGGTTGGGTCGGGATACTTCTGCAAGAACTAGATCAGTTTTTTTCTTCTTCGAGTTGGCTGTCTGCGACCATAGGTTGGAAAAAAAGCGATAGGGGATCGAATATTCAAAGGGATATGGTAAAGTAGAACATTATTACCGATTGCCAATATTGAACAAATTCATTTGTAAATCAATTATAGAATGAAGTAAAGTCGTTAAATTCCTTAATGATGCAATGAATAAAAAAAAATTTGATAATAATTTATCATAGGAATAATGTAATGAGGAAGTTCAGATATGAAGCGATATTATTCTCTATATTTATAGGAACAAAAAGTATTGTTTTATTTTATTGTTTTTAAACAAGTGTGCAAAATTCTGTTGTTTACATACCTACCTGTCAGAAACTTGAAACGAAATTACAATAATTTTGTTTAATTGAATTATAATAACGGTAAAAAAATTTAGATGTAATTTGACATTTTTAGGTCTAAAAAGACTGTAAATCGAAGTTCGAATCAATCGCAACTCGAAGAAAAAAAACATCTAGTTCTTGCAGAAGTATTCCGACCCGTACGGTTTTGCTAGAATTTAGAAAAATGCTATAGTCTACTCATATTCTACAGCGAAAACCAGTTGTTTGTCAAAAAAAATATGAAAATAATGTTTTAGGAACTAAGAAAATTCCATTTAAGTAATTTAATTTTAATAAATCACTAGTATAGAAAAGGTACGAAAAAGGTACGGTCTACACTGAGGTACGGTTGTGGTACGATTGTGTGATGAATAGTACGGAAAACCGTACTTTTTGGTACGGTCTGGCAACGCTGTCCATGCTCGTACCGAGTAACGGAGCGAAGAAACTCTGTCCCGCGCGCCCGCCCCCGCAATTCACAGACTGAGTAGCGGACAGAGAGGGCAATTGTTTTCTTTCTCATTTTTAGTCCTTTATCCTTATCCTGATCAACCAGGATTTGTAAGTAGTAAGACAAGCCCCTAGTGAGATTTACAGTTATTATACGTCACTGTCCAATTTTCGTGTGACTGGAATACGCCGCGCGCCGTAGTATGAAATAGGAATCGATATTTTATAATTCTAAGACGAACCGATTTGTTTCAGAAGAATGTTATGTCGTCGGTATTTCGGCTCCATTTTTTGTTCCCGAAATTATTGGGTAAAAAAATCCGTTCTTCAAGAAAAATAAGTGGCTAAAAATAAATCTATTTGGAATCTTATATGCTTATTTTGTTATTACTTTTGACTGCACATGCTGACTAAAATATAAAAATCCCAATCCCTGAACCAAACTTTAAAAGCCAAGCCAGAACCGTAGCCGTTAAACTAGTCTATGACCTGCGCTTGAAACTTTATAAAGTTTCAAGCGCAGGTCATAGACTAGTTTATAGGAATAGGTAGGTAATAACGTAACAAAATGAAAGAAAATAACACACATTGTGTCTGTATAATTATATAAGACTTCTTCGCGAGTAAAAGCCTCTTACGGCCTTTACTTTATCCTAACAAACAAAAATTTTAATCCGAAAAGAATGCACAAGTACTTATGCTTTTCGGATTCCGTGTTTCTTTTTACGTTTTCGTTTAAATAGGTATGGAGACATAATCTTTTAAGCTGCATAGCTTGAAATGAAAGATCATCATCAGTAGGGTGTGATAATGTCAACATGAAAAACGCCGTTCAAACAATGCGAGTAAGTACCTAAGCACACAAGATGCATAACGTGCCCACTGGTGGGACACAGGACGGGTCTCTATGAGTGTGCCGCAGTTAATCCGCGTGGTTCCTGTACGTCTTGATAGATGACGCAGCTCTGAGAACTTTTGTAAAACTTACATAATAATTGTAAATATTAAGCTTTGCGGAAAAGCAACACATTGCATGCTATTTTCTGTAAAGAAACATCTAAGGGCCCAGACGAAGTGACACACTCCCAGCGATAACTAACGATGACGCAAACGTCAAGCGTGTATTGAATTGACATGGCAACGCTTTGGAAGCGATCGCCACTAGTCTGAGCCCTAAGTACTGGCACTAAGTACAAACGTCAGAATAACTTACTGCTGTTGCTAAACGTTAAGCGTCGCCGGGATTGTCGCTTTATACTCGGGCTTTGCTCTGATAGACCTGCGGATAAAAAAGAGAATTAAATAAGTAGGCCGATACAGCTCTAAAACAAGCGATTCAAATAACACAGATCTAAAATATCGTCATTCCAAATCACAAAATGAATACTTAATATGTAGTAATAACACTTGTCCTATGTATGATCCATGCTTTAAACGTTAAGTTTGACTAGGTAAGTAGTAAGTAGTAAAGACTAACTACCTGAGTATATTAATATTTATAACTTTTAATACTTATAACTTTATGTAAATACATAAAGGTATAAGGTTATAACGCACATGATTGGGAAATGACCTTTTAAGCAAGGGGATGCTTGTGTTAGGTGACTCTGCGCTCTGCTTCCACTTAATATTAAGCAATGTATGCGATAACTAACGATGACGCAAACGTCAAGCGTGTATTGAATTGACATGGCAACGCTTTGGAAGCGATCGCCACTAGTCTGAGCCCTAAGTACTGGCACTAAGTACAAACGTCAGAATAACTTACTGCTGTTGCTAAACGTTAAGCGTCGCCGGGATTGTCGCTTTATACTCGGGCTTTGCTCTTATACACCTGCGGATAAAAAAGGGGCTTAAATAAGTAGGCCGACAAAGCTCTAAAACAAGCGATTCAAATAACACAGATCTAAAATATCGTCATTCCAAATCACAAAATGAATACTTAATATGTAGTAATAACACTTGTCCTATGTATGATCCATGCTTTAAACGTTAAGTTTGACTAGGTAAGTAGTAAGTAGTAAAGACTAACTACCTGAGTATATTAATATTTATAACTTTTAATACTTATAACTTTATGTAAATACATAAAGGTATAAGGTTATAACGCACATGATTGGGAAATGACCTTTTAAGCAAGGGGATGCTTGTGTTAGGTGACTCCGCGCTCTGCTTCCACTAAATATTAAGCAATGTATGCGATAACTAACGATGACGCAAACGTCAAGCGTGTATTGAACTGACATGGCAACTAGGGGTCGCAAACCGGGATCCCGGATACCGAAAATACCGGGATACCGGACCGAATAGAAGCCTTCACAATACCGGTATTGAATTTTTGAATACCGGAATTTACGGTATTTTCGGTATTCATCAACGAACGATGCAAATCGCAAATCCTCCATGCGAGTGGTGGCGACACCGCCAATCGCTAACAAACACGTTTCAAACACAGCATTAATTTTCAACGTAATGGTTTTTAACACGTTTTTATGTTATTATATGAGTCTCTTATTTATAAAATGAAAGGATACTAACCTAAACAGCATTGGGTAAGGATATTTCTGCCCCTACAGTAAAACTTCCACTAAATGCAGTTGCTGCTTTCTATTCATGTGATATAAGTATTATTTCCTTTATTATTTTTTTTAAACATATTATTTACATTTTTAAATATTTTTACTAACAAAAATGTATAAAAGCATTTAAAAATTTAGAAAATAGTAGCCCACCGGCATGGGGAACAGGGTCCTAGCTACCGGTGGTCAGGGCTCTTGAGAAAGGAACCTCCTAACATTATGCGCCGTGTCCAGAAGAACTGCCTTCTGAATCAAGCCCTTGATTCTGCTGCCCAGCGAGAGCCTCCTCAGATGTTGGTCGAGGCTATTGACTATTAAGCCATTGGCCGACACGGCTATCGGCAGAAGGACTGCTGTACTCACGTCGCACAACGTCGCAAACCAGATCTAGTAGATATTTGTATTGATTGTTTATCTTTCTCTGCTTTCACGAAGTTCTCGTCATGCGGAAATGTAATATTAACAATCAATGCGCAACGCTCCAATTGATCTATCATCACAATGTCAGTTGGCAACAATAGTCCTGTCAATGAGTATAGATCGATCCCAATACAACGTGATATTACCATCATCGAGAACTGGGTCGGGCACATACTTATAGTATGGCACTTCTGATTTCACAAGGTTGGACTTCAAATCAAGTTGCTGATGGATAATCCATCAGCAAAGATACGGACGAAGTCTACATCGGGCCCATATAGTACTCGGTAAGAGCGTCCGTGAAACTCCTTGCCATGCCATACCTCCTTACGGTCATTAGTGTCTAATACTCTAGGCTTGCGCCAGTTCTCGTTAGCCAGGGAGAGCGGGGTGAGGCCCTTGTCCACTGAAACCACATCTCGGTGCATCCCCACGTCGGCTTCTAGGAAGTATTCCCTGAAACTGCATACCTCACGGTTATGCAGGGTCTTAGCATTTAAGAAGCCACGACCCCCGCACTTCCGCGGGATATACAGTCTCATCACCGACGACCGTGGGGTGATGCATTCGATTTGCGGTCAGCAGTGCGCGGACCCTCCTCTCCAGGGCATCAAGTTTCGTCTGAGTCCATTTGAGCCGAAAGGATACATCAAAACCGGCATGACCCAACCGTTAAAGGCGCGCACCTTGTTTCCGCCTGACAAAAGACTGTTTAGCACATTATTCAGGCGGCTAAAGAAGCGCTCCCATAACGATTGTTTCATTTCGACAGTATTGATGCCTATTGCTTCCGACATACCCAAATACTTGTGGCTTTCTGTTGAGGAGAGGGATCTAAGGTGTATGGAATCCGAGAGTTGAGTTCCCACGGATTCCATAATCTCCCCTTGCTTCACATGCATGACTGTACATTTGTCCACACCAAATTCCATCCTGAATAATCCTGATGGCGCTACTGAAACCTTCTTTTGTTACCTTCAGTAGCTTCATCAGTTGCAAATTGTTGGGGGCAAATAGTTTAATAAAAAATTAGAGATTTCACTATATTATAATGACTTAAACGGAAAGAAAAACTATTAAAATAAATATAATTTCTCTAAATGTCGAAAATCCCGGAAATACCGGAATTCCGGTATTCTCCTAGACTCAATACCGAGAATACCGGTTTTGGAGAGAGGGACCGGTATTGCGACCCCTAATGGCAACGCTTTGGAAGCTATCGCCACTAGTCTGAGCCCTAAGTACTGGCCCTAAGTACAAACGTCAGAATAACTTACTGCTGTTGCTAAACGTTAAGCGTCGCCGGGATAGTCGCTTTATACTCGGGCTTTGCTCTGATAGACCTGCGGATAAAAAAGAGGCTTAAATAAGTAGGCCGACAAAGCTCTAAAACAAGCGATTCAAATAACACAGATCTAAAACATCGTCATTCCAAATCACAAAATGAATACTTAATATGTAGTAATAACACTTGTCCTATGTATGATCCATGCTTTAAACGTTAAGTTTGACTAGGTAAGTAGTAAGTAGTAAAGACTAACTACCTGAGTATATTAATATTTATAACTTTTAAATTATAACTTTATGTAAATACATAAAGGTATAAGGTTATAACGCACATGATTGGGAAATGACCTTTTAAGCAAGGGGATGCTTGTGTTAGGTGACTCCGCGCTATTAAGCAATGTATGCGATAACTAACGATGACGCAGACGTCAAGCGTGTATTGAATTGACATGGCAACGCTTTGGAAGCGATCGCCACTAGTCTGAGCCCTAAGTACTGGCACTAAGTACAAACGTCAGAATAACTTACTGCTGTTGCTAAACGTTAATCGTCGCCGGGATTGTCGCTTTATACTCGGGCTTTGCTCTTATAGACCTGCGGATAAAAAAGAGAATTAAATAAGTAGGCCGATAAAGCTCTAAAACAAGCCATTCAAATTACACAGATCTAAAACATCGTCATTCCAAATCACAATGAATACTCTTAATAGTAATAACACTTGTCCTACGATCCATGCTTTATACGTTGTTAAGTTTGACTAGGTAAGTAGTAAAGACTAACTACCTGAGTAACAATGTAACAGGTTGAATTCACATAACATAGCATCACGCCTGTAATCTCCGAAGAGTTAGGCAGAGTCGTACCTATTAGTACACCCACATTTCGCCAGTTATGTTTAAGTCCCAAGGAATAGGGTGTGAGCCTATTGCCATCAACCGGGCGCAAATCCAGGCTCCGTGTCAGCTCATAAGAAATTTCTGATTGAAAAACACAATAACACTTTTCCCGACCTGGGACTCGAACCCAGGACCTCGTGCTCAGCAGTCGCGCTCACGACCATTAGACCAAAGAGCACGTTTTCGCAAGTAAAGTCTTCCAACGGGTTTTGTCCTATCAAAGGAAAATGAAATTCCTAGATAATATTATGCTGGCATTTCTACAATTCTTTCCATACACAAAATAAATATTTTTCCTTCATTATTGTATACTTGATAATGGACACTAATTGGATGAAATATTCTAAATGGAATATTATTTTGCTTTAGGAATTGTAGTGCTTAATATATTGTAAGTACTACAAAAAGAAAGATTTGCCAGTAACATGCCTTACTGGAAATATTAAGCTATATGTGTACATAAAAGTAACACTTAATAAGTTGCTTTCTGTAAAAATATCATGAAACATAAAAGAGCCCAGACAAAATGACACTCTCTCTCAAAAATACAAAACGCTTACCAACAACAATTTTCGTAACATTTACCGATCTATCGTGGTTCAGCTGGCATCCCCCAAAATCCGTGACCAGCTGCTCGCCTCGGTAATCAATTACAATAAACGAACTCCTGAAAGCAAACTCAGTACCGCGGATCTCGGATTGGCAGGCAACAAGACACCTGTCTATGTCGTTGAACACTTGTCTCCGTCCGGCTCATAAGGCGCTTCACGCTGCTACCAGACTCAGAGCAAAAGAAAAGGGATACAAGTTTGTATGGGTAAGGAATGGCCGTATATTTGTCAGAAAAAATGTCGATTCGGACCACATACTTATCAAAAATCTAGAAACTGTAAATAAGATAGTATAAGTTTTTGTTTTTATTTGTACTCTCCATAATATCTTATAATAAAAACTATTTCGCATGTACCTAAAATAAAAACCTTAAAATTCAACAGCTTACAGTTATATTACCAGATTAGTCGTGGTTTAAGGACAAAAACACATGTTTTTTATCGTAACATTGTCTGTAACAATTATGACGTAGTTATTCTGAAAATATTATTTTAAATACATAAAGTTATAAGGTTACAACGCACATGATTGGGAAATGACCTTTTAAGCAAGGGGATGCTTGTGTTAGGTCACTCCGCGCTCTGCTATCACTTAATATTAAGCAATGTATGCGATAACTAACGATGACGCAAACGTCAAGCGTGTATTGAATTGACATGGCAACGCTTTGGAAGCGATCGCCACTAGTCTGAGCCCTAAGTACTGGCACTAAGTACAAACGTCAGAATAACTTACTGCTGTTGCTAAACGTTAAGCGTCGCCGGGATTGTCGCTTTATACTCGGGCTTTGCTCTGATAGACCTGCGGATAAAAAAGAGACTTAAATAAGTAGGCCGACAAAGCTCTAAAACAAGCGATTCAAATAACACAGATCTAAAATATCGTCATTCCAAATCACAAAATGAATACTTAATATGTAGTAATAACACTTGTCCTATGTATGATCCATGCTTTAAACGTTAAGTTTGACTAGGTAAGTAGTAAGTAGTAAAGACTAACTACCTGAGTATATTAATATTTATAACTTTTAATACTTATAACTTTATGTAAATACATAAAGGTATAAGGTTATTTATTTATTTATTTATTTTATGAAAGGTAGCTTCACAGCTGACAGTACAATAATTTACATTTATTAATTCAAACAATACGCCAATTACGAAGTACACCAATATAAATATAAGATAACCGAGAGTGACTCGAATTAAGAGACATTAAAAATTATTGTGTGTGCCTGTGTGCGTGTGAGTATCTGTACGGTGTGTGTGTCTGTGAATGTGTGTGATGATGTTTGTATGACTACTTATATATTTATGACTAACTGGGACCCGTGGTGTTACTGAGAATCTCGCGTTTGATCCAGGATTGCAATTATCTCTTTTTTAAGACGGTTCCGTGAGGTATTAAAGAGGTCGAGTGTTGGGAACTTGTCATTATATAATGTGGGTAGACGCAAAAAAGGCGACATCTTCATATAATTAGTGGAGGCCGAAGGAACTGCTAACAGAGAAGTATGTCTGGTACGTCTGAGTGGGACGTTAAAGTATATTTTGCCGAGCAATTGTGGACAGTCAAATTTATTATTAAGTAGGTCGTGTAATAACACCATGTCGTTTAGCTGCCGTCTTTCATCCAGAGTATTTAATTTGTGGTATTGACAGGAGTCCAGGTAACTTACAATGTCAGCTTTAGTTTTATAATTTAGATGCTTAATAAATTTACGTTGGATGGATTCGATTATGTCAATATATTTCTTAAAAAACGGTCTCCATATAACGCTTGCAGATTCTAGTATGCTCCTTACATAACAGAAATATAAAGTTTTTAAGCATAGTGGACTGTTAAACTGCTGGCTGTTCCGTATAACAAATCCAAGGGACTTGTATGCTTTACTGGTGATGTGATCAATGTGTGCATCGAACGTTAATTTTTCGTCCAGAATCACGCCCAAGTCCCTAACCTGTGATGCTCGCGGAATAATATCGTCACTGATACTGTACTTGTGAATAATGTTGTTGCGTTTTCTAGAAAAGGTTATTATTTGGCATTTCTTAGTATTAACTTTTATATTGTTTAACGCATAGTAATCGCTAAGTCTATCTAAGTCAGATTGTATCAATTGACAGTCATTGGTGTTGTTTATTTTCATGAAAATTTTTTTGTCGTCGGCATAGAGAAAGTGTTCAGAGTGAAGGAAACATTGCGTTATGTCAAATAAATAAATATTATAAAGTAAGGGGGATACAAGCGAGCCCTGGGGCACGACGGTTATAACGCACATGATTGGGAAATGACCTTTTAAGCAAGGGGATGCTTGTGTTAGGTGACTCCGCGCTCTGCTTCCACTAAATATTAAGCAATGTATGCGATAACTAACGATGACGCAAACGTCAAGCGTGTATTGAATTGACATGGCAACGCTTTGGAAGCGATCGCCACTAGTCTGAGCCCTAAGTACTGGCACTAAGTACAAACGTCAGAATAACTTACTGCTGTTGCTAAACGTTAAGCGTCGCCGGGATTGTCGCTTTATACTCGGGCTTTGCTCTGATAGACCTGCGGATAAAAAAGAGAATTAAATAAGTAGGCCGATACAGCTCTAAAACAAGCGATTCAAATAACACAGATCTAAAATATCGTCATTCCAAATCACAAAATGAATACTTAATATGTAGTAATAACACTTGTCCTATGTATGATCCATGCTTTAAACGTTAAGTTTGACTAGGTAAGTAGTAAGTAGTAAAGACTAACTACCTGAGTATATTAATATTTATAACTTTTAATACTTATACCTTTATGTAAATACATAAAGGTATAAGGTTATAACGCACATGATTGGGAAATGACCGTTTAAGCAAGGGGATGATTGTGTTAGGTGACTCCGCGCTCTGCTTCCACTTAATATTAAGCAATGTATGCAATTGAAATTAATACTATACAGGGTTTGTTTTCAATGACCAGCCAAATTCTAAGATATGATGCAGTACAGCAGTACATTATTTTGAGCCCGGCCATATAGAAAAGTTTCATCAAAATGTCATAAAAAAATCAGCTGTTCCATACATTTTGACCGTGTAGGTATTACACTTTTGTAGGAAACAGCTGTTTTTTTATGACAATTTGATGAAACTTGTCTATATGGCGGGGCTCACAATGATGTACTGCATCATATTTTAGAATTTGGCTGGTCATTGAAAACTAACCCTATATAATAGTGTTACTGGGTTATTCCATCAGGAATTTCTCAGTAGCATCCACGGAACCTGGATTTGTGCCCTATTGGGTATAATCCCTATTGGGTAGAATCTACTTCTGGAAAATTCCTTCACACCGCACCGGTTTTATGTCGAATTCTTACGCCATCTCTACTACAAGGCTCTGGAACGCTCTACCTTTTGGCATTAAAAAAGCTGAAAGCAAACTCACTTTTAAAAGAAAAGTTCGCAACCACTACTTAAGTCAGGATAAATAGCTCTCAATTAGAAGTCGAGTCATGGTAATTATTATTAGGTTTCTTTTCTTTTATTTTGGTATTTGTTAAAATATTTAGTAGTTTATTTTATTTATATATGTGTATTAGTATCAATATAAGGATATAAATTTTCGAAATCAAGAAGTTATTTTTTAGATATTTATTGTACCTATCACAATGTTTCCTATTTAACCCAAAGGTTGACTGGTAGAGAATGCCTTGTGGCATTAAGTCCGCCTATGTACCACTATTGTACATGAAGTTTAAATAAATAAATAAATATAACTGGCGAAATGTGGGTGTACGATTAGCTACACCTCTGCCTAACCCGTCGGGGATTACAGGCGTGATGTTATGTCATGTGTGAGAACTGACTGGCTGATCAAAATGTGATAATGTGGGTGAGGCAGATGACGATGATACAACATTAAATGAATTATTATTTTCCGCACTGAACTACCAACATTTAATTTAACGTGTGAAACAGACACATTTGTCGTTGATCATTTTCCACGTTGGTCGTCATTATAAAAGCCAATTTTAAGGGAAAAAGCAATTTATTTGGCATCATGGGTATGCGGGGAATTAAAATGGTCTCTCCTTTAGCAGCTCCGTTTTTAGGGTTCCGTAGCCAAATGGCAAAAAACGGAACCCTTATGGATTCGTGATGTCTGTCTGTCTGTCTGTCCGTCCGTATGTCACAGTCACTTTTTCCGAAACTATAAGAACTATACTGTTGAAACTTGGTAACTTAGCTACCTTGATACCAAATTTCATCTTAATCCGTTAAGCCGGTGAGCGACAAGGAGTAACAAACATACATACACATAGAAACTTTCGCTTTTATAATATTAAGTGAGTACATTACACAAGGTAATGTACATTCTAG
Organism: Eurois occulta; assembly: GCA_950022335.1. NCBI lineage: Eukaryota > Metazoa > Arthropoda > Insecta > Lepidoptera > Noctuidae > Eurois > Eurois occulta. The sequence goes on along the minus strand of OX465477.1, from coordinate 28,755,048 downwards.
GGTACAGGCTCATGTAATTGTTGGCCATCTCCTTTGTAGGCATCACATGAAAAGTAACGACCTAATTATAATGCCATATAAACCAAAGTGACCAATTTTTTTAAAATGTGACTGTACGTAACCCAATAAATAAAAATCTATTAAGTTTCCTTCTCACTTCCCAGATTGCGGAAAATGTTTTATGAGCCCAATTTCTAGTCACAAATTAAAATGCAACTGTTATAAAACTTATTCATGATACATAATATCTTGGATACTCACAAGGGCCGCGGAGATTACCGAAAATTCTCCAGACTGAGAGGAAGCCCATAATATTATCTCAGAAGTGGGAACATTATAGACTGATCACGCTAGTGCCCTACGACTAGGCAAGTGTGCTCTACACTAGGCCGCATCATCGCTTCAAATCAGGCCAGTTGCGACCAAATGCAAAGACGGTAAAAAAAACGACGCCGGCGCGCGGCGACGGCTTTATCTATGTACATTGTGCTATACAATAAAGGGTGTAACTATACCTACCCTTAACGAAGTCTAAAGGCACTTCAACGTCGCGCGTCGTTGCGATATTTTTTTGTTGTAGACCAAACCTGGGAACCTTCTAGTTACGGAGATATTGGGGGTCAATATATCTCCCACATAGAAATTTTTAAGCGGTTATTAAAAAAAAAATCTGCTGTTTCCTACAAAAGTGCAATTAATCGGTAATACCTACACACTGAAACAATTTTGAAAATCGAAAAATTAAAAATCAAAATCAAAGCATTTATTTCAAGTAGGCCCGTTACAGGCACTTTTGAACTGTCGAAACAAAGATAACAATGAAATGTAGCTACAGTCCCAGTCACAAGGCATAAAAACTGTGAAAGTACCTACTGTAGTTGCCCATTCCCTAACGTAGATCTCTATGGAGAAGAACGGGCAAGTAACTCCATGGACACTCTTTTAAATCAGAATATTTTTACAAAACCTTGGTTACATCATTCATGTTGAGATGGTACATTATGTGAGAGCGATGTAGCAAGATGTGCACGTCGATCCACAATTGATCGAGAAATCGGTGAACGCACATAAAAAAACAAATACTTAAATACAGCCGAACATAGAACCTCCTCCTTTTTGAAGTCGATGGGAAGTGAGTTTACAGAAAAAAACACATTTTACACCTACGGAAAATTGGTATTGTCTTTAAATGCAAAATTAGCTATGGACACAATGAGAGGTAGTAGTAAGAAGTAAACCCAGAAGTAATTTCGCAAGTTATGTTTAAATTACATGTAAGTACCTCAATTATAAATAAATATGTTGTGAAACTTTTTTATTGAATTTGTGATTGTACATCAGTTTTGTGAATTAAATTTAAATTCTGACTTATGCATGTTTTCAATTTGAATATTTTACATACGTTATTGAAATTTTTGCTGTATAAAAATTCTTTATTTATAATAAAATTATGTGAAACCAAGTTTGCAAGTGATTATTGCACTTATAAAAGTATTAATAAGAATTGTTTGTGAATGTTTTGTGTAAACAATTGTTACTAACCAAAATACAAATGTAGTATCATCTTATTTAGGGCACAATAACTCATCGACAATGTAAAACACTAAATCTGGAAACCAGAGGTCCTCAGCAAAATGAAATTCTGTTAACGTTAACGATGACAGAAAAGTAAATAAAATATACCGACCTACGTCACCGAAAAGTGCTACTTAAGTTATTTCGATTTCTTTTTCAAATAAATCTTTATTTACCTTACACAATTAAAAAATGCACTTACCCTAAGCTACATTAACACATTAAAATTAAGACACTTTATTAAGCTGGCCATTCGCCTTTCAAAGCTTATAGGTATAGGTACGACAGGTAGTTTAAGCTGGTAATAACATAAACTTAACATACATTATGCGGATATAATGACAAAAATGTAAATTATTTAGTTTTTGTAAATTATTTACTGCTTGCATGAAGGTAAGTCGAAAATATTTTAATACCTAGTTAAATCACGCAATCTACGTAACGTAATGTAAACAAGCAAACTCACGACCAGTTAACTATCAGCGGACAGAGCCTCCCTGCCGCCCGCGCTCGAATGTATTAGTGACCGAGGCCGGGACTGCAGCGAGCGACTCGGGGGTCTAGTCGCTGGTCGTCCGCACCTCGGTTGGTGGAAACAAAAGGTAGTGATGTGGTAGGCGGTAAGTGCCGTATCTATCGATATACGGTAATTTGTAATAAAGGGGTTATTAGTATTAATTTTGTTTTTATTATAAAATTATAATTAAACAGCAAAGGAAGTTCAATGGTTTCATGTAACCTCTGAAAATTAGTTTTAAACTTAGTTTTATACGCTATTTTTACAGCTTTATTTTGTATTACTTGCAGTAGGTGATTGTTGGAAGGACATGTTCCACTCCACACCGGACAGGCATACGTTATACACGGACGGACAAATGTAGTATAAATCCTCAATTTGGTACCGCTACTTAATTTTCTTTTTTGGTTCATTATAGGGTTTAAAGCACCAAAGGCTTGGGCCCCTTCAAACGTAAGTCGGCAATATGTTTGGACCTGTTTAGAAAGTAGTAAGCTTTCCAAAGTACTTTATGGCCTCCTATTATTAAGGTTCATGTAGGGGGTTGCCTAGTAACATACACACTTAATGGGTGAGTCGGTACCGTTGAAAATTGTTGCAGCTGTTGTCACTTTTCCAGGCTCTCTGTTCTGCATAACTATCACATAGATGACTAAATGCCATCAAAAACTATTTCAATTTACCGTATATTTGAACAAAACCGAAGTAGGTACATAACATATTGTTATATGTTATCGTTATGTATCATCCCGATCAAATATAATGCAACTATGGATAATCTCACGTGAGCACAGCTTCCATTCTAACACAACGATGAGCAGTTAAGGCACCCGTCGAGGTTAATAATAGTGTGGCTGGATGTTCAGAACAATACACTAGTTAACATAAATCGATACATAATATATGTAGGGCAATCTACATTTCAGTGATAAAATAACCAGTATTAGCTGACCTCTTATTCAATTGAAACTACGTACAACGCTGGACCAAGTAGTGTCACCACTAATATGCTACCTATTCTGCGGGAATCAGGAGTTTGGCAAAGGTGTCAAGTTGTTCTTACAGACTTATTGGAGCAATTATAACATTTCAAACGATGTTACATCTTCAGTACGAATTATACCGAAAATTGGAAAAATTAACGATTTATTTTCACTATACATTACATGTTAAAAACAAAAATTCAATGTATTCGATCCTTTTAAAAAACAAAATAGAACTACTCGAGTCACATTGCGTTCCCGCCTCTGGGTTTTGGATGGATTTTCAACGTTTTTTTTTTGTTAGTGAGCATAGAAAATTGAAACTTATCAACGGGTAATTATGGGCTATAAGAGAAAAATACAGGTTACAAAGGGTGCCACATCAAAGGGTTGTACATGAAAGGGTTTTTCGAAGGGTCAGTTGTGAGTAGTTGAAACCTAATTATTTTGCACCCTTTATTAAAGTCGCGGGGTATTATTACATATCAAAGGAAATTCTTTTTTAGTTATATCCTAGGTATGATCACAAAGATAACACGGTCTAAGTATGTTACAAAGGAAATGCTTCCTCACCTATGAGCTCTGAGCCTTTTAATCCTTTTGTGCAATGGAAGAAAATGTTCTTTGAGTCGTTCTTATTCGCTTTGTGTTGTCTTGTCTTAGCGGGGTGTATCGTTCGCCTCCATAGAATTATTACCTAATATGTGTTGAAGGAAAACTTCCTTTGTAAACGCATTTTGAATGCCTGCGTATCATAACTGCTTGCTAGAACAAACCCGTGGAGTAAACGTAACTTGAACTCAAAATTATTAACTTTGCAAAGGTCTGCAAGTCTCTCGCATGTTGCAGTATTTAGGTTGTTGTAATTGTGTTTTTCGTATAAATTCATACCATGTTGGTCTAAATTTATAGGCTGAAGGATAGATAGATATGTAGCGGCACTACAAAAAGTACTACAGCAACATAGAACAAAAAGTACTACAGCGCCATCTATGACGCAGAGGATAAACTAAACACCGAAATACATATAAATACCGCATCGCGCAAGTAAAGTTATTCGCGACTTAAGACTATATAAAATAACCCGACAACAACTGTTGGGCAGTAGCCCACTAGACATAACACCCGTCTGGTCGGAGAATCTTCCCTTTTCTATGAGCGATGAAGAGCTTTACACCCTGTTCTTGATAAAGATAGACTAATATTTTCTACTAGCGTTTGCCCGTGGCTTCGCCTGCGTTAATTTAGAATTTCACAATCATTGCGGGTTGTACTCTGCTTGTAATAACATAATTCAAATACGATTCGAAAGACACGTGGCGCCATCTATTATCATTATGCAACATTTCAAGATGATTGGTTCAGTGGGTATGACGTGAAAAGGTAACAAACAAGCAAACAAACTTACTTTCGCATTTATAATATTTTATAAGGGAGGATTAAAAAGCGATCGAACTTGCGTAACGTTTACTTCGCACATTCATGCTAGTACCACACACACTACGCACAGGACAGCGGGTCAGAGTAAGTCAAGATCAAGTTGGTCACTGATTGTATCAAGTTCAATTGACTCTGCACAAGATATCTAACATTTTTAATGTAAATAATAAAAACTAGAGTTCAAAATTTGAACAACTTTTAGTACACTTTATGTAATTGACCTACTATTTCCGGTGCTATAAATCATTCTTCACGTCAAGATTGCTATCGCCATCTCAGATTAACTTAGGGCTTAGACAAGGTGACATTCTATTAGGGAGAAAAGTCAAAGAAATATGTAACGCTTTGCAAGCGATTGCTGCTTGTCTAGACCGTTTGGTCAAGTTTACGAATATCGTAACGTACAGGGGGCTTAAAACGGCCGCTTTAGCAGAATCATAATAGGAAAATAGTATGAATCACGTTAAAATTCTTCAAATGGCCATAGACGTAGTTAATATCACGAAAACTCACTTTATTATAACATTATTCATATTATTATCCTATTATGATTCTGCTAAAGAGGCCATTTTCGCTCGACTCTGGTCCGCCATCCTTTACTGATTACTCTGGCGTAATAAATACCATTAGACTAGATACCTATAAAGTAGATTTATGGTCATACTTTCCTATTGTAGGGGAATGTGTTTGAAAGAGCCAGCTTTTCAGAGTCGATAAGATATTCACGTCCTTACTAAATTCCTGTAACAATCTTTATGTGAAACACGACGTGTAATGGTGTAAAAGATTGATTTACGATTATCTAAAGTTTAATAGCGAAATAGACACCTACTTCACATTAATTAATCTGACACTGATACCTACCGAGCTGTTGACAGCAAGCTGGTTTATAAGAAATAAGCTCCCTACAGCTACGCTTTAAGTTTTGTGTAAACAAACTTTGCCAGACTCATATGTCCACTACATCTAACACAAGTTGGTCTTACGCTACAAAATTGTAAACTTCAGTCGGAGATATTGGTCACACGGCAAATATTAACTTCACCAAGTATTGGTGTGCTCTTTGTTGAAATGGCGACGACAACTAAAACAACGGTATTTTAAACTTTCACGATACTGTCACTTACGGGAGGGATATCTTCCGTGATTATGAATTAATTTGAGCTACCGATATTTAGACGCTGTTTTAAGCGCCATGATCGCGGTATGACTGGAGAATGCGGGTGGATGGAAAATAAATTGTTTGGTGCAGACAAATCTGTCTACCCTCTTTCTTAGTCTTTTGCCACACGCACTACTGGAACTCGATACTTGCCCCGCGAATTACTAAACACGTTTAATGCTAAGCATATTTAAAACGTAATTCCGTCTCTGTCATCTTCAAGCGCGTTGGCAGTAACAGCACGGTGTTTTAAATACGTTTAACGTTAGACGTGTTTACCTACTGATTGGTGGTACAAACGGTTCTAAGTCACGGGAAAACACACTCACAGTATCGCTAGGTTTTGTGGAATCCTTATTCTGCAATCCGGCCGTTGCTTCTCCTTGTCCTTCAATTTATTTCCATCCACCCGGATTCTCCAGTCATCCCGCGATCATGGTGCTTGCGACGAAATATGGGGAGCTTACAATAATTAATAATCACGTAAGATCATATCCCGTAAGTGACAGTATAAGTTTAAAATAACACTATGTTGGTCAGTTTTCAAAATTATCATCAGTGATAGGAATAGGTAGTGCCTATTTGCCTAAACTTCGAAGAACAGAGACAAGAAACGGAGACTTCCTTAGGACTAATTTTTTTCCGATACATCTGTCCCGGAATTTCGATACAACACTTAAATACATAAAAAATGTGTTATTTGGAACAAGTAATTCATTCTTTCTTCTTCAATTAAACATACTTACTTTAGAAATATATTTCATTAAGATGAAAGAAAAAAAGGTAGGTAAGTATTTGTATTTTCATTTGTGACCAAATATTTGTACATCATGTATAATGGTAGAATGTAAAGGGACCTCATTAATATTAAGATTTTTGATATTAAGACACTTTGTATATATATACAAAGTGGCAAATAAATGAATTATTTATTTATTTTAAATACTTTTTTTTAAATGATAAATTCTTTCTACTATAGAGAATGCTAAAATGAAAAAAAAATACCGTTTTATTATTTTAAAGACAAAATGCCTTTTATTATACTTGAACTTTACAAATCTCATTAAACGTAGCGACGCCTAGAGTGAGCTAGAAAGAAGATATTTACTTCGAAACGTGTACGGCTTCTTATACAAATATTGTGATTCATTGTGTATCAACAAGTCATTTACAAAAAGTTCTTCAACAAAAAAATTCAGAAAGTTTTATGGTTGTAACGACTGTGTATGTTATTTATTATGATATATCTAGTGGCAAACTTTAGGTAAATATAGACGAATTACTTATTCCAAATAACACATTTTTTTAAATGTATTTAAGTGTTGTATCGAAATTCCGGGACAGATGTATCGGAAAAAAATTAGTCCTAAGGAAGTCTCCGTTTCTTGTCTCTGTTCTTCGAAGTTTAGGCAAATAGGCACTACCTATTCCTATCACTGATTATCATCTGCCTTTCTGACCTTCATGATCCGGTAACTGGGAAAAACGATACCCCTTAGTACTCATAATCAGACTTACGAACTTCGGAGTATCCATAACGACTGTAACAGATTTTAAAATGTCAGCCGGGACCAGCGGCTTAACAAGCTTTCCGGGATATGGTTGCAACCGATGGCAACCGTTATTAACTAAACCTTTGCGATCGATGCGCACGGCTGTTATTATTAAACCAAAATCCCCTTGCTGGATTGGCTGTTTCGTATCCGAAAAAATCTCCTGAATTTTTCTTCATGGTAACTTCGTTATGGCCTAGCGCGACGTGCCGCGCCACCTCTAGGCTGCCATACGTGACATTGCTAGCTCGGAGTTTCGTTGTTTTATACTGAATATTCCGGCGCAGGCCCTGTCAACTGTGTATGAGTGACCATGGACGGCGTGTCGGGGGATTGAAAACGTGATAAAGATAGTGATAGTTTAATTTCTTGCCGTCTCTGTCTAACATGCTGAATATACTACAATGTTACCACGTAAAATAAAATAAAATTTTGATGTGACATGAACGCGTTTCTTTTAGTCTAAATAGCTTAAATACAGTAACTTAATATTTTTTCGGTCATTAAATTAAATTTGAAAGTTATTATGTACCTAAATTAGTATAAATAAAAAAAAATTAAAACTTTTTAAAATAAAAAAGGGAAACTAGTGATTTATTGTTCAAGTGCGACTACTAAGCATGAGGTCCTGGAATCGATTCCCGGGTCGGGCAGTGTTAAAAAAAATGTTTATTTTAATTACGTAATTACATTAAGTTTTAAAGCACATGATTTGGAGATCACCTTTTAAGCAAGGAGATGCTTGTGTTAGCAGACTCCGCTCTTCCACTTAACATTAAACAATGTATGCAATTGAAAAAAATCTATAAATAATAGTGTTGTTGGGTTATTCCATCAGGAATTTCTCAGTAGCAGCCACGGAATCTGATTTGTGCCCGGTTGGTGGAAATAGGCGCGAGCCCTATCACATGGGATTTCAACATAACTCGCGAAATGTGAGTGTCCGATTAGCTACACCTCTGCCTAACCCGTCGGGGATTACAGGCGTGATGTTATGTGTGAGAACTGACTGGCTGATCAAAATGTGATAATGTGGGTGATGACTACAAAAAGCGTTCTTTTAGGTGCTGTAAATCTGGGCGGCAGAGTTCCGAAACAAAATTAAATGGCTTTGAGGCGACGATACGGCTTACTGACCGTTTATTTTGGCGCTTCTTTCAAAGTGAACCATCAAATGCCTTGTTGGGCACTATATTTTATTCTAATACCGTTCAGTATACAACATTAAATGACTTTTTCTTTTCCGCAAACACGTGCAAGTTTTGGGTACTGAACAACCAACGTATATTAATGTTACTGCCCAGCTCTGTGATACGAAGCCTGGTGCCGTTGCACAGTCTGGTTGCATCAAGCTTTCGCATCACCAGAACTGGAACGCCAACTTTAAGCTGCAGCTCCAGCAGCACGCCCGTTATCTCCAGGGAGTTAATAAATTCGGCGGGGTAGGCAGTACTATCGTCATTTTCCTTCACAGTGTCTATGGATTCTACTTTTGAATCCCGACGATCATGTAAATATTTTTTTGTTTATTTTACTGACTCGTCCTTCACACAACCACTCGTTATTTTTATATTAACCTTCAAATTGACAAAAACGTGATTGTTCAGTTCTTTCTCTGTAGCCACTGGATGAGAAAATGCCTACTTGAAATAAATGCTAAATGCTTTGATTTGATTTAAAAAAAAAAAAAGACACCTGCTTCGTGCTCGTTGTACAGTTGGACACGCATGTTGCACGTTATATGGAGCTTTTCGATCCAGGAGGTTTTCACAGTGGCGACGCTATGAGACATGCGTTTATTTCATCCGGCGGTGTGCCCCTTCTTAGCTTTAGAAGTCGGTGTCAAAAAAACCCAATAAAAGAAATAAAAGTCGGCGTCGTTTAAGCTATTTTTAATTTTTTTTTTGAGTGTTTGAATTCGGATTTATTTTTTGCAAAAAAGTATTTTTTTAACAATCTTAATAAAGAAAAAAAAAAACCGGCCAAGTGCGAGTCGGACTTGCGCACGAAGGGTTCCGTACCATTATCTATAAAAACGGCAAAAAAAAAATCATATCTGTTGTATGGGAGCCCCCCATAATATTTTTTCTTTTTTTAAATTTTTAGTATTTGTTGTTATAGCGGCAATAGTAATACATCATTTGTGAAAATTTCAGCTTTCTAGCTATCACGGTTTATGAGATACAGCCTGGAGACAGACAGACAGCGGAGTCTTAGTAATAGGGTCCCGTTTTACCCTTTGGGTACGGAACCCTAAAAACAATATTACAAATAGTATGCCAGATGATTTAGAGCTGTAAGTCTTGGCCGATTTTACTTGACAACCTACCACAGCTTTTAATTTGTAATAAAAATATCTGTATTTTAATTTATATTTCTTTAAGAAAACTGATGGATGAGTGTACAAACATAATACCAACTGACTTTACACGTACTTACATACTTTCAATCAATATTGAATTCGTTGGAAAAAAAGTATTTTAACATCTCATTATTAAAAATAAAAAATGTTCATAAAAGTTAAACTTGCCTTTATTTCACCACGCAAGCCACTCGCAATATGTTTATTGTTGTATTAAGATTTCTAAAACAGCCGTACCGGCACTCGTGCGGTCTGGTTGTGTTTTTTGTCGCGTCGCGCGTCTAATTATTTTACTATCCTCACTGTGCGAAGAGTTGTTTACGCATTCCTGTGACACGTGCCACAGGTGTGCGCCGGACCTACCGGCTGCGTTTGCCTCACACGATCGCGCCATGAATGATGACGTAATAGTTTCACCGCGCTGTGATACACCCGTATTCAAAATAATGTACAGAGCTTACTGAATGATTCTTCGGACATGGATACTATTGATGATGACGGTAAAAATAAAGAGTCAAGAACGGAGAAGAGGGAAAGAGAGGACAGTACTGAAGACGAAGAGGGTTGGAAAGAAGTTAAAACAAGTAAAAAAAAGATATGTCATGGTAGTAGACATTCTTTAAAAGAGGAAAAGTATGAGGTATACGTTTCGCATAAAGAACGCCTTCCGAAACAGTTTGCAATGGCACGTATTTTGAGAGAAAATAAAATAACTAAGATTAGTGAAGTTAAATATTTAAGCCCTTTTAAAATACGCGTCCAATTTGAATGTGAATCGGCTGCACAGAACTTTACTACGTGCGAGAATCTTTTGGAGAAAGGATGGAGGTTCCAGAAGGCCTCGGAGCTGTCAATCTGCTATGGCTTAATCAAGGATGTAGACCTCGATTTCACGGATGATGAGATCCTTAAAAATATTACATGTCCGGCCCCCGCAAAACTTTTATCTTTCAAGAGGCTAGACCGTCGCAACAGGGATGAAGGTGGTTGGTGCCCCAGCGAAACCCTTCGACTTTGCTTTGAGGGTAATCATTTACCAGCATCAGTTCGTGTATGTGACATAAATATCAAAGTATTGCCTTACATACACCAAGTCTCACAATGTTCCCAATGTTGGAGGTTAGGCCATGTGCGGAAAATGTGTCCCTCGAAAAACGTGGTTTGCCCGAAGTGTGGTGGGCAGCATGAGAATTGCGATACTTTAATGTTTTCATGTGTCAACTGCAAAGGTAACCACATATCGCTCAGCAGGTCTTGTCCGAGTTATAAGAAAGAGAGAAGAATAAGAGAAATTATGTCTGAGTTTGGATGTACATATAGAAAAGCCCTTGAATGTTATGTGCCCCCCGAAAAACCCATTCCCCCCGATACTATCGTCCCTCCTCAAGCTCCGGTAGCCCAAGAAATTCGTTGCTCTTCTACACCTCCCGAAGACGGCTCTTTACAAACCCTAAGGCCTACCTTTGCCGAAATAGTTAAAACAAAGGCCACAGTGCATAAGTTACAGACCCCTTCCACGTCTAGTAAGAACAAGGGTACTTCTAAGCCTCCGAAGAATAAAAAGAGCCCACTCAAAGAAGACTGGATGTTTTGGACTGCAGATGCAGACGAAGAAGGCGTTCATCAATTGCCTGTTGATGAAGAAGGTAAAGATGAATGTCCTTCTTTCAAAGAGCTGTGTGCTAGAATAAAGGAAGTTATCTACCTCAAAAATACAGGTTTAATTTTTAAAATAAAATGTGTCTTTCAGTTGTGCTTAGAATGGTTAACACTAGTGTCAGTGAGTTTTGTTTCAGAGTGGCCGTGGATAAAAGCATTGTTTAACTTTTTTATTCCTTGTGACGGTTAACAAATCAATTAAATTAAATATATTTCAGTGGAATGCCCAAAGTATTAAGCCAAAGTTAGCATCGTTTCAGGAACTTTTGTGTCAGGAAAAAGTACATATTGCTGCCCTTAGTGAGACGTGGCTTGAACCAGAAAATAATTTTAAAGTTAGTGGTTTTGATGTTTATCGCTCGGACCGGGATGACTCATACGGCGGCGTAGCTATAATAGTTCACAAATCTGTTAAGTCGCAGCTGCGACGCGTTCTCGTCAATAACAACGGCATTGAGGTAGTGTGCGTGCGCGTATTTAATTGTGGCCCGTTTGAGAATATTGTTTCTGTTTATTGTCCATCGAGAATCGTAACCACTCAGCAGGACTGGGATAGTCTGTTTTCAATATGGCCATCCAAAACGTTAATTCTTGGTGACTTTAATGCCCATCACGCCAGTTGGTCTTATAAAACTGACCGCAGAGGTAGTCTTATTCACGACTCACTAATAGACAACAACTTTGTTTCTTTGAACGATGGAACACATACACGAGTTCGTTTAGTTGATAACAACCTACAACAATCTTCCCCAGACATTTCACTAGTTTCTATAGATATTGCGTTAAACTTTAATTGGGCCGTTTTAAATGAAAATCTAGGCAGCGACCATTTAATTATTAAACTTTCAACATTGTGTACAACATGCCTTCCTACAGTTATTAAAAGGAATTTTGGAAAAGCAGACTGGTCTTCATATAAAAAATATGTGGAAGAAAAATTTAAAAATTTATATCTACCGAATGACCACCAAACAGCGTATGATTCATTTCTAGATATTCTGAATGACGCTGCTAATAAATTCATACCGATGTTTAAATTTAATCAGAACCCTACTTCAAATTTCACTCCAAAGCCATACTGGACTGCCGAACTGTCACAAGCTGTGGCTCATCGTAGGTTAGCTTTATCCAAATTTAGGCGTAACCCCACACCCCAAAACCTGGATACTCTTAATGGTAGAATAAATATATCCCAAAAGTTAATCCGACAGGCTAGAGGAATGAACTTTCAAAATTTTTGTTCCTCAGTTGATCACACTACATCGTCTAGTGAAATGTGGCGAAAAATGAGATGGTTGAAAGGTTTCCGTACGCCTAGACATTTTGTGGACGCTCAAAGTGCCACAAATCTTTTAAGTTCCTTAGCACCCGATTATGTGTCCCCTTCGACCCCTACTGTTCACCATAGTAACCCTACATTAGAATGTGAGATCTCTATTCAGGAGCTAGATAAATGTATCAAATCTAAGGATACATCTCCTGGATGCGACGACATATCCTATTCTATGATTAAGAATTTACCTGATGTAGGTAAATCTGTATTGCTCACTCTATTTAACAACTTTTTTATTCACGGTTTTGTTCCCTATCAGTGGCGTGACATTTGTATTGTGCCTATTCCAAAACCTGGTCGTGACCCTAGTAACGTTTCCTCACTCCGGCCTATATCATTACTGTCGTGCATATGCAAAATTTTCCATTATGTTCTATACCGAAGATTGGAATGGTTTTTTGAAAAAAGTAACACATTTTCTGTGAACACAGTTGGATTCCGTAGGGGTAGGTCGTGTTTAGACGGCTTAAGCTGCCTAATCACCACAATTCAATCTGGTTTTTCTGAGGGTTGTTCCACTATGGGTTGTTTCTTAGATATAGATAATGCGTACAATAATGTAAATAATTCTGTTTTAATAAACGTTTTAGATAGTTTTAAAGTTGGTTCCCGTATCTGTAGATATCTATGGAACTTTCTCCATAGAAGAGTACTCAAGATATGAATTGGTAATAGCTTTATTAGTAGACATTCCGGCACTGGTTTGGCTCAGGGTGATCCGTTATCCCCAATATTATTTAATATAGTAACGTCTCATATTTGTAAACGTGTGCAAAATAACATTTGTATATCCCAGTACGCGGATGACTTCGCTATATACGTGCAGTGTTCTTCTGTTAGTGAGGGACAACGCAAGATTCAGTCTGCACTTGATCTTATCGACAGCATGTTAACACAAGTTGGATTAAACATTTCCCCCGCTAAAAGTAAAATCTGTTTGTTTAGTAGAGGTTTTAGAAGGCCACTTATAGAAATATGTTTGAACGGGACTTTGTTAGAGATAGTAGACCACGTCAAATACTTAGGATTGTGGCTGGATAGAAGCCTTCGATGGAAGAAACATATTGGGGAGGTCCGTGAACGAGTACTTAAATTGATTAATATTTTTAGGGTTTTAGTGGGACCTGGGTGGGGTGTTCATCCCAACCACTTAAGAAGATTGTATATTTCCCTTATTCGTAGCCGTATCGACTTCGGTAGTTTTTTACTGGATAATAGCGCCGACACACATTTAACTAAACTGGACAGATTACAAAATATTTGCTTGAGGTTAATTGGTGGGTTTATCAGAAGTACTCCGATCCATGTGATGGAAGCCGAATTAATATTGCCTCCTCTTTTTATTCGCCGCCGATATTTAGCTGGCAAATTTTATTTAAAATCTAAGTGTTACCGTTTTCCTTTAATCGATTTACTGGATAAACTACATGGTCTTTGTTACAATAGTCCTTATTGGAGAAATAAGAAAAAACCACTGTTAGTTTTGTCTCACGATGTTCTCAAGCAGGAACATATGTACTGCAGCAATAAAATTGGCATGTTTTCCATGGACACTTGGGTCAGCAATATGGACTTATCAGGTATTGTAAAGCCTAGTTTAGATTCAGTAGATAAACCTAAGCATTGTTATAATGTACATAACCTTAGAACTATATGTTGTACATCTCTGAATGCACTGTACTCTGGCTTTTATTGTATATATACGGACGGTTCTAGACACGAAAATTACTGTGGCGCAGCTTTTTTCGATTCACAAATAGGTGCTTCTTTTAAATTCAAAATTTTATCCAAAGTTTCAATAATGCATTTAGAGCTAATTGCTATAGCTGAAGCTTTGGCTTATGTTGAATCTTTGGACGGTGATCGATTTATCATTTTCACAGACTCAAAAAGTGCTCTTCTCCATCTGATAAGATGCACGAGTACTTCAGCTTTTAGGGGCCTTCCACTGGCGTACAATATATTGAAAATAATCACTGATTTTGTTGCCAAACGTAAAATAATTGTATTACAGTGGATTCCGTCTCATGTTGGACTGGAGGGAAACGAGATGGTTGATCGTTTAGCAAATGAAGCGGGGTCTGATGGAGAAATATATCCTTGTTCTCCTTGGAATACTGAGCTTTTACCCTTGGTTAGAGACAGATGTATTCAGTCATGGTCAGAATACTTTGATGAAAGGTCTTTGACTAAGGGTATCTGGTACAGAACGATTCAGCCATCTCTTCCACGAGTGCTTTGGTTCAGTGAGGGCAGGATGAGCAGGCAAGAAGTTGTGACGGCTCTGAGACTCCGATCCGGTCACGTACCGCTCAATAGCTTTGGATTTATGATGGGCAAAGTAGATTCACCAAATTGTGCTATCTGTGGAGTTATTGAAGATGTGCATCATGTCCTGGCAGAGTGTGTGCGTGTGGGGGTCCAAAGGCGTCAAACTTTTGTCAATACTTTTAATGTAGGCTTCTATAATAGCGTTCTCGCCTCACCATTGTCCGATGAGGCTAGAACACTTTATTATATTATTATTATGGTTATAAGGTTGCGGGTAGGCTAGTTTAGTATAGGTACATATTATATTGTAATTTAATTGTATACAATCATCGGGGTGACATATTCTATATAGAAAAAACCCCGTAAATAAATAAAGATTAAAAAAAAAAAAGATTTCTAAAAAGTATTTACCATTCGGTAAGCAGATGGGTTAAGGTCGATCTTAGGCGGATCTCAGAATATTAAAGGTATCACTGTAGTAGGCTGTGAATATCTAACAGTAGCGAAGTTTGATGTGATTATATTATGTGTCTATAGAATACTGACTGTGCCATTTTTTAAAGGGAAGCCGGTAGGAATCGAGTTGTATGGAACCTTCGCCACTGATATCTAATTTTCTTACGTAGCAAACTTTCAGATCGATATTGAACTCATAATCTCTGATATTATAGGTATTGATTCTAATTCATCCATTTGTTATGATCGTGAATTACATTTTGATCAATATACAATCTGATGCTGACTTGCTGACCAGCATAGTAGTATACGTGATGGAAGGGACACCGACGCGAAAGCGGTTACCACACAGAAATGATTCATCGGTTATTAAATCAAATCTGCTGTTCCATACATTTTGACCGTGTAGGTATTGCACTTTTGTAGGAAACAGCTGATTGTTTTTAACCGTTTTCGCCTCGGTTTTCCTTCCACCCTGTACTGCCCTGTAGTATACACATACCTACCTAGTTGTAGATACACTATTATTCTACAACTAACTTTTATGCACAATTCTCACTTAAACAAAAAGTTAGGGAAGTATGCCAAAATTATTTCATCGAAAAAAGAGCTCTAAGGTTTCTTAAGAAAAGTTTTTTCTCCTGTTGCACAACTTTAAATAATCGCTCTATAAGTATACAAAAACTTTAAAACAGTCATAAACTTACACCTCTCAAACGAGTTGTGGCATAGGTACATACCTGCCATGCTCACCAATCTATCTACTGCCATTCACTGAAATTGATATATCAGTAACTGATAACATGCCAATTTCAATCAGGTGTAATTAATGGTAGTGCAATTTCTATGAGCATTCCCCCACTAACGGATCTGAATGACGCGTTCGACGAAGGTATGCGCTTTGAAACAGTAATTAGGTCACGTATGTGTGTTGCAATTTAGTTTAATTAATAAGACTGTAATGAAAAAGGAGATAGGCTGGGTCGCGTCAGCCGCATGCATGATGATCGCTGGGCAAAACTCCACACGATGGTTGTCGGAAGACGGACGGCGGAAGCGGTGGCGAAGCGATCTGGACGCGTACCGCGAGGTGGTTCGAGGAGGCACGGGAAAAGAGCTCATGGAAAGAACAGGGGAGGCCTTTTTCCCCTGCTGGGTGGAAAAGTAACGACTATTTAAAAAAAAATTGTACTTGACCGCGGTGAAGCTCGTGTGACGTTCTGATCTCGTTTGCGGGGCGAACATGGCCCGTTTCTTTCCGGACCTGAGGGAGCGCCTCAGGTCGCACTGTGTTGTGCCGGACCATCAGGTGTCCCAGATTCTCACGGGACACGGGTGCTTCCGGAAAAGGCTGCATGACATGGCGCTATGTGAGGACGGAATGTGTGAGTGTGGTATGGAAGAGGAAGACCTGCACCACGCGCTGTGGGTCTGCCCCTTGTATGCGGAGGCTAGGTGCAAGATGATGGATGGGATCAGTCGCGTGGAGTCCGGCCCGATCTACTACGGCGATCTCGTGAGCTCACCGGCGAACTTTGCACGGCTACGAGAGTTCGCGCACGTGTGGCACGCCGCCCGGAGACAGCTCGAGCTCGACAAGAGAGCGCAAGACCAACAACAACAACAGCTGGAAGAGGAAGCGCAAGGCCAGGCGACGTCCATCGACCATGAAAACTGAAGCTAGCAGACTGGAGTCGACGGGCAGCGAAGTTTCTTCTATATGTGGTTCGTTTGTGCATACCCTATTAAGGGAGAGTTGCAAAAGGGACACACATGGCTAATTTGTAAGGGATCAAGAAGCGCCTGCGGACACAAAATAAGATAGCCAAGGGCGCTATGTCCGCAGCCGCCCCACGTTTCGGCCCGTATGACAAGAGTTGGAAGGACCATGGGAAGGTTGGAGGGAGTGCTGGGTGGAACAGTAAAGACTATTTAAAAAAAAATTGTACTTGACCGCGGTGAAGCTCGTGTGACGTTCTGATCTCGTTTGCGGGGCGAACTTGGCCAGATATCGCACAGGATGGAGAGGTTTAGAAGGAGAAAGAGGAGGCTTTTGCCCAGCAGTGGGACACTCAAATAGGCTAACAAAAAACCTAAACTGTAATACTTATCGGGAAATGGGGATACAGATTGCGGTTTCAATAACGTCTCATATTAAGTTTGAGCACGAACGTGCGTGCGACGACATAAATTCGTACGATTTTGGAGTCTAAAAATACTACTAGGTAACCTATACTGACCTAGTTTTTTAATTTTTCGTGACTAGCACGATCCACTCACAGATATGAATAAAAATGTTTAAACAAATGAACATTTTTATGAAATGAATATTGTCAATTTTACAATGGTTTGAATTTACGTTACGTTTACTGCGCGCGGGACCCACACATCTACCAGGTTATCAATAATAGCCCGGTTTAAATAGACATTGACCCTAGCATAAATTCCCAAGAAGCTGAAAATTTACATGAACGTTAGGGATACCATTATAATGAAATTGTGTTAAGTCCCCACCGATCCCATTTAAGCAAAAAATTTTATGAGAGGTGAAAGTTCGCAAAAATAGGTTTTATATGCTCAGACAAAAATTGTAGTTCATTTAATTATCTTCCCATCTTAGCTATCTTACCGTCGTAGTCAATCAAACATCAGACAGATGTTGCTCAAGGTCACAAGGTCACATAAAATGAAGGTCTGGGTTTCTTTTCAGTTCATATTCTCAGAATTATTATTCAAATTAGTATTTTAGTCACCCAACTAATAGTTTTTCTCATATTATGCACCTAATGATATACAGGCAAATCAAGTTACAACAATAAACAAAGCCAAATTTCTTTATTAGATTCTCAACATTATCGTTACAGCCTTAGGTTCAAGGTTGATTGTGAAAATTTGACAGTTTTGCGTAGCTTGATGTGCTGGCGTCTGTACATACACAGGCAGCGTAGTCATGCATATTATGGCGAATAAAACTTTAGTAAGAATCGCTAATTTCTCAGTAATGATTAATCTTATGGAAAAATTTTGGTTTTTCCGTCACTGGTGTCGTTTTCATGATTTTCGGGGTCGCTGACAACGAAAATGAGGTCAAAATGAAAATCCAAGAAGGCGCCGAGGAAAATTTTCGGTTTTTCGCCGCTGATAATGAAAATGAGGCCAAAATGAAAATCCAAGATCGCGCCGAGGATATATTTTGGTTTTCGTCACTGATAATGAACACCAAAAATTTTCTTCGGCGCCATCTCGTATTTTCATTTTGACAAACACTGAAAGAAACGCCTATTCATATTAAGAACAAAAAAACAGCGATCCTAACTTTTTTCTTCAACTCAGTCCTCCTTCTAGTACTAGCATGCGTGATGTTATGTTTACTCTACAGAGTAAAGCTCAGTGGCCATTAAGTCGCGCAAGTATCCAGTATCTACTTATTTCGTTCTTTAATGTTCTACGCTACTCAATTAGTGATGTAGTTAGGTTGGATACAGATTTGATAGATCCATATCGATAAAAGAAAATTTCATACGTTTTATTTCAAGGACAATAAATGAGAAAGTCAAAATATCGTCTTTTTTATTTTAACTCATTAGAATTGTCTAATAGAAAAACTCTTTTAACCTTAATTAGGTAAGTATTTATTTGTTTGGGTTTGGTTTGTTTAATAAATTAATTTATGTTAGATTTAAGTGTGTAAAAAATATTGTTGTGTATTTACTTGTATTAATTAAAATATAATTGTACATAATAAAGTACAATTATATTTTATATTAGTGCGTTCGCGCATGTGCCCTTCGCGCAAATGTCCTGATACCGGGGACTCTTCACAATTTCCTTATGGCATCCCTAACGTTCATGTAAATTTTCAGCTTCTCGGGAAAATATACATATAAATAGGGGTCTATTTATGTGTCTATTTTGGCCAGACTATGAATTGACGGATCTAATTTATTGATAAATTTCTACCTATTACTCAGTAGCAGCGCTATTATGTCAACACATAGCTCGCGGTCAACTTGTTATGAATACAGACTACTTATGCTACTGCAGAGAATTTCACGAAAACAGCACAAGTTACGGTTTAAATGTGAGAAAGTACCGTGTTTTCGTCACAATCAGAAGTCAGTTAGGTTTTGAATATCGTGGGAAAAATAATAGTCATATGATTCTTCTTCTTCTCGATTCTCTGACCCAGATTTTGTCCGACCAGTACGTAGCAACAACGACACTTCCAAAGTGGTAAATTGTGTCCCCCCCTGTAACTTCTAAAATAAGAGAAAGATAAAACTAAAAAAAAATTTATCATGTACATTACTATACAAACTTCCACCGAAAATTGGTTTGAACGAGATCTAGTGAGTAGTTTTTTTTTTAATACGTCATAAATCGTAAACCGCAATTTACCTTTCATTCAATCAACTCAATTATATTATAAAAAAATACACTATTATTAAAACATCGATCAAAGTTACAACGAACTACAATAACTTTTATATCATGTTACTTGCTGATACGGAACCCTTCATGGGCGAGTCCGACTCGCACTTGGCCGCTTTTATTTTATCCTTAACAATCTCGTTTGAATGAAAGCGCTGAACATCTACGGAGTGATTATTAAATCTTGAGGATCGTAACTCGTAAGTATAAATAATGGACCACAATTACAAACGCGAAAGTATCTCTGGTATCTCTGTCTGTTACCTTTTCATGCCTAAACGGTAGCACGGTATTGCGATAAAAATTGGCAAGGATTTCATCCTGGGGAAGGACATAGGCGATTTATATTATCACTCTAATTGCTCAGGGGGGTGAGTAAAATTATATCCATTTTCTTCAATTGTTTACCGTGCATCACACGACTGACATTTCATGCATCAGAACGGCTAACTGTCAGCGAAGCAAACAGCCTAACCTAGCCGTTGGCAAGTTCGAACCCCAGCCGGTGCACACTTTTTGGTGTTGGTCCTATTTTGTTTTAATCAATGCTGTAAGTTTCCAACTAATTGCATTATAGTTTTGTAGATACTCTTAATTTTATATAGTTTGCATACATAACTTTTCAAGCACACGTAACCACGGTACGGATTTGGGTGAAAGGCAAGGACGTAGGTGGCACCCAGCACGGCCAGCACCCGGCCGCAAAACATATATTTTTTCAAATATAATCCATAAGGGATGATGGTCCGTATGAGAAACTTTTCATTTTATGAGTTAGGTATAAGAAAATTTAGATTACCTATTGTTTTAGTGAAGAAATAATGAATTAATGATTTTGCCACCCCTCAAAAGTTAATAAGTGTGGTTCAGAGAATTGTCACAGATCACAATCGTCATCCGCAGAACGTATAATTTTCCAGATTTATTTCATCGTACGCTTGTTTGTATAAAAATATCAGTTTATCTGACTGGCACTCACGCTTTTCCTAGCTCGTCTCAGCAATTCCAACAGCACAATCATATTAAATTTAAGCATCCATTTAGGTGTCACTTAGTGTTGACAAGTGTGTGTTAACACAAGTGCACTTCCCCGTCCTCCAAAGCAAGCGGAAACGGCCAGGGAGAGATCAGGAGCAAGCGCTCAGGGCCGCCGTCTGAAGGAAAAGGCGGCCCTCAGTCATATCAAAGTCGCAACCAAACGAAACAGTTTCAATATTGATATGCCTAGGTACCTGGGTAAGGGTATCGAACTCTTCCCCTCACGTGTGCGGACGATATTGGTTATTTCAATACACTTCGTCGAAATAATTCGATCCAGGCTCGCATTATGTCCCTAACTGCCGCACAACAATGACGCACTAAGCCGAGGCCCGGACCCCACAGGGGGTGGGTGGTACATCCTACTTTGTAAGCCTTGAATGCTTCAAATGAATTGAAGACCCAAGGGGCCTTCAATTCGAGGCCACCACTCGATAGTCCGGTTAAGCAGTATTGCAACCTTATCGAGTTGAACTGCGAGTGGTCATATAAAAAAAACACTTGACGGCTCGGCTGAGCGATTGACTGCTGCGTCGCGTGTCGCGGGTTCGATCCCCGCATGGAACAAATATTTGTATGGTTTTTTTTTGTGGGTTTTTTTTTTGTTTAAATATCTTCCTCGAAAACTGGCTCTTATGGCACTACAATGATTAGGTTCAACATGCAATGTATTTAACACACGTGGATTTTTTCATTTATCACGTGTGCGGAAATAAAAAATTCCATAGATAACTATACTAATACACTAAGTCCAAATTGGGTAACTTCCTATAGATGGCGGTGACTGCTTTTTTAAATCTCGGCACACAGGTAATAGGTATGCGTCTTTACGGCGTAATTTTTTTTTGACTATTTAATTAGGGTTAGAAATAGAATATCATAAACAAACATGATTATTGTAAAAAAATATTTACTTTTATGATCACATTAAAATTGATTTGTGTTCTAAATTCAAAAATGTTTTTATTTTCTATTTTTCATATTAATTAGGCTGTTTAGCGGCTTCATACCGTTGCTTCTTCTTCAACCTGGCGAAAGCAAAGCGCGGCGGAAAAACATAGTTTCCTAAATAATTCATGACAAAAATACTTTTCGTTCTATTATTTTATTTCTTCGAAAGTGTATTCAAAAACGTCGGTAAAATATATGTCACTTTTTTAGTTGTGGTGCAATAGTGGTATACCACACAAATACCTACTCACTGTGTACCTATTAATTTTACATTGCAATTAGTCGTTATTTTAACATCATCAACATAAACGAAGTAGACTAATGAGTACGTACGTATTATGGCTATAAATTTTAGTTTCTGATAAATACGTGGACAAACATAAAATTATTCGAGTTTAGAATCCCATAAACACTAACATAATATTATACGGGTTGAATTGCCGACCTCCTCTATTTGAAGCCGGTTACTTGATAGCAAAACGTCATCTTTATATACAAATTAGATTAAATAGGTATTTTAAATAACCTTCTTTACATTACTTTACTACTTAAGCACAGTTTATGTGTATGGGATCACAACCCGCAGGCCTACCAAATGAAATTTTATTCACGTAAATGTGGCCAATGGTTATCGAGAAATCATAGTAAATACGTGGATGAAAAGATACGCGCAGATAATATAATTTTTTAATTTTTAGATGTTGGCGGACAACTGCACCCTAATGAAGGGCTCAGATTGTCGGTGGCGCTACTTAGCAACCCCGCTCCCCACGCTCCTACCACGCACAGTGGGTTGAAAATAAAGCTCCATAACTTATATATTTCAAAGATCAAGTATTTTACAAAATTAGATTTTGAGAAATAAACGTGCCAGCGAATTTCTTTACCAAATAGCAATATTTTTTGACTATTTAATCAGTGTTTATAGAATATCATAAACAAACATGACTATTGTAAAAAATATTTACTTTTACGATCACATTAACAATGATTTGTGTTCTAAATTCAATTTTTTTTTTAATTTTCTGTTTTTCATATTAATTAGGCTGTTTAGCGGCTTCATACCGTTGCTTCTACTTCAACCTGGCGAAAGCAAAGCGCGGCGGAAAAATAGTTTCCTAAATAATTCATGACAAAAATACTTTTCGTTCTATTATTTTATTTCTTCGAAAGTGTATTCAAAAACGTCGGTAAAATATATGTCACTTTTTTAGTTGTGGTGCAATAGTGGTATACCACACAAATACCTACTCACTGTGTACCTATTAATTTTACATTGCAATTAGTCGTTATTTTAACATCATCAACATAAACGAAGTAGACTAATGAGTACGTACGTATTATGGCTATAAATTTTAGTTTCTGATAAATACGTGGACAAACATAAAATTATTCGAGTTTAGAATCCCATAAACACTAACATAATATTATACGGGTTGAATTGCCGACCTCCTCTATTTGAAGCCGGTTACTTGATAGCAAAACGTCATCTTTATATACAAATTAGATTAAATAGGTATTTTAAATAACCTTCTTTACATTACTTTACTACTTAAGCACAGTTTATGTGTATGGGATCACAACCCGCAGGCCTACCAAATGAAATTTTATTCACGTAAATGTGGCCAATGGTTATCGAGAAATCATAGTAAATACGTGGATGAAAAGATACGCGCAGATAATATAATTTTTTAATTTTTAGATGTTGGCGGACAACTGCACCCTAATGAAGGGCTCAGATTGTCGGTGGCGCTACTTAGCAACCCCGCTCCCCACGCTCCTACCACGCACAGTGGGTTGAAAATAAAGCTCCATAACTTATATATTTCAAAGATCAAGTATTTTACAAAATTAGATTTTGAGAAATAAACGTGCCAGCGAATTTCTTTACCAAATAGCAATATTTTTTGACTATTTAATCAGTGTTTATAGAATATCATAAACAAACATGACTATTGTAAAAAATATTTACTTTTACGATCACATTAACAATGATTTGTGTTCTAAATTCAATTTTTTTTTAAATTTTCTGTTTTTCATATTAATTAGGCTGTTTAGCGGCTTCATACCGTTGCTTCTACTTCAACCTGGGGAAAGCAAAGCGCGGCGGAAAAATAGTTTCCTAAATAATTCATGACAAAAATACTTTTCGTTCTATTATTTTATTTCTTCGAAAGTGTATTCAAAAACGTCGGTAAAATATATGTCACTTTTTTAGTTGTGGTGCAATAGTGGTATACCACACAAATACCTACTCACTGTGTACCTATTAATTTTACATTGCAATTAGTCGTTATTTTAACATCATCAACATAAACGAAGTAGACTAATGAGTACGTACGTATTATGTCTATTAATTTTAGTTTCTGATAAATACGTGGACAAATATAAAATTACTCGAGTTTAGAATCCCATAAACACTAACATAATATTAGACGGGTTGAATTGCCGACCTCCTCTTTTTGAAGCCGGTTACTTGATAGCAAAACGTCATCTTTATAGACAAACTAGTTTTCCGCCCGCGGCTTCGCCCGCGTCGAGTTCGGTTATATCGCGTTTCCAAGAGAACTCTTCAAAAGTCCGGGATATAAACTATCCTATGTTCTTTCTCAAGGTCAACTCTATCTCTGTACCAAATTTCATTAAAATCAGTTCAGTGGTTTAGACGTGAAAGCGTGACAGACAGACACAGTTACTTTCGCATTTATAATATTAGTAGGGAATAGTAGGGATTAGATTAAATAGATATTTTAAATAACTGTCTTTACATTACTTTACTACTTAAGCACAGTTTATGTGTATGGGATCACAACCCGCAGGCCTACCAAATGAAATTTTATTCACGTAAATGTGGCCAATGGTTATCGAGAAATCATAGTAAATACGTGGATGAAAAGATACGCGGATAACATATTTTTTTAATTTTTAGATGTTGACGGACAACTGCACCCTAATGAAGGGCTCAGATTGTCGGTGTCGCTACTTAGCAACCCCGCTCCCCACGCTCCTACCACGCACAGTGGGTTGAAAATAAAGCTCCATAACTTATATATTTCAAAGATCAAGTATTTTTTCAAAATTAGATTTTGAGAAATAAACGTGCCAGCGAATTTCTTTACCAAATAGCAATATTTTTAGCGATTTGTTTATTTTTGTATGAAATTGATGATATTAGTGGCTGGCTTTAAGAAGGCTGACTGAAATTTCGCAGGGTTGTAGGTACAGGGGAAAGTAATACTTTTCACGAGTAAAATAGGGAACAAAAATAAAACAGCGCAAAATGTTCGTATTTTTGTGTGTAAAAATAAGTGTACCGGTTATTCAGAGTTACTTTCTGAACCGTGGAACAGAACAATATCTATTGTATAGATACAGATTTTTTTTTAATAAATAAATGTTCAGTTTCATACAAAAATCGCGAATAACTTCTTAAATAATAGCTCTAGCAAGAAATGTTACATGACATAAAATATTGCTATGTGGTAAAGGAATACGGGGGCAGGTTTAGGTTTTTTTTTTTTAGCTAATTTTGAAAAAAATACTTATAATAATAATATCTTGGGACAACCTACACACCGCCACCGATCCCAAACTAGGCAGAGCCTGTACTATGGCAACCAGACAACTGATAAACATACTTATATATTTCTAAATACATACATATTATAGATAAATTACACACCCAGATACAGAACAAATAATCGTACTCATCGCACAAAGATGTGATGAGTGGGAATCGAACCCACGACCTCCGTCCTAGCAGTCAGGGTCACTAAAATATTTGAGTTATAAGTCATTTGTTTAACATAGGTACAATAATAATGGTATATCAAACTAATATAAAGTGCGCTATGTTATGCCAGAGGGCGTACAAATGTTTGTAATATAAAAAATAAAATTAAAATTATAAAGAATTGCATACTACAAATTAATTAATTGAGACACACTAAGCCC
This sequence comes from Eurois occulta, assembly GCA_950022335.1. Classification (NCBI taxonomy): domain Eukaryota; kingdom Metazoa; phylum Arthropoda; class Insecta; order Lepidoptera; family Noctuidae; genus Eurois; species Eurois occulta. The sequence goes on along the minus strand of OX465477.1, from coordinate 28,729,363 downwards.
CCTGTACCACGTGTTGCTACCGCGCTGGCAATGTTTTGCGTCGCTGCACGCGCTGTTTTGTACTGCCCACGTCGCGCGTACACAACAACAATCGATAAACTTGAGCAAGATCGACTTTATAGAACATAAATATTCCTAATTTCTCTTCATGAAGCGCAAAAAAGCAGTGTAGCAAGCAAGCCTAATCGGAAAATAGGTACCTACAATATTGGCCGCTGAGAATTGAAGAAGTTAAAATTCTCGTGAATTTTAACCCAAATCATCATTATCCATTTCAGCCGAAAGACGTCCACTGCTGGACATAGGGCTCACCCAAGTCTCGCCACATTGACCGGTCCCGTGCGTCTCGCATCCTTGGTCATTTAACTCAAAAATACTTAAGTAAATAAAATATTTGTTATCTCATCAGTTAACAGACGCTTCACACAGCATCGGACTAAGAGTGATCGATCGAAAAAGAGTACGAGTATATGCAATTTTGATATAGATTTAAAGGGACCGAAAGTCGAAAATTGCCTACCATACTCTGGTCCTGCCCCCGCCTTACCGCGCGTTGCAGTAGCTATGCAACTGCTGTAGCTTCAACTAAAAAACGCACCGTGATTGTCTCGTAAAGCACTATTATCAATTATAATGAAATCAGAAACAGGCCTCAGTTCTAAAGTTTATAAGTACATAAAAAGTAATGAAAAAACTTACATAAAATGCTGTGAGTTCCTTGATGCCGCGTTACAAACAAGCCAAGCAACGTCTGCGTGGGTTTGCATTCGCGGTCAGACTGATGCTTCGGCCAACATCGGGAAATGTTTTGGGAGAGGGGACATATAGGGATCAAAGTATTGCTGGGGAGGAGACCCCGACACAAACTTGTTCGTGTGGGGCTTCACCCGCGTGAATAGTAAATCTTTCTATTTATAAAGTAGCAATCAAATCAATACATGCATAATACTAATTGTGCTTGTTGCAAACAATTTAACTAAACTGATATCGACTATTGTATTTTCATTAAAAAAAAATCGACGTATTTCCGTTAGGTACGTTTACGCCAGGATTTTTAGGTGGAGAACCGGCGTTTTCTTGAGAAGGGTAGACAGATCTCTCCTCTTTTGCCGTCAATCAATCTTCCGTCCACGTGGGCGGGAAATGCCCGGACCCAACAACAACGTAGATAAAAACGTTCTGTTGGATCATTAACATTGGGCTCAGCCCCACTATATAAGGTCCCATTAAAATAGATGGACAAATTTTAACACAGCGTTCAGTACGTCTAACCAAAGATATCCAAGCAAAAAAAAACACGGATTAAAGTGATTTTGTTGCGCGTGTTGGTATACCCTTATGTATATGAAAATATCGGACTGTTTAACAACTCTCAGTATTGGCTACATTAATAATAATATGATCCAGCAACGTCGGCTGTCAAACGTAAAATAACATTGACGTATGGCGACGTTGCATTTCAAAAATATTACCATATTAAAATCATCGTAAATTAATATCTTGAGAACAGAAAGGTTCTAATTTCAAATAAACTTAATATAGATTTTCTTAAAGGAAAATCTATTTATACCACGAGTTATTTTATACAAATAGTTTTTAATGTGGCTTAAAAGGCTTAGTTTCCGAACGAAAGATAGTTGTTACGTTTGAATGATCAAGTTAAATGTTTATTTACTTTAAAATGAATTAGTAATAATTAAGTGATATTTATAATGTCTCCCAGATCTTAATTATATAAATAAATATATTATTATCCATGATATTAGTTATTTAGATAAAATGTACGACCATTTGCTTTATTATGGCGGAAATGATGTATTGAGTATTTGACGGGTATAAAAATAGATGTTGACGCCAATTCGGGGTCTTTATGCTGCAAGTGTTCTAAGGGTTAAGACATACCCTGAGTGGTGTATTGTAGGGTGCCATGTGTATAGTATTACGTTTGAAAGTGACATGGTAATGAAGATACCAAATGTGTAAAGCTGGAACCAATTTGTATTACCCTAAAGGATCTGCAAGTTATGTAAGTTATTGAATATTACTATGAATGTTACTGATAACTATGTGTAGAAACATGTGTCATAATATGGTTTATATTGCTTATTGTTTACCTATACTGATAAAATGCTATAATTTGAAAATGGTACAGAACAACGTATAATGGTTCTGGCATAATATTTTAAAAGATGTTTCCGTGGAGTTTCTTGTCCATTCTTCTCCACGAAGACCTAGGTTTGCGAATGGACGTAGCTTGATAGGTAATTAACGTTGCCTATAAATATCTGACAAGCCAAATCGAAATAAATCAATAGTCTTGTCTTTCTATGCCTTTTCTTGATAAAACCCTTTTCCCTACACACCTTTTAGATATTTTTAAACACAGTAAATCACAAGTAACCATTCTGACATTCAAAGCTTGATAATCAGTGGATATTAATGTATATATACATATGTATAGGTATATATATCTATATATATATATGTGTGTACCAGCAACTTTCTAACATCAGAAGTGGGATCGTGCTCAGGCTTACTAATATGATTTCTAATGCTTTTCATTTTGATATTTTCATGATCAATGTTGGAGCTATTGGTGTGATGCTGAAAGACGAGACGTCTGCGGGTCGCCAGCTCGATTCAACAAGGATTATAACTACATGCTGCTGACTCTGACAGCGGAACTGAAAAGCTGCAGAAACAGTTTCGAAACCATGTCATGGATTAAATGGAGCAGCAGTACGAAATAGCTTATGTCAGTAAGGCCTTCAGAGGCTCTGCTTTAATATGATACTTGAAAAGTTAGAAATGAAAAATTCTACGGGAAACTACTGTAAGTTATTAACTTAAACTATTTAACGAATTATTGTTTAAAAGTTAAGCTTCAGTTAAACACTTTTTTTATGTCTGATACTTGCATAAAAATATTTTAATGTATAATTTACAGAAAAATAAGTTCCATCTTTAAATAAGTTAATGAGTTGATGAAATTGAAGATTGTTAAATATTCAAAATTGGTTTCTGACTATTTATTTGAAGCTTGGCTTATCAATTGTTTAAATGATAATACCAATATTAGTTTTCTTGATAATTCTGTCACAAAAATGACTGAGAATAGGATATATAAACGTTACGTGGTACGACGCTTGATACTCACACAGATGAGTTGTGGAATAATATACAAGTAACTTATATTGGATAATTTCTATCTAATGTTAAATCGTTTTGAGATAAATTACAAAACTTAATGACTATTTAGTACTTGAATTAATCAAGTGGGTAAACAAATATTCTTTTGGTACGATAAACTAAGACATCATATTGTTTGTAAATTATGTCAAAGGTTACTGATAGTTCCCTTATTTTACTTTGGCTTAAAAACAATTACTAAAGTAAAATAAAAAAGTTAAGAAGCTGAAGATTCTGTTCTGAATGAACAGTCAGATTGGCCGAACGTTCTGTGGAAAGTACAATAATCAATTAACACAACTGTACAAAAATCCACAGGCTTTGCCCCTTTGCGATTACTTATCGGAGTAGATGCAAATATTCCGTTTGCCCAAGCTCGTTTAGACGACGTACTTGACGAAAATGATAGACAAAATCCAAATAACTTAGAGGCTGACCGAGAAATAGCTAGACATGCCTATTAAAAATACAGAAAAAAATAAAAAAAAGGTTTCGACGCCAATCGTCGTAACAACGTAAATTTTAACGTAGGTGTATGTCTCAAAATGAAATTCATTTATTAGTGTGATTTTTGGTGCATTTTACATGACATCTTAATAATAAATAGTTAGTTTTTCAAAAATCTACCTTAGAGGTCACATAATCAGTAATTATTATAAAAAGAAAAATGAAATCAAAATAATTACAAAAAAAAAAAAACAACAAAACTTAAGACAGAAAATACAAGCAAAACATAACAATTGAGTAGGTATAATACATATAAACAATGAATGGAAATAAAGATGTATTACAATGTCAAAAATTAAATAGATATCAAGGTCAAACAACTTACAATTTATCAGTAAAGATAAATGTCATAAATCTGAAAGCTATCATGACTTATACTTATTGACTTAGGGTTATATATTTATGACTGTTGATATATAACATGACTTACTGCTGGACAGTCCTGACGCTAGATGTTAGTTTGGATCTCATGTACAGCAGGTGAGAGCTCTAACATGCAAAGGTCAGAGACATATCACTTACTAAATGATTTATCATGACTTATGTTTATTGACTTAGGGTTATATACATATTTATGACTGTTGACATATAACATGACTTACTGCTGGACAGTCCTGACGCTAGATGTTAGTTTGGATCTCATGTACAGCAGATGAGAGCTCTAACATGCAAAGGTCAGAGACATATCACTTACTAAATGATTTATCATGACTTATGTTTATTGACTTAGGGTTATATACATATTTATGACTGTTGACATATAACATGACTTACTGCTGGACAGTCCTGGCGCTAGGTGTTAGTTTGGATCTCATGTACAGCAGGTGAGAGCTCTAACACGCAAAGGTCAGAGACATGTCACTTACTAAATGATTTATCATGACTTATGTTTATTGACTTAGGGTTATAATATATTTATGACTGTTGACATATAACATGACTTACTGCTGGACAAGTCCTGATGCTGGGTGTTAGTTTGGATCTCATGTACAGCAGGTGGGAGCCCTAACATGTAAAGGTCAGAGACATATCACTAATGACTAATGATTTATCATGACTTATATTTATTGACTTAGGGTTATATACTTATGACTGTTGACATGACATGACATGACTTACTGCTGGACAAGTCCTGATGCTAGGTGTTAGTTTGGCTCTCATGTACAGCAGGTGGGAGCCCTAACATGTAAAGGTCAGAGACATATCACTAATGACTAATGATTTATCATGACTTATATTTATTGACTAAGGGTTATATACTTATGACTATTGAACTATGACATGATTTTTGTGTTTGAGGCTTGTGCTTCGAGAGCGAAGCACAGTTCAGTATGGCCGTGATAGATTATTTTCACACTGATTACTGTTTTTGGTGAATATTTTGATATACTATCTGTCGGGAAGGTACCGAAAAAAAAAAAAATCAAATGTAACTAAATTGAAACGAGTAAAACTATCAATAATACACACTAGATACGACCTAACTAAAAAAAAACAACAACTTTGTATTTAATCTAAGTAACAGATGCAAATCAAACTCTACGCCAAAATGAAAAACAGTTATGCCAATCTAAAAACAACAAAAACAAAAACAAACATTGAATTTGGATCCATTATGACAATTATACAAAAAGAATGTTTGTCTATTTTTGTAAATTATGCAATAACAGGTACTTAAAATCCGATTAGATAAACGAGATGATTCACTATTTATTATGTATTCTAAGAACAATACAACAATGATAAACTAGCTTATTTGCAATGATATTGTCAGATTGACCGAGCGATAACTTTTTATTAGATTTTACAGTTAATAATATACTATTGATTACGATCTAGGTACATTTTATAATTATAGTCAGACATAATCAAAGACATAATCAAAGACATAGTCAAAGACATAGTCAAAGACATAGTCAAAGACATAGTCAAAGACATAGTCAAAGACATAGTCAAAGACATAGTCAAAAACATAGTCGAAAATTGTATGATTAGTTTTGGTCACACTATTATTTATGTGTGTTCATTGTCTTGTACTTCGAGGACGCAGTACTGTCAGTCTGGCCGTGTTGGTATACCCTTATGTATATGAAAATATCGGACTGTTTAACAACTCTCAGTATTGGCTACATTAATAATAATATGATCCAGCAACGTCGGCTGTCAAACGTAAAATAACATTGACGTATGGCGACGTTGCATTTCAAAAATATTACCATATTAAAATCATCGTAAATTAATATCTTGAGAACAGAAAGGTTCTAATTTCAAATAAACTTAATATAGATTTTCTTAAAGGAAAATCTATTTATACCACGAGTTATTTTATACAAATAGTTTTTAATGTGGCTTAAAAGGCTTAGTTTCCGAACGAAAGATAGTTGTTACGTTTGAATGATCAAGTTAAATGTTTATTTACTTTAAAATGAATTAGTAATAATTAAGTGATATTTATAATGTCTCCCAGATCTTAATTATATAAATAAATATATTATTATCCATGATATTAGTTATTTAGATAAAATGTACGACCATTTGCTTTATTATGGCGGAAATGATGTATTGAGTATTTGACGGGTATAAAAATAGATGTTGACGCCAATTCGGGGTCTTTATGCTGCAAGTGTTCTAAGGGTTAAGACATACCCTGAGTGGTGTATTGTAGGGTGCCATGTGTATAGTATTACGTTTGAAAGTGACATGGTAATGAAGATACCAAATGTGTAAAGCTGGAACCAATTTGTATTACCCTAAAGGATCTGCAAGTTATGTAAGTTATTGAATATTACTATGAATGTTACTGATAACTATGTGTAGAAACATGTGTCATAATATGGTTTATATTGCTTATTGTTTACCTATACTGATAAAATGCTATAATTTGAAAATGGTACAGAACAACGTATAATGGTTCTGGCATAATATTTTAAAAGATGTTTCCGTGGAGTTTCTTGTCCATTCTTCTCCACGAAGACCTAGGTTTGCGAATGGACGTAGCTTGATAGGTAATTAACGTTGCCTATAAATATCTGACAAGCCAAATCGAAATAAATCAATAGTCTTGTCTTTCTATGCCTTTTCTTGATAAAACCCTTTTCCCTACACACCTTTTAGATATTTTTAAACACAGTAAATCACAAGTAACCATTCTGACATTCAAAGCTTGATAATCAGTGGATATTAATGTATATATACATATGTATAGGTATATATATCTATATATATATATGTGTGTACCAGCAACTTTCTAACACGCGCAGGCGCTTGACCAAATGGTGGAATTCCCATTGAGGTAGTCCAAACTTTCGGAGGAAACTCTGGAGCTTATGGCGGAATAACGTGAAAACCCACACGTCAGTTCGGCAGAACTACGGACACTAAACAAACCATTACAAAATTGGTACGACGCGACCTTCGATGCTCCAGCACACGCTCAATAGAAAAAGCGATTGAGCATAACCGGGGGGTCGAAAGTGTTCGTCCAATCACTTGGGAGGAGCCACCTGACGAAGTGGACCAAATCTGGTGGGAATATCGTCGTTTCGTGAAAACGCCACAATGACCGTCTAAACTCAGAACCAGCAAATACAGCACATCCGATTGCGTCGGGGGGTGAGGCAAAGGGACGTAATTTCCCCGAAATGATTCACCAACGCACTGGAGGATGTGCTGAACAGTACATCTCACACTTGAGATTTGCAGATGACACCGTCATACTAGCTGTATCGCTGCACGATTTGCAGCAGATGCTGGATGGCTTAGTTGACTCTTTAATCAGCATTGCTCTCAAGGTGAACTTGGAGTAAACCCAGTTATGTTCAGCGAACACGTGAGGAGGCTGTGTGTCCCAGCTGTGGGAACATGATAGGCTCATTATGCTAAGGTGGGTGGGACGCCCTCAGGCTCGGTGGAGCGCCGATCTTAGTAGAGAGGTTGGTAGCAACTGAATGTAAGCTACCAGCTTGTGTAACGGTGGGCTACTATTATTTATTTTGTTTTTAATTGATTTTTTACGCTTTTGTTTTTAAGAACATTTAAAAATGTAAAATTATATCTCAGAAGAATTATACACAATAAATTTAAGAAACAAAAAAATATACAACGGACGGGTACTTTCGAATGAGAATTCTACCAATTCCACAACCCAAGAAACTCTGTAACGTATTATGGAGAATAAATTTTATATTAGATGAAGAAGGCGTGGGAGAATACAATAAATTGACTTACTTATGTTTCTACGTTTTAAACGAACTACGACGTGTTGTGTGTCTGATCTGTAATACCAATTACAAAAAGAAATAAGAACCGAAAATCCCGTAATAACCCGGGTTTCCTTCAACAGAACCGATTTTTTTACAAAGCGAAAAATCTGCCCTATTGTGTATACTGTGACAGGGGTTACATAGAGGGTACCAGTATGCGGTTTAATTGAACATAATTATATATTTTCGGCGACCGAGGGACCGTCGCGACTTTAAATTTAATTTTGAAACTATAGTTGTTGCTGATGCTTATTTTGCAACTAGCAGTGGCCCGCGACTTCGTTCGCGTGGAAATTTTGATGTGTATGTGAGACTGCCTCGTTGGTCGAGAGGTCGCAAGTACAACTACTAAGCATGAGGTCGTGGGATCGATTCCCGGGTCGGGAAAACCTATTTACGTAAATAATTAAATGTGCCATAGAAATCGCGTATGAGGTTACTAACAAAATTTTATAAATATCTTTTGAGTCTGTTAGTCGATTTTGATGAAATAAACGCTAAATGTTACTGAGAACAATGCTTCTTCTTCAACATTTTGATTTTGAATAAAATGGGGTTTTTACATGATGAGCGCACAAACGAACAGACAAACCGACAAACATACAAAAATGGTAGAAATGGGTTCTGTGGGTGATCCTTTAACACACCTAATATTTTTTTTCTAAATATTTTCAATGGCCAGAAACGGTACGTCTACAGATTTATAATAATATGTATAGAACATCCATCGTGATAAAGCCGTAGAACATCCGGTACCTTGGCTTTAGGGATAACCATTTGTAGATGATAGCTGTCCTCACGAGTGTTTTCCCATTTACGGCACAAGACTCCATCCTAAGTGAGTTTGTGTAGAGGTTTTGCAATGTCAGCAAAATTCTTGACAAATCGTCGATAGTAGGAGCACAAACCCAGAAATGCTCTGACCTGCGTCTTGTCTTTCGGAACTGGCCAATCCTTGACGGCGACTACTTTCTCTGGGTTTGTTTGAACACACCTTTCCCGGAAACTATGTGTCCTAAAAAGTTTACTTGCTGTCTGAAAAACGAGCAGTTTTTCGGACTTAACTTGAGATTTGCTGCTTGGATTTTCGACAGCACTCGGTTAAGGTTTTTAAGGTGATCTTCAAATGTACGGCCCACGATGATTGTGTCGTGCCCTTCTTAATCACTTGCTCCTTGTCACTTGGATTAAGTATGCGTACTGCTGAGACGTTGGTGGCCTTTACCAGAGTACGTGCCATCTTCTATGGAAAGTCAGTTTCTATCAGAACACTTCGATCTTTACGTCCAGAATTCTGTGGTAAACTAATTGGCACGATCGTTTCTGATCTGCGAGGTAGAACAATCTCCTTCAAGCAGTATACTTTCCCTGATGGTGCACCTTCCATGAAAACTTCCTCTGAACCACATTTCAATACTCCTTGATCAACGTCGATCTCACAACGATGTTTCCGTATGAAGTCCAAGCCCAAGATGCAATCGTCCACAATGTCGGCCACGATGACATTGTGCTGGTAAATTCTGTCACCCAATTTTAACTCCACCTCTTTCTTACCTCGGACGAATATGTGCTGACCGGTAGCTGTTAGTAATTGTATACGGTCGTGGTTATTGAAGTAGTCCCCAAGAAACCGACTTGCTAGGTGAGAATTAACGACCATGTGAGAAGCTCCAGTATCCAAAGTCAGTTTGCATGGTGTTCCGTTGACTGTGCCTTTGAGGGTCAGGCTTTTCCCGTCATGTGCTTGCGAGATCAAGATTCTCGGGGCTCTTTCAATACCAGCCAGCACCCGCCCCGCAGTCCTGGCATTTACTCGTTTCCCTGCTGTGGCTAGGCAGTCACTACAGCCACCCTTCCCTGCAGGGATTGATCTTCTCTCGGTGTGCTGCACTCAGGACAGATAGATCGAAGATGACCCCTTTCTCCACAAGTGTAGCAACTAGGGCTATACCCTTGCGGGCGGTCGGATACAGGTGATGCTACAACCTCCCTGACGCGGTGCGTTCGGTGGTCTTGCCTTACTGCCTCTACTTCTAAGGCATGGGCCAAGGCGTCTTTCAGTGTCTCGTGATGCCCAAGTATCACAGCGGCTCTAACTTCCAAGTCGCGTATTCCATCAAGGAATGCCTGCACCAGATTTCCATCGATAAGTGCAGGGGCAGACTGGTATGCTTTCCGGACCAGCTTTTCAACTTCCAGTGCCCACTGCTGTAGGTTCTCGGCACTACGTTGAACACGATCCCTTAACTTAGCACGAAATACGTGCTCTAGATGTGCGTCGCCGTATCTGGACTCTAACGCCTCCAGCTGCTGTTCGTAGGTCACATCCTTGCCGAGCGCCTCAAGAATGGTTAGGGCTTGGTCTCGGAGGCCTAAGGTGAGTGCAGTCATGGCATGTGCTTTGGTCCACCCATTTGCCTTCATAACGGCCTCAAATTGGATCTTATAGGTCTCCAGCCTTCATTTCACTCAAAGCCTTCACCCCAGCAATCTGAACTTCGGCCTCTGAGATACGATGCTCTTCATCACTTTGAGATCTTTCCAAAAGTTGCATGAAGATCCTTTATGAGGAGCTTCTGTTCTTCTTGGCGGCGGACATGCTCCTCTTTATTTAGCTGCAACTGCTCTTCTAACCGGCGAGCCTGCTCATCTTGACGGTGAGCCTGCTCCTCTTGACGACTAGCCTGCTCCTCCTTATCTCGTTGCAACTGCTCCTGTAACTGGCGAGCCTGCTCCTCTTGACGGTGAGCCTGGTCCTCTTGACGGCGAGCCTGCTACTCTTTATCTCGTTGCAACTGCTCCTGTAACTGGCGAGCCTGCTCCTCTTGACGGCGAGCCTGCTCCTCCTTATCTCGTACAACTGCTCTTGTAACTGGCGCCCCTGTTCCTGCAACCGCGCCATTAAAACAGACAAATCTGGCGCCGCGGATGCTGGAGAAACCCCGGATGGATCAGCGACTGGCTCCGACGTAGGCTAGACACCACCCGGTGTCTGTGTCGGAGAATTTCCAAACCGCCTTTGGTCCATGTCCTGCTGTCGATGGCTCCTGGTACGGACGCCGTCCGTGTCGTCCTTTGGTAGAATTAGCATAATTTATTCCTCACTTCTGACACCAATTTGTTACGAGCTGGGTATGGCATAAATTAAACAACAAATAACTTTATTAATTACAAAACACTTAAAACTTAATCACAAATACACTACTAATTAATGAAATTTTGGATACAGAACAAATTCTTTCTCAATGGATGTCATCAACAATAATACTGTTACACAAAAAAGGAGATAAAAATGAGATCAACAATTACAGACCAATCAGTTTGATGCCAAACTTCTATAAAGTACCTATTCAGCAAAATAATATTACACCGCATGAAAATCTAGACAGTAATCAACCCAAAGAACAGAAAAAGTTGCTTCGGCTCTCGGACAGTGCGGACGTGTTTCTGATTAACTTGCAAAAAAATCAAAAACCCTATACCCAATAATAAGTCATAAAGCTTGCAGTGCAAGACCGAAAGTGGTGTCAAAAAGTGATTAAGTTACGACCATCATCCATCACACATCAACGAGTAGCAGCGTGTCGAAGCGGCGCGCGCGCCCCCCGCTCCACCTCGGGTAAAAGAGATAGTTGCATTTTTTAACCTCTTCCCACGCGTACTTTAAACCAGCCAACTCACTATGAGTGCTCGACGTTTGCCACAATCCACGAACATAACAGTAGGTCAAAGTGATTCACAATCAGATTTTTCAAAAACTAGTGGTGATGAAAAAGATTATCGCGTCACATATCGGAAGCGAAAACAAAGAGATTGCTGTGATATATTAACTGCCATAAATAAACTCAGAGATGAAATGATCGCATCACTGGAGACAAACTTGAAGCCAGTGCGCGATGATATCTCTTCAATGAAAGACCAGGTCAATGATATAAAAAATTCAACTGCAAAGATGTTAGCTGAACATAACAACATGAAAGCTGAAATTTCAGAACTGAAGAAAAGTAACCTCACCGCGGAACTGAAGATATCTAAGCTTGAAACTGAAATTTGTGAACTCAAATCTACACCACCAAAATCAAATATACTACAAAAATATGATTTCGCAAATGAAAAAGTTATTAATGAACTGCAAGAACGGACAAATAGAAGCAAAAACATAATAATCGCTGGCTTACCAGAACCAACAATACCTGATAACGCCGCACGTCAGGCTGAGGATATGAGTTCGGCCCAAAACATTCTACAAAATGCATTGAACGAACATGTCAAAATAAAAAAAACAATTCGTCTTGGAAAATACACCTCAGAGAAAAACCGTCCACTGAAAATTTGCTTTGGATCACCTGAAGAGGCGAAGAAAATACTGCGAACCAAAACTAAACTACCGGATAACATTAAAATATACTCGGACCAAACCCCCACCCAAAAGGCAATAATGAAAGAGCTCAGCCAAGAACTAATCCGTCGTAAGGAAAACGGTGAAGAGAATCTAATTATTAAATATATCAAAGGCACCCCAAAGATTGTCCAGGCTCATCCAAAAAACTAATACCGCCAAATCCACCAAACGTTGTAACTAACTCAGATGATACAATTACCTACCAGCTCTGTCATACTTACCAAGACCTGCCATCTTTTAAATCGACCCTAACTTTCTTCTACGCAAACGTAAGAAGCTTAAAAAGACAAGGAAAATTCGACGAACTGCAATGCTTAATAACATCGATCAAATACACTACTCATGTCATTATACTAACTGAGACATGGTTCAAATCCAGTGAAGACGCCGATCATTTCCAACTACCCAATTATACCCACTATTATAATGTCAGAACAGATTCCAGGGGTGGTGGAGTTTCCATTTATGTACACAATACTCTTAATCACAGCAAAGTTGATGAAGTATACGCCGGAGGCATCAACTACCTATGGATATGCCTTGAGAGACATGCATTAAACATAGGAGCTGTCTATAATCCTGGAAACAATAACACAAGAGAGTTTCTTGAAGTATATTCATCGCAACTAATTAAGAAACCCCGATCTATAGTTTTCGGCGATTTTAACATCGACCTCCTGACAAAAAATTCCAAGACTAAATACTACAGAGATGCTATGAAAGAGTCTGGATACAGTTTTCTTAATAATATCCATGAAGATTACAGCACACGTGAAACTGCTTCCACAAAAACCATCCTTGATCACGTATGCACCAACCTTAAGGACAAAAGCTTTCACATGGTCATCATTGACTCGCCTATGTCTGACCACAAACAAATTTATCTAAATGTTAAAAAATACAAGAGACCACCAAAGAAACGCATAAAATACGAAGCGATAGACTACGAAAAACTATACGAAAGCATCGCACTCGCAGAATACTCGTCAATGGACTACACTTATGAGAACTTTGAGAAGTATCTTAAGTGTGGCATTCATAGTAGCACAACGGTCAAAACAAAAATTTTAAACCCACCGCGCCAAGATTGGATAAGTAGAGAAATAACAGACAAAATTAAGAGAAGAAATGAAATCTGGCATCGACTGAAACAAGAGCCAAATAGTGAAGATCTTATGGAAAGTTTTAAAATTGAAAGAAATATTACAGCCGAAACAATTAGGAACACTAAGAAAAAGTACTACTATGAGGCATTTATGAAACATACTGCAGACCCTAAAAAGATGTGGAACTTAATAAATACATTGTCTAATAATAAAATCAAATCACAGTGCACTCCCCCTAAACTTCTAACTGAATCTGGACCTTTAACTGATGGCAACGAGGTTTGTGAAACATTCAACCACTTCTTTTCTACGATTGGCTCCACCTTAGCCAACCTCATTCCTACACAACTACAACAACACAAAACTGTAACAGCCCCAGATTCTCAACCCTATAATAAAGAACTCACAAGCTTTACACCATGCCAAGCAAGCGAAGTCTCCAAAATAATAAAGAATCTAGATTCAAACTGCAGTGCCGGTATCGATGGTATAACTACCAAAGTCGTCAAGTGCGTAAGTGACTTAATCGTGGACAAACTGACAGACTGTATAAACATACACCTTGCCAGTGGAACCTTTCCAGATCAATTAAAGGTAGCCAAAGTAACCCCAATCTACAAATCTGGTGTCAAAACGAATCCTAATAACTATAGACCTATCTCAGTTCTGCCGATTATCTCTAAAATATTTGAAAGGGTCCTTTATACACGATTAGATGAGCACCTCACCTCAATAAATTTCCTCTTTGAAAGGCAATATGGGTTTCGAGCGCAGTCCAACACTCTATCAGCTACTACAGATTTAATTACGAAAATACAAACGAACATTGATCAAAAAAACATGGCGCTAGGTTTATTCATCGATCTTAAAAAGGCTTTTGATACAGTTAGCCATCCTATATTACTACAAAAGCTAAAAGACATAGGCGTATCAGGTGTAGCGTATAAAATGTTCGAATCATATTTGACTAACAGGCTTCAGGTAGTTAAAATCGGAGAATACCAAAGTAAACCGCACAATATCACGTTTGGTGTTCCCCAAGGATCGCTGCTGGGTCCACTGTTCTTTTTAATATACATAAACTCCATCCATAAGGTTCCAATACACGGGCATATTTCGCTATATGCGGACGATACCTGCCTTTTTTATTTTGGTGGTTCTATAGTTGACATGATAAATCAAGCTCAACAAGACCTAGACTCATTGTCCATCTGGTTTCAACAAAATCTTCTAACAATTAATGCATCTAAGACCAGCTACGTCATATTTAAAGCCAAAAATAAGACAATACCACCTCATCCACCCCTTACAATTGAAAACCAAGTAATCGAACTCAAACAACACGAGAAGTACCTTGGGTTAAGACTAGACTGCCATCTAAACTGGAAGGTTCAAATTGACTACATCAGATCCAAAATTACATCTTTATTGGGCTCACTACGGAACATCGTGCACTGTCTGCCTCATAGCGTGCGCCAGACAGTGTACAACTCTCTAGTAAAGCCACACATACTGTACCTAATCGAAATCTGGGGTAATGCACCTAAAACAAACTTAAAAGACCTGCAAATTGCACAAAACAAAATAATTAAAATGCTTTTTCATTACGACTACCTAACACCTACAGTTAAAATATACAAAGACACAAAACTCTTGAACATCAAACAACTTCACGCATACTGCACCTGCATACTCATCCAAAAAATACTCAATAAAACCATACATACACAAATTTCATTCACCAAAACACACCAATTACATAACCGTAGCAGTCGTAGAAAAGATCACATCGTACTTCCTCGAGTACGAACCACTCAAGGTAAAAGAACACTTGTTTATGAGGGAGTGCAACTTTATAATAAATTACCAGATGAGATAAAGAGTGCGACTTCGATCAATATTTTTAAGACCCGACTAAAAAAACATGTTCTTCAAAACATTAATATTTATTAACTATAAAAGATAATTGTTACTATATTATCACAAAAAGAATACTTACCTAAAATAATTTTAAATAAAAACTTAAAAATAGCCGTTGTAAACAAAAGTTATACTACTGACTGATTTATCTGCGTTGTGACAACGTGACCGCACTCTTTATCCCAAAGCGGAGGTAGTTATGCATAGTATCGCAACTCAGATTTCTAGGAGTACCCACAGACTTAATTATTTGCTATACTACGAATGTAAATTTAATGATATCAGTAAACACGTCAGATAAATTGTGAGTCCGAGTGTCGAAGGACAATGATTGGCATGTATACAGTTTAAATTTGTTCTCATGTAAGTGAAATGTTATTTCTTTATGAGAATTAAATGTCTTTAACCAGAAGAACAAGCGGGATTCCGCAGATTTTTCAACAATTGATCACATTCATACTGTATTCACTTTGCTTTAAACAATTCCGGCTGTTTTTATCTCATCAGCGGTGCGGCGGCGAAAATTGGAGAGTCGTAGATTATTTCGGTTTTTCTTCTGCTGCATCCAGTGCCTATGTCATTTCCTATACGCTCGGTATATGAAATACCCATCACCAGGGCTATAATTGTAAGGATAATATTTGATGTACTCAGATGGAAACGAATCTCTTCGACGATCGCTTGGTTCGAGCCTCCAGCTGCGTTCTGTGCCAAGATTACTTCTTCATGAGACTGTGATGATCCTATTTTTATGATTTTCCGAATATTTTGCACCAGTACGTGTGTCATAAATCACCAATATAATTATTATATTCATACGGGATGCAATTTGTAGTAAAACCACTGATTTGTTTCACATTCCTTGTCCGTATACGGTACGGCGCCAGCCAGCGTTGGCCGGGTGGTGTCAAATACGCAACGCTCGGATAACACATTCTTTGCCCAGGGTCGCTATGTACGGTAGGCAGAAAGAGTAAATGAAACCAATGACTGCTGAGAGTATACTGACTTTATTACAATAATAATATGGTATATACCTAAGGTGTCTATAATGACATAGATTATGAGGGAACCTTACAGTCAAACAAATAATTGAGAAATGCAATGAATACGAGCGCCCCTACTACCACCTGTCTTTCGTCGATTATAATAAAGCATTCGACTCTTTGAAACATAATTATAAATGGGATTCATTAAAAATCCAAGGTGTGGAAAGTAAATTCATTAAAAAAAATATGTCAACAGCACAGCAAAAGTGAAACTCGAAAACATAGGAGATCAATTTAAAATACAGAAGGGTGTGAGACAGGGAGACCCGTTGTCACCAAAAATATTTAATGCCGGTTTGGAAAATATCTTTAGGCAACTCAACTGGAATACCCTTGGCATTAATATAAACGGGGCAAAATTGCACCACCTAAGGTTCGCAAACGATCTCATTTTGTTCGCCGAAGATCCCATCACACTACGAACAATGCTACAACAACTAGCATCAGAGAGTAAAAAGGCGGGATTATCAATGAATACAAGCAAAACTAAATTGATGACAAATAAGACCGAAGTCAAAATTAAGGTAGGAAGGTACAGAGTAAATAAAGGCTATTTTAATTTAAAAAAAAAGAAAAATGAGGTCCTCAAAAGTTTACAGCAGCTATACCATGTTTGGGCTCATTTCGTGAACCTTGATGAGAACTGTAGACCTAGCTGGGCTAGGGATCTCATCGAGTGTCTGAAGATGAAGGCTGTCGAAGGAACCCCTTCAGTTGGAAAAACATATTAAAAATGTTTTAGCGATTAATGCATATGTTTCCAAAAAACTAATTGTTACTTACCTAATTGAAAATTAAAAAAAAAATATACACCCTGAATGTATATTTTTTTATTTTTTTTTAGAACGAGTGGATCCTGAGTTCACTCGCTCAGTCTGCATTTAAGCCGGAGTCCGTTCATCATGCAAGTTTTTTACACCTTATTTGGTTCTAAATCTAATAATGAAATACCTACCATTGAGTTTTTGCAATATGCTCTAGTGCACAGTGTCCTATCGCAAACATTTTCTGTCCCAGGTCGATTACTGCTTTATCGAGGGGTCTCTCTCTTGTAGTTTATGAACCGTGACGGCCCAGAATAGAATTACCAACAACATCCTGCGTTCAATGTCACCATGACCATTTCTTCCTTGGAAAGTTGCAACCACTGGAGGTATAGCAATACAACCATCGCTATCTTTCCGTCTGCTTCTTATGCTTTCATCGTCAAAATCCACTAAAATGCAATCCGATAATTCTTCTTCCTCTATCTAACTGATCTCTGCGCACTGCGGAGTGATGGCATTTTTTTTTTACTATACCTACCTGCTCATAACACCGTTGACGTGGCCCTCATATACTGATATGTTACGTCTCAGCCCAACACGGGATTCGGTAGCTTGTTTTATCTCAGATAAAATAAAAGGCCACGACAATTCTTGACAGTTTTCGGTACTACGATGTATAAAGGGCTTTTCCCATAGATAGCTACTTCGCGAGACTCATCGATGGACCGAATTGTATAGACTCCATTGTGTTTTGAATACATGATAGTCATCTTGCTATTGTACTCGTCCACCCGTTTGACGGTAGGGAAAATTGGCATACCATCCTTGAATTCTTCGCCTATCAAGGAATTTGGAATTTCTATAGTCACCAATAATGGAGTACGAAGGAGGTTTCAGAAACAAAAAACACGAAAGAAGAAACTGAAAAGCGAAAAAAAAACCTTCAAGTCTAGCTAAGCTCCAAAGATAAAGTAATTAAGGTGAATGCTCCAACCAGCCCGCGAAATTCAAAATTTCTTGCGTTTTTTGCAATTTGCAGGCCAGTGGTAGGTTGTATGTTGATTAAAATATTATTCGCGGCTGTAAGACATATGTAGTTACAGAATTATAATCATCAAAATCACCAATACAACGCTCACCGTTCATAAAGGTGTAGGAACAAAAAAAAAACAGAAAAAGTCATTCCTACAGCTTTATGAACTTAGAGCGTTTTATTGATGATTTTGATGATTATAATTCTGTAACTACATATGTCTTACAGCCGCGAATAATATTTTAATCAACATACAACCTAGCACTGGCCTGCAAATTGCAAAAAACCCAAGAAATTTTGAATTTCGCGGGCCTGGTTGGAGCATTCACCTTAATTTTGAGGCGGCGCCAACATACAACGAGCAAAGATCAATCAAGCTACCATCATTTCACGCTTTACGTTATTAATTTTCTTGTTAGTTTGGTTGGCGCCGATTCAGAATTACTACTTTTACGGCGGAAGAAAAGACTGACTTCGTTTCAGGTGGTCGAAGGCGACCTCTATTGCCTTGCCTGTCCTGTCCTGAAATTAAGTTATAGGAGCGTACGCTATAACTCGCGCGGGAGCACGGGCGTGCTCCTGACGTCCTGTTAATTTACTAGAACACAAGACGCACGCGTCCGCATTGTTTGCGCGACTCATGCTCTTTTGTGAGCGTGCGACCCGCGCGATGTTTAGATTCCCTGCATTACTTCTGAGGTAGGTACACCAATAAAACAAGTTTATTTTAATACTTTGTTTAATTTTACAAAAAAAAAAAATCTTATACTTATGAGTATCCAATTTTAGGAATGTTCTGCCTAAATCTAACATAATTATAATACTGTAGAAATACCAAATAATGTAATGTAGAAAAAGCTGCGCAACTAGCACTAAATGCTTGAGTTACCGAGATATCTAAAAGATTTAAACAAATGATTTTTTGCGTTTATTCATTAAATAAACACTCATTTATAAATAAACAAAAAAAACTATGTCTATGAAAAGTTTTGTGAGTATGACCATAATATTATACCTGCAGCAAAAACACGCTTCGCAAAAAAAAAAAACAAAAAGCTAAAGATGACACAGATTTTAAATTCATTATTGTAACTTATTTCTATGAGATATTATACCATTCGCAATTTCGCATTCGCATGCATGAGTTTAATGCGTAGTATTTTTTTACACATTACCAATACAGTCAAAAGATTTTAGTCGGGAATACCCGATTTGAATACACGAGTAAATTCGTTAACATTGATACTACAATCTAACATGATAAGGGCTCGCTTTGATTGGCCGTTAGTCGGAGCGTGAGTTCCATACGTGAGCCACGCCATTTGGGTACGTGTTTGTGTTGATGTAAACAAAAATATCAAAATCAGTGTTTTTCTTAAAAAAAATAGTGAAATTGAACAGCAATTCTTTCTAAAACGTACTTGTGTACTCACAGTGTGTTATAATTTATTATGAATCCCTTCCAGTTCCCTTCCGGATTTCTTAATCAACAAGCACAAGATCATTGAATCAAAGGTAAGAAGCCGTCAGTTGGTTTAATTTTGATTTAGCCGGTGGGGCATTGTGGGGTATGGCGCCTAGGGCACAGTGGCACCCCACTATGCCCCTTTATTGATTATAGAATAGTGCTCTACTTTGCCCCGTTTTAAAGACTTCTAAGTTGTAATATATTTATTTTTTACGTTTTTAACCAACATGGTCACACACATACAAGAGGAAGACTAAACAGCATTGATGGTCTGTGGAAGCTATAAAACAAGCTGTACACAGTGTTAGGTCCGGAGAAATGGGCTTCAGAAAAGCAGCAAATATGCACAAACAACGTTATGTTTCTAAATATCGGGGCAATCCAGACGACAGCATCGTTCAAAAGAAATTAGGCCATTTCCAAAGCGTGTTTTCTCCCGATCAAGAGAGAGAACTAATTACATAAAAGTGACGGAAACCAGATACAGCCACAGGTATAATGGTCTGTAAACAAGGATGTTTTCATTGACGTAGACCCACGGACACTACAGACAATCCTGAGCCTGCTGAGGTGCCTTTAGTTAACGAAGCCATTTCTCAGAGAGACAACACTCCAATGAGACAAGAAACTCCAGAAGTTGACCCTGGTGCCAAGACGCCACCCAGACAACCACAGAACTAAAAGAACAGAAAAAGAGGGTAGCTAAAGATTTGAAATTGAAATCTATCAAGCACAAGAAGAGAAAGGTTGTCAAAAAGAAATGCAGCAAAAGCTCTGCAGAAGAAGATGCTGATGATGAATGCATCTATTGTGGTTACTTATGGTCAGAGTCAACCGAGGGATGGATACGTTGTCTTAAATGTTCTCGATGGGTACACTACTCTTATGCTAGAGAGGATGAAAAAGATGAAGAGGCTACTCATTTATGTGCATTGTGCATTGAAAACTAATTTTGTTAAAGATTAAAATGATTAAAAACGCTTTTTTGGAAACCAAAATGTTTAAGTTAGGAGATTTAAAGATGTATATGAGTAGTTATATTTATCAGACAGTTAGTCAGTCAGGACTTTGAATTTTATATGTATAGATTATACAAGCTTAAGAACGGTAACAATAACCCAAATGGCTGGCAACTGGAAGAGTCAGTGAACGTGGCATTCTATTAAGCCATCGACTGTATTATATTGAGATACACTTTCCAGAACACCAGGAGTCATAATCCTAACATTGAAGGTAAAGTCTCCAGACTCGCTAGGAGAATCTAACCTTTTCGGAGGGATTAAACTTAAAATTAAATAAGGTAGAAGTTTCCCGATAAAATAACTTATAGGCCAGACAAAATACTACTCAAACTCCCACCGCTGTTTTGAGCCTTCGCAATTTCTTCTTTGAACTTGGCTACAGTTTCCTTAGCAAGCTCTAACCTCTCCTTAAGCTCAGTTATTTCACTTTTAATCTTCGGTTGGGCTGCCACTATCTTCTGTAGCGTTTTCTCTTTCTTTTCTTCGACTGGAACAAAAAATAAACAATCGCAAAACCTGTCAAACGACTAAGAAATCAGCTGGGATCAGATTGATGAATGTGGATGAAGCATATAGATCGAAGCAGTAGCTTCTAGTTTCTGCCTACCCCATGGGAAAATGGCGTGTCCCCTGTGTAAACTGTATTGAAATCGGCTAAGCTGTTTTAAGTATACACATCTACTGCATTATGATCACCTATTCATCATCCATCGCAGCATATCATCAATGTCCGACTTCTCTTATATAACCTATTCTGTTATGAATGACTTACAGCAGCCATATCAAACATGTGGCCCGCATATTATCAAGGGCTTAACTTAAATGATCTGCTAAATGGAATTTTGGTTCAAAAAGTTATCTGTCAGCAAATATACTCATTTGAGATGCTACTAGCAGTGGCCGGCAAGAATAATGCGAATTGCGAGCGCATTCCGAATTTAAATTTTGAAATAGAAAAAAATCGACCCGAATTTAGCCATAGGTTCTGCCTGTGGTTACAGTTGAAAATCAATCCATTTTTTGAGTTTTTCTTTGCTCGGACTGTGAGACTTTATTTCTTGGCAAATTTCACGCCGCTAGTTCAACGGAAAGTTTCTCTAGTCCATAAGTTTTAAAAAATAAGATTTAGAAGCTGGAATTTTCTTTTTTTTTTTTTGATACCCGAGATTTTAGTACTTCTCCTTTATTCATTTTTATAACATACTTAGTATTTAATTTTTTTTAAATAATTTTATTAACAAAAATTATACTAAAAAAACATTAAAAAATATAAAAAATAGTAGCCCACCAGCATCGGGAACAGGGTCCGAGCTACCGGTGGTCAGGGCTCTTGAGAGATGAACCTCCTAACAATACGCGCCGTAATATAATAGTAATATGTATTTTACATACAATTTGGCAATAGAGTGGCGCCGTTTAACCGATGTCAAGACATTATTGGAGTACCACAAACTTATCGTATGAAACAGCTGCCGTGACATGTTTCATTATAAAATCGAAAGCTGAAAGTCGAAGAAAATTCTTGAATTTTTTTACAATTCGTATCACCCAGCCAATTCAGCTGATGTGTCAATGTGTTAAAATCTTGTCATGCAAAATGGTTGAATAAAATGTTTTTACTTAATCCAGAATTTAATTGAATGTGATCCCAGGCGAATAGGCAGATACATAGAATCTACTCGAATATATAAATAACTATTGAACTAAAACTTAAACTATTGAATTTTAATTCAATGGCTAGACATTAGAATCTAGTCATCATTACAATGATTGAGCCACTGCTTAAGTTCTACAAATAATGGCTTCCCCATAACATATAATTTGCAAAAAACTCGCATTGCAAATCAATTGCATAGGCTGAATGTGAAGACAACATTTAAAACATTTCAGTCATGAAATATTCGCAGATAGACAATAACGTGGTTTTAATCAGAAACAGACAGTGCACCAAGATAATTTGACCCTGAGTGTAGCGCTAGCTTTAGCTTGCTTGAAGCACTATAAATGCGGTAATAGAAATCGAACTTACAATTGGTATTGTGAATCCAGGGTCCACTAGTAATAGGTTTGACGCTTTTAAGCAGATGCTGCATCAGCTGCGTAGGTTCATGGAACACAATCTCATCATACGACTCACTGACAAGAGTCCGTCCCACTTGGGGCGGGCCTCCCACTGTCAGAGGTGATTGGAAAAGCTTCAGGATATGGTAAAGGGTTACCTGTAATATAATATTTTGTTAGTATTGATAAATGGGACAATTACTGCTTCATTGCTCCAGTAGTAGCAAGGGGTACTGCTAGGCATGAGGTGTTACTTGGGCTTCATTTCCATGTTCAGCAGAGTTCATGGATTTATACACCATGAATTTCTAAATGGTATCCTTTCTGGATTTCTGTTTGGATTTGATGACATTATTTTGCTTGTATTAATATGTTAATTTATGTACAACATCTTATACCTGTATCTACAATAATAGCGAATAAAGTTCTGATTCTGATTCTCGATTCTTGCCCAGTTGATGGTAATAAACTAGCCCCTGTTATCAGGTACTGCAACATAACTGGGGAAATGTGTGTGTAGTATAGGTACTCCTCTACCTAACCCTACGAGTATTATAATAGGTATCATGTAAGGTTGCTAAAAAAGAAGTGTGTTATTAATTAACATCACGCCTGTAATCCCCAAAGGGTTAGGCAGAGTTTTACCAAACAGTTCTCCTACATGTCACCTGTTATGTTTTAAGTCCCCTGTAGCTGGGGTCGAGTCTATTGCCATCAACTGGGTACAAATCCAGACTCCGTGGCTGCTACTAAGAAATTCCTGATGGGTAATAAATAACACTTTGCCCAACCCAGGAATCAAACCCAGGCCTTCATGCTCAGTAGTCGCTTTTGCGACCACTCAGCCAATAAGGCAGTAGAAGTGTGTTATTACTAAGAAATGTAAGGCAAGTAATTGGTTTAAGTAATGAAATTATAATTAGAAATCTAAAATAAACAGGATTGCTAAGATTTTGTGTGGAAAATACTTACAGGCCTTTCATTAGGATCAAGGAAATATATCTTGATGACAATCTCAAACTCGCCCCAGCCCGTCTCAGTAATCTCATATGGCATCTTTGTGAAAATCCTGTTAGTGTTCGTGTAGCTCTCATGAAGCTTGAAGTGGACCTTCTTGACATAGGCAGACATGTCCTCGTTGGCATACGGCTTCAGATAGACGGTCCACTGATGAGTGTGGCCATCTTCTTCACGTTTCTTACCGAAGTATCTGGCTATATTGCCAAATACTATGGGTTTTACTACCACTAGGCCCTGAAATTGAATTTTTTCATTCATTATCCCTTTCTATTTTTCTGTCGGTAGACAGGCAAGAAAAGACGAAGATCACACTATAATTTACTCTTTACCAAATATTCCTCACACAGTGCAACCACGCACAATGATTTTCATCACCCTTTTAGGCACATACAAATAGAGAGATACCGCGGCCCTGGAACACAAAGGGCAAAAGAAGGAACATGGATGGGTTTTAGTCAGTAAAAGTCTGACACTCCCTTCCGCTCCGCCCAGAGTGGGAGGAGTCATTTGATGATTTCCCATCCCAAAAAAATAAAAATAAAGGCACATACATATATTTCATACGCCCTCATCACATGCCCATAGCAGGACAAACGATATTTTTTAACTGTTCTGCGAGGATCCCATCTACGCCCTAAACGACAAACGATCGATAAATTGTACAATAAGATGGCGATGGTGGAATCATTGTATTACATTCACAACAAGTGTATTTCAAGGCTACTAATATTACAATTAATGATAAATGAAATGATCACCGGCAAGATTGTTTTGTATTGTTTTGATTGTTCAAGTATTTGACAAAACAACAGTAGATATTTGAAGCAGAAGCTGGTCTCGTACAAAGTGACTTACCTTAACTCTGCCCCCTGAGTCGGGGCCAAAGTCATGGCAGCTCATATCACCTTCTTTTCCTGTTTTGGCCGACAGCTTGGAAACTTTCAATTTACCGGTTTAAAAACAAGTACAACTCTTCACCGACCACTCCGATCGAAAAAATTTCGCGTACAGTACTGTCAATTTGACACATAGATTTCTTAATTTCGTATTGGGGAGATCTAGTCTTTTAAGCATGATTGTTAGATTTAAAAATAAATATTATTATTATATTGTTAGGAAGAACTGAGGTTAGAGAGAGACTTGTTGGGAATGTCGCTCAAAGGGCTGTAAGATTAGTAATTTCCTTTTTTGTGTACTTAATCTCTATTTTTCTCAAAGACATTCAAATATTTACGAGCGATAGATGAGACGAGATGAAGAAAATCGTAATCCAATACTTGTTACTACTTAGTAACAAGACGCTCTGTCTGTTTTGTCATAGGTCCACTTGTCACGTTAAGTCTAAAGTCACGTAACATTCGTGACACGAAAATGTTACGTGGCCATGTGTCTGGAGTCATTTGAACTGAAAAAGCAAGTCTGTGGGTATTATTGGTAGTCGGGTTTTAATTTTGTAAATGAGTGATAGTGCATTGTGGCATCACAATGCACTATCACTCAATTAAAAAACGCGATCGACTTGCTCATTGTTTGCGACGAAAGGTCTGTTCTGGATCAACTATGTGACTTCGTTGATGTGTTCTGAATGTATTTGGAACCGAAATAAAGTTAAGACTTGCAAGATTTACCTTATCATGCCTTGCTTAACCTCCCCTTTTCTTTTGTTTAGCCAATATTGTCCCACTTCGGAGCAAAGACCTCCTTAGGGGAGGTCCTTCTAGGAACTCTTTGGCTGCGTCACCTCGAACCAGCCTTCGCGGTAAGCGTCTAGGTCATCTCCACTTCTTTCTGCTTCCCGCCCATTGAAATTTCAGCCTAGCAGCTTCTTACCGACGTACATTATTCCCGTTTTAGAACACAGTGTGGTATTTTGAACTCTGTTTTGTATTTTTACATCCAAAATGCTGCATCCCATTGCTACTTGCCCTTCGGCAAACTCCAAGGCGGAACTTTTCAACTCGGTGAGCGACCAGGTCTGAGCACTGTAGGTTAGGACTCGTGGCTTAATAATAATAGCCGCGTAGATCGAACTCCGAAATTAGCAACGATTTCTGAGGAGGAGTCCGCGGATGGGTGGCCATACATTTCGTATCGAGGTCCCTCCGTGTCTCGGAAAGTGCGATACGCTGTTGGTCTCAGCCAATACAGGTAAAAGCCCTAAAGTCTGACAACTGTATCAAGGCGTATCATATTACTCAGTAACTGCCCAAACAGCAGAGCCTTGTCATATAGCAGTCCATAGAACGTTTTTCAAGAAGTAATTGGTTTTACTGAGTGGTTCTATAATAGACCAAAGAACGTTTACTTAACCTGGATTTGGCGCAGATACAATGTTATTCGCTGATATAGTAGTTCTATAGCAGCTTCGGCGTACCAATTTTATGTCACCAAACGGTAGATGTAGTATAGTCACGGTAACGCTATTATTGTACTTTATTTATTTATTTAAACTTCATGTACAATAGTGGTACATAGGCGGACTTAAAGCCACAAGGCATTCTCTACCAGTCAACCTTTGGGTTAAATAAGAAAACATTGTGATAGGTACAATAAATATCTAAAAAAATAACTTCTTGTTTTCTTTCATGTTATGTAATAGTGATTGTGGTGCTTTTACATTACTATACCACATTAATTCATTCAATCGTTCATTCTCACTCAGTCTGTGTGTTGTTATAGTGATTGTGTATTGCATCCTTATTTCACCAAATCGTGGTAAGTAAAATTACAATATCATTTTTTTTATTTTGGCGACCATGCAGTAGTAAAATGCGCTAGTAGTTGCGACCCAGGCAGTAAAATAGAGTTGCTATCACAATTTTATTTACAAAGTAGGCATGGTTAAGTACTTTAAAGCCCCTCTCAAATTAGTGAATTTTATTTAAATTAATCGAAGACTAGTTCCATAATTTTTCACTACAGAATAAAAAGTGTAATGGTAGCGACTGCAGGCCTTCTTCAGGACAGTAGGTACTATTGTGAATGTAGTGACCGCCATTGTGGTTAAATAAATTAGGGTTCCTTTGAAATCTTAATATAAACAAATCTCTTAGATAAAACAACCCATCTTATGTCCATCTTATCTTATTATTTTTTCCAGTGTCTTCACAATAAAAGAATTGCGGCGGCTGCGGCTGTGTCGCGGTCGCGTTGATTGAAACTTTACTTTTAAAATTGAGTGACGTTTAGAATCAAGTACCGACTGAATTCATAGTGTAAGGTTGTGATGTCTGATGTTCACCCTGTATTGTTGATTATTTTTTAATAATTATTTTATGCACATACCTGATTATGAACAGAAATTCAATTCACTTTTTGATTTCTATTCTGTTGAATTGAATTAATTATGAACAGATTTTCTTTATTTTAAAATAAAGTTTTTTTTTTTAAATTTGTAAATGTATTTTTTATTTCAAACATGTATGCAGCTCAGATTTCTTAGAGCGTCATGTGAAATGTCAATAGCCCAATTTTGCAGACCATCGCATAATTGCTCGTTTATATGTTCGCGGTATGACTCCTTGAGCGTTCAGAAGTTTTTTCATCTCAAATCAAATCAAATCAAATCAAATCATTTATTTTGCTGAATATGGGTACATACAAAGATGAAACACAACAATATAGCTCAGGACCATATCCTACCCTCACAGGTGTGCAAAAATAGTTCATTAATATAATCAAAATTAAATAAAATCAAAATTAAAAATATCATAATTAAATAAAAATTAAATAAAGTCAAAATTAAATAAAAATCAAAATTAAATAAAGTCAAAATTAAATAAAATCAAAATTAAACAATATCATAATTAAATAAAAATTAAATAAAGTCAAAATTAAATAAAAATCAAAATTAAATAAAGTCAAAATTAAATAAAATCAAAATCAAATAAAATCATGGGGAATTGGAATGTCAATAATTAAAAACAAATGACATCTTACATACCATTACAATAATATATGACGTCAAAAATTAAATTAATTACTTTTATCATTTATGTCAGGAGTACAAAGATGTCAAATTATCAATTCAAATTCTTATCACTCAAAAATTCGTCAATTGAATAATAACATTTATTAATTAATAGATCTGTCAATTTCTTTTTGAACAGTGTGATTGTCTCATTTTTTATTACATCGGGTATTTTGTTAAAAATTTTCGGACCCATACATATTATACTTTTATTTAATAGGGCGGTTTCAGAACCACTAACAATTAACAAATTCTTATACTGTCTTCTGATTGGCCGGTTTCTATTTTCGGCCACTTTATTAAAAAGATGCATATTAGATTTAACGAAAACAGCCACCTCGAAAATATAAAGAGATGGGAATGTAAGTAATTTAAGGGACTTGAATACAGGTACGCAGCTATCTTTTACTAATAAATTGCACATGGCCCTTATACAGCGTTTATGAGCTTTGAACACCTTTTCCCTCAGACTACAATTTCCCCAAAATATTATGCCGAATCTCAAAATTGACGCGACTAACCCATGGTATGCAATTAACCTTGTGGCCATATTTACTTTCTTACATAAGTTAAAGAGTACATATGCAGCTACACTAAGTTTTTTGCATACTTCTTCAGCTTGTGGCTTCCAAGTTAATTGGCTATCTATCATAATACCAAGGAATTTTGCAATTAGTACTTGATCAACTTTTTGTCCATTATAGTGTAGATTTAAGACTTCTGGTGGAATCCGTTGATAAAAATGCATTACATTAGTCTTTGGTATATTAATCATTAAATTATTATGGTCAAGCCAGCGTATAATGTTTATTAGAGTATCATTTATGTCATGTTCATATGTTTTTTTGTCAATACATTTAATCAAGGCAGTACTATCGTCAGCAAATAAGACCATAGGATGGTCAATGTGGCGAGGTAAATCATTTATATATATCAAAAATAATAAAGGGCCCAGCACACTACCCTGTGGTACGCCATACCTAATAATTCTAACATTAGATAAATATTTTTCTTCGCGCTTAGTTTTAAGACATATTCTAGATATTTCTGTGTGCTGCTTCCGATTGTTAAGGTATGATTTTAAGAGATTAAGTACATTTCCTCTGATGCCTATGATGTCTAGTTTTTTTATAAGAATTTCGTGATCAACACAATCAAATGCCCTCGACATGTCCGTAAAAATTGCGCAAACTGGTACTTTTTTATCCACATTTTGCAATATGACATTAATCAAATCGTAAACGGCCGCATTTATACCCTTATTTTTTCTGAAACCCATTTGTTCCGCACTTAAAATATTATATTTAGATAAAAAGTTATTTATTGAGTCGGAAATTATTTTTTCCATAACCTTAGAAAAAATGGGTATCAATGCGATTGGTCTATAATTTGCTAGATCTTCTTTATTGTTTTTTTTAAAAAGTGGCTTAACTATGACTTTTTTTAAGCTATCCGGAAATACTCCAGTACTGATACATACGTTAAGTATATGACACAAATGCAAGGCAATGTCGTCTGATACGAATTTTACAACCTTTGTTGATATACCGTCATATCCAGTGCTAGTTTTATTTTTTAATGATTGTATCGCTCTCATAATATCTTGCGGTACAGCTGAACTCCATATCGGCACTTCAACCATTCACTATGTCTTCCTCGTCCATACTCAAACTTTATTTGCATTCCACAATGTGAAGGCAGCCGCTCTGCGTAAAATACTGGTATTCAGCTAAATCCGGCATGCATGACTGGAAGCCGACCCCAATACAGTTGGGAAAAGGCTAGGCAGATGATGAATGTGTACATAGATGGTAAATAAAAAAAATGTGATCATTTTGAACCCTGTCGGGCACTGCAAAAGACAAATAGGAGTAGGAGAGAGGAAGCTTTAAACAGACAAACATATATCCAAAAGAAATTCCAATAATACCATATTAGGGATTCTTTATATTTTATGGTTTAAATATTCGATTATACTATAATAGCATTTTTTTTAAATCAAAAATTGTAAAAGCTTTTTTTTTAAATATGTTTATTTTATCTTCTTTTTTTACTAGTTCAGATAGTTTGTCATATATTTTTATGGACATTACATAGGGGCTTGTTGAATGTATTTTTAGCCGAGACTGTGGAATGTTTAATCTTGATTTGTGTCGGAGTGTGCAACGTGATTGTATGTCCTCGTGCTTTGTATAAAATTCTTGATATTTACGAACCAATGAACGAACGAAGAAATGCAGGTTTCTAATAATAATATGTATATACTGGGGAGTGTTAGGGATGATTCTCATTAGAGCGGGCCGTGCCCGGGGCGGGCCGTGTACGTGGCCCGGACGGGGCACGGATTTGAAACGTTACATACATTTTGTATGAAGCAATTCATATTACACAGTGCATGTTCCGAGTCCCGTCCGGGCCCGCACGACGCCACGGTTGTAGGCCCGCTCTAATGAGAATCATCCCTAACCCGTTTAACACACGGTGTAAAATAAATCGTGCAGCACGGACGGGCTCCGGCTCGTCCCCGCCCGGCCTCGGCCCGCCCCGGGCACGGCCCGCTCTAATGAGAATCATCCCTAAAAATACTTATTATAATTCTGGAAATGAGTTGTCAGTTTGATCGATATTTCCTAAGATTAACAATTTTTTTTGATTATTACTTTGTACGGAACCGATTGTATGAACCGATTGCCATCCGTTATTGCATCGTTTAGTACTTTGTCAAATCATGATTTAGTAAATGAAATACCCTCTGGGTGTTTCTACTACGTAATATCAGCTAGCTTACAAAATATTGACTACCGTTTATGTCAGCAGGTCAATCTTTTATGAAAAAATATTTTCCCGTTTCCAAGCCCACTCTCGCTGTTTTGGTTATTCAAGATGACTATAAGATGACGTTTAAAGTACGATCCACACCTTCCGATCCTATACGATCCGTCCCCAATTATCAGATGAAATCGGACAATGCATTATGCAACAAATCCTAATTTTATTATTATTTTTACAAAATCGGAAAATCGAATGTTTCGACCGTCCTTTTCCTAAAATCGGATCTTAGATCGAACGGTGTATAGAACATTTTTTCAAAACGTCACAGTCACCAGCGTCCCAGTTCAGTCGTTATTATTACTAACAAATAAGCTGTTTTACTACTACTATTTTGATGAGTAAGTAGTTTAAGTATATTTAAGATTTTGGGGAAATATTGGCAAAACTTAGGGCGCGTTCAAACCGAACTCATGGGTCGCTGACTGTGACTGCTTACCCAAGCAGCACGCAAGCGTTGGAAACGTCAATAAACCAGCCCATTTACATCTTAGAGTTTTTCGAACTTAGAGCTTTAGCAGCAACGTTAAAACAGTAGACATCAACATAAAGGCGACTACACTAATATAAAATGTTGGTAACATAGACAACTAAAATCTTACCTAACGCTTACATTTGGCTTTGCCGTAGTGGTGTAAATACGATTGCTTATTTTGTTTGTGTAGAGATCAAAGTAATTTGCCAGAAAACGACATAGGATATTCTAAGCCAGCTAGAAGCTCTAAGCTGCCGCAGCCAGGTGACGTAAGGCGCTCATATCACGGGTTATTTTCATTTCAAAACTCAAAGACACAACAATAAAATATACCTTGAAAACTCAATGATACTCAACACCCACCCATCGAATATAAACTACAATATTGTTCCCATATTGAATGCATTCGATACTAAACGAAACTACTTCACGCTATTAGATACGCTAAACAATTGCAACTTGAAAAGGCTTCTTTTCCATTTTAAAATATTCTTCGATATATTTTACCAAGCGAAGATGGAAGAAAACTTAAAAGAAAAGAAATCATAAGAATGAATATTGCTCGTTTTGAATGACAAAACACAGATGTTTTCATGGATTAATGTGTACTTACAGCGACTGATTTAAATTTGTGCTAGATTTGTGGGAAATGACAAAGCTTTAGTCAAAAAGTGCGTGTATCATCTATAATTGGACTCATAAATACTACTTTCAAAGTCAGAACTGGCCTACTGAATGATTATTTTGAAATCATGTTATTTCCGGGTAATTCCAAGTTATTGATTATAATTTGTTACTGTCGTCAATCTCAATTTCATTTTATTTTGATCAACTGCATTTCTTAAGCTATAAATTGCAAATATGTAAGTAAGATAAAGTTACTATAAATAATAATATCACCTTATATTTCATAAATGTTTTTCCACATCATTTTGTAAAGCATCTGCAGTATTTTTCATTGGCATAGTTTCTGAGAAGACTTTTGCTCCCGTTAGACGCGAGCTATTTCTCGACATTTTCATAACAATATTTATCTAAGTACAGACTGTTCACAGCAATTTTATTTTATGACAGCATCATAACTTTGCTTCGTTGCTTCTATTTGCATAATACTGTCTTATTTACTGTGAATTTGTGAATAGACTACTTCGTTATAATGGCGTTGTGGTCGCAAGCGCTACTGCTGAGTATGAGGTGTTGGCAGGGGCGTATTTACCCTAGGGCCAAGGGGGCCATGGCCCGGGGCGGCAGGTTGCGAGGGGCGGCAAAGCCGCCCTTCGCCAACTTCTCTGGGCGCCTTTTATTGTCAAGCATAACTACCAAAATATTTTATTTCACATTTAATTAGAAACAAACGAACGCTTCGAACCCAAAACCCAACCAATTATTTACAATACCGTCAATACCTACTAACAAGTACCTAAATAACATTTGCGTTCAAGAATTATTTTACAATTATTACGCGGCACGCGGCGGTTGGTTCTTTCGGATGATGAGGAAATTAAGGATAGGTGGAAGGGGTACTTTGAAAAGCTGTTGAATAAGGTGAATGATTGGAACGGTGTGATGGACCATAAACCAGTGAATGAGGGGTTAGTGAGAAAGGTTAGTATGGATGAAGTGAGAGTAGCAGTAAATGGAATGAAGAATGGTAAAGCGTTAGGAACTCAAATGGAGTTGGGCAGGACACCTAGCCAGGCGCGGTGATGGCAGGTGGAGTAAAGCTGTGACCGAGTGGCGTCCAAGAAATGGAAAGAGGAGTGTTGGTCGTCCGGCGTCGAGATGGGCAGACGACATTGTTGCCATTGCGGGAATATCCTGGATGAGGCTGGCACAGGAGCGTGGAGCTTGGCACAAGCAAAGAGAGGCCTATACCCAGCAGTGGGTGAAATCGGGCTGTGGATGATGATGATGATGAAAGCGTTAGGACCTGACGGTATACCAGTTGAAGTGTGGAAGTTATTACGGGTGGATGGATGGACGTGGTTAGCTTTATTTTTCAATAAGTTGTTACTGGGAGAAGCCATCTCGACGAATGGTGCAACAGTTCGCTGGTGCCCATCTTTAAAAATAAAGGTGATGTGTTGGATTGTAATAACTATAGAGAAATAAAGCTAATGGCGCATAGCATGAAAGTTTAGGAGAAAGTTATTGAAAGACGACTGAGAGAAGAGAGTGAAATTACACGAAATCAATTCGGTTTTATGCCTGGTCGGGGAACGACGGATGCCATTTTTGCCATCCACCAGCTGTGCGAGAAATACAGAAACGCACAAAAACTTGCACATGATGTTCGACGATCTCGAAAAGGCATACGACTGAAAGAGAAAGGTATGCCTGGGAAGTATGTGCAGTTGATCCGAGCGATGTACAGTAGATGTAGTACCTAAGTCCGGTCTACAGCGGGCACTACCGGCAGCTTCAATTCTCTTCTTCGGCTGTTAGCTTGCACCAAGGGTCGGCTCTAAGCCCTTACCTCTTCCTGGTGATAATGGATGCACTTACGTCGGACATCCAGGAAGAGGCTCCCTGGTGTATGCTGTTTGCCGACGACATTGTCTTGGTTGCCGAGAGTGGCCTAGAGGTCCAGAGCAGATTGGAGGTGTGGTGGCAAAGACTGGAGAATGTTGGCTTGAAAGTCAGTAGGACCAAAACAGAATACATATTCTATGATTTCGGCGGTCTCTCCAGTCCTGTGCCTATAACTCTTGCCGGAACGCCCATACCGATCTGTCCCGATTTTCGGTACCTCGGGTCGCTTGTCCAAAGGGATGGCGAAGTAGACCGAGACGTAACACACCGGATCAACTCAGGATGGATGAAATGGGGACAGGTCACTGGAACAACTTGCGACCCACGGATGCCCCTCAAGTTAAAGGGGAAAATATACAAGTCCGTGATTAGACCTGTCGTACTGTATGGATCGGAATGCTGGGCTGTGAAGAAGATGGATGAAAAAAGATTGTATGTAGTGGAGATGAGAATGTTGAGGTGGATGTGTGGTGTGACAAGAATGGATAAAGTAAGGAACGAGTATATTAGAGGAAGTTTAAAAGTTGCGCCAGTTACAGATAAGTTGAAAGGGAGTCGACTGTCTTGGTATGGACATGTGATGAGGAGGGACGAATCGCATGTGACTAAAAGAGTGATGAATATAAACGTTGATGGATGGAGAGGAAGAGGAACACCAACGAAACGATGGATGGATTGTGTGAGGGATGATACGAAAGATAAAGAAGTAAATGATAGCGTGACGGTTGACAGAGGAGAATGGAGGAGGAAGACGTGTTGCGACGACCCCAAATAACATGGAACAAGGGCAGGAAGATGATGATTCCCGGCACGCGGCAATGCCTATAGCTATAGCATGACTTTTGTCAACGCCATCTATCGTGGTAGGTACCAATATTTTCAAAGACCGGAGCACACAGCGCGGCGCGGGTTACAAAAGTCGTGACGTAACCTCACTCACTTATTTCGTTTCAAGTTAGCGCATCAAATTAACGAATTATTCAATTCAATTCAAATAACCTTTATACAGACATCTTATACATGCTTATCTCTGAAGACCAGCATCAGATATCGCTGAGAGAATCGGTTCAGAATTGGCGAAGATATCGCTGAAATTCAGACGTATTGATAACCTCCTCTTTTGGATGTCGGTTAATATTTACTTAAAAGAAGCTTTCCCATGTGTAGAGATTGCATTACGCATTTTTCTTTGCACCGCAGTGACGAATTGCAGTGCAGAACGTTCGTTTTCTGTACTCAAAAGGATAAAGAATTATTTACGTTCCACTATAAGCGAAGAACGCTTTTTTAAACAGCTTAGCTGTTCTGAATATAGAAGCTGAGTTGACAAACGCTATAAGTTATGACAGAGCGTCATTGACGATTTTGT
The DNA here is from genome assembly GCA_950022335.1 of Eurois occulta. Classification (NCBI taxonomy): domain Eukaryota; kingdom Metazoa; phylum Arthropoda; class Insecta; order Lepidoptera; family Noctuidae; genus Eurois; species Eurois occulta. Next base: position 28,694,382 of record OX465477.1, on the reverse strand, counting down.
CAACCAATTTGTACTCAGAAAAAAAATTAAATATTTAAGTAGGACCTAATAAAGTATACTAGTAGTAGTATACTATTATAGTGAATAAATGGTTCATTTTTAAGTTTTTTTTTCCATTTTTTAATTCACACCAACAACAGGTTTTTTTTCTTAAATGAATGGGGCGGCAAAGCTAACTGGCCCGGGGCGCCAAATCTTTAAATACGCCTCCGGGTGTTGGGTTCGATTCCCAGGTCGTGCAAATTGGGTTTTTCCAACAGGGATAACCTCATTAGAGCACCGCGCAAATCTGCGGGCAATCATGTTCGCTCTAAAAGACAACGCCCTGCGCTGCCGTTCCAAAAAATGCCCCAAGTATTTACACTTTTCCACCCTTTGCAAAGGAACCATTGCGTCTGATCGGCGGTATGCTTCCCGGACATTTTGCACTGGCGGTCTCAAAGATCATACACTGGATTTTCTCTGCCTAACTCCGCATTCGAGCTGATACGCATCCGACATTGCCCCCGCCCACCTAACACTATTAGACTGGTGCGCATACTAGTACTGGGACATGCTGATGAGCACCGGCGGCAAATGTATGCTCCTCAGCTTGTTCCACAGCAGGTCATACGCTATAAGGTCAAAAGCCTTGGACATATCAAGGGAGCACGCGTACACGGGTGTTTTCGGATCTGTGTAGTATTTGACGGTACGCTTAAGACACAATATAGCACTTTCAGTGGACAGCCGGGACGAAACCCGAACTAGTTATCGTGCAGAGTTGTCTGTGCATTAAGCAAACTGTCAAACACTTTAGCAGTTATAGTAGCAAAGAGAAATAGGCCCGTAGTTACTCTTATCCGTAAGGTCACCCGTTTTATAAATAATCAGGGATAAATACACACCACACAATATTATTATAACTAAATTTACCATCAAAATCACTACATATTGTTACGTCGGATGCTTTACGAGAACATTCTAGATTACGTGCGATTCTAGAATGTTCTAGTAAGGACCTGTATATAAGATTAGAGTATAGAATATTCCACTATAGAACTGTAACTGAAAGTTGTAGAACTTTCTCGAAGGACAATGTTCTACTATGGAGCTATCTAGAAGATTCGAGAAAGTTCTGGAACTTTCTCGAAGGATGATGTTCCACTATGAACTGTGAAGAAGGTTCCTGAAAGTTGTAGAACAATCTCGAAGGATCGGTCGGCATATAAATAGCCGGGGGCAGTCAGTCTGATTTTAGCTACACAACGATCATGCGAATCGAAGTGAACTCGAAGTGTGATATCTAAGTGAATAGTGCACTTCTCTTTACGCATTGTTCAAGAATAGATCATTCCTTTGATATCTCCGCATTTTTATTGAAATAAAGAAGAAGAAGTCTCTCTGATTCCTATTATAGCTAGAAATAGCATACAGCTGTAACGATGCTGCATGAATGTACTACAGGTGTCGTACGGTACGTGCGTGTTCTTAACTTCGCTTTGTATGAAAACCATGAAAGCAAAATGGTTCATTTTGCACAAATAATACACACATGATAAAACATAAAAAATAGGTAGTAATTTACATGGAGCGACTGCTTAAAATTGTTTTTTTTTCCAAACCAAACCTTTTCAGGTAATCTTTTTGTGTAAATGTTCAATTTCATTCGAACGATTAAAATAATTAAATCATTGTAAATATTTTCAAAATGAAATCCGCATAAGTTCGAATGGAAAATTACTTGAACAATGAACCATTCGATCCAACCCTAAACGAAACAGTCCCCATCCTCGGATTGCACGCACCTGATTACCTGATGCACCCCTGCATGGGCTGCATTCAATCTGAGTATGGGGAGCGTTTCGTTTTCCCGCGGAGTAAATAATAGCGGAGCCGCACAGCCAGAGGTACTATCAATGGAAAAGTCGATAAATGTATTGTAAAGATCTGGCTCCGACCGAGTCGAATCGAGCTGCGGGCTGAATTATTTTATCCAAATGGATCGTAAAGGGTTGCGTACAATAGAGTATTTAATAGAGTGTATGTAATGTTCAGTATAGTATAGGATGCGCATGCATGCTTTTCATTCGCGAGATAATAAAAATGCAGGGGTTTCAATAAGGTAATTTATAATGAACATCAATCACAATGTGAGTACTTCGTTCAAGGAAATGATGATCGCAACCAATCGAATGCGACTTCCGAAGTAAAGCTATTTTTCACCTTTTAGTGTTTTTTTCAAGTCAGTTATTTGTTAAGGCGTAAATGTTTTTATTTTTATTTTACCATGTTAGTTGAGATACCTTATGCAAGTTCCTGAAATCGCGAAAAAATAATCAGCTGTTCCCTACATTTATGATCGAATAACTCGTCAAAATGTAGGGAACAGCTGATTTTTTTTTCGCGATTTCAGGCTTGGTCCCATAGTAAAAGTTGTTCATAGTGATGAGTACAATGACCTCTAAAGAGGTTTCTGGTGTTTTACAAATAACCCTGTATATATAAATTTTACTTTGTAACATCGTATTATAGACTATAACTCATAAACTACCTAAGTAAAGTTAAAAATTCCGCGCGAGCTCCTTTTACCAAAAGAATCTAATTATATGGGCTCTGTAATCAGTACTAATCACGAAGTAATCGGGTCACAGAAAATTCAAGATGCCCACCGAACTGCCTCCTTTTTTTAGAAGTCGGTTAAAAATACGCATAATATGGGTGAGGTCATCCGACCACGGTAACGTTGTGCACAAATGCGTGGCTTCCTCTGCATACATAACCTACGTAGCCATGGACGGTCGACTCTCTGTCCCCACAAATAAAGTAGCTACTCGGTTACATTAATCTAGGTATATTCTATTGGTAAGACAGTAGCGATTCACTATATCATTGCATCCTGTGAACGGCCTAAATACTTTAGGAATTTCCTTGTCGCATCGTTGGTTTTCAATCGGATAAAATAACTTTGAGTGAAGTAAGTATAGTTTAAAATTATGGACAAGGAACCTCGGATGTGAAGAGATAGAGTGAACAAAGAATTCGATGGTGAAAAAAAACTTTATTGGTGGACTTGCTTGTTTTTATTTTCATGTTTATGATATCGACACCCATTACATTCGCTAGTCTAAAAAATTGGACGCCGTATAAAACTAACAGATATGTACAGATGCCAGCACATCAAGCTACTACAATCTGTCAAATTTCTTTAATAGATTTGGAACTTTATCTCTAAAGCATAAGGTCCAAGGTTGGTTGTGGAAAATCTGACAGTTTCGGGTAGGTTGACAGTCGACCAATGTTTAATGTTCCTTAGGTTATAAGGGTGAGAACTGGTAGACCGTATGTTTTGAATCTTTTTAATAATAAACACATAGTCAAATCATGTACACTCGACTGAATTGCCCTACAATCGCCACATGCCACAAAATAACAAAGCCAAAATTACTACGGCGTAGTAGAGTGCATAAAAACAAAAGGTGAGCTGCCTCACTGCCCGCCCCGGAAGCGTAGCGCGCGTAACGATACGGTATGAATGGACGGCCAGCGTATACTATCGTTATATCTTTTTATGTAACGGTCAGAGCACACAGAGTAAGTAGTGTTCTTTTAAATTAATAGACTGATGTGATGCTGGGGAGCTTGTTCTGCTATTTCTTCCAGGCTAACACTGGGAAGTGGCGAAGGGTGTTTTGGTCTCCAGACTGTCTTTAGTACAGCAGTACTGCACTATACTCGTAAGACCCAAAAACGAAAGAGATTTTTTTCTTCCATGTCCGTCTTGCGTGGTATCCAAAATTACAAAATAAATCCAACTTGTGTGTTTAAAAGTATGTATTGTATTGTATTGTATAACGGGCTGGTGTCCGCAACTCCACGTCAAATGCGCGTATTTTGACCTATTTTTAAAAGTATGTAATTCAAAGCGAAAAATCGTGTAATAACTGAAAAAAAAAACTTACGACAAATTCTGGAATTATTCGGCTAATGATTTTCCGGGTCAGCAACATACGCTGGGAACTGGGACCGCGTGGAGGCACTCATGCGGTGAAAGTGGAAAAATCACAATTAATCGTTTATGAAATCTTTCAAATTACTAAACTAAAAAGCTGGAAATTAAAAGAAGATGTGTTTTTTAATTTTTTTCAGGGTTCGAAGTGATTTTGATAATAAGAACAATCATTATCAATATTACAGCTCGTATCCAAACGCGTTAAATGAAGACTTAAAAAAAAAACGGTCTACAGCACCTGGAAGGCTATAAAGAGGGTCGTTGCCCAGAAGCACAAAAAAAAAAAGAAATAGGTGGAATTAAATCAAAGAGAACTTTCTGCTAAGAGATAATTAGTTCCTTTAAGCTCCACTACTTACCTACCAAAGACATTCGAATATTTCTGAGCGATAGACGGGACAAGACGAAGAAAATCGTAATCTAAAACTTGTTACCACTTAGTAACAAGTCGCTCTGTCTAGTGTCAGGTAGCATTCGTGTGTCAAAATCGAAAAAGTTCGGGATAAAAATTATTGTATGACAATATTACCAATGTCAGCTCTATAACTGTTTTAAATCTCTTTGTTACCTACTAAGATCGCACTGAGCGGAAAGCCTTCAAGTTGTAAGAAGTTAACTAGATCAGCTTGTAGCTTAAGGTGCATCGAAACTAACCGTAGGATGCCAAACTACTCACAAGCACTACAATGTGAGCTGACCTTTAAATTAATCCTAACCGCGGTACAATGGAAAACGCTTATTTAGTTCATCCATTCTACGAATAAGGAAACTATCAAGCGACAATTAGCGAGTTCGCAACCCAATTAGTTAGGTACTCAAGTTAGAAGACTGTAAATATATGCTCGGAAATATTTAGCAACTTACTTCAAAAAATCTGGCCGTTTTCAGGCACATTGAATTAGAAACCTGTGTGTCCGAGATGGAATATAAATTTCCTCTATCAAAAATGATGAACTTCCATTATAATCTTTCATGAACCTCTCATCTGGCTCAACACTCTAGGATAAAGTCTCCATAGAGTGAAGGGCGTGTGGTGACTTCATGGGCTGAGACTAACTTGCCTTTCATCCACGGAGCTAGTCAAAAGTAACGTATAACAAACTCAAATCACCAATATGTAGCCAGAATGTCACAGTACTTGTAAGTAATTCAATGGACGGCGCGGCGGTCCAAACACTTTTGTTTTGAGTAGCGCCGTCGTCACGCTGCCGGGTCGTACACTGTAGGCGCAAGACGTCATTAAAATCAGAAAACGAAAAGATTAGCAGTAGCGTATAGGTACTCCTCTTGCTTTACCATGTTTATTGATCTACTCAGACACGTGCGCCCCGGCCGGCTGTGAGGGTAGGTACCTACAAAGCAAAACTTGTAAAAACACTTTGCCAATAAAGTCCCCATGGCATTTCCTTTTTAGGGCTTCTCTCCCCGGCGTTTCCGTAGTGATACTAAATAAGAAATACCTCTCATTTTGTTGGTATGGCGACGTCGCCCTCCCCTCGGCCCATGGCATGGCAACGCAACACACGGAACGATCTAGGGATAATAATTTCCTGTTTCAATAATTATAAGGAAAAAATATCAAAGAAATTTCGCTGTACGGACGACGACCAATCAAGCAATATAAAGAAAGCTGATTTATAAGTATGTAGTATGTTTGAATATTAATCTCCTTAAAGTTAGGCGTGCTGTTGACCAAATAACAACAGCGTTTAAAATTATACATGGCTATACCGACGCCTTGGATTTACATGCGGAACTGTGTCAATTCTTTGTTCAAAATATTTATAATCGCTCTAGAAAGCATAAATTACTTGGTCGCACTGTAGCTCGGTCCCCTATACCGCGTATGCTTAAGATGCTCAACGCGCTCGTGGAGACTAACCCTGGATTGGACTTGCTTGCTGATGATGTTAGAATGTTTGTGGTTCTGTGGTTGTTAATGGCTTATGCTGTACTAAATGTAATAAATAAATAATAATAATAAATAACCTGACCTCGCTTTGTATCAGCTTCCCGTGTTCTACGGGAAGCTGATACAAAGCGCGGTCAGGTTATACTGGACATGTATAGCTTGATGCGTCGCCGTGTGTTACTGGTAGCCTGTGTCATCCCACTGCTGGGCAAAGGCCTCTCCCCATGACATCCAATCCAGGGCCAATGTGGACCACTGGTCGTTGGTCTTGTCCAGCTCGTCCCGCTATCTCCTGCGAGGTCCACATCGTGGTTATTTTGGCCCACAGTCGCCGTGTGAGTCTACTAATAAAGGAAAATTACATACTTACGGCGAAAATTAAGTTCTTAGAAATTTTTCGTTCATTATTTTGTCTTATAATTCCCAAAGGGGTCAAATATTCACTTATAGTGGACCCTCATTTCGCTAACATAATAATGGGCCATCAACCGAACACACATGTCTAATTGTCCAGACTCCATCCAGTGAAATTCTTAATGAAAAATCCCAATCACAAAAGTGTGACTGGGATTCTGCTGAACAACAGAACTAAATTAATATTGTAACTTAGGAAATCATAAAGGTTTACCTAAACTAGCTTCTTTGCGTATCAGAAAGCAGTATGTTACAAAGCTCTATATAACAACAAAAGTTACTCGTTCCAACAAGCAGCAGAACAGCAACTTCTGAATTCACTACACTCTATGAACTGTAAGCTTCACCCAACAATTACACCGGCGCGTAGGAAACTATGCGTAAGTTAACAAGAAGCACAACTTAGATTGCCCACATATAGTTCTATTATCGCTTATACAACATTACATCATGCCAGTAATCTCCGGAGGGTTAAGCAGAGGTGTGCCTACTAGTACACCCACATCACATTGTTGAACTTGGAACTTGGTAATAGAACCCATGATCCATGGCCATCAATAAGTTTGTGTAACGACATAGGATAATATTCAAAGTAGCTTCTATTAAGAATAAATTACTAATTAAAAAACCACCGACAACGCACGGTTGGCGCAGTGGTCAAGCGATTGACTGCTGCGCTGCATGTCGCGGGTTCTATTCCCGTACGGAACAAATATTTGTATGACCTACAAGTAGTTGTTCCGGGTCTGGGTGTTTTTCTATCTATAATATGTATGTATTTACAAAAAAAAAATGTATCTATGTAGTTTATCAGCCATCTAGCTACCATAACACAAGCATTAGGTTGCTTAGCTTGGGACTAGATGGTGCTGTGTGAAATGTCCAGGGATATTTATAATACAGGACCAAAAATTATAAATACATAACACATACATACACATACACAACAACGCAACACACATACATATTACATATTTAACGCTCCCCTAGATTGTTTTACATTGAAATATTTAAAAATGTAATTTATATGTATAGATACGAATAAAGGAAATTAATGCAATAATTTTTCATGTCTTATAAAACGAAAAATTAAAAAAAAAATGTTAAATTCGGTTTGTTAAATAAGGTAATTTGAGATCTACATTATAAGTTAATTAATATTGACATTAATAAAATAAATTTTGAAAATAACAAAAATTACTTCTTACATGATTACATCCGAGTGTAAAGGATAAGGAGGATATGCGAGGGTAAGGATCGCCGAAATAAATGTACAGTTTTATGCATACATACATAAGCTTTGAGCTATAAACAATTAATAAACACACAAGTTTTGGAAAAGTTTTGCAGGATTTCTCGATTGACTAAAGAAGACTATGAGACTGGCCCACGAGGCACACGCTTGGGACGAATTAACCGTGCTTATGTTATGCTATTAGCTATTAAATGCAACACATCGTCATCTTCCTGCCCTTGTCCCATGTTACTTGGGGTCGGCACAACACGGTTTTTTCTTCCATTCTCCTCTGTCAACCGTCACGCTATCATTTACTTGTTTATCTTTCATATCATTCCTCACACAATCCATCCATCGTTTCTTTGGTCTTCCTCTCCCTCTCCATCCATCAACGTTTATATTCATCACTCTTTAGTTACATGCGATATTAGATGCAACACACCGATTGATTTTATTTTCTTCTTGAATCGTTTCTGACTTAACTAGCGATACTCCGGAGATGCGTAGGTGTTGATATCTATACATGGCGAAACAAAAAACCGGCCAAGTGCAAGTCGGACTCGCGCATGAAGGGTTCCGTACCATCGTTTTTTGTTATTGCTGCAACAGAAATATATATTCTGTGAAAATTTCAACTGTTTATCTATTACGTATCACGAGATTCAGCCCGCTGACAGACAGACGGGCGGACAGCGGATGCTTAGTAGTAGGGTCCCGTTGGTTACCCCTTGGGTACGGAACCCTAAAAATTACTAGGTTTTTTATTTTTGAACCGGAGTAATTAGCACCCAATGTAGAACACAACACACTACCACAGTAGGTACGCCAATTATCGGGTAACCCCAGTGTTGAGAGCGGCTCGCCATTTCAATGAATTCATTTAATTAAATGCAGCTATCGTAGCGTGCTGAGAGCTTGAAATACTTATAAATTTATAACAGCGTACAGACACGGATAGCACAAGAAAGCTAAGAAAAATCACTTAATTTATTAATCTATACATACAAATAAATAAAATTGAAGTGTCTGACTGTAATATCAAAATTACCGCTTTTTACTGAATGCTTATGTGAATATATACGGCACTAATAACAAAAACATTCTTTTTTTTAAATTTTGTCTTTCTGTCTGTCTGTTTGTTCCGGCTAATCTCCGAAATGGCTGGTCCGATGTTGACGGGACTTTCACTGGCAGATAGCTGATGGTATACGATCTAATATAGGCTGCTTTTATTATAGAAAAATATTTAGGGTTTCGTGCAAAAAAATGTAAACCCTTCAAATTGGTAACAAAATCTGATTCAAAGTGAAGTAATATTTTTTAGTAATTATTTCACGTGAACTAAGGTCGCGGGCAACAGCTGGTACATAATAAATGATTGAAAGGAAAACGAAAACAGAAAACAGAAATATTCAGTCTTTACTCTGCCAGCAGTAAACATGATAAAAAAGTCAAACATGTGTGGGCCGAGCTACCGGAAAGCTTACGACAATCGTGTTATAAGTTGATGTAGTAAGTTACTAGCCACTAGGATCAAATATTTTTGAGGATATTTTGTGAAAAGTATAGAAAGAACGAATTTCAGTATTGCTATGGAATACTGACACTGATAGCTCTTGACCGCAGTATCATTGACGAATTTCACCATTATTCAGTTGTTGTAGCTTTGATCAACCTCATTGCAGGAACACAAAACCACATTACCCAATTAGTGGCGTGGCTCTCTGGTCAAACGTGCTATTTGGACGTCCAAACAGGTACGAGCAGGTCAAAGGAATCGGGACCTTGTCTCGGAAGATTGGCTCCGATACGGTATTACATTGCAACCTTTGAGAGCCAACCGAGTTCCGAAATCATCTGGGTTGCTGATCATTTCTGTCAAAGGGATTTAAATTCAATTTACTTTAGTTCACTGGGACAAGTGTAATACGAGGATCGATCTGCTGGGAGCTAAGCCGTTTATGCTCTGGTTGTATTAGTACTAGTTTTCCGTTTATCCACGGTTTCATCCAGTTTGGTATCCATCCATCGAATTAGTTGAAACTTTCGGTAGAGTTGGAGTTGGAGCTTTTCAAAATGTATGGATGATATTATGAAAACTCACCTTCCATTAGGGTATTTAGGGTTCCTTTTCCTAAAATACACAGAACTCTCCGTCCCCGAAAATTTAATTGAACGAGTTTGTTTTCAGTAAGTTGTTCAATTGCTTGCTTTTTTTCTTAGTGCCGATAGTACCTGCTATTAAAAAATTATTGGCTCAATACTTCGCCACTTTCTCGGTGGAAGCGCAGTGGTCGTTTTGACAGCAAGTTTTGGGACAAAGCCGCTGGAAATTGCTGAAGAAAAACATCGTAAGGAATCTTTGTGAAGAAATTTTATGAAAACTAAATAAACAAACTGGCGAGAGGCTACCGAGGTAATAAGTATTCGCTACTTTGAAAGAGAAGAAGTAACAAAATTGTGCACTGTGGTGACACAAAATTTGACTATGGATTGTGTTTCTGATTTTTATTTGTCGGTTATTAAAACGAACCAGCTGTTCTACAGTTTGACTGTGTAGGAATTTCACTTTATCATGAAATATATTGGTTATATAGAATCAGTTTTGTGGGTCACAATGCCCATTTTACCGCATAGTTAGGTACAATATTTTCCCACGTTGACAGTTAGTGTCAAACCTTCTGTTACCATTTCGTAGTGACAGGCAGAATGAATGGAAAACAATCAGTCCGTGCGTACACTTGTAGGTACAAGTAAGACAATGGCAGTGATGCTGAACACTATTTAATCCGCAGCTATTTTATATCTTTAGGTTACGCGGTGGGTTGGTTTAATTAGTTTTGTAGTGTCTTATTGTGCTATAACATGGTAATGTGCAAGATAACTGGCAATGTAGGTTTTCTACAATCATGATTTATGTTTTTGATTATTTGAATAGATCGTTCTTCTTCCTCGCGTCGCTTGCATCTTGTTTACTTGTGATATAATTTTTTTTTTTTGTTAATTTAACCATTTTTTTGTTTGTTTTGTCATAAATACTTTTTCTTTCTCTTCTTTGTTTCTTGCAGGCCAGTATTTTAAGTTTTATTGCCCCAAAACTTCGTTGTTTCCATTGAGTGCGTCGCATTTGGGCAGGCAGGGTAGAAAGTGGTACATATTTGCGACACAGCTCCAGATCCTACTGCGGCTCATTTCAATATTTAAATCATATATTTTTTAGAAGTTAAGCGGTACCTAAACGTTTTTTTTATTATTTACTAGCGTATGTATGGCTTCGCCCGCGTGGTTATTGGCCCACGAGATCGTACTGCCGGGATAAAAAGTATTCTGTGTTAATCCTAATATCTTTGAGCCAGCTAGCAGCTTATACCTACGCGTAAGAGTAACAAACATTCGTCCATCCTCACAAACTTTGGGATTTATTATAATAGTAGTAAGATTTATCTAATTTTCTTATGTAGGTAGGGTAGGTTCAAGCAATGATTTTTTACAAATAAGGAAATAGCTCCTTAGATACACAAAAGCACTTGATTTTTCTTTCATAAGGAAAACATTTAATTATTTTCTGGAAACCTCTCCATTTTCCAATTGAATTGAAAACGAAACAGCTATGATTTTGAAGATTGATATTATAATTCATTTTCTCCTGGAGATAGGAGGAAAAAAATGTCGGTCAGTAACAGATCAATTACCTCATCTGATATCTTGAGAAGGAATGAGTTCCGATCGATATGCTTGTTGGCGGCATGTTTGCGATTTTAAACAACAAAATATGATCCAACGTGATAAATGATGTTTTTATTCAATGAAGTCGGATTTACTCGGAAATAATTTTATTAGACGTAGACAAGTTTAGTGAAGTTTTCTGTGTTAGATTCTGTGATCACAGAATCACAGAAATGATGTCTAAATCATCTTGTTCACGATAATGTCACGATAAAAAATTTTATTGCACACCATAATTGTTTCAAATTATGATTATTTTACAATATTACTAATTCTATGGTCACAACGGTGTTCTTATCACTGGTAGCGTTGTCTTCCGGATCACCTTTGGTTAGAACTTATAATACACAGGGGTAGTCTGTGGTGCACTGCAAATTAATATCATAGGTACACACAATACCTAAAACAAAAAAAAATATTTGTTAATATACCCACCTATAGCATAAATACAAGTACACACAAACAACATGATGTTTGTACCCACACATAATACCTATGTATATTATTTTGATATCTAGCTACGCGAAGCAACGAAGCCACTCAGACCACGTGGCAAGCTACTCACTCACTGTTCACGTTCCAGTGACAGTGTGGGACACCTCGTGAATATCCTTCGTCTCGGGAAAATAGATGGTTACGTCTCCGTGTCGGACTTCCACAACTAAACCTATTGTGCTATCGTCTGGACTTGCCGAATAAGGAACTGTCTTTCCAAAAGGTACTCGATGACACATTTCTACCGCAATCCGAACATTTTTTAAAGTAATTCGTCACGTATTTGTTTTTGGGTTCATCCTTTATTTGAAAAATTCATCTCATCGACATAGATCGACCGACCGTAAACATACATACGAGTAATTACATAAACGAATGTTGTCGAATCTAAGGATTATATAAGAAAAAACCCTTCACATACAAAATATAAGCTTAAGTTCAACAGAAACATACAATATTGAATGATCAAACAAATCGGTACTAGAATTTGAACTCAAAATTCGTTATTTTTATAAAAAAAAACTCGCCAAGGTCAACCGGTGAAGCGTTTAGCATAACTTTTTTTAAATAAAGCTGGCTGTTCAACGTGCGATTTGCTAAAGAATGTCGCAATTTACTTTGTGAGCTAAGATAATTTTCTTTTCCCTCATTTTAAGATTCTTCAAAAATTTTTTCTTAAATCATCACATCAGCCCGGAATCACCAACTGCTGGGTATAGGCATCCCCTTTTTTCTGACACACTTCCCGGTTCTGTGCGTCCCTCATCCAGGTGTTTCCCGCGACTGACGATATCGTTGACCCAACGAGCTTCAGCACGGCCTTGGTTTCTTTGGCCAAACCTTGGCCACCACTCGGTCAAAGACTTGCTCCATCGTCCATCTCCACGTCTAGCCAGATGTCCTGCCCAGGTACACTTGACGCACCGCTCGGGCCCTGACGTCGTAGACTTTCGTCCGACGACAGATTTCGGTGTTACGCACTCGACTTAAGAGGATTATGCCGAGCATGGCTCGCTCCACGGCCCTTTGTACCACTCATACTCGGTGGACAATGTCTTTTGTGAGCGTCCATGTCTCGGCACCGTAGGTTATTGTCAGGACACATTGATTGAAAAGACGGGTTTTTAGGCACTGAGGGATCTTTGTGGACCGAAAAATATGTTCTAGTTTAACAAATGCCGCCGCCATTGCTTCACGGTATGAATGTGGTCAATCGTGGAGAAACCGCTTCGGAAACCGGCTTGTTCAACGGTCTGGTAGTCGTCTAGTTGGCGGGTGAGATTATTACATATAGTTTTGGCCAACAGTTTATAAATTTGAGAAAGGAGAGATATAAGACGGTAGTTGCTAAGGTTTGAATGTTCTCCTTTCTTATGGAGTAGGAGCGACTGTCGCCTTCTTCCAGGCATCTGGTGACGTGGCACTGAAGAGGATGCCATTGAAGAGTTGAACGAGAACTTGTAGTACGGGTTGACCACCAGCACGCAATAATGCAACCGTGATACCGTTCTCACCAGGTGTTTTGTCACGCTGCATTTGTGCCTTTTCTACCTCGCAAGCCATGATATTCGGCAAACTTTGAGACCCTCGGTGGTCATTAGGCGGAGTTCTAGGGTCGTTACCTGGTGACGACGGTCCTGCAGATTCTGAAGCATAAAGTTCTTCGTAGAATCTCTCCACACTGTTTAATAATTTATTACGATCTGTAATAATCTGACCATTAAATAGCGAGCTTTTATTACGTATCTATAATATTTTATAAAAAACGAGCATTATTTATTTTTAGCTGACCAGAAAATGCTGTTATTTCCATTAACGAGAGGGCATTAAATTACAATTTAGGTACCTAGTAGGTATTCGTATGGAAACACATGATTTTGTGTTTCTCAGTAAGCTGATATTTTCTGAAACTTATTCATTACATATTTGTACTTAGTACACGATTTATACTGAGCCCGCTTGCATCATAGGTAGATCCTTAATTTAGCGTTAAACGTGTCTGTTTCCGTCAATCCTTTGAAGATGACGCGGACAGATTTTATTAATATTTCACAGTTTGATGTTCTATAAATAGATATGTTAAGCGCTAAATGCATTCTTTTTAGCATCTCTTCAGCTTTTGGAACAATTGGATCTAAATCAGTTAGCATTTGAAACCAAATCCAAGTGAAAGAAAATTATCAAATATTTTTAATCGTCAAAGTCAGATCATTAATTATTCCAATTAGGCCACTTTTGATCTTCAAACTTTAAAGCAAAGGACATAGAATTGATTCTATATTTCGTTTAGCAAGTTCGAATGCGATTGCGACAAAAAAGTCTCAAGGTTATTGGGTCTTTAACACTTTGCATAACTCTTTCCCATAGAACCGGTTACTGATGGGTGCCCATTAATTATGTATTGTAGACGCATCTGTTTATTCACACTTCAATAGCGTTCAAGGTAACTGTCTTTTATGTGCTACGGACGAGTTTTCTTTTGGGGTCAGCAGATGTGTTGTAATAAACTTATAATATTATCACATAAAGACAATGAATTGTGCTTATATCGATCGTTTTTCAAGCTGCTAAGTGTTTCATTAGGGTTCCGTAGTTTTTATTGGGGGTCATCCTAAATATGTTTTTTTTTTTAAGTAAAGTGAATGTCTCTCCCGTGTCCTTCCAGATATTTTGTTGAGACTCCATTTACATGTTTTTTCACTTCTATAAGTTTGATCTCAAAAGCAGAACATAATAGATAACATTCACCATTCATTTAATTGATTAATGAGTTCATGGTAAAAATATTTCCGGGCATGTTTCTTGCGAAATTATTTTTTTGTAATCGTCTCGTTGTTCTAGTGGTTTGTATGGCATTAATGAGATCCTGGGCTTGCAGCTTCGTAGTCTGATTTGAATGACAACAGGCTCACCTCGTATTGCATGGGACTTAAAAATAATTGGCGAAATGTGTGTGCACCTGTGCCTAACACTATAGCGGCTTTCAGACTACGCTATAACATAATAGCATATAGTATATAGCTCATAGCACAACAATATCGCGCACCATAGATTGTTATGGACACGTTCACACTGTACTGTACTATATATTATTGACTATCTATGGTACGCGATGTTGTTGTGCTATGAGCTCTATACTATATGCTATTATGTTAGTGTAGTGTATTAGTATTAGTGTGGTCTGAAAGCCGCTTTAGGGATCACAGGCGAGGCGTGATATTATGTTATGTTATTTTGAGTTCCACATACCAGAAATGGTTAATCTAAGGATCCTTAGAATGTATTATGTAGTTTGGAACATTCATGTACAAAGTTCTCAAATTATTAAAAATAGGTAGGTACGACCACAAACAAAATAAATATTTTACTTAAGGTACATTTACTGACACAAATATTGCCTTACCTTAATAGACACAACGGCCATAGAGTTATAAGCTTATGTAATACATCCGTCTACGAAACCATCATCATAACATTATATTAGACTTTAAACAACAATCTACAGACACAGAGTTCTGTCTTATCTTATTGATCAACAGGCCACAGATAATTATGTCCCTTTGATTCACAGACTGCAGATGTATCTTTGGTCGTCATACGTACGTCATTTACCACAAACAAGAAATGCATGCGGCTGACCAGACACAAATGTACGCTCCCGACATTAAATTATTGTTCATCAAATTGACACAATTCTACAATTTGCCGTGTTAATGCAATTTCGTGCGAAAGTCAAAGAAAGAGTATTGTGGTTTGAACACACAATTTAATTCCCTCATTTTTTTAACTTCAAACACTATTTGATCATTCCACCATCTCCCTTCTTCCATCGGGAGTCCAGACGTACTGCGGGTTATCACCCATTCCTTGTCGATGTTCCACACATTCGTACGAAGCGCTTTGCTACATCGTTTATTATGCGCACAGCCAAGGAGTGGAATTCCCTGCCTTCGTCGGTGTTCCCAAGTTCATATGACCCCAATCTATTTAAGTCGCGAGTTAATAGGCTTCTTTTGGGTTAGCTCGTTCCATCGTCGACCTCATCTCTGTACTCAGGACTAGATTGAGGTCAAGAGTAGGCCCATCAAACATAACATAACGAAAACCTGAGCCAAAGTGAAACTAACAAATACAACTAAAAGTATACCAAACTATACCCGGCATCAAAGTTTTGCTGAAGGTGGAAACGGCAGGGTAGCCCGCGCAATTCAAATCAACTCATTTTTCATCAACATACAACCTGACGCTGACCTGCAAATTGCAAAACGTACGAAAATTTGAATTTCGCGAGCTACCCTGAGGCGGCGTCCTAATTGGCAACGATCGTACGAGCAAACGATGCGTTCTCGTCGCACGAAGAGAATTTCTTTAGTGTGTCCTAATAGAGCTTGCAAGTGATCGCGCGAGAACAGTGAAATGCTTAAAAACGATCGTACGATGGGTTTGTTTGTGCGATCGTGTAATCAAAGCTGATCTCTTTTGAGTGTCCTGTTTAGTCACGCGTCATCGCGCTAGCAGAATGCGGGGGGTGGGGGACGGCCCAATTAATCGATGAATAAAATGCCCTTTTTCCAGAGGCAATGGTAAAAATTATATTATATGGTCTACGTTTTCTTTCTTCAATGTCACTTGCAATTTTCAAAGCAATATTGCCCGACAGCAAAAACTGTGCATCTGTAAACAGCCATTGTTAAAATGGAGCTGCTGCGGTGAAGGCGATAAACGCATCGTTTGCTCGTACGATCGATCGTTGCCAATTAGGACACCAGTTGGACCATCATACGATCATTTTCATCGCAAGACGATAAACGCATCGTTTACTCGTACGATCATTGCCAATTAAGACGCCGCCTCACCCTTCCACCTTAAGCAAATATAAGTCATCGTATTGAATGAATTGAATCAAAGATTCACGTATTTCTATTAGTTTTAGATAAAATTAACGGTAAGTCCGATAAAAGACTATATGATTTTGTAGAAGATGTTAGGAATGTACTACGATTTCACGTCCCCATGTCCCTAATCTTCACTGATTAATGCCAAAAGAATATGCGGTCACATGAGCGAAGCCGCGGGCACAGCTAGTAACAAAATATAATCAATCAATCGAAATTGTCGAACTAAGAATAGGAAGCTTTATATTATCGTGATTGTTTTAAAGCTGTCATTATTTTTAAAGGAGCTTTTTTTCCATAACATTTTCTCGCATATTGTTGACATAAGCACCGGATTTAAGAATGAGAACATATCCTAATTGTTGTGCTAATAACCTGTTCTGTTGGTATGTGGCATAACTTAGGTACAGACGCCAGTACATCAAGGTACTACTATCTGTCAAACTTGATTAGATTTTCAACTTTCTGTCTAAAGAATTAGGTTCAAGTTTGGTTGGGAAAATCTGACAGTTTCGGGTAGGTTGACCTGCTGGCGTCTGTACATGTCATGGACGTCTCCAGCTTTTGAGTTGGGGGGGTGGGGGCGGGGGTAACGGGTGCGAACAAATTGGATGTTAAAGGTTTAAGTTTACTATTTACGAATCCTGACGAAGTTCTTCTAAGAATCTAAAATGCAACAGCAACCTCAAAATGTTAGCACCTCGGATTTACTATACTTTTTGGTATAGAGAGAGAGACACATTTTCAGCCTGACAAGATATTTTTGCTAATAGCTTTGGTTTTGAGTGGCTCAATCTGATTAGGCTAGAAACAGGGCTTCTTAGATTGGGTATGTACTATGTTGGTACATTATGTATTTGTAGGAAACTAGGATGTTCAAGCACTTGAGAGAAGGCAGGGTATTTAAGAAATGTGACCTAACCCTTAATTGGTCGCGTGGGGTGTTATACACCCCAGCGCATCCATAAAGGTTTAGAACGCTTCAAATTCTTAATTTTGAGCGCATACGTTCCCGTTAGCTTCATAAAAACACGTGTCCTGATCAAGTATCGAGCATAATCGCGATTTTGTATGTAAATATTACGTATTTGATTTATATGATTGGGGTGTCACGCACCCCAGGCAACGTGACCGTTTACGTAACTTTTTAGGCGCGCCCAATTAGGCGTAATTGTTATTTTTTTCACCGTATCCGGTTACCAAGAACCAAACAAACTTTATTTTCCTTACTTTTGTGTTGTGAGCTCTTTGATGTATTGAGAAGCAAACCTGCCTACTAAACAGAACAGTAAATCAAATTAAAGGCTGTTTGTAAATATTTTGTTATGAACTTTGAACTTATTGAATCATTACATGAGTTCCAGCCCGGCTAGAAAGAAGTGTAGATTTTTCTTTATCAACATTTGCTCTAGAAATGACAATAAATAAAATTCCAATCTACATAAATATACACCATTATTTTTAGGTCGTTCTGGAGCCGAATACCATGAACTCGATCATCTAACTCGAAACGATTGGGACTATTTAAAAAAATAACAATAAAAAAAACACGAAAGAATAAATTTATTGTTTTTTTTTTGAAATAATGAGAACTCAAATGCATATGTGTGTGTAAAACGTATCCACGATCGGCAACACATGCGAACGATAATACCCATTGAAAAATTCATTCATCGATCGATTCTCATTATTTCACAAAAAAAATCAATGCATTTTATATCTTCTTTAAAAAATGCAGATACATTTTGACGCTTCCTTAGAGTCAATTGTTCCTTCAGATCTCATTGTAACTGTTCCGACTTTGAATTGCAATTACCAGTTCGAAGCCAGTCAAGTAATTTACTTTGTGTAACTAGACCACTGCTCTCTTTTATAGTTTGGACCGTGCAGGTAATTTTGTATGAATCAGCTGTTTTTTGTTCTTTTAAATTACTTACCCATGAAAAATTTCGATATTTTTATCGAATTCAGAATAAAATTATGTTCAGAATATTTGTAGTGAGTATGTGGTAACCGTTTTTATTTTCGAAGTAGACCGAGAACACACCGGATCAACTCAGGATGGATGAAAAGGCGACAGGTCACTGGAACAATTTGCGACCCACGGATGCCCCTCAAGTTAAAAGGGGAAAATATACAGTCCGTGATTAGACCTGTCGTACTGTATGGATCGGAATGCTGGGCTGTGAAGAAGATGGATGAAAAAAGATTGCATGTAGCGGAGATGAGCATGTTGAGGTGGATGTGTGGTGTGACAAGAATGGATAAGGTAAGGAACGAGTATATTAGAGGAAGTTTAAAAGTTGCGCCTGTTACAGAAAAGTTGAAAGGGAATCGACTATCTTGGTATGGACATGTGATGAGGAGGGACGAATCGCATGTGACTAAAAGAGTGATGAATATAAACGTTGATGGATGGAGAGGGAGAGGAAGACCAAAGAAACGATGGATGGATTGTGTGAGGAATGATATGAAAGATAAAGAAGTAAATGATAGCGTGACGGGTGACAGAGGAGAATGGAAGAAAAAACCGTGTTGTGCCGACCCCAAGTAACATGGGACAAGGGCAGGAAGATGACGATGTGGTAACCGTTTTCGCGTCGATGTTTCTTCCACTCAGTTCAGAAAATAAAGTAATGGGCTGATTATATCTATCTTTAACATTGTAATCATACTTGCTATCTATCAAGGCGTAGCAGAAATAAGTCATCTGAAATCTGATGACCATACTATGATATTGTGGTTAGGCAGCAAATCTATTTATAATAATAAGATAAGGTTCATTGTGCCGATTTGGCCGATTAACAATCATTGTGTAATACCTAGGAACAAAAAATAGTTATGACGATAGCTTTTAATAATTCTAAAAAAGACAAATCAGGTTTAAGGCCATACATATGATAAATCCCATATGGTTTCAATGTCAATAACTTATGTATCGCCACGGTCAAACATATAAAAATAGAAAAGGAAAGACATACACATGATGTTGATACTTGTACCTACTAAATGGTGGATTATAATGAATTACGGCAACAGACGATTATCCATAGATAGAGAAAGGTATCATGCCTACATAATACATAACATCACGTTTGTTATCCCCGAAGGGTAGGGCAGAGGTGTACCTAATAGTACACCCACATTTCACCAGTTATGTTTAAGTCCCATGTAATAGGGGCGAGCCAATCCTACCTCATAAATTCGGATACCGAGTGTTAGTACTTCGATTCTTAAATACTAATTGCATAATATGAAAGTAACTCTGTTTGCCCTTGTTACATTTTTAGGTAAAATCATTCATCAAATGCTTTTATCGAGTTTTCCTTTAGTCACGGTAGGTACTTATTAAAATGTTAAAGGACACTAATGGTTCGTTTGTAACGCCTACACGGTTCTCTCTTACCTAAGTATTAACACTGTGGCATGATGATATTGTAAAAAATCTGACAAACAGTCTTACCAAGGTGTATAGTTTGACGACACGGTTGGCGCAGTGGTCAAGCGATTGACTGCTGCGCTGCATGTCGCGGGTTCGATTCCCGTACGGAACAAATATTTGTATGACCTACAAGTAGTTGTTCCGGGTCTGGGTGTTTTTCTATCTATAATATGTATGTATTTACAAAAAAAAAATGTATATATGTAGTTTATCAGCCATCTAGTTACCATAACACAAGCATTAGGTTGCTTAGCTTGGGACTAGATGGTGCTGTGTGAAATGTCCAGGGATATTTATTTATTTATTTATTTATTTATTATAGTATTACCCAGTACTAACTGGTATTCAGGCGCATCCGGTTAGACTGGAAGCCGACTCCAACATAGTTGGGAAAAGGCAGTCAGATGAACTGTGAAAAATGTCCCACGTGTTTTTTAATAACTCAAATGCAAATCCGTCATTGTAAAATGAACTACCTAGATAAGGTTTCCATTAAGATGGATTTGAGCTAGGAATTATGATATGGATACTAGGTAGGCCTACCTACCAACCCGCATAGTGATGTAGTGAATTAGTGATGTTGTAGTATTGTCGTCTGCTATCAAACTGCTTGCTTTGTTGGCTTGTTTATTTGAAAGATCTATCTCTCCATTTCTTCATTCCTCTTCATCATGCCCAAACCGTAAAATAACATAACATAACATCACGCCTTTAATCCCCGAAGGGTAAGGCAGAGGTGTACCTAATAGTACACCCACTTTTCGCCAGTTATGTTTAAGTCCCATGTAATAGGGGGCGAGCCAATAGGTTCTTTTTGTGCCCGCGTGATGGCAATAGCCATCAATCGGGCACAAATCCAGACTCCGTGGCTGCTACTGAGAAATTTCTGATGGAAATACCCAATAACACTTTGCCTCACCTGTGAATTGAACCTAGGACCACATGCTCAGCAGTCGCACTGGCGACCACTACACCAACGAAGCAGTAGCAAAAAAAAAATGAATGCAGTCCTTAGTACTACTAACATGTACCTGCTTAGCTACGTTATGATAAATTATAGTGTAGCAAGACTCACAGCGCCATCTAGTTTCGCTTTCAGTAAACATCACACACCATACCTCGGTACTGCGCCGCCACCAAATAGCGTTGAGCTGTGTTTTGGTATGATTTCATATTCAAGCTTTGTGTCTGTTATGCGAACTATGAAGTGTCTGTAGATGTCTCTAGTGTCTACTGATGTCGACTACCTGTACGATAGTACGATGCGATAGTACCGGGCGTCGCCTTCAGCTTTTCTGTAATTAAAATGCATAATTAGCTTACAATGTTTCCACTGCTGGAAGTGGGACACAGGGATCCTTTTTGTGCGAGGGAATGGGCTGTAATTTATCACGCGGGCTGACGCGGGCCCAGTTGCTAGATAAATACCATTATTATATTGAATTTTTACACACTTTTTTTGAATGGATAATATTTTTGTGTTCACCAAAAATCTAAAGGTACATCTATGTATGCATTTCTAAAATATTTATTCTTCCCCGAAAAATACTGATCGTGCACCAAATATTCCTGAATGTTACACAAAATATTTAGTATGCATCTTAGAGACGGTCGACGTTAGGGGCACCCCGAGGTTCGGTTAGTTAGGTTCCTGTAAACCCTGCAGACAGAAATAGGAGCCCCGCGCAGCGGGGCTCCGTCGACCTGCTGGCGGAAACTAGATATAATTTAAAATTATATCATTGGTGTTCGATTCAAATACATTTTGCAGTGCATTATCTGAAGTAAAACTAAAAAAATAAATGCTTGTTTTTAAAATTAGGTGTATTACTATTTTTACAAATTTGCAACAGTTGTTAAATAGATGCTCGTTATGACATATTTTAATGAACATATTTTGGTGCACATTCAGTATGTTTGGTGGAACACAGGCAAAATTAGGTAAATGAAATGGGAATAAATTGAAGTACTTTTAAATACCATCCTTTTTGAATTCTACAAAGTAACATGCATGCCTAGGTTCAAATTCCACAAAATAATATGCAAGCCTAGGTTCAAATCCACGGCCTAGATTAGGGGTCGTTGCCACAGTGCCACCCACCACTGCAAATAAACGGCTATGAATACACAATTTTTCCAATACAAACTGGGGCGTTCCATTAAAAAAATGTATTTACATATCTGTAGCCAGACACAACTGCCATTTTTAGGTACCATGCAAATAAATTCAATAGGCGAGCTCGACGCAATATTCGAAATCGATAGATTGATTATTACGAATTTTAACTAAAAAAAACAAATCCGTGCAATTCTAAATTAATGGAAAATAGAGTCAGCAGCAGCGAATTATGCCATCGACTGGCTGGTCATAGTGTATGCATACGTGTATAAATCCAGTTTCCGGCTTTTATTGCGAAATTCCTAATATAAAACAAAGTGTGTATGATACCGGGCTGGAAGCCCTCGCCTGCTACTGAGATTAATGGAAAAATCAATAGTACTTTGCCATACCTGGGAAACTCAGCCAGCACCAATTTGCTTTGCTTAATTTCAATTATAGACCGAATTATACTGATTTCGTACTACCCTTACACTGTCACTTACGGGATATCTTCCGCGATTAAATAATCGTGCTCAATGAGTTCCCGATATAAAAAAAATTAAAACTAGCACTCCGGGAGTGCCGGCAGAAGTGAAAACTTGATTATTAACGTTGAGCATGTTTGATATTTTGGAATGGTTAGGGAATAATTTTGCACCAATTGCTTTATCAGTATAAAAGTACTATCATTTATGGAAGTGCCCTTAGACTGCCTTAGTACGGGAACCAGTGTCGCCAAACTCATACACTTGCAAATTAAAATGAACATTCCAATACACAGAAAACGATAAAACATAGCAATGATGCAACTGTAATATTTTATTTATAAACAAATTACTGTCCTTGAAAAAGCACTAACTTATTATGTATAATTCTTATTTTCGATTGTGGTTCAAAACATTGTTTGGTACTATGGTGAATACGGGTTTCGAAGTAATGCATTGCGATTGATTTAATGAGGAGAGTTCTGTGATTCCCTATAAAAGGCTGACTGTCGAAATGGTCATTAATAAATATATTAATATTGGTACGTGTGCATTCCTTGTAACACGATAATATAAGTGTTGACATCACATTTTTCTCATTAAAAAATGAATTTCCTTTATGTGAACGCGCTCGAAATATCTTTTCTGCCAATTCACAGACTTTATTTAAGTCAGTAGAAGGATAAATAAGGCCTCCTTTGTCTCTTCTAGCAATGATTCCGTGATTTTTTTTTTTAATTTATTCATGACCATGGATACATGTCCTTCAGTCGTAATGATTCCGTGATACTTATCTGTGATCAAAGCCAAAAGACAATCCTCACATTTAATAACTTTCCTCAACTTTCTTGCAATAAAACCAGCAATATAGGTTATTATTTCTTTAGAATAAAGAGTAAGCCTAGAAGGATCTGTTAAATAATCATGATCTATGTTGATCATAGGATCACATCCTAAAGATTCATGCGGTAGCAGCAATCCACAAGTTTCTTATTTCGGGTTTATTCGGAAATCTGAAAATTTAATAAGATTTTTTATTATCTTTCATTTTTTGCGTCAGGTGAGTGCAGTTATACGAATTAAAATCGTATAATACGTGTGTTACTAACATAGATTTTAAGTAGTGCGTATTACTAATATCATATGAATCAAGGTCGGAAGAGTATTTTTTTATAGACATTGCATTATTCGGTATTACCCATATTAAAGGGTAAATTCCCCGTCAAAAAGTGGCAACACTGAATTTTGAGGTAAGATAATAAAATTATTGCAAAAATCACGATTATACGAGATTTATCCATTAAACGAATTAGTTGGTACATTACTGCGACTATTTTATGAGAAATAATAGGACACAAAGCGATTGAATACTTAAAAAGATCTAATACTTACGAGTGAAAGGACAGTCCAGCAATCTTCATCAAACTATCACTTTTACAGTTTATTACACTGCACCTTACCATTTTGCACAGTTGCACAAATGTACTGTTGTCGAATTAAGCTCGAAAAGATCATATAATGTGTATAATTTCGATGCAATTGTTAATAAACAAATTGGATGTCAATCTGGCACCGCCACAAACGTCAAACTTGTTGTGCACTGACAATGATGTGCTCAGCCGACACGCGATAAGGGACAGAAATATTTATACTCTGTCTCTTTTCTTTGCTAGTGACGTTTATATGTTCTTCTTTTTCTTGTGCGAATGCAAAGGAAGATATCCAGCAGTCTATAGAATACTCTGTCTACGGTTTTTTCTATTCCGTGTTTATCCCTAAAGCATTAGGTTCAAAGTTGATTGGAAGCATTTAAAAATTTCTTTAAATGATTTTAAACCATAAAATGTTGAAGGTTAAGTTCAAAATCGTCTACACTCCATCCGTCTTACGCTTTTTCCAAATTTCTTTAAATGATTTTAAACCATAAAATGTTGAAGGTTAAGTTCAAAATCGTCTACTCTCCATCCGTCTTACGCTTTTTCCAAATTTCTTTAAATGATTTTAAACCATAAAATGTTGAAGGTTAAGTTCAAAATCGTCTACTCTCCATCCGTCTTACGCTTTTTCCAAATTTCTTTAAATAATTTTAAACCATAAAATGTTGAAGGTTAAGTTCAAAATCGTCTACTCTCCATCCGTCTTACGCTTTGTCACGTGTCCTGACGCGAGTGTCCTGACGCGAGTTTAAGATTTTATACCCATTACAGAACAATTTTTTTAAAGTGCTCAACGCCGCTAAAGAAGTTTTCACTTCAAAAAGTTATAAAAAAAAACACGCCTGCCATGTCAAAACTTGAACTAAAAATTTAAAACAAGTTACATGATTTTAGTGTTGAATGGCCACAAGTTAGGTACTAAATAGATTATAATATTTACTGTGCAATTAAAACGCCATTGTGCCCAAAAGTGGAAAACTGAAAACCAATTTTTTCATTGCAGTCGGGGGACGCACGCGGACGGTTCTTTGGAATAGTTCTTTACAGGTCCCCCGGTATTTTTATAACTGATATTGCTATCGGTAAGTAACAATACTTATACCGGTAATTTATTCGCCTGTCTCTTTCTAACGATGTCGGTGGGGAGTCTAGCATCTTATGATATTAGTACAACTAGCTTCGGCGTGTAATAGGTTAGGTATGTCTCTGCGCTGCATCTGCGACGTTTACCTGAATACACTTTTAGGTACCGGGGCGCGGGCGCAGAGGACGCATCGGCTTGACTGTCACTCGCAGCGTACTTCTGAACCTCCATAAAGTTTGAACAGAACTACACCTACAACAAAACACTCTCTAGGACTTTTATGGTCGACATAAATATCGTTATGAAAGTTTAATATTGTTACTTCCCACTCAGTAAGCACCAAGTTAGCCACTTCAATGCAGGTCAAACTATGAGGCTAGTTTCTGCTTAAACGGACTATCCTGTGGATGCCTTGAGTGTAAGAGCTCGCGCTAAGGCGCCCTATGCCGAGGCTCGTACCCCACAGGGTACCCCCTCGTGGGGTACGAGCCTCGGCATAGGGCGTCAAAATGAAATATTACTGTACTAGGAGAATTTAGGATGCAAGAGCGAGCGAAACGAGCTCGGGACTTGGGGCACCCCGACTCGGACATGTCCACTCTTTTCGCTCGCTCACTAGACCCCGCCATCACCATCGTATTAGGTTACTTTAAACCCAGCAAACAGAAATAGGAGCCCCGCGGCTACGTCGACTACACCTTATTATTACTGCCATTCAGAAATTTGGAGACCTCGCAACTTGCTAGCGGCAGGATCGGAAATTCGGAACTTACCAATTGACAAGCCCGATTATAAAATATATATTTTTTGGATACTAAAATTTGAAAATTTTCATCATTGATTTTGAGAATTACGCGGTAGGGGCTTATTAAGGGGGGCAAATTTTTCATTATTTTTGCGATACGACACACCGTTTTCGACATAATAAGCAAATTTAGAAGAAAAAAGAAATACTGTTTCTGCACTCGAAGTCAAGGGGTCCCGGTCGGTAGTGTCAGGGCACTGGAATTCACTACCAAGGTCATTTGACCATGACTTCCAAGGTCACACGACCTAAACATCGTTAAGAAAGTTTAATATTGTTACATACTTTTGTTATGTACTAAGCAAGCTCTAGACGATGATAGTATACATAGTAAAATTTTCATGAAAAAACAAAATATTTCCGTGTTTTTCATGAACCATGGCTCCCCCCGCATAGAGGACGATGATAGTATACATAGTAAAATTTTCATGAAAAACAAAATATTTCCGTGTTTTTCATGAACCATGGCACTTACCTTATATTTTTTAAAATATTCACTAGCCTGTGTTACCTGGAATAACTCAACGCTTTTAACGATACTGAATACATTGAAATCGGTTAAGCCGTTTAGAAGTTATGGTGGAATAAAGAAACTCACAAACATACATACATACATACATGAACCCTGAAAACAGAACACTCCTTTTTTTGGGCAGTCGTGTAAAAAAAATTAAAAATCACGAAGATATCCCGTAAATGTCAGTGGAACTTTAGTTATAAACCGTGAAAGCATAAAACAGTGATCGTACTATCATTTGTAAGAAGTTGAGTTCCGTCAATTTTTTTGGAGGAAAACCCCGCATGCGTATACGTGCTAAGTATGTAGGTAATAAAATCTCTTAGAACGATAACCGTAATATTTTGTTATTATTGCACAGTTGCATGTAACTCGGTCGTGACGTAATGTCTGCGTTCCGGTTGGTAGGGTGTAATGTAACTGACACACGACTCCTTTCAACTTCGTCACCGGGTGAGCATAACACTAACTAAGAAATAATGGTTAAAAGTTCTAAGGACAAGCATAAACAATGTTGCAGTGACACGATTGACCGTATGAACATTACACTTTAAGATGGTAAACAACAAACAACGTCGACATTGCACGGATGTCCAAATTGTGCATTAAGACAATCAGGCATAACACATTCACATTTCCACATTCGTGCATTTGCGCTTCGTGGGTAGGTGAAGGACATGACCTGCCTCATGTCATTAGTTTAAGCGCAGCCACTGCAAACCGTCACATTGTAGGCACACTGAGGTTAATCTGAATTCCTTAAACTCGAGAAAGTCTGTATGTGACCGTGCAAAGTTTTCTTAATTTTTTTTTTTTTTTATAAACTGGGAAGTACCTTCAGACTACATCCGGAAATCGAACTTTGAAAAGTTCAGCACACGTCGCGCAGTCTGTATATGTACCTATATCTAAACGGTAGTTACTATGTAGTAAGTACTGGGGCAAGTTTACACCGAAAGGTAACAAGAAAGTGAATTGTGTATTCATTGTGTATGTTATATTTTCCGGATGCACACCACGTTGTCAAGTTACGATTGTCACTGTCATTTGTCACGATTTTCATGTTCCTTTTAAGTTCCTTAGTCAACAAGGAACCCGTTTCCAATAAAGTAAGTAGTATAGCTATCATGCTGTACTACATACTTTACATGCTGCTATTCTCATTAATAAACAGATTCTCAAATTGGTTAGCTTCATCTCTTTTTTTTATCAATGGAACAATGATGACAAAACTAGGTTTAATTTTAAGGGTTTAATGTACAAAGCAACGCAGGCCCGGGAGGCATGCAAAGACAATTATTGTTACAGTTAATTTAAATGATTAATTGACATTAATAGTGTTGTCTGTCGGTTGGCTTTACCTGAATAAGTAATTATTTTGTATTATGACTATTTGTTTTAGGCATACTTATCTAACTATTACGCTAGCCAGAAAACTATATTGATGTGAACATGACTTCAAAATCGTTTTTTTTTTGTTAGTTCTGATCTATTAATTCCTACTCAATTGAATTTTGTTAAGCTTCGGTGTAAGTGCATCCACTGCACCGCTGCAATTAGCGGGGTGCGCTTATACTATGCGCAGTTCCGGAGATAGTACAGTGAAAGCTTGCACACCGACCGACGCACAAGGTAAATAACATAGACGTAACATTGCACTTTGGTGCAGCGCGAAATGCATTTACCGTATTTTCGTTTTAAGAAAGTCGTTTCGTTTTATTGCTACGGAGTTCTGGCTAAGCGTACTTGTGGATTTGTGTTTTTGTTCTGTTGTGTATTGCGTTTGACATAATTACTTTTATTGTAAGTGTTGATATTTTATATTGTGTTATTTTTCTGAAGAATGAGACGGACTTATGAAGTGAAATGTGAGACGAATTTGCCTGTACGCGGATTTGTAATGAGGGACATCCAACAAACTAGGTTTGCGAACCATTTTGCAATGTTAACTAATCTTAAACTACCTATTTTTGCGATTTTAAATAAGTATGCTACGGAGTTTGTTAAGACGATAATAATTTTGAAATCCATCTAAATCCCGCTGTAAATTAAAACAGTCGAAAAGTTCTGATATAGGGCATACAATTTTCATAATATCAGTGTAAGGAATATTTTGGAACGGGTAAATCACAAACCAATGTCATTTATAAAAATAATACAAAGTAAAGGACCCAAAAAGGATCCTTGTGGTATTCCGGA
Organism: Eurois occulta; assembly: GCA_950022335.1. Taxonomy (NCBI): domain Eukaryota; kingdom Metazoa; phylum Arthropoda; class Insecta; order Lepidoptera; family Noctuidae; genus Eurois; species Eurois occulta. The sequence continues at coordinate 28,665,643 of OX465477.1, read as the reverse complement.
GGGTATTTTAACAGTTACAGAACTGTATGTATTCAGTACAACTGTCTGACAGTGATTCTAAATATAAGACTTAAACCATCTGAATAAATCAGCTGTGATACCCACTGCAAGCAGCTTACGTAAAAGGACACCGTGATCTATATACGGTCAAATGCCTTGCTATAATCAGTGTAGATAACATCCACTCTTACACAAATAAAGAACATCAGTACTTATGTTGTAATATAATATAAACAGGTAAAAGTATTTTATTTGTGGGAGACTGGCGCCTAAACTAATCCAAGGTCTGTATTTTAGGACACCAGGTACCCCACTAAGATACATATTAGGAAATATAACAAAAGTGGTGCCAAAGATTGCAATATATTGTAATACGAATCAGAATTTTTAAACCAGATAGGCAAACGTATAGTAATAGTAGTACTTGATAAGGTTCAGACATGGTGGAGGACCAGTAGTCGGAACAGATAAGCAAATACGATACAACAGACCTGTTTTTTAGAAAGCTATCATATGGTGACAGTCATTAAGTGATTGTTTATCACTATGAACTGAAGGGTTAACTATTTTTTCTAAAACCTACGCAAACAAACAAAGCTTAGATATTGGTCTGTAGTTTTCTAAATTGTCCATAAGGCCTTTTTATGGACGGGGGTACTAAGAGGACGAGAAATATTAGGGTATGTGGTAAAGTTAAGCTTTTTGCGCACCTAGTTGTAAGTACAGCATGCCCTGCTGACTTATTCACGTCGTTAGCCTTCAGCAGCTTCAGTACTTTAGTTTCGCAAATTTCAATAGAGCTTATATCAGAGGCAGACGTTTGATAAAGACAATTGAGGTTATTGAGTGCATTCATTGAAATGTGTGATACTAGATCTAATTTGCTACAATTTTGGTCCCGATAACTTGAGGTCCAAACTGGGTTGCTTTGGTGAAATCAAACTTGCAAAGTTTTACGTAATATATTTATCAACGTGTCTAAACACGTTGATGATACAGTTTGTTGTAAATTCACATAAACGCTCAAGACAAGAGTTTTCATATAATTCTGTCTTAAGAACCGCCAACTGCGTTCAAGAACTCGATTTGGTGGGCGATTTGAACCGTTGTTATGACACCATCCTATCTAGCTGAGTGGAGCAATACGCTCTTAACGGGTTATCCTTTTTTCCCTATAAGATGAGAATAATTTGTGTAATGACAATAGGTTTATTGGTATGTAGTTACTAATGTTATTTGGGTTACTTTTTTTGTACAGCAAGACTCCTGAGATTTCTAATAAGTAGGTAGGTACTGTAAGTAAGTTTCCTAAGATTTCTAATAAGTACGGTAGGTACTTATTAGAAATCTTAGGAAACTTACATAATTTCTATAATGTAATTATCACGGTTTATGGGTAAGGCTCAAAATTTTAACTTCCTAAGATTTCTAATAAGTACGGTAGGTACTTATTAGAAATCTTAGGAAACTTACATAATTTCTATAATGTAATTATCACGGTATGCACCATCTCTACCAATTTGTACGCCACGATATGCGGCTGAACATGTTAGAAATTTTCTGCATCTCATTATTATCTTGTATGCAATGTATCATGTACACCCTGTTCAAACAAATAAAATTTTACTTACTAAACTTCAGCCAACGCGATCTATTCATTTAAAGTGTAAAATTTAAGGTTTCAAAGGTCGACTTACTCTGTCATCGTGGGGTTCGAAGTTCAATCGACTGTTGATAGATGGCACTGTTTCCAAGTTTAGAAACTTTAAAGTGCTTTCGAAAGATCTTTGAATTCTTTGAATTCTTATCGAAAGTGCTACACTTTCGATAAGAATTCAGATCAATATGTGAATTATTGTGATGTATGTCTTTCGTTAATGTTTACCGTTGTTATATAATGAATCAGAATGTTGGGCCACAAAAGGGATGAATGAAAGGCACATGGGGCTGAGATGAGAATGCTAATGAGCGCGAATGTATAAAATAAAAAATGAGTACATAATAGTCTGAAAGTGGCGCCGGTGACTGAAAAGTTGCGTGGTAATCGGTTATCGTGATGTTTTATTGTGATATGGAGAAATGAGGAAAATGTCGTAAGGAAAGTTTTGAGCTTGAATGTGGATGGGTATAGGAGTAGAGGAAGGCCAAAGAAACGATAGATGGACTGTGTGAAGGGTTATATAGCTAGAAAGGAGGTGATTGCTGAGATGTCGAGTAGGTAAATAGAGAAGTAGTGGAAGAAGAAGACATGCTGCGCTTACGCCAAATAAATTGAGACAAAGGCAGGGGAATGATGAGAAATGTTTACCGTTGTTAGTATTGCTATTGCAAGATTTATAGGTTATTTGCTTGCTGTGTTGTTTATAGTGGACAGAAAGGACGAAGGTAGGGGTATTCGGGTTTTAAATAAACTAAAACTGACCTTGTAGATACCAAAATTCTTTATTTATAATAATAATATATAGGGTGACTGGTAATTAGTGACCGTTCCTTAACACGTGATTGAACTTATGATAACAAACAACTTTCCCAAAGAAACATTTGTTTTTATACACATACGTATACTTTTACGGAACGGGCTTGCGAGCCGCGTGGGTGCTACCCACTGCTGCTCGGTACGATAGTAATGAAACAGAACGGCGTCACGTGGCTAACAGCTGATAGGTCACAGACACGCGCGCGCCAATTCACACGACTGTGTTATTGTAATAAAAATGAATGAGTATAAAAAAAAAATGTTTTTTGGGAAAGTTGTTTGTTATCATGAAGACATCATCATCTGCCTAGCCTTTTCCCAACTATGTTGGGGTCGGCTTCCAGTCTAACCGGATGCAGCTGAATACCAGTATTTTACATGGAGCGACTGCCTGTCGGACCTCCACAACCCAGTTAGTGCTAGGTAATACGATACCCCTTGGTAAGACTGGTTGTCAGACTTTCGGGCCACTGACTACCTGTAACGACTGTCAAAGATCTACAAATGACAGCCGGGACCAATGGCTTAACGTGCTTTCCGAGGCACGGAGGAAACTCGGTATGTAATGGGTGGTCACCCATCCACGGACCAACCTAGGTAAGCACTGCTTAACCTAAAGATCGATCCGAGCGGCTGTTCTTATTTAGCCACGAGCTCCTCCTTTTGTTATCATGAAGACAATCACGTATAAGTATCGGTCACTAATTACCAGTCACCCTATATATGATTGCCCTCTCTGGATCCCTTACTGCAGGTAGCTTGAACCCTGTTCCAGATACCGGTGGGCCCCTATTTTTTAAATCTTTAAATATTTTCTTTTTTGAGATTGAAATATTTAAAAATGGAATTTATATGTACCTATGAAATCATGGATATGAATAAAGGAAATATATGTGACACTTGGACGGCATAGTAGGTATATAACTACATAAACATAACATCACACCAGTAATCCCCGAAGAGTTAGGCAGAGGCCTAATAGTACGCCCACATTTCGTCAGCTCTGTTTTAAGCCATCAACCGGCACACATCCGGACTCAGTGGCTGCTACTGAGAAATTTCTGATGGAAAAACCTAGCAACACTTTGACCGACTCGGGAATTGAACCCAGGAACTCATCCACAACAGTCGTGCTTGCGACCACTCGCCCAACGAGGCAGTGAACTAAACGAGCGAGGCGAAGTATATAACTATATCCTGCAAAATAACTTAGACTTAACACTTTTTTCTAACTATGATTTTATTAACATTGTTAGTTTAACTGGAATCCTTTTATACTGATTTTCCTGATAGTAGAGTGCAATTAGACTAAAAAAGTGGAACGAAGAATATATTCATACACCTCTAGGAACAAAAAAAGTCCCATGAAAATCCAACCACTATAAAATGTTGAGTATTTTTTTCTAATTGCACTCGACTAGAAAGAGCTTAGCAGATGTCTACATTAATTGGGTCCGCGCCCACTCGACCTGCTTAGACTCGACCCAAAGAATAATAATACCTGAATATTTCTGTTTTGATAGGCGTAAAGTCGTCGACATAATCGTCAAACAGAAAAATGTCGATTTAACGCTTCTACCACAGAGAGTGTAAAATTAAAATAATGTTTGGATAAATAAATCAATAATATAATTAAACAAGTATGTACTTATCCTTTTTTAATATAATACTATATAAAAACATTGCTTTGAAATTAATTTATAATTTTTATGCACTCTGCCCTGAGAAGGCCCTTCACCTGAATTTATCATATCGGCACTCTGCATACTTGCATTTTTGCCGCGTTAAAAAGAGACAGAACCAGTTCTTTGTCTATTGTTTCCAGAAAACCGGCTTAAGCGAGGTAGAGGCTATCCTTGTAAAAGCTAATTTTTTTAGACGAAATTACTGACTGATGAATGATGGATGAATTATGTACCTATCACAACAAAATAGTAAAAAATCGATGTATAATAAGTTATTTAGAATTAAACTATCACTTTGCTTGACTGTACGAATTGTAAAATATCTGGTACTATTCTTCGGGTCGAGTCTAAACGGGGCGAGTAGGCGCGAACCCCATTTATTGACCCATTCACCCGTAAGCTGTGCAAAATATTCACGTGCAAAATACAGTGCGTTTGCTAGAAACACGTGAATGTTCCCTTTCTTAGTACCGACAGTACCGTGTTATTAATATCTGTACACGCGAACACACGTAACGTGCATATAACCCGCCACGCACCAGTTGCTGGACACGCCTGGCTGATAAAATTATGCGGTGCATTGCGCCTCGCGACTGATTTGGTTCCGAAGCACCGATCTATTCATATTTGTACAATTTTCGGTACATTTTTGATGAAAATTAGAACTCTAATTTTTTTTTATCACTTAGGCCCGTATCAGGTGCAGAACGTCACTCAACACTCAAGCATTACATAAAAGTAAATTCCAGTCAACTATGTAGTTTGAAGTGATGCTTGGATGATGTTCTGTAATAAACAGCGTTTTCCCAACAATGGGGTCAGCTTCCAATCTAACCATTAACTGCTGAATACCAATATTTTACATGGATCGACTGTTTATCTGACATCACGTCCCAGTTACTAGGCAATGCGATATCCCTTTGTACGACTAGAACTTACATACTGACTTACGTATGGCAAAAGGTTCATCAATTTCGTGCAACTATGATATAGTGGTATACTTACATGTTTATCACGTACGAATAAATAAAAGTATAATACGCAGCTAAGCGAAATTAGTTGTTTTCATACCTGAAATAACAACATTTATAATTTTTAAACATGCATTTTAAAATGTCTTGAAAGCTAAATTTCAGTCGAGCAAGATTGTATTGATCTTGATTGAGATTGTTAAACGATTTTTGTCTATTTTTGTTCACTTTGCAATGTTGTTTACACGATCAGTTACGTTTCATTTTATTAAAGATTCGTTATGTATTGTTTCAGATGTGGTTAGCAGCACTAACTGTTGTAGTAGCGGCCTGCTTATATCTATATTTTGATACTCGTAAGCCTAAGAAATTCCCTCCGGGCCCAAAATGGGTACCTATCCTTGGTTGTGCTAGCGAAGTATACAAGCTTCGAGAAAAAACAGGTTACCTGTACAAAGCTGTGAAGGAACTCTCTCTAGCATACTCCAAAGATGGATCACTACTTGGTCTTAGAATCGGGAAGGATAGAATAGTGATGGTGAACAGTCTAGAAGCCAACAAAGAGATGCTTTACAACGAGGACATCGACGGTAGACCGAAAGGAATCTTCTATCAAACCAGAACTTGGGGAGAAAGGCGTGGAGTATTACTAACTGATGGAGAACTATGGAAAGAACAGAGGAGGTTCCTTTTACGGCATTTGAAGGAATTTGGCTTTGGAAGACGAGGAATGGAGGACATTGCCCGATTAGAAGCATCACACATGGTGCACGACGTCTTTGAGATTGTTGGTGAGAATGACGGTAAACCAGCAGTAATTCAGATGCACAATTTCTTTAATGTTTACATTTTAAACACTCTGTGGACAATGATGGCGGGAATCAGGTATAAGCCTAGTGATCCTCAGATGAAGGTACTACAAAGCCTTCTATTTGACTTATTCGCCGCAGTAGATATGGTTGGCGCTCTCTTCAGTCACTTTCCTATCCTCAGCATAGTCACTCCCACTCTCTCAGGCTATAAAGATTTTATTAGAACGCATAAAAGAATTTGGAAGTTTCTTCGGCAGGAGTTGGCAAGACATAAAAATCGATTTGATTCATCTCAAGAGGATAGAGACTTTATGGATGTGTACATAAGAGTGTTGAAGGAGAGAGGAGAAGTGGACTCGTACTCTGAAGGTCAGCTCGTAGCCATGTGCATGGACATGTTCATGGCCGGCACGGAGACGACGAGCAAGAGCATGAGCTTCTGCTTCAGTTATCTAGTGAGGGAGCAGGAAGTACAGTATAAGGCTCAGGAAGAGATTGACAGAATCGTTGGCAAACATCGGACGCCGAACTTGGATGATCGTCCCAAGTACGTAATCTTCATTTACTAAATATTACACAAGAACAACATGCCCAGATTATAAATATTGACAGGGCGTTAGTTCTTAAACATGCTCTGAATTAAATTTGCTTACTTGGGAAATAATTTAACTAACTTTTCCAATATTAATTTGATAACATAATCATGGCGTTTATTTTTATTTCTTCTGTTATTCTACTATTCCACGTCATTAACTAATTTAGGTTAGCTACTGGGTCTTCTCTGTTAAGTAATTAAAAATTTACCTCTCATTTCAGTATGCCGTACAACGAGGCTATAGTCCACGAATGTGTACGGCATTTTATGGGACGGACGTTTGGGGTGCCACATCGCGCTCTGAGAGATACGTCGCTAGCTGGTTACTTCATACCGGAGGTAAGATATATTTTTATTAATTTTTCCTACTAAATATTTGGAAGAGTTATTTAGTTAATTCGTTTTAGAGCGACAGTTGGAACGTCTACATATACAGATCGTAAGGGACACAAACGGTTACCACGTACTCAGAAATTTTTCATCAGTAATATTTTAACCCTTAATTTGGAAAGACAAAAAAAAAGTGGTTTTAGGAAGATGCCGTTAATATATTGTGTTCTTATGCATTCAAAATACACAGGAAAAATAAAATAAAAAATCTTGCCTGAAGGTTTTCCTGAAAACACAATGTTAAGTATACTTACTTAACAAAATTCGACGGTTAGATCGTTATGCAACTGTTGTGTTTACTTAACAAATCGAGGTCACCAATACTTTTAAATTAAACAGAAAAAGGCATTATGCATGACTAGTTATGGTGATAATTGAAGTGACAGTTCCCTATCTTTAAAAAAACTTAGCCTAACTTTACATTTAAGCCAAAATACTGTAGTAAAACCTTTTTTAACCACGTGTTATAAGTTTTGCCGTTATGTGCGTCTGTCTGTGGCACCGGCACCGTAGTTCTTAAACGGGTAGACCGATTTGGATAAGGTTTTTTTTATTTGAAAGCAGGTCTGCTAGCGGTGGTTCTTAGATATGTTTTATCAAAATCGGTTCAGCCGTTTCAAGGTCATTGCAGTGAGCACATGGACCATATTCCTTGCCATGCTCAAAGAAGTCGTCGACATTATCATACTTTCTGTCATTTACAGGCCTGGGACATTTATATTTTTTTATTTTTACTTCAGTTTCAGTAAATGAAGTTTAGTTCAAAGTTACGAAAACTTATTGAATAGGTCATAAACTGGAAATTAAACTTAATGAAAAGGGTAATAAATTCGATTTTAAAAAACCATTTATTGATTTCGTTATGACATAATCCGATTTTAAAATCTGATACTTACTTGTCATGCCTTTAAGCCAAAGCGAAACTTGAAATTCATTGCCAAAAACCATTCCTCCAAAAAAGCTAATCAAGCCGGTGTGAAGCCCTTTATCCTTTGCTTCAATAAATCCCACCGTGCAGCTGTGTTGAGTATACTCTGCATACAATGTTCACACAAGATTACTTACCACCGGATTTTGTTGACTATACTAAACAATCATGTTTACTGATTCGGCGTATTCTCGTTCAGGTGTCAAACGGATTGCAAATAATTTCATCGTTTTGGTGACACATCATATTTATATACATTAGTAATGTACGTAACAAAATTAAGCCGAAAACCATGAAAAAAATAAACTAAAATATAATAATATAATGTCGAGTAAAATATTACAAACTGTGCAAAATATTTTTCCCTACTAAACTAAATTAATATTGAAGTGTTCGTAGCCTACTAAACACAGAACCATAGAAGAAATTTTGACGTCTACTAAACGATACCAAATTAAGGTTTAAAAAAAAACTGCTGTTTTTTTACAAAAGTGCAATACCCAGACGGTCAAAATGTATGGAACAGCTGTTATTTTTTAATTTACCGATGAAAAAATTATTAGTTGGGGGGTTCAGAATGATGTACTGAGTACGTGGTAACCGTTTGTGTCTGTGTCCCTCCCACCCTGTATATGGTAACTCTTACTCCTTCAATGTTTTCTGAAGCTCGTAACCCACATTTCGCCCTTCATGGTAAATTCCCTAATGAACTCTGAACCCATATATTTTATACTCTAGTCTGCTAGAGAAATAAAACTCCTAGCGGAAAAACTCAATAACTTGTCCGACCTGGGAATTGAACCCAGGACCAAAGCTATAATGCTTAAAGCCGTCTTAAAATCCTACTTCCTTAATTTGTCAAGAAGTAAACTTTGTTAACTTTAGTTTATTTTCAATTGTAAATTGAAGTCTCTTTGAACCCTGATCAATCAACCTCAGTCATAAAATATTAAATTAAATCAAAATTCTTTACTAAAAGTTATTTCCCCGGCAATTTCACCAAACCGTGTGGTTGATTTTCTTACGGAGCGTATTTTCATTTGCTGAATATCACTTGCGGATTACTCTGACTGCCTTGTTAGTCTACTGAGAAATCTTAGAGAATTATGAACTTCTAAGTATAATCATCGGTGTAACAATACCCTTAACAAAGCCTAAAGGCACTCATATTTTTGTTCTGAACCATACCTGAAAACCTTCTGGTTTCGGAAATATTAGAAGTCAAAGTTCCAACATTTTCAGATTTTTTTAAATACTAATTTTTAAAGTTTTAACTTTACTTTAAATATGTCCATGACCTGTTTACTATTCAATGCATAGATCATAACAATGTTTTGAGTGCATTACATTGAGTTTTACCGTAAAACGTGATTTTTCCCTTCAAAAAAGAAGTCGTTTCCCAGCAATAAGTTTTGTATAGAGGTACTTAGTCTGATGTACAGAATGCTTGATTGGCAGCTTCTTGAAGAGTCCGTTTACGTACGTAAACACTTTCAACCCCTAGTTAACTCCTTTAGGTGACGAATTTTCATTAATACTTACTTAGAGACAATATTTCAGGCTTGTAGATCCAGTGGTGTAGCCTGTTCAGTGTACATACTTTATCTGTCTGTGAGTGAATTTAAGATTTTCAATAAGTAGACCAGCCTTGCGTCCTATGGGATTCCGCAAGGCAAAAAAAGTACTTTCGTCACCTATTTACTTCAAGTGGGGGAGGACTTTTCAAGAACCCTTCGGTTCATCATTTGTTCGTACTCACTTATTGTGTTTATGCCTTGTACGAAACAATAGTGCTCATGCTTCTAGCTAGACTCGGCGTTTTAAGCTGTGATTTTAGTCAGAGAGTAAAGTTATAGAGTAGCAAACTAGATTTTCTTAATAATGTCATTAATACTTTTCATGAATACCATCCTAACATATCTTACCATCCCATCCTTTGTTGGCCTGTTGGTCTAGTGGTTAGTGACCCTGACTGCTAGGACGGAGGTCGTGGGTTCGATTCCCACACAGGACAAATCTTTGTGCGATGAGTACCATTATTTGTTCTGTATCTGGGTGTGATTTATCTATACATATAATAAAACTGTAGAAAAGTCGTTTTTGTACATCGAAAAAAAATCCAAAAAAATAGCCAGGGTGTTAAAGGACAACCAATAGAACCCATTTCCAGCATTTTTAGAATTTTTGTCTGTTTGTCTGTTTGTCTGTGTATTTGTTCGGGCATCACGTAAAATGTACAAAAGCAATGTAGATAACTTTTATACACAACTATATTTTTGTTGCAGTGCAATCGGTTCAGTCTATAAAAAGATATTTGAATTTAAAGTGTTACAGAAGTAAAATTAGGGTTATGTGCAGTTGGTCTCACAACTTCCCGTAACTTTTATACACAACAATATGTGCGTAAATTGAAGTAATTGAACATTATTTTTTTTGTTTCATCGTAATCAGTTCACACCTTATAAATGGAATGAAAAAAAAATGTAAATTAATAAAATTATAATAGTGTTTCCGAAGTAAAATATTAAAACAGCGCCATCTATCGAACTCAGACTGGACTATATCTAGACATCAACTGCGTGCAACATTGAATATAGATATTGGATAGATGGCATTGTGCGTGTCGTGTATTGCCTCAATCAGAAAATAACGTCTTATTTTCTGATTGAGGCATGTTCAACTAAATACTGATGGAGAAATTCCTGACCTATAGGGTACGTGAAATTTGTCACAACAGGTCCTTATTGAGTATTAAAGAGATAGTTATAAGTATACCAGGGAACCCGATCAGTCAATACGGTTTGCCCACACCGACAGTCGATGGGGAACGTATAAACAGAGAGTACGTATCAGAAATTTTAGTTATAATCCCGTGGAACTCGCAGAAATTTTACAAAATGGCTGCGCAAAGACAGAGGAACAGCGCCAGACCTTTTATAGGGTATGCTGCAGTGTAGAAAACGCCTCGGGTGAAATCCTGTTTTTAGACGCACCGGGCGGAACAGGTAAAACTTTCCTAACCAAAGTTATTTTGGCTCGAATAAGGAACTTGGGAGTATGAAGAACAGGGTGTAAAGCTCTTCAACCCCCATTGAAAAGGGAGGATCCTCCGACCAGACGGGTGTTATGTCTGGTGGGCTACTGCCCTACAGTTGTTGTCGGGTTCTTCTATATAGTCATAAGTCGCGAATGACTTTACTTGCGCGATGCAGAATTTAGATATATTTAGATTTTTAGTTTATTCCTCTGCGTCATAGATGGCGCTGTAGTACTTTTTGTAGTGCCGCTACATCACTCCCCCCCGGAGACCAGGGTCGGTAGTAGAATGAGTCGTTGATTGCCAGGCCAGTGGAAAGTCGTTGCCGCATTGTTCACGGTGAGTCGGAACTGTCTGCGGTGGTAGTGCGGACCCCTTGAGTCGGGGTCGGAGCTACATGTGCTCCGTTGCGTCGGACGTGGTACAGCGCCGCAATGTGGCTGACTGCTCGCGTCGACCGGGAGGTACAGCTCTCAACCGGCCGTAAGTGCAGTGCCAAGGTAGCTTGATGAGGCTGAGGGTGCTGACCAGGAATGTGCTTCCGCTGCATGCTGGTGGTCAGGAATACCCATTTTGAAGCTGGCTGGCTATATGACTCGCTACTCGAAAGCTTGAGGAAGTTTGAGGAAGTGATGTTGATGACGTCACGTTGCTCGAAGGCTGCGCTGACGTCCATTTCGAGGTCACCAATTTGGGGGTACGGAGAACAGGGTGTAAAGCTCTTCAACCACCATTGAAAAGGGAGGATCCTCCGACCAGACGGGTGTTATGTCTGGTGGGCTACTGCCCAACAGTTGTTGTCGGGTTCTTCTGTATAGTCTTAAGTCGCAAATAACTTGCGCGATGCAGAATTTAGATATATTGTATTTCGATTTTTAGTTTATCCTCTGCGTCATAGATGGCGCTGTAGTACTTTTTGTTCTGTGTTGCTGAAATACTTTTTATAGTGCCGCTACAGAACCAAAATAAAATTTCCCTTGCTGTCGCCTCTTCAGGGATAGCAGCCACATTATTGCCTGGAGGAAAAACGGCACACACAACATTTATAATTCCTATCGATTTAGACCGCACGGAAAGCCCGGTTTGCAACATATTGCGAAATAGCGATAAAGTAAGGGTTTTATGCGATTGTGTTTTAATTTTTTGGGACGAGTGCACTATGGCAAACCGCAAAGCTGTAGTAGAAGTGAATAGAACTTTACAGGACATAAGGCAAAATGACCGGTCGATGGGAGGCATTACAGTGCTGTTCTGCGGTGATTTTCGACAGACACTCCCGACAGTACCCCGAGGAACGAGAGCCGAAGAAATTGCTGCCTGTCTAAAGAGTTCTGTTCCAAGGCGCAATATGTATATTATCTACACATCTGAGTGTAAATATGCGTGCACAGTTGCGAGGCTGCGAAAATGCACAGGCGTTTCCCAATTTATTGTTACAAATAGGCGATGGCACATACCCCGTACGAGAAAATGGCAAAGTTATTTTGGTTGATAATCTCTGTTCTTGCGTTACATCACAACAGGAGCTAATTTCTTCTGTGTACGGTGATTCCACAAACATGGGAAATCAAGCCGGTTCTTGGCTATGTCAGCGAGCTATTTTGACTCCTCGCAATGTCCAAGCTGCGGCAATTAATTTAAAAATATTGATTCATGTGTCCGGGAATAGTAGAGAATACACCTCTATAAATACAGTTATGGAAGAACCCGGACTTCCAGCCCACAAAATAGTTTAAAAACCGGTGTACCAATAATTCTCCTCAGAAATTTATGTCCTCCAAACTTTGTAACGGCACGGCTCAAAATCACAAATCTGCAGCAAAACATAATCGAAGCTGAAATATTAACCGGTTGCGGCGCTAGTGATATTGATTTTATTCCAAGAATACCTATAATTCCTAACAACTTTCCTTTCTCTTTCAAACGAGTGCAATTCCCAGTCAGTCTCTGTTATGCCATGACGATTAATAATGCTCAGGGCCAGACATTATCCGTTGCGGGGGTGGACCTAAGTATTGGATGCTTTTCCCATGGTCAAAACAACCCCAATAACCTTTTTGTGTACGCTCCAGATGGTTCCACATCTAATGTTGTTTATAAAGAAGCACTAGCATAAAAAAAACTGATTTGTATCGGAATCCTCCAACAGCGCTTCGCACTAAAAATACATTGTTAAGTTACGACATCCACGCGAACGAAGTCGCGGGCACAGCTAGTCTATAATATGTATGTATTTAGAAATATATAAGTATGTTTATCAGTTGTCTGGTTGCCATAGTACAGGCTCTGCCTAGTTTGGGATCAGATGGCGGTGTGTTGGTTGTCCCAAAAATATTATTATATTATTAACATCTCGCCTGTAAACCCCGAAAGGTGAGCCGAAACAGAGGTGTACCTAATAGTACACCCACATTTCGCCAGTTATGTGTAAGTCTCATATGATAGGGGGCGAGCGTATTGCCATCAACCTTTTACAAATCCAGACTTCCTGGACTACCACTAGACCAACGAGTCAGTTAACACCACCATCTCTCGTTTCAGGATACAATGGTCCTCAGCAACTTCACGAACATACTGATGGACGAACACATGTTTCCTGAGCCGTACTCCTTCAAGCCGGAACGCTTCATCTCCGCGGGAAAACTCTCTCTACCCGACCACTACTTTCCGTTTGGACTAGCCAAACACAGGTGTATGGGGGATGTTTTAGCTAAATGCAATATTTTCGTATTCACAACTACCATGTTGCAGAAATTCTCTTTCTTACCGGCTCCGGAAGAGCCTTTGCCATCTCTGGATCATGTAGATGGAGCAACCCCTTCCGCGGCTCCTTTCAAAGCACTCGTAGTTCCAAGAGAATAGAACTATTTGTTGTTGTTGAATATTGTAAAAATACGACTCGATTGCGGCCGATCTATGATGATTCATTGACGACGCACTTAAATATATCTATAGATTCTATGAATTTTAAATGTGCATTGTTATCATTATATAGATATATTTTATATGTCTAGTGTATGGGATTCGACCGTTGTAGTATTTGTAGTTCGAATTTTACGACGATAAACGAATTTTAATGTTTATTGTGATGTTTTATAGATTCAATGTTATAAAGAAAGAAAAAATATTTATCAGATTTTTTTTCAATTTGCTTTTTTTTGTATTTGTTTGTGTCCCTAGTTCCAATGGGGAATTAATTCAATTTTTATCTGAATATTGTAAAAATAAAGGTACCGTGGTTGCAGTCGATCGATGACGTTGTTTAAGATCAATCATCAAATCGAATAACCACTGATCGAAGAGTAACGTTGACTGACCTCAATCTTTTTGTATCTTAATATTGTAATAGATTCCAATATCTTTTTAAATGTATAGTTTGTAGTGCAAGAATGTAGAAAAGTTCATTATTGTACCTATCACTATTAGAATCAACGACTCTCTTCTACATTAATAAAAATTACTTAATAAAACATTCGATACAATGCTGTCCTACTGTTTAATAAATGTTTCAATGTTTGAAAGTTGTTTATTTTAATAATAATGATGGTCTCAGTCCAAGATCAAATTAGATTGGCTACTACAACATTGCATTAATTTTATGCTCTCGTCATTAGTTTGTTGTTTTTCATAATTTTCAGTTAGTGCAATGAAAGTTTTCATTGTATATGGTAATGGTTTCAGAGAAGACACCTGTGTCTCGTAGGTGGTAATTTAATAAGCTGATTGTTGCATGTCCTTTGGAACGGAATACATTTCTGAAATGATGAAGGCTCTGGTCTATAGTTAGTATCAGATAGCGTCCTTTGCCTCTTGATAGTGTTCTGTTTGTCTGGATTCATAGACTAATATATTATATCTGGATTCCCCCAGGGATTCCCCCCATAACTGGTGAAAAGGCAACGCTGTACCTAATACAGCGTTGCCTTTTCACCAGTTATCAAAATCCCATGTAATATTTGTCGAGAATATTTCAATCCACTGGTTACACATGCTGGACTCCAGGCAACTTCTGAGAAATTTCTGATAGAAAAATTCAGTAACACTTTTCCCTAACGCTTTCCCCAGGGAATTGAACCCAGGACCTAACGCTCAGCAGTAGTGCTTACGATCACAAGACCGACGAGGCAGCCTTTTGAAAAGATTTTAAAACATACATACTTACTCATAACTCTTTCTCTTTCTGGATTATTTTTAAACCTTACTTACATATTTACACATAACTCTTTGTCTTTCTGGATTATGTTTGGTATAACCAGCTCGGAGCTAAAACTGTAAAAGTCAACAGTAAAAAACTTTACTGGATGGTGGGTGAGTTTCAATAAAAACGACTGATTGCGTAAATAGTTATAATTTAGAAGAGATGACAAAATTATCACTTAAAACTAATACCATCTAACCAAAACACTTGCTTTTTCGTTTTTATTACCAGACGCAATGGTACGCGAACGAAAACTTCGAAATTTTTCAAACTTTCCTGCAGTCACACAGTCACTACTAAGATGTTTCCAAACTACAATTCAAACTCAATCAACTTTCAAATTATAATCTAAAGTATAATTTACCTTAATCGTATTAAAACTGCAAAGCATAACTTTTTATTTGTTTTAAAGCGATTAAGTAAAGAACATTGGAATATCTATTCATATTTCAGAACTCCGCGGCTATAATTTCCTTCACACCAGTGTTTGCAACCTCCGTAACAGACCGATGGCAGTAAACTGTCAATGGTGGAGATCTCAAATGTCGCTGGGGTCATTGAGCCGGGGTAGTTCAACCGCGCGTAATGTCCCTTCCGGCATTTCAGATTTCTAACGTCTACATCCTTCTAGTCGCAAACCAGTTTTCGTTCCTGTTTCCTTGCGTCTCCATCATACAACTTATTCTATTCGTTTCAAGTACATTTCTGCTTTTGCACGTAATTAGTCTTAAATACTATTTTGCTGTCTCAGCCTTACAAACCCAGAGACAAACAAAAACATAGAGATTTAAAATTACAAACTAAGTTCCACAGACGGACTTTATTTTGGACTGCAAGCCAACATGTTCGTAGTTCATAAAGTTCTATTGCAGCCCTGCTGCTAGCTTTTAGATAGATCGTCCAAATCCAGTCCGTTTGAGGCTTATACAATTATGGTTAAATGCGATTACATGGTTTAAATATCTATGACTATATATAATAAAAAGACTGACATGTTTGGTGTGGTTTATAAATCTGGCGGTATTCGCGTGGCGAGCTCAATGTCCAGACGGAAAACAGTGTGTAATCAAACCAATCCGCCAACTCTGGTTTCACACTATTCTCCCATAAGAACAGATCTCCAATCCTGTCCCTTCGTCTTGAACCCAGACAACGATTAACAATTAATGGGTTCCCAACAACAGCAACCATGTGATGATAACAAATGTAACCTCCAATTTGACTTAATTGATAGGAATTATGATAAATGTCGTGCAACATAACAGACAACAATGACGTCGCGTACATGACATATTATTGCAATTACTGCCAACTGTTTCGTTCTCCGCCTGCCGAACAATTAGTGTGCCTCTTAACACGGACGTCCACAGGGTGTTCTTGTAGACGAGCAACCAACAACAAGGCGGTCACAGCTAATAGTTCCCTACCAGATCGAACGTCCACGCGAATAGTCTATTGGATACAATTTTACGTGTTTAAGAACATAACATTAACAAACAGCTTAAGGGTAAAACGTTTTTGCATCTAAGAAATACTGATAACCGAGTAATTATACAAATGAAACTCAAATCCGGTGTAATAAAGTCTGTGGTAATGTGAACAAAAGTGGTGTTTGTCATGTCAGTCGAACTTATCCTTTAAAATTATTATCTAAGTTCCAATAATATCCGATCAAAATCCTGCCTGTCCGAACGTTTAGGTGTTCAACGGTAACTTGGCTATACGTTACGTTATACGATAGCATCGTAGAGTTGTAACAGATCAAGATCTCTAAAGGATTACTCTTAAAACTATGCTATGAAATATAAAATGAAATGATGATGACATAAGATGAATGAACGCAACTTTAAGTAAAAAACGAGGAGAACAACAGAAAAGAAATTAGTATACTCAGAAGATATAACAGATATAACCAAAAATATTTTAAAATGTAAGAAAAAAATTAAAGAGAGAATAAGAAGTAAACAGATGAAATAAAATAACATATGGCACTGAAAGACAGAAGAAGACACAACTAAGGGAACCAAGGAATCACCAGGGACACAAAAGGTATTTGGTGATCAGCAGTCCAGTCCTACTCCGCCGGTGACGCTGCTGTCGCCACCGGCCAAGGACACATTTAGGACTGGTTAACGGTAAACTAGTAATAGAAGATGATAATATAGTGTCGTAGAGGTATTCATTTCGAACGGACGCGTATGGTGTAATAGTTGTGTGCAACTCATTAGCCGCCGGCCGACCTTGAAGCACACCGGTGGTTTGTTTACTAGTTTCTGTGAGAATTTCTATCGAATGTCATGTGTGTGATAATATTACTGCTGATGTGGAAATATTGACTAGCTGTGACAATAATCATCAAGATATGGAAAGAGATAATTTACGAGGCAAAATAAGCAGCGAAAGTACTGGTAGGAGTGCTGAGAGGAGAAAAGAAAGAAAAGATGAAAATAGTGATGCTGATGAATTTATAACAGTGAATAAGAGAAGATCGAAATGTCTGATCAGAAGTGAATCAGTTGAATTAGCAAGAAATGCGGGGGTAGATGTAGTAAAAAATGGTGTCTCAGGAGACTCAGTGGAGCATGATGTGTGTGTTACCTCAGTCGATGTGTTACCTAAGCAAATAGAGCCTATGGTCAAATTACTAAGGTCAGAGAATATCGCGGGTATTACAAACATCGAATATAAGAGGGATTTCAAAGTAATAATACAATTTTAGAATAAGGAAGATACGGTTAAGATACTGAAATATCATAAAATAAAATAAAATAAAAAGGTTTTCGTTGTCAATTGACTCAAGAGTTGACCACGACGTATGGTTTGGTGAGAGAAGTCGATATGGAATTAAAAGAAGATGAACTTTCTGAAATCATCGAGTAATCTACGGAAATCCTATCTGTCAAAAGATTAACACGTCTCTTCGAAACGTTGATTAGACGTCAGAATTTAATATGACGGGAAATGAGTTGATAGTGAGTCGAAAAAGGTGTGTTTCAAGAACAATATCATTCCTTCCTTTATTTACGCGTACGACTTCCGCTTCAAAGTTGAGCCGTGTACGTGTTTTCAGTCACACAATGTCATGGTTGTTGGTAGTTTGGTAAAAAAATACTATGTCCGAAAAGTGGAGGTGGTCACGTTAACTGTGATACTCTAAATTATAAGTGTCTTAACTGTAAAGGCGATCATTTCGCTCTTAATAAAAATTGCCTGTTATATTTGAAATAAAAGTCCATACAAAGCATCATAAGCAAAGAACAAGTAACATATCAGCTGAGAGCTTTACAGTTATTCCATCAAAATAAACAAAAAGAAAATGTCAATAATGAGCATTCAAATGAACACACCATATTATCTCCTCATTCTCAGTCTAATAATCTACAGAAATAATAAGAAAAACGGGAAACATCATGAATCTATTCAACAACCAATGGAAACTGTAGGAGAAAAACCCCAGAATGAGAAAGTAATTGGTGGAAGGGATGATGATTAGGCAGGTAAGTTTGAAATAAAAATTAAAAATATAATAATGTCTACTATTTAATTTTGCTGTCTCAGCCTTACAAACCCAGAGACATCGAAAAACATAGAGATTTAAAATTACAGGTTAAGTTCCACAGACGGACTTTATTTTGGACTGCAAGCCAACATGTTCGTAGTTCATAAAATTCTATTGCAGCACTGCTGCTAGGTTTTAGATAGATCGTCCAAATCCAGTCCGTTTGAGGCTTATACAATTATGGTTAAATGCGATTACATGGTTTAAATATCTATGACTATATATAATAAAAGGACTGACATGTTTGGTGTGGTTTATAAATCTGGCGGTATTCGCGTGGCGAGCTCAATGTCCAGACGGAAAACAGTGTGTAATCAAACCAATCCGCCAACTCTGGTTTCACACTATTCTCCCATAAGAACAGATCTCCAATCCTGTCCCTTCGTCTTGAACCCAGACAACGATTAACAATTAATGGGTTCCCAACAACAGCAACCATGTGATGATAACAAATGTAACCTCCAATTTGACTTAATTGATAGGAATTATGATAAATGTCGTGCAACATAACAGACAACAATGACGTCGCGTACATGACATATTATTGCAATTACTGCCAACTGTTTCGTTCTCCGCCTGCCGAACAATTAGTGTGCCTCTTAACACGGACGTCCACAGGGTGTTCTTGTAGACGAGCAACCAACAACAAGGCGGTCACAGCTAATAGTTCCCTACCAGATCGAACGTCCACGCGAATAGTCTATTGGATACAATTTTACGTGTTTAAGAACATAACATTAACAAACAGCTTAAGGGTAAAACGTTTTTGCATTTAAGAAATACTGATAACCGAGTAATTATACAAATGAAACTCAAATCCGGTGTAATAAAGTCTGTGGTAATGTGAACAAAAGTGGTGTCATGTCAGTCGAACTTATCCTTTAAAATTATTATCTAAGTTCCAATAATATCCGATCAAAATCCTGCCTGTCCGAACGTGTAGGTCTTCAACGGTACTTGGCTATACGTTACGTTATACGATAGCATCGTAGAGTTATAACAGATCAAGATCTCTAAAGGATTACTCTTAAAACTATGCTATGATGCAGCGAATATGAAATGAAATGATGATGACATAAGATGAATGAACGCAACTTTAAGTAAAAAACGAGGAGAACAACAGAAAAGAAATTAGTATACTCAGAAGATATAACAGATATAACCAAAAATATTTTAAAATGTAAGAAAAAAATTAAAGAGAGAATAAGAAGTAAATAGATGAAATAAAATAACATATGGCACTGAAAGACAGAAGAACACACAACTAAGGGAACCAAGGAATCACCAGGGACACAAAAGGTATTTGGTGATCAGCAGAACTCCAGGCCTACCCCGCCGGTGACGCTGCTGTCGCCATCGGCCAAGGACACACGTAGGACTGGTTAACGGTAAACTAGTAATCGAATATGATGATTCGTAAGGTTTTCACAGTTGCAGTCGACTAATGCAATGATTTAAAAAGAGCTCTAAAATGTTGTGATGATGTTGATACGCGAACTTTGCGTATACCTATGCCTCTGAGTAATATATTTTGCTAAGATGGAAATACCAAAGCAAACTACGTAATTAGAAGAAGATGGTAATTAACATAAATGTCGACTGGCACTTATATTTTAGATAAGTTGATAAGCAGCCAAACATAGGTAAAGTAATTTGCCCGAGCAATGTAATCTTAAACAGGGGTAGATTTTGAAATGAGACTGTTATTTAACTATAGTTAAAATGAGGAACTGTGATTTACTATTAAATAAAATTGTTTTAAGTTGTGTTTAGAGATTAAGTCAACGTAAGAGGTTTTATTTGCCGATAAAAATTTATAACAGTAACATAAATGAAATTTAACTCACTACCAGTTATCACCACACTATTCTGAATCAGAAACAAACGCAAACGCAATCGCAAACGTCCAGCTCTTGGCTACAACCTCCGAACTGCACACGTGAAATAGAAAACTCGATTACCTCCAGTTTATCACCACACGATTCTGAAACAGATTCAGAAGATGAAGAACCTTTGATAAATATGAACAGCACAATGGCCTTGGAATGGAATTGGAAATATTGAAATATAAAAATCGATTACTACTGTTTCCACACTTGCATGCCAACTGGTGCATGTAACATGGAATGTATAGGGGCAGACCTACAGTCTCAGAGCCCCAAGTCAACCTCACCTGCTGGCGATACACCCTGCTGATTAACAAACGAAGCTCTAACGACCGATAAATGCCGGTATAACCAATTCGAAAGAAATGTTGGAATGGAATTGGAAATATAAAAATCGATTGATACTACTGTTGCCACACTTGGGCCAAGCAAATGTGAAAAATAGCAAACAGCAGTGGCTGATCACGACCGGCGTATAAAAATGGTCGGAAAACAGCTTCTGGCTACAAACCCCAAACTGCACACGTGAAATAGAAAACTCGATTACCTCCGGTTTATCACCACACGATTCTGAATCCGACTCAGTAGATGAAGAACCTTTGATAAATATGAAGAGCACAATGGGTTTGAAATGGAATTGGAAATATTGAAATATAAAAATCGATTACTACTGTTTCCACACTTGCATGCTAACTGGTGCATGTAACATGGAATGTAAAAGGGCAGACCTACCGTCAAGTAAGTCAACCTCACCTGCTGGCGGTACACCCTGCTGATTAACAAACGAAGCTCTGACGACCGATAAATGCCGGTATAACCATTTCGAAAGTTGGAATGGACTTGGAAATACAAAAATCTACACGATTCTGAATCTGATTCAGAAGATGAAGAACCTTTGATAAATATGAACAGCACAATGCCTTGGAATGAAATTGGAAATATTGAAATATAAAAATCGATGACTACTGTTTCAACAATTGCATGCCAACTGGTGCATGTTACATGGAATGTAAAGGGGCAGACCTACCGTCTCAGAGTCCAAAGTCAACCTCACCTGCTGGCGGTACACCCTGCTGATTAACAAACGAAGCTCTGACGACCGACAAATGCCGGTATAACCAATTCGAAAGAAATGTTGAAATGGAATTGGAAATATAAAAATCGATTGATACTACTGTTGCCACACTTGGGCCAAGCAAATGTGAAAAATAGCAAACAGCAGTGGCTGATCACGACCGGCGTATAAAAATGGTCGGAAAACAGCTTCTGGCTACAAACCCCAAACTGCACACGTGAAATAGAAAACTCGATTACCTCCGGTTTATCATCACACGATTCTGAATCCGACTCAGTAGATGAAGAACCTTTGATAAATATGAACAGCACAATGAGTTTGAAATGGCATTGGAAATATTGAAATATAAAAATCATTTACTACTGTTTCCACACTTGCATGCTAACTGGTGCATGTAACATGGAATGTAAAAGGGCAGACCTACCGTCAAGTAAGTCAACCTCACCTGCTGGCGGTACACCCTGCTGATTAACAAACGAAGCTCTGACGACCGATAAATGCCGGTATAACCAATTCGAAAGAAATGTTGGAATGGAATTGGAAATATAAAAATCGATTGATACTACTGTTGCCACAATTGGGCCAAGCAAATGTAAAAATAGCAAACAGCAGTGGCTGATCACGACCGGCGTATAAAAGTGGTCGGAAAACAGCTTCTGGCTACAAACCCCAAACTGCACACGTGAAATAGAAAACTCGATTACCTCCGGTTTATCACCACACGATTCTGAATCCGACTCAGTAGATGAAGAACCTTTGATAAATATGAACAGCACAATGCCTTGGAATGGAATTGGAAATATTGAAATATAAAAATCATTTACTACTGTTTCCACACTTGCATGCTAACTGGTGCATGTAACATGGAATGTAAAAGGGCAGACCTACCGTCAAGTAAGTCAACCTCACCTGCTGGCGGTACACCCCGCTGATTAACAAACGAAGCTCTGACGACCGATAAATGCCGGTATAACCATTTCGAAAGTTGGAATCGACATGGAAATACAAAAATCTACACGATTCTGAATCTTATTCAGAAGATGAAGAACCTTTGATAAATATGAACAGCACAATGGCCTTGGATTGGAATTGGAAATATTGAAATATAAAAATCGATGAATACTGTTTCAACACTTGCATGCCAACTGGTGCATGTTACATGGAATGTAAAGGGGCAGACCTACCGTCTCAGAGCCCAAAGTCAACCTCACCTGCTGGCGGTACACCCTGCTGATTAACAAACGAAGCTCTGACGACCGATAAATGCCGGTATAACCAATTCGAAAGAAATGTTGGAATGGAATTGGAAATATAAAAATCGATTGATACTACTGTTGCCACACTTGGGCCAAGCAAATGTGAAAAATAGCAAACAGCAGTGGCTGATCACGACCGGCGTATAAAAATGGTCGGAAAACAGCTTCTGGCTACAAACCCCAAACTGCACACGTGAAATAGAATACTCGATTACCTCCGGTTTATCACCACACGATTCTGAATCCGACTCAGTAGATGAAGAACCTTTGATAAATATGAAGAGCACAATGGGTTTGAAATGACATTGGAAATATTGAAATATAAAAATCGTTTACTACTGTTTCCACGCTTACATGCTAACTGGTGCATGTAACATGGAATGTAAAAGGGCAGACCTACCGTCAAGTAAGTCAACCTCACCTGCTGGCGGTACACCCTGCTGATTAACAAACGAAGCTCTGACGACCGATAAATGCCGGTATAACCATTTCGAAAGTTGGAATGGACTTGGAAATACAAAAATCGATTGATACTACTGTTGCCACACTTGGGCCAAGCAAATGTGAAAAGTAGCAAACAGCAGTGGCTGAACACGACCGGCGTGAAAAAATGGTCGGAAACCAGCTTCTAGCTATGCACCCCAAACTGAACACGTGAAATAGAAAACTCGATTACCTCCAGTTTATCACCACACAATTCTGAATCTGATTCAGAAGATGAAGAAACTTTGATAAATATGAACAGCACAATGGCCTTGGAATGGAATTGGAAATATTGAAATATAAAAATCGATGACTAAATGCCGGTATAGCCATTTCGAAAGAAATGTTGGAATGGAATTGGAAATACAAAAATCGATTGATACTACTGTTGCCACACTTGGGCCAAGCAAATGTGAAAAATAGCAAACAGCAGTGGCTGATCACGACCGGCGTATAAAAATGGTCGGAAAACAGCTTCTGGCTACAAACCCCAAACTGCACACGTGAAATAGAAAACTCGATTACCTCCAGTTTATCACCACACGATTCTGAATCCGACTCAGTAGATGAAGAACCTTTGATAAATATGAACAGCACAATGGGTTTGAAATGGCATTGGAAATATTGAAATATAAAAATCATTTACTACTGTTTCCACACTTGCATGCTAACTGGTGCATGTAACATGGAATGTGAAAGGGCAGACCTACCGTCAAGTAAGTCAACCTCACCTGCTGGCGGTACACCCTGCTGATTAACAAACGAAGCTCTGACGACCGATAAATGCCGGTATAACCATTTCGAAAGTTGGAATGGACTTGGAAATACAAAAATCTACACGATTCTGAATCTTATTCAGAAGATGAAGAACCTTTGATAAATATGAACAGCACAATGGCCTTGGATTGGAATTGGAAATATTGAAATATAAAAATCGATGAATACTGTTTCAACACTTGCATGCCAACTGGTGCATGTTACATGGAATGTAAAGGGGCAGACCTACCGTCTCAGAGCCCAAAGTCAACCTCACCTGCTGGCGGTACACCCTGCTGATTAACAAACGAAGCTCTGACGACCGATAAATGCCGGTATAACCAATTCGAAAGAAATGTTGGAATGGAATTGGAAATACAAAAATCGATTGATACTACTGTTGCCACACTTGGGCCAAGCAAATGTGAAAAATAGCAAACAGCAGTGGCTGATCACGACCGGCGTATAAAAATGGTCGGAAAACAGCTTCTGGCTACAAACCCCAAACTGCACACGTGAAATAGAAAACTCGATTACCTCCAGTTTATCACCACACGATTCTGAATCCGACTCAGTAGATGAAGAACCTTTGATAAATATGAACAGCACAATGGGTTTGAAATGGCATTGGAAATATTGAAATATAAAACTCATTTACTACTGTTTCCACACTTGCATGCTAACTGGTGCATGTAACATGGCATGTAAAAGGGCAGACCAACCGTCTCAGAGCCCAAAGTCAACCTCACCTGCTGGCGGTACACCCTGCTGATTAACAAACGAAGCTCTGACGACCGATAAATGCCGGTATAACCCTTCGAAAGTTGGAATGGACATGGAAATACAAAAATCTACACGATTCTGAATCTTATTCAGAAGATGAAGAACCTTTGATAAATATGAACAGCACAATGGCCTTGGATTGGAATTGGAAATATTGAAATATAAAAATCGATGAATACTGTTTCAACACTTGCATGCCAACTGGTGCATGTTACATGGAATGTAAAGGGGCAGACCTACCGTCTCAGAGCCCAAAGTCAACCTCACCTGCTGGCGGTACACCCTGCTGATTAACAAACGAAGCTCTGACGACCGATAAATGCCGGTATAACCAATTCGAAAGAAATGTTGGAATGGAATTGGAAATATAAAAATCGATTGATACTACTGTTGCCACACTTGGGCCAAGCAAATGTGAAAAATAGCAAACAGCAGTGGCTGATCACGACCGGCGTATAAAAATGGTCGGAAAACAGCTTCTGGCTACAAACCCCAAACTGCACACGTGAAATAGAATACTCGATTACCTCCGGTTTATCACCACACGATTCTGAATCCGACTCAGTAGATGAAGAACCTTTGATAAATATGAAGAGCACAATGGGTTTGAAATGACATTGGAAATATTGAAATATAAAAATCGTTTACTACTGTTTCCACACTTACATGCTAACTGGTGCATGTAACATGGAATGTAAAAGGGCAGACCTACCGTCAAGTAAGTCAACCTCACCTGCTGGCGGTACACCCTGCTGATTAACAAACGAAGCTCTGACGACCGATAAATGCCGGTATAACCATTTCGAAAGTTGGAATGGACTTGGAAATACAAAAATCTACACGATTCTGAATCTGATTCAGAAGATGAAGAACCTTTGATAAATATGAACAGCACAATGCCTTGGAATGGAATTGGAAATATTGAAATATAAAAATCGATGACTACTGTTTCAACACTTGCATGCCAACTGGTGCATGTTACATGGAATGTAAAGGGGCAGACCTACCGTCTCAGAGTCCAAAGTCAACCTAACCTGCTGGCGGTACACCCTGCTGATTAACAAACGAAGCTCTGACGACCGATAAATGCCGGTATAACCGATTCGAAAGAAATGTTGAAATGGAATTGGAAATATAAAAATCGATTGATACTACTGTTGCCACACTTGGGCCAAGCAAATGTGAAAAATAGCAAACAGCAGTGGCTGATCACGACCGGCGTATAAAAATGGTCGGAAAACAGCTTCTGGCTACAAACCCCAAACTGCACACGTGAAATAGAAAACTCGATTACCTCCGGTTTATCACCACACGATTCTGAATCCGACTCAGTAGATGAAGAACCTTTGATAAATATGAACAGCACAATGCTTTGGAATGGAATTGGAAATATTGAAATATAAAAATCATTTACTACTGTTTCCACACTTGCATGCTAACTGGTGCATGTAACATGGAATGTAAAAGGGCAG
This sequence comes from Eurois occulta, assembly GCA_950022335.1. Lineage (NCBI taxonomy): Eukaryota > Metazoa > Arthropoda > Insecta > Lepidoptera > Noctuidae > Eurois > Eurois occulta. Next base: position 28,639,281 of record OX465477.1, on the reverse strand, counting down.
ACCTACCGTCAAGTAAGTCAACCTCACCTGCTGGCGGTACACCCTGCTGATTAACAAACGAAGCTCTGACGACCGATAAATGCCGGTATAACCATTTCGAAAGTTGGAATGGACATGGAAATACAAAAATCTACACGATTCTGAATCTTATTCAGAAGATGAAGAACCTTTGATAAATATGAACAGCACAATGGCCTTGGATTGGAATTGGAAATATTGAAATATAAAAATCGATGAATACTGTTTCAACACTTGCATGCCAACTGGTGCATGTTACATGGAATGTAAAGGGGCAGACCTACCGTCTCAGAGCCCAAAGTCAACCTCACCTGCTGGCGGTACACCCTGCTGATTAACAAACGAAGCTCTGACGACCGATAAATGCCGGTATAACCGATTCGAAAGAAATGTTGAAATGGAATTGGAAATATAAAAATCGATTGATACTACTGTTGCCACACTTGGGCCAAGCAAATGTGAAAAATAGCAAACAGCAGTGGCTGATCACGACCGGCGTATAAAAATGGTCGGAAAACAGCTTCTGGCTACAAACCCCAAACTGCACACGTGAAATAGAATACTCGATTACCTCCGGTTTATCACCACACGATTCTGAATCCGACTCAGTAGATGAAGAACCTTTGATAAATATGAAGAGCACAATGGGTTTGAAATGACATTGGAAATATTGAAATATAAAAATCGTTTACTACTGTTTCCACACTTACATGCTAACTGGTGCATGTAACATGGAATGTAAAAGGGCAGACCTACCGTCAAGTAAGTCAACCTCACCTGCTGGCGGTACACCCTGCTGATTAACAAACGAAGCTCTGACGACCGATAAATGCCGGTATAACCATTTCGAAAGTTGGAATGGACTTGGAAATACAAAAATCGATTGATACTACTGTTGCCACACTTGGGCCAAGCAAATGTGAAAAATAGCAAACAGCAGTGGCTGAACACGACCGGCGTGAAAAAATGGTCGGAAACCAGCTTCTAGCTATGCACCCCAAACTGAACACGTGAAATAGAAAACTCGATTACCTCCAGTTTATCACTACACAATTCTGAATCTGATTCAGAAGATGAAGAAACTTTGATAAATATGAACAGCACAATGGCCTTGGAATGGAATTGGAAATACAAAAATCGATTGATACTACTGTTGCCACACTTGGGCCAAGCAAATGTGAAAAATAGCAAACAGCAGTGGCTGATCACGACCGGCGTATAAAAATGGTCGGAAAACAGCTTCTGGCTACAAACCCCAAACTGCACACGTGAAATAGAAAACTCGATTACCTCCGGTTTATCACCACACGATTCTGAATCCGACTCAGTAGATGAAGAACCTTTGATAAATATGAACAGCACAATGGGTTTGAAATGGCATTGGAAATATTGAAATATAAAAATCATTTACTACTGTTTCCACACTTGCATGCTAACTGGTGCATGTAACATGGCATGTAAAAGGGCAGACCAACCGTCTCAGAGCCCAAAGTCAACCTCACCTGCTGGCGGTACACCCTGCTGATTAACAAACGAAGCTCTGACGACCGATAAATGCCGGTATAACCCTTCGAAAGTTGGAATGGACTTGTAAATACAAAAATCAACACGATTCTGAATCTTATTCAGAAGATGAAGAACCTTTGATAAATATGAACAGCACAATGGCCTTGGATTGGAATTGGAAATATTGAAATATAAAAATCGATGAATACTGTTTCAACACTTGCATGCCAACTGGTGCATGTTACATGGAATGTAAAGGGGCAGACCTACCGTCTCAGAGCCCAAAGTCAACCTCACCTGCTGGCGGTACACCCTGCTGATTAACAAACGAAGCTCTGACGACCGATAAATGCCGGTATAACCAATTCGAAAGAAATGTTGGAATGGAATTGGAAATATAAAAATCGATTGATACTACTGTTGCCACACTTGGGCCAAGCAAATGTGAAAAATAGCAAACAGCAGTGGCTGATCACGACCGGCGTATAAAAATGGTCGGAAAACAGCTTCTGGCTACAAACCCCAAACTGCACACGTGAAATAGAAAACTCGATTACCTCCAGTTTATCACCACACGATTCTGAATCCGACTCAGTAGATGAAGAACCTTTGATAAATATGAACAGCACAATGGGTTTGAAATGGCATTGGAAATATTGAAATATAAAACTCATTTACTACTGTTTCCACACTTACATGCTAACTGGTGCATGTAACATGGAATGTAAAAGGGCAGACCTACCGTCAAGTAAGTCAACCTCACCTGCTGGCGGTACACCCTGCTGATTAACAAACGAAGCTCTGACGACCGATAAATGCCGGTATAACCATTTCGAAAGTTGGAATGGACTTGGAAATACAAAAATCGATTGATACTACTGTTGCCACACTTGGGCCAAGCAAATGTGAAAAATAGCAAACAGCAGTGGCTGAACACGACCGGCGTGAAAAAATGGTCGGAAACCAGCTTCTAGCTATGCACCCCAAACTGCACACGTGAAATAGAAAACTCGATTACCTCCAGTTTATCACTACACAATTCTGAATCTGATTCAGAAGATGAAGAAACTTTGATAAATATGAACAGCACAATGGCCTTGGAATGGAATTGGAAATACAAAAATCGATTGATACTACTGTTGCCACACTTGGGCCAAGCAAATGTGAAAAATAGCAAACAGCAGTGGCTGATCACGACCGGCGTATAAAAATGGTCGGAAAACAGCTTCTGGCTACAAACCCCAAACTGCACACGTGAAATAGAAAACTCGATTACCTCCAGTTTATCACCACACGATTCTGAATCCGACTCAGTAGATGAAGAACCTTTGATAAATATGAACAGCACAATGGGTTTGAAATGGCATTGGAAATATTGAAATATAAAAATCATTTACTACTGTTTCCACACTTGCATGCTAACTGGTGCATGTAACATGGCATGTAAAAGGGCAGACCAACCGTCTCAGAGCCCAAAGTCAACCTCACCTGCTGGCGGTACACCCTGCTGATTAACAAACGAAGCTCTGACGACCGATAAATGCCGGTATAACCCTTCGAAAGTTGGAATGGACTTGTAAATACAAAAATCAACACGATTCTGAATCTTATTCAGAGGATGAAGAACCTTTGATAAATATGAACAGCACAATGGCCTTGGATTGGAATTGGAAATATTGAAATATAAAAATCGATGAATACTGTTTCAACACTTGCATGCCAACTGGTGCATGTTACATGGAATGTAAAGGGGCAGACCTACCGTCTCAGAGCCCAAAGTCAACCTCACCTGCTGGCGGTACACCCTGCTGATTAACAAACGAAGCTCTGACGACCGATAAATGCCGGTATAACCAATTCGAAAGAAAATAAATGTTGGAATGGAATTGGAAATATAAAAATCGATTGATACTACTGTTGCCACACTTGGGCCAAGCAAATGTGAAAAATAGCAAACAGCAGTGGCTGATCACGACCGGCGTATAAAAATGGTCGGAAAACAGCTTCTGGCTACAAACCCCAAACTGCACACGTGAAATAGAAAACTCGATTACCTCCGGTTTATCACCACACGATTCTGAATCCGACTCAGTAGATGAAGAACCTTTGATAAATATGAACAGCACAATGGGTTTGAAATGGCATTGGAAATATTGAAATATAAAACTCATTTACTACTGTTTCCACACTTGCATGCTAACTGGTGCATGTAACATGGAATGTAAAAGGGCAGACCTACCGTCAAGTAAGTCAACCTCACCTGCTGGCGGTACACCCTGCTGATTAACAAACGAAGCTCTGACGACCGATAAATGCCGGTATAACCATTTCGAAAGTTGGAATGGACTTGGAAATACAAAAATCTACACGATTCTGAATCTGATTCAGAAGATGAAGAACCTTTGATAAATATGAACAGCACAATGCCTTGGAATGGAATTGGAAATATTGAAATATAAAAATCGATGACTACTGTTTCAACACTTGCATGCCAACTGGTGCATGTTACATGGAATGTAAAGGGGCAGACCTACCGTCTCAGAGCCCAAAGTCAACCTCACCTGCTGGCGGTACACCCTGCTGATTAACAAACGAAGCTCTGACGACCGATAAATGCCGGTATAACCAATTCGAAAGAAATGTGGGAATGGAATTGGAAATATAAAAATCGATTGATACTACTGTTGCCACACTTGGGCCAAGCAAATGTGAAAAATAGCAAACAGCAGTGGCTGATCACGACCGGCGTATAAAAATGGTCGGAAAACAGCTTCTGGCTACAAACCCCAAACTGCACACGTGAAATAGAAAACTCGATTACCTCCGGTTTATCACCACACGATTCTGAATCCGACTCAGTAGATGAAGAACCTTTGATAAATATGAAGAGCACAATGGGTTTGAAATGGTATTGGAAATATTGAAATATAAAAATCGTTTACTACTGTTTCCACACTTACATGCTAACTGGTGCATGTAACATGGAATGTAAAAGGGCAGACCTACCGTCAAGTAAGTCAACCTCACCTGCTGGCGGTACACCCTGCTGATTAACAAACGAAGCTCTGACGACCGATAAATGCCGGTATAACCATTTCGAAAGTTGGAATGGACTTGGAAATACAAAAATCGATTGATACTACTGTTGCCACACTTGGGCCAAGCAAATGTGAAAAATAGCAAACAGCAGTGGCTGAACACGACCGGCGTGAAAAAATGGTCGGAAACCAGCTTCTAGCTATGCACCCCAAACTGCACACGTGAAATAGAAAACTCGATTACCTCCAGTTTATCACTACACAATTCTGAATCTGATTTAGAAGATGAAGAAACTTTGATAAATATGAACAGCACAAAGGCCTTGGAATGGAATTGGAAATATTGAAATATAAAAATCGATGACTACTGTTTCAACACTTGCATGCCAACTGGTGCATGTAACATGGAATGTAAAGGGGCAGACCTATCGTCTCAGAGCCCAAAGTCAACCTCACCTGCTGGCGGTACACCCTGCTGATTAACAAACGAAGCTCTGACGACCGATAAATGCCGCTATAGCCATTTCGAAAGAAATGTTGGAATGGAATTGGAAATACAAAAAACGAGTGATACTACTGTTGCCACACTTGGGCCAAGCAAATGTGAAAAATAGCAAACAGCAGTGGCTGATCACGACCGGCGTATAAAAATGGTCGGAAAACAGCTTCTGGCTACAAACCCCAAACTGCACACGTGAAATAGAAAACTCGATTACCTCCAGTTTATCACCACACGATTCTGAATCCGACTCAGTAGATGAAGAACCTTTGATAAATATGAACAGCACAATGGGTTTGAAATGGCATTGGAAATATTGAAACATAAAACTCATTTTTTAATACTGTTTCCACACTTGCATGCTAACTGGTGCATGTAACATGGCATGTAAAAGGGCAGACCTACCGTCAAGTAAGTCAACCTCACCTGCTGGCGGTACACCCTGCTGATTAACAAACGAAGCTCTGACGACCGATAAATGCCGGGTATAACCATTTCGAAAGTTGGAATGGACTTGGAAATACAAAAATCTACACGATTCTGAATCTGATTCAGAAGATGAAGAACCTTTGATAAATATGAACAGCACAATGGCCTTGGAATGGAATTGGAAATATTGAAATATAAAAATCGATTACTACTGTTTCCACACTTGCATGCCAACTGGTGCATGTAACATGGAATGTAAAGGGGCAGACCTACCGTCTCAGAGCCCAAAGTCAACCTCACCTGCTGGCGGTACACCCTGCTGATTAACAAACGAAGCTCTTACGACCGATAAATGCCGGTATAACCAATTCGAAAGAAATGTTTGAATGGAATTGGAAATATAAAAATCGATTAATACTACTGTTGCCACACTTGGGCCAAGCAAATGTGAAAAATAGCAAACAGCAGTGGCTGATCACGACCGGCGTATAAAAATGGTCGGAAAACAGCTTCTGGCTACAAACCCCAAACTGCACACGTGAAATAGAAAACTCGATTACCTCCGGTTTATCACCACACGATTCTGAATCCGACTCAGTAGATGAAGAACCTTTGATAAATATGAAGAGCACAATGGGTTTGAAATGGTATTGGAAATATTGAAATATAAAAATCGTTTACTACTGTTTCCACACTTACATGCTAACTGGTGCATGTAACATGGAATGTAAAAGGGCAGACCTACCGTCAAGTAAGTCAACCTCACCTGCTGGCGGTACACCCTGCTGATTAACAAACGAAGCTCTGACGACCGATAAATGCCGGTATAACCATTTCGAAAGTTGGAATGGACTTGGAAATACAAAAATCGATTGATACTACTGTTGCCACACTTGGGCCAAGCAAATGTGAAAAATAGCAAACAGCAGTGGCTGAACACGACCGGCGTGAAAAAATGGTCGGAAACCAGCTTCTAGCTATGCACCCCAAACTGCACACGTGAAATAGAAAACTCGATTACCTCCAGTTTATCACTACACAATTCTGAATCTGATTCAGAAGATGAAGGACCTTTGATAAATATGAACAGCACAATGGCCTTGGAATGGAATTGGAAATATTGAAATATAAAAATCGATTACTTTTGTTTCCACACTTGCATGCCAACTGGTGCATGTAACATGGAATGTAAAGGGGCAGACCTACCGTCTCAGAGCCCAAAGTCAACCTCACCTGCTGGCGGTACACCCTGCTGATTAACAAACGAAGCTCTTACGACCGATAAATGCCGGTATAACCAATTCGAAAGAAATGTTTGAATGGAATTGGAAATATAAAAATCGATTGATACTACTGTTGCCACACTTGGGCCAAGCAAATGTGAAAAATAGCAAACAGCAGTGGCTGATCACGACCGGCGTATAAAAATGGTCGGAAAACAGCTTCTGGCTACAAACCCCAAACTGCACACGTGAAATAGAAAACTCGATTACCACCGGTTTATCACCACACGATTCTGAATCCGACTCAGAAGATGAAGAACCTTTGATAAATATGAAGAGCACAATGGGTTTGAAATGGTATTGGAAATATTGAAATATAAAAATCGTTTACTACTGTTTCCACACTTACATGCTAACTGGTGCATGTAACATGGAATGTAAAAGGGCAGACCTACCGTCAAGTAAGTCAACCTCACCTGCTGGCGGTACACCCTGCTGATTAACAAACGAAGCTCTGACGACCGATAAATGCCGGTATAACCATTTCGAAAGTTGGAATGGACTTGGAAATACAAAAATCGATTGATACTACTGTTGCCACACTTGGGCCAAGCAAATGTGAAAAATAGCAAACAGCAGTGGCTGAACACGACCGGCGTGAAAAAATGGTCGGAAACCAGCTTCTAGCTATGCACCCCAAACTGCACACGTGAAATAGAAAACTCGATTACCTCCAGTTTATCACTACACAATTCTGAATCTGATTCAGAAGATGAAGAAACTTTGATAAATATGAACAGCACAATGGCCTTGGAATGGAATTGGAAATATTGAAATATAAAAATCGATGACTACTGTTTCAACACTTGCATGCCAACTGGTGCATGTAACATGGAATGTAAAGGGGCAGACCTATCGTCTCAGAGCCCAAAGTCAACCTTACCTGCTGGCGGTACACCCTGCTGATTAACAAACGAAGCTCTGACGACCGATAAATGCCGCTATAGCCATTTCGAAAGAAATGTTGGAATGGAATTGGAAATACAAAAAACGATTGATACTACTGTTGCCACACTTGGGCCAAGCAAATGTGAAAAATAGCAAACAGCAGTGGCTGATCACGACCGGCGTATAAAAATGGTCGGAAAACAGCTTCTGGCTACAAACCCCAAACTGCACACGTGAAATAGAAAACTCGATTACCTCCAGTTTATCACCACACGATTCTGAATCCGACTCAGTAGATGAAGAACCTTTGATAAATATGAACAGCACAATGGGTTTGAAATGGCATTGGAAATATTGAAATATAAAACTCATTTTTTACTACTGTTTCCACACTTGCATGCTAACTGGTGCATGTAACATGGCATGTAAAAGGGCAGACCTACCGTCAAGTTAGTCAACCTCACCTGCTGGCGGTACACCCTGCTGATTAACAAACGAAGCTCTGACGACCGATAAATGCCGGTATAACCATTTCGAAAGTTGGAATGGACTTGGAAATACAAAAATCTACACGATTCTGAATCTGATTCAGAAGATGAAGAACCTTTGATAAATATGAACAGCACAATGGCCTTGGAATGGAATTGGAAATATTGAAATATAAAAATCGATGACTACTGTTTCAACACTTGCATGCCAACTGGTGCATGTAACATGGAATGTAAAGGGGCAGACCTATCGTCTCAGAGCCCAAAGTCAACCTCACCTGCTGGCGGTACACCCTGCTGAATAACAAACGAAGCTCTGACGACCGATAAATGCCGCTATAGCCATTTCGAAAGAAATGTTGGAATGGAATTGGAAATACAAAAAACGAGTGATACTACTGTTGCCACACTTGGGCCAAGCAAATGTGAAAAATGGCAAACAGCAGTGGCTGATCACGACCGGCGTATAAAAATGGTCGGAAAACAGCTTCTGGCTACAAACCCCAAACTGCACACGTGAAATAGAAAACTCGATTACCTCCAGTTTATCACCACACGATTCTGAATCCGACTCAGTAGATGAAGAACCTTTGATAAATATGAACAGCACAATGGGTTTGAAATGGCATTGGAAATATTGAAATATAAAACTCATTTTTTAATACTGTTTCCACACTTGCATGCTAACTGGTGCATGTAACATGGCATGTAAAAGGGCAGACCTACCGTCAAGTAAGTCAACCTCACCTGCTGGCGGTACACCCTGCTGATTAACAAACGAAGCTCTGACGACCGATAAATGCCGGGTATAACCATTTCGAAAGTTGGAATGGACTTGGAAATACAAAAATCTACACGATTCTGAATCTGATTCAGAAGATGAAGGACCTTTGATAAATATGAACAGCACAATGGCCTTGGAATGGAATTGGAAATATTGAAATATAAAAATCGATTACTACTGTTTCCACACTTGCATGCCAACTGGTGCATGTAACATGGAATGTAAAGGGGCAGACCTACCGTCTCAGAGCCCAAAGTCAACCTCACCTGCTGGCGGTACACCCTGCTGATTAACAAACGAAGCTCTTACGACCGATAAATGCCGGTATAACCAATTCGAAAGAAATGTTTGAATGGAATTGGAAATATAAAAATCGATTGATACTACTGTTGCCACACTTGGGCCAAGCAAATGTGAAAAATAGCAAACAGCAGTGGCTGATCACGACCGGCGTATAAAAATGGTCGGAAAACAGCTTCTGGCTACAAACCCCAAACTGCACACGTGAAATAGAAAACTCGATTACCTCCGGTTTATCACCACACGATTCTGAATCCGACTCAGTAGATGAAGAACCTTTGATAAATATGAAGAGCACAATGGGTTTGAAATGGTATTGGAAATATTGAAATATAAAAATCGTTTACTACTGTTTCCACACTTACATGCTAACTGGTGCATGTAACATGGAATGTAAAAGGGCAGACCTACCGTCAAGTAAGTCAACCTCACCTGCTGGCGGTACACCCTGCTGATTAACAAACGAAGCTCTGACGACCGATAAATGCCGGTATAACCATTTCGAAAGTTGGAATGGACTTGGAAATACAAAAATCGATTGATACTACTGTTGCCACACTTGGGCCAAGCAAATGTGAAAAATAGCAAACAGCAGTGGCTGAACACGACCGGCGTGAAAAAATGGTCGGAAACCAGCTTCTAGCTATGCACCCCAAACAGCACACGTGAAATAGAAAACTCGATTACCTCCAGTTTATCACTACACGATTCTGAATCTGATTCAGAAGATGAAGAACCTTTGATAAATATGAACAGCACAATGGCCTTGGAATGGAATTAGAAATATTGAAATATAAAAATCATTTACTACTGGTTCCACACTTACATGCCAACTGGTGCATGTAACATGGAATGTAAAGGGGCAGACCTACCGTCTCAGAGCCCAAAGTCAACCTCACCTGATGGCGGTACACCCTGCTGATAGCCATTTCGAAAGAAATGTTGGTTTGGAATTGGAAATACAAAAATTGATTGATACTACTGTTGCCACACTTGGGCCAAGCAAATGTAAAATATAGCAAATAGCAGTGGTTGAACACGACCGGCGTGAAAAAATGGTCGGAAACCAGCTTCTAGCTATGGATCCCAAACTGCACACGATTCTGAATCTGATTCAGAAGATGAAGAACCTTTGATAAATATGAGCAGCCTTGGAATGGAATTAGAAATATTGAAATATAAAAATCAATTACTACTGTATCCACACTTGGACCAACTAATGCATGTAACATGGAATTTAAAGGGGCAGACCTACCGTCTCAGAGCCCAAAGTCAACCTCATCTGCTGGCGGTACACCCTGCTGATTAACAAACGAAGCTCTGACGACCGATAAAAGCCGGTATAACCATTTCGAAAGAAATGTTGGAATGGAATTGGAAATACAAAAATCGATTGATACTACTGTTGCCACACTTGGGCCAAGCAAATGTGAAAAATGGCAAACAGCAGTGGCTGATCACGACCGGCGTGAAAAAATGGTCGGAAACCAGCTTCTAGCTATGGATCCCAAACTGCACACGATTCAGAATCTGATTCAGAAGATGAAGAACCTTTGATAAATATGAACAGCACAATGGCCTTGGAATGGAATTGGAAATATTGAAATATAAAAATCGATGACTACTGTTTCAACACTTGCATGCCAACTGGTGCATGTAACATGGAATGTAAAGGGGCAGACCTATCGTCTCAGAGCCCAAAGTCAACCTCACCTGCTGGCGGTACACCCTGCTGATTAACAAACGAAGCTCTGACGACCGATAAATGCCGCTATAGCCATTTCGAAAGAAATGTTGGAATGGAATTGGAAATACAAAAAACGAGTGATACTACTGTTGCCACACTTGGGCCAAGCAAATGTGAAAAATGGCAAACAGCAGTGTCTGATCACGACCGGCGTATAAAAATGGTCGGAAAACAGCTTCTGGCTACAAACCCCAAACTGCACACGTGAAATAGAATACTCGATTACCTCCAGTTTATCACCACACGATTCTGAATCCGACTCAGTAGATGAAGAACCTTTGATAAATATGAACAGCACAATGGGTTTGAAATGGCATTGGAAACATTGAAATATAAAACTCATTTTTTAATACTGTTTCCACACTTGCATGCTAACTGGTGCATGTAACATGGCATGTAAAAGGGCAGACCTACCGTCAAGTAAGTCAACCTCACCTGCTGGCGGTACACCCTGCTGATTAACAAACGAAGCTCTGACGACCGATAAATGCCGGGTATAACCATTTCGAAAGTTAGAATGGACTTGGAAATACAAAAATCTACACGATTCTGAATCTGATTCAGAAGATGAAGGACCTTTGATAAATATGAACAGCACAATGGCCTTGGAATGGAATTGGAAATATTGAAATATAAAAATCGATTACTACTGTTTCCACACTTGCATGCCAACTGGTGCATGTAACATGGAATGTAAAGGGGCAGACCTACCGTCTCAGAGCCCAAAGTCAACCTCACCTGCTGGCGGTACACCCTGCTGATTAACAAACGAAGCTCTTACGACCGATAAATGCCGGTATAACCAATTCGAAAGAAATGTTTGAATGGAATTGGAAATATAAAAATCGATTGATACTACTGTTGCCACACTTGGGCCAAGCAAATGTGAAAAATAGCAAACAGCAGTGGCTGATCACGACCGGCGTATAAAAATGGTCGGAAAACAGCTTCTGGCTACAAACCCCAAACTGCACACGTGAAATAGAAAACTCGATTACCTCCGGTTTATCACCACACGATTCTGAATCCGACTCAGTAGATGAAGAACCTTTGATAAATATGAAGAGCACAATGGGTTTGAAATGGTATTGGAAATATTGAAATATAAAAATCGTTTACTACTGTTTCCACACTTACATGCTAACTGGTGCATGTAACATGGAATGTAAAAGGGCAGACCTACCGTCAAGTAATTCAACCTCACCTGCTGGCGGTACACCCTGCTGATTAACAAACGAAGCTCTGACGACCGATAAATGCCGGTATAACCATTTCGAAAGTTGGAATGGACTTGGAAATACAAAAATCGATTGATACTACTGTTGCCACACTTGGGCCAAGCAAATGTGAAAAATAGCAAACAGCAGTGGCTGAACACGACCGGCGTGAAAAAATGGTCGGAAACCAGCTTCTAGCTATGCACCCCAAACTGCACACGTGAAATAGAAAACTCGATTACCTCCAGTTTATCACTACACGATTCTGAATCTGATTCAGAAGATGAAGAACCTTTGATAAATATGAACAGCACAATGGCCTTGGAATGGAATTAGAAATATTGAAATATAAAAATCATTTACTACTGGTTCCACACTTACATGCCAACTGGTGCATGTAACATGGAATGTAAAGGGGCAGACCTACCGTCTCAGAGCCCAAAGTCAACCTCACCTGATGGCGGTACACCCTGCTGATAGCCATTTCGAAAGAAATGTTGGTTTGGAATTGGAAATACAAAAATTGATTGATACTACTGTTGCCACACTTGGGCCAAGCAAATGTAAAATATAGCAAATAGCAGTGGTTGAACACGACCGGCGTGAAAAAATGGTCGGAAACCAGCTTCTAGCTATGGATCCCAAACTGCACACGATTCTGAATCTGATTCAGAAGATGAAGAACCTTTGATAAATATGAGCAGCCTTGGAATGGAATTAGAAATATTGAAATATAAAAATCAATTACTACTGTATCCACACTTGGACCAACTAATGCATGTAACATGGAATTTAAAGGGGCAGACCTACCGTCTCAGAGCCCAAAGTCAACCTCATCTGCTGGCGGTACACCCTGCTGATTAACAAACGAAGCTCTGACGACCGATAAAAGCCGGTATAACCATTTCGAAAGAAATGTTGGAATGGAATTGGAAATACAAAAATCGATTGATACTACTGTTGCCACACTTGGGCCAAGCAAATGTGAAAACTGGCAAACAGCAGTGGCTGATCACGACCGGCGTGAAAAAATGGTCGGAAACCAGCTTCTAGCTATGGATCCCAAACTGCACACGATTCTGAATCTGATTCAGAAGATGAAGAACCTTTGATAAATATGAACAACACAATGGCCTTTGAATGGAATTGGAAATATTGAAATATAAAAATCATTTACTACTGGTTCCACACTTGCATGCCAACTGGTGCATGTAACATGGAATGTAAAGGGGCAGACCTACCGTCTCAGAGCCCAAAGTCAACCTCACCTGATGGCGGTACACCCTGCTGATAACCATTTCGAAAGAATTGTTGGTTTGGAATTGGAAATACAAAAATTGATTGATACTACTGTTGCCACACTTGGGCCAAGCAAATGTGAAATATAGCAAACAGCAGTGGTTGAACACGACCGGCGTGAAAAAATGGTCGGAAACCAGCTTCTAGCTATGGATCCCAAACTGCACACGATTCTGAATCTGATTCAGAAGATGAAGAACCTTTGATAAATATGAACAGCACAATGGCCTTGGAATGGAATTGGAAATATTGAAATATAAAAATCAATTACTACTGTATCCACACTTGGGCCAACTGGTGCATGTAACATGGAATGTAAAGGGGCAGACCTACCGTCTCAGAGCCCAAAGTCAACCTCATCTGCTGGCGGTACACCCTGCTGATTAACAAACGAAGCTCTGACGACCGATAAAAGCCGGTATAACCATTTCGAAAGAAATGTTGGAATGGAATTGGAAATACAAAAATCGATTGATACTACTGTTGCCACACTTGGGCCAAGCAAATGTGAAAAATGGCAAACAGCAGTGGCTGATCACGACCGGCGTCAAAAAAATGGTCGGAAACCAGCTTCTAGCTATGCACCCCAAACTGCACACGTGAATTAGAATACTCGATTACCTCCAGTTTATCACTACACGATTCTGAATCTGATTCAGAAGATGAAGAACCTTTGATAAATATGAACAGCACAATGGCCTTAGAATGGAATTGGAAATATTGAAATATAAAAATCATTTACTACTGGTTCCACACTTGCATGCCAACTGGTGCATGTAACATGGAATGTAAAGGGGCAGACCTACCGTCTCAGAGCCCAAAGTCAACCTCACCTGCTGGCGGTACACCCTGCTGATTAACAAACGAAGCTCTGACGACCGATAAAAGCCGGTATAACCATTTCGAAAGAAATGTTGGAATGGAATTGGAAATACAAAAATCGATTGATACTACTGTTGCCACACTTGGGCCAAGCAAATGTGAAAAATGGCAAACAGCAGTGGCTGATCACGACCGGCGTCAAAAAAATGGTCGAAAACCAGCTTCTAGCTATGCACCCCAAACTGCACACGTGAATTAGAATACTCGATTACCTCCAGTTTATCACTACACGATTCTGAATCTGATTCAGAAGATGAAGAACCTTTGATAAATATGAACAACACAATGGCCTTTGAATGGAATTGGAAATATTGAAATATAAAAATCATTTACTACTGGTTCCACACTTGCATGCCAACTGGTGCATGTAACATGGAATGTAAAGGGGCAGACCTACCGTCTCAGAGCCCAAAGTCAACCTCACCTGATGGCGGTACACCCTGCTGATAACCATTTCGAAAGAATTGTTGGTTTGGAATTGGAAATACAAAAATTGATTGATACTACTGTTGCCACACTTGGGCCAAGCAAATGTGAAATATAGCAAACAGCAGTGGTTGAACACGACCGGCGTGAAAAAATGGTCGGAAACCAGCTTCTAGCTATGGATCCCAAACTGCACACGATTCTGAATCTGATTCAGAAGATGAAGAACCTTTGATAAATATGAACAGCACAATGGCCTTGGAATGGAATTGGAAATATTGAAATATAAAAATCAATTACTACTGTATCCACACTTGGGCCAACTGGTGCATGTAACATGGAATGTAAAGGGGCAGACCTACCGTCTCAGAGCCCAAAGTCAACCTCACCTGCTGGCGGTACACCCTGCTGATTAACAAACGAAGCTCTGACGACCGATAAAAGCCGGTATAACCATTTCGAAAAAAATGTTGGAATGGAATTGGAAATACAAAAATCGATTGATACTACTGTTGCCACACTTGGGCCAAGCAAATGTGAAAAATGGCAAACAGCAGTGGCTGATCACGACCGGCGTCAAAAAAATGGTCGGAAACCAGCTTCTAGCTATGCACCCCAAACTGCACACGTGAATTAGAATACTCGATTACCCTCAGTGTATCACTACACGATTCTGAATCTGATTCAGAAGGTGAAGAACCTTTGATAAATATGAACAGCACAATGGCCTTGGAATGGAATTGGAAATATTGAAATATAAAAATCGATTACTACTGTTTCCACACTTGCATGCCAACTGGTGCATGTAACATGGAATGTAGAGGGGCAGACCTACCGTCTCAGAGCCCAAAGTCAACCTCACCTGCTGGCGGTACACCCTGCTGATTAACAAACGAAGCTCTGACGACCGATAAATGCCGGTATAACCATTTCGAAAGAAATGTTGGAATGGAATTGGAAATACAAAAATCGATTGATACTACTGTTGCCACACTTGGGCCAAGCAAATGTTAAAAATGGCAAACAGCAGTGGCTGATCACGACCGGCGTAAAAAAATGGTCGGAAACCAGCTTCTAGCTATGCACCCCAAACTGCACACGTGAATTAGAATACTCGATTACCTCCAGTTTATCACTACACGATTCTGAATCTGATTCAGAAGATGAAGAACCTTTGATAAATATGAACAGCACAATGGCCTTGGAATGAAATTGGAAATATTGAAATATAAAAATCATTCACTACTGGTTCCACACTTGCATGCCAACTGGTGCATGTAACATGGAATGTAAAGGGGCAGACCTACCGTCTCAGAGCCCAAAGTCAACCTCACCTGATGGCGGTACACCCTGCTGATAGCCATTTCGAAAGAAATGTTGGTTTGGAATTGGAAATACAAAAATTGATTGATACTACTGTTGCCACACTTGGGCCAAGCAAATGTGAAATATAGCAAACAGCAGTGGTTGAACACGACCGGCGTGAAAAAATGGTCGGAAACCAGCTTCTAGCTATGGATCCCAAACTGCACACGATTCTGAATCTGATTCAGAAGATGAAGAACCTTTGATAAATATGAACAGCACAATGGCCTTGGAATGGAATTGGAAATATTGAAATATAAAAATCAATTGCTACTGGTTCCACACTTGCATGCCAACTGGTGCATGTAACATGGAATGTAAAGGGGCAGACCTACCGTCTCAGAGCCCAAAGTCAACCTCACCTGATGGCGGTACACCCTGCTGATAACCATTTCGAAAGAATTGTTGGTTTGGAATTGGAAATACAAAAATTGATTGATACTACTGTTGCCACACTTGGGCCAAGCAAATGTGAAATATAGCAAACAGCAGTGGTTGAACACGACCGGCGTGAAAAAATGGTCGGAAACCAGCTTCTAGCTATGGATCCCAAACTGCACACGATTCTGAATCTGATTCAGAAGATGAAGAACCTTTGATAAATATGAACAGCACAATGGCCTTGGAATGGAATTGGAAATATTGAAATATAAAAATCAATTACTACTGTATCCACACTTAGGCCAACTGGTGCATGTAACATGGAATGTAAAGGGGCAGACCTACCATCTCAGAGCCCAAAGTCAACCTCACCTGCTGGCGGTACACCCTGCTGATTAACAAACGAAGCTCTGACGACCGATAAAAGCCGGTATAACCATTTCGAAAAAAATGTTGGAATGGAATTGGAAATACAAAAATCGATTGATACTACTGTTGCCACACTTGGGCCAAGCAAATGTGAAAAATGGCAAACAGCAGTGGCTGATCACGACCGGCGTCAAAAAAATGGTCGGAAACCAGCTTCTAGCTATGCACCCTAAACTGCACACGTGAATTAGAATACTCGATTACCTCCAGTTTATCACTACACGATTCTGAATCTGATTCAGAAGATGAAGAACCTTTGATAAATATGAACAGCACAATGGCCTTGGAATGGAATTAGAAATATTGAAATATAAAAATCATTTACTACTGGTTCCACATTTGCATGCCAACTGGTGCATGTAACATGGAATGTAAAGGGGCAGACCTACCGTCTCAGAGCCCAAAGTCAACCTCACCTGCTGGCGGTACACCCTGCTGATTAACAAACGAAGCTCTGACGACCGATAAATGCCGGGTATAACCATTTCGAAAGTTGGAATGGACTTGGAAATACAAAAATCTACACGATTCTGAATCTGATTCAGAAGGTGAAGAACCTTTGATAAATATGAACAGCACAATGGCCTTGGAATGGAATTGGAAATATTGAAATATAAAAATCAATTACTACTGTATCCACACTTGGGCCAACTGGTGCATGTAACATGGAATGTAGAGGGGCAGACCTACCGTCTCAGAGCCCAAAGTCAACCTCACCTGCTGGCGGTACACCCTGCTGATTAACAAACGAAGCTCTGACGACCGATAAAAGCCGGTATAACCATTTCGAAAAAAATGTTGGAATGGAATTGGAAATACAAAAATCGATTGATACTACTGTTGCCACACTTGGGCCAAGCAAATGTGAAAAATGGCAAACAGCAGTGGCTGATCACGACCGGCGTCAAAAAAATGGTCGGAAACCAGCTTCTAGCTATGCACCCCAAACTGCACACGTGAATTAGAATACTCGATTACCTCCAGTTTATCACTACACGATTCTGAATCTGATTCAGAAGATGAAGAACCTTTGATAAATATGAACAGCACAATGGCCTTGGAATGGAATTAGAAATATTGAAATATAAAAATCATTTACTACTGGTTCCACACTTGCATGCCAACTGGTGCATGTAACATGGAATGTAAAGGGGCAGACCTACCGTCTCAGAGCCCAAAGTCAACCTCACCTGATGGCGGTACACCCTGCTGATAACCATTTCGAAAGAATTGTTGGTTTGGAATTGGAAATACAAAAATTGATTGATACTACTGTTGCCACACTTGGGCCAAGCAAATGTGAAATATAGCAAACAGCAGTGGTTGAACACGACCGGCGTGAAAAAATGGTCGGAAACCAGCTTCTAGCTATGGATCCCAAACTGCACACGATTCTGAATCTGATTCAGAAGATGAAGAACCTTTGATAAATATGAACAGCATAATGGCCTTGGAATGGAATTGGAAATATTGAAATATAAAAATCAATTACTACTGTATCCACACTTAGGCCAACTGGTGCATGTAACATGGAATGTAAAGGGGCAGACCTACCATCTCAGAGCCCAAAGTCAACCTCACCTGCTGGCGGTACACCCTGCTGATTAACAAACGAAGCTCTGACGACCGATAAAAGCCGGTATAACCATTTCGAAAAAAATGTTGGAATGGAATTGGAAATACAAAAATCGATTGATACTACTGTTGCCACACTTGGGCCAAGCAAATGTGAAAAATGGCAAACAGCAGTGGCTGATCACGACCGGCGTCAAAAAAATGGTCGGAAACCAGCTTCTAGCTATGCACCCTAAACTGCACACGTGAATTAGAATACTCGATTACCTCCAGTTTATCACTACACGATTCTGAATCTGATTCAGAAGATGAAGAACCTTTGATAAATATGAACAGCACAATGGCCTTGGAATGGAATTAGAAATATTGAAATATAAAAATCATTTACTACTGGTTCCACACTTGCATGCCAACTGGTGCATGTAACATGGAATGTAAAGGGGCAGACCTACCGTCTCAGAGCCCAAAGTCAACCTCACCTGCTGGCGGTACACCCTGCTGATTAACAAACGAAGCTCTGACGACCGATAAATGCCGGGTATAACCATTTCGAAAGTTGGAATGGACTTGGAAATACAAAAATCTACACGATTCTGAATCTGATTCAGAAGGTGAAGAACCTTTGATAAATATGAACAGCACAATGGCCTTGGAATGGAATTGGAAATATTGAAATATAAAAATCAATTACTACTGTATCCACACTTGGGCCAACTGGTGCATGTAACATGGAATGTAGAGGGGCAGACCTACCGTCTCAGAGCCCAAAGTCAACCTCACCTGCTGGCGGTACACCCTGCTGATTAACAAACGAAGCTCTGACGACCGATAAAAGCCGGTATAACCATTTCGAAAAAAATGTTGGAATGGAATTGGAAATACAAAAATCGATTGATACTACTGTTGCCACACTTGGGCCAAGCAAATGTGAAAAATGGCAAACAGCAGTGGCTGATCACGACCGGCGTCAAAAAAATGGTCGGAAACCAGCTTCTAGCTATGCACCCCAAACTGCACACGTGAATTAGAATACTCGATTACCTCCAGTTTATCACTACACGATTCTGAATCTGATTCAGAAGATGAAGAACCTTTGATAAATATGAACAGCACAATGGCCTTGGAATGGAATTAGAAATATTGAAATATAAAAATCATTTACTACTGGTTCCACACTTGCATGCCAACTGGTGCATGTAACATGGAATGTAAAGGGGCAGACCTACCGTCTCAGAGCCCAAAGTCAACCTCACCTGCTGGCGGTACACCCTGCTGATTAACAAACGAAGCTCTGACGACCGATAAATGCCGGGTATAACCATTTCGAAAGTTGGAATGGACTTGGAAATACAAAAATCTACACGATTCTGAATCTGATTCAGAAGATGAAGAACCTTTGATAAATATGAACAGCACAATGGCCTTGGAATGGAATTGGAAATATTGAAATATAAAAATCGATTACTACTGTTTCCACACTTGCATGCCAACTGGTGCATGTAACATGGAATGTAGAGGGGCAGACCTACCGTCTCAGAGCCCAAAGTCAACCTCACCTGCTGGCGGTACACCCTGCTGATTAACAAACGAAGCTCTGACGACCGATAAATGCCGGTATAACCATTTCGAAAGAAATGTTGGAATGGAATTGGAAATACAAAAATCGATTGATACTACTGTTGCCACACTTGGGCCAAGCAAATGTGAAAAATGGCAAACAGCAGTGGCTGATCACGACCGGCGTCAAAAAAATGGTCGGAAACCAGCTTCTGGCTATGCACCCCAAACTGCACACGTGAATTAGAATACTCAATTACCTCCAGTTTATCACTACACGATTCTGAATCTGATTCAGAAGATGAAGAACCTTTGATAAATATGAACAGCACAATGGCCTTGGAATGGAATTGGAAATATTGAAATATAAAAATCAATTGCTACTGGTTCCACACTTGCATGCCAACTGGTGCATGTAACATGGAATGTAAAGGGGCAGACCTACCGTCTCAGAGCCCAAAGTCAACCTCACCTGATGGCGGTACACCCTGCTGATAACCATTTCGAAAGAATTGTTGGTTTGGAATTGGAAATACAAAAATTGATTGATACTACTGTTGCCACACTTGGGCCAAGCAAATGTGAAATATAGCAAACAGCAGTGGTTGAACACGACCGGCGTGAAAAAATGGTCGGAAACCAGCTTCTAGCTATGGATCCCAAACTGCACACGATTCTGAATCTGATTCAGAAGATGAAGAACCTTTGATAAATATGAACAGCACAATGGCCTTGGAATGGAATTGGAAATATTGAAATATAAAAATCAATTACTACTGTATCCACACTTAGGCCAACTGGTGCATGTAACATGGAATGTAAAGGGGCAGACCTACCATCTCAGAGCCCAAAGTCAACCTCACCTGCTGGCGGTACACCCTGCTGATTAACAAACGAAGCTCTGACGACCGATAAAAGCCGGTATAACCATTTCGAAAAAAATGTTGGAATGGAATTGGAAATACAAAAATCGATTGATACTACTGTTGCCACACTTGGGCCAAGCAAATGTGAAAAATGGCAAACAGCAGTGGCTGATCACGACCGGCGTCAAAAAAATGGTCGGAAACCAGCTTCTAGCTATGCACCCTAAACTGCACACGTGAATTAGAATACTCGATTACCTCCAGTTTATCACTACACGATTCTGAATCTGATTCAGAAGATGAAGAACCTTTGATAAATATGAACAGCACAATGGCCTTGGAATGGAATTGGAAATATTGAAAAATGGCAAACAGCAGTGGCTGATCACGACCGGTGTAAAAAAATGGTCAGAAACCAGCTTCTAGCTATGCACCCCAAACTGCACACGTGAATTAGAATACTCGATTACCTCCAGTTTATCACTACACGATTCTGAATCTGATTCAGAAGATGAAGAACCTTTGATAAATATGAACAGCACAATGGCCTTGGAATGAAATTGGAAATATTGAAATATAAAAATCATTTACTACTGGTTCCACACTTGCATGCCAACTGGTGCATGTAACATTGAATGTAAAGGGGCAGACCTACCGTCTCAGAGCCCAAAGTCAACCTCACCTGATGGCGGTACACCCTGCTGATAGCCATTTCGAAAGAAATGTTGGTTTGGAATTGGAAATACAAAAATTGATTGATACTACTGTTGCCACACTTGGGCCAAGCAAATGTGAAATATAGCAATCAGCAGTGGTTGAACACGACCGGCGTGAAAAAATGGTCGGAAACCAGCTTCTAGCTATGGATCCCAAACTGCACACGATTCTGAATCTGATTCAGAAGATGAAGAACCTTTGATAAATATGAACAGCACAATGGCCTTGGAATGAAATTGGAAATATTGAAATATAAAAATCATTTACTACTGGTTCCACACTTACATGCCAACTGGTGCATGTAACATGGAATGTAAAGGGGCAGACCTACCGTCTCAGAGCCCAAAGTCAACCTCACCTGATGGCGGTACACCCTGCTGATAGCCATTTCGAAAGAAATGTTGGTTTGGAATTGGAAATACAAAAATTGATTGATACTACTGTTGCCACACTTGGGCCAAGCAAATGTAAAATATAGCAAATAGCAGTGGTTGAACACGACCGGCGTGAAAAAATGGTCGGAAACCAGCTTCTAGCTATGGATCCCAAACTGCACACGATTCTGAATCTGATTCAGAAGATGAAGAACCTTTGATAAATATGAGCAGCCTTGGAATGGAATTAGAAATATTGAAATATAAAAATCAATTACTACTGTATCCACACTTGGACCAACTAATGCATGTAACATGGAATTTAAAGGGGCAGACCTACCGTCTCAGAGCCCAAAGTCAACCTCATCTGCTGGCGGTACACCCTGCTGATTAACAAACGAAGCTCTGACGACCGATAAAAGCCGGTATAACCATTTCGAAAGAAATGTTGGAATGGAATTGGAAATACAAAAATCGATTGATACTACTGTTGCCACACTTGGGCCACGCAAATGTGAAAAATGGCAAACAGCAGTGGCTGATCACGACCGGCGTCAAAAAAATGGTCGGAAACCAGCTTCTAGCTATGCACCCCAAACTGCACACGTGAATTAGAATACTCGATTACCTCCAGTTTATCACTACACGATTCTGAATCTGATTCAGAAGATGAAGAACCTTTGATAAATATGAACAGCACAATGGCCTTGGAATGGAATTGGAAATATTGAAATATAAAAATCATTTACTACTGGTTCCACACTTGCATGCCAACTGGTGCATGTAACATGGAATGTAAAGGGGCAGACCTACCGTCTCAGAGCCCAAAGTCAACCTCACCTGCTGGCGGTACACCCTGCTGATTAACAAACGAAGCTCTGACGACCGATAAAAGCCGGTATAACCATTTCGAAAGAAATGTTGGAATGGAATTGGAAATACAAAAATCGATTGATACTACTGTTGCCACACTTGGGCCAAGCAAATGTGAAAAATGGCAAACAGCAGTGGCTGATCACGACCGGCGTCAAAAAAATGGTCGAAAACCAGCTTCTAGCTATGCACCCCAAACTGCACACGTGAATTAGAATACTCGATTACCTCCAGTTTATCACTACACGATTCTGAATCTGATTCAGAAGATGAAGAACCTTTGATAAATATGAACAACACAATGGCCTTTGAATGGAATTGGAAATATTGAAATATAAAAATCATTTACTACTGGTTCCACACTTGCATGCCAACTGGTGCATGTAACATGGAATGTAAAGGGGCAGACCTACCGTCTCAGAGCCCAAAGTCAACCTCACCTGATGGCGGTACACCCTGCTGATAACCATTTCGAAAGAATTGTTGGTTTGGAATTGGAAATACAAAAATTGATTGATACTACTGTTGCCACACTTGGGCCAAGCAAATGTGAAATATAGCAAACAGCAGTGGTTGAACACGACCGGCGTGAAAAAATGGTCGGAAACCAGCTTCTAGCTATGGATCCCAAACTGCACACGATTCTGAATCTGATTCAGAAGATGAAGAACCTTTGATAAATATGAGCAGCCTTGGAATGGAATTAGAAATATTGAAATATAAAAATCAATTACTACTGTATCCACACTTGGACCAACTAATGCATGTAACATGGAATGTAAAGGGGCAGACCTACCGTCTCAGAGCCCAAAGTCAACCTCATCTGCTGGCGGTACACCCTGCTGATTAACAAACGAAGCTCTGACGACCGATAAAAGCCGGTATAACCATTTCGAAAGAAATGTTGGAATGGAATTGGAAATACAAAAATCGATGAATACTACTGTTGCCACACTTGGGCCAAGCAAATGTGAAAAATGGCAAACAGCAGTGGCTGATCACGACCGGCGTCAAAAAAATGGTCGGAAACCAGCTTCTAGCTATGCACCCCAAACTGCACACGTGAATTAGAATACTCGATTACCTCCAGTTTATCACTACACGATTCTGAATCTGATTCAGAAGATGAAGAACCTTTGATAAATATGAACAGCACAATGGCCTTGGAATGGAATTGGAAATATTGAAATATAAAGATCATTTACTACTGGTTCCACACTTGCATGCCAACTGGTGCATGTAACATGGAATGTAAAGGGGCAGACCTACCGTCTCAGAGCCCAAAGTCAACCTCACCTGCTGGCGGTACACCCTGCTGATTAACAAACGAAGCTCTGACGACCGATAAAAGCCGGTATAACCATTTCGAAAGAAATGTTGGAATGGAATTGGAAATACAAAAATCGATTGATACTACTGTTGCCACACTTGGGCCAAGCAAATGTGAAAAATGGCAAACAGCAGTGGCTGATCACGACCGGCGTCAAAAAAATGGTCGAAAACCAGCTTCTAGCTATGCACCCCAAACTGCACACGTGAATTAGAATACTCGATTACCTCCAGTTTATCACTACACGATTCTGAATCTGATTCAGAAGATGAAGAACCTTTGATAAATATGAACAGCACAATGGCCTTGGAATGAAATTGGAAATATTGAAATATAAAAATCATTTACTACTGGTTCCACACTTGCATGCCAACTGGTGCATGTAACATTGAATGTAAAGGGGCAGACCTACCGTCTCAGAGCCCAAAGTCAACCTCACCTGATGGCGGTACACCCTGCTGATAGCCATTTCGAAAGAAATGTTGGTTTGGAATTGGAAATACAAAAATTGATTGATACTACTGTTGCCACACTTGGGCCAAGCAAATGTGAAATATAGCAATCAGCAGTGGTTGAACACGACCGGCGTGAAAAAATGGTCGGAAACCAGCTTCTAGCTATGGATCCCAAACTGCACACGATTCTGAATCTGATTCAGAAGATGAAGAACCTTTGATAAATATGAACAGCACAATGGCCTTGGAATGAAATTGGAAATATTGAAATATAAAAATCATTTACTACTGGTTCCACACTTACATGCCAACTGGTGCATGTAACATGGAATGTAAAGGGGCAGACCTACCGTCTCAGAGCCCAAAGTCAACCTCACCTGATGGCGGTACACCCTGCTGATAGCCATTTCGAAAGAAATGTTGGTTTGGAATTGGAAATACAAAAATTGATTGATACTACTGTTGCCACACTTGGGCCAAGCAAATGTAAAATATAGCAAATAGCAGTGGTTGAACACGACCGGCGTGAAAAAATGGTCGGAAACCAGCTTCTAGCTATGGATCCCAAACTGCACACGATTCTGAATCTGATTCAGAAGATGAAGAACCTTTGATAAATATGAGCAGCCTTGGAATGGAATTAGAAATATTGAAATATAAAAATCAATTACTACTGTATCCACACTTGGACCAACTAATGCATGTAACATGGAATGTAAAGGGGCAGACCTACCGTCTCAGAGCCCAAAGTCAACCTCATCTGCTGGCGGTACACCCTGCTGATTAACAAACGAAGCTCTGACGACCGATAAAAGCCGGTATAACCATTTCGAAAGAAATGTTGGAATGGAATTGGAAATACAAAAATCGATTGATACTACTGTTGCCACACTTGGGCCAAGCAAATGTGAAAAATGGCAAACAGCAGTGGCTGATCACGACCGGCGTCAAAAAAATGGTCGGAAACCAGCTTCTAGCTATGCACCCCAAACTGCACACGTGAATTAGAATACTCGATTACCTCCAGTTTATCACTACACGATTCTGAATCTGATTCAGAAGATGAAGAACCTTTGATAAATATGAACAGCACAATGGCCTTGGAATGGAATTGGAAATATTGAAATATAAAAATCATTTACTACTGGTTCCACACTTGCATGCCAACTGGTGCATGTAACATGGAATGTAAAGGGG
The DNA here is from genome assembly GCA_950022335.1 of Eurois occulta. Taxonomy (NCBI): domain Eukaryota; kingdom Metazoa; phylum Arthropoda; class Insecta; order Lepidoptera; family Noctuidae; genus Eurois; species Eurois occulta. The sequence goes on along the minus strand of OX465477.1, from coordinate 28,613,358 downwards.
CAGACCTACCGTCTCAGAGCCCAAAGTCAACCTCACCTGCTGGCGGTACACCCTGCTGATTAACAAACGAAGCTCTGACGACCGATAAAAGCCGGTATAACCATTTCGAAAGAAATGTTGGAATGGAATTGGAAATACAAAAATCGATTGATACTACTGTTGCCACACTTGGGCCAAGCAAATGTGAAAAATGGCAAACAGCAGTGGCTGATCACGACCGGCGTCAAAAAAATGGTCGAAAACCAGCTTCTAGCTATGCACCCCAAACTGCACACGTGAATTAGAATACTCGATTACCTCCAGTTTATCACTACACGATTCTGAATCTGATTCAGAAGATGAAGAACCTTTGATAAAATAATATGAACAACACAATGGCCTTTGAATGGAATTGGAAATATTGAAATATAAAAATCATTTACTACTGGTTCCACACTTGCATGCCAACTGGTGCATGTAACATGGAATGTAAAGGGGCAGACCTACCGTCTCAGAGCCCAAAGTCAACCTCACCTGCTGGCGGTACACCCTGCTGATTAACAAACGAAGCTCTGACGACCGATAAATGCCGGGTATAACCATTTCGAAAGAAATGTTGGAATGGAATTGGAAATACAAAAATCGATTGATACTACTGTTGCCACACTTGGGCCAAGCAAATGTGAAAAATGGCAAACAGCAGTGGCTGATCACGACCGGCGTCAAAAAAATGGTCAGAAACCAGCTTCTAGCTATGCACCCCAAACTGCACACGTAAATTAGAATACTCGATTACCTCCAGTTTATCACTACACGATTCTGAATCTGATTCAGAAGACGAAGAACCTTTGATAAATATGAACAGCACAATGGCCTTGGAATGGAATTGGAAATATTGAAATATAAAAATCATTTACTACTGGTTCCACACTTGCATGCCAACTGGTGCATGTAACATGGAATGTAAAGGGGCAGACCTACCGTCTCAGAGCCCAAAGTCAACCTCACCTGCTGGCGGTACACCCTGCTGATTAACAAACGAAGCTCTGACGACCGATAAATTCCGGTATAACCATTTCGAAAGAAATGTTGGAATGGAATTGGAAATACAAAAATCGATTGATACTACTGTTGCCACACTTGGGCCAAGCAAATGTAAAATATAGCAAACAGCAGTGGTTGAACACGACCGGCGTGAAAAAATGGTCGGAAACCAGCTTCTAGCTATGGATCCCAAACTGCACACGATTCTGAATCTGATTCAGAAGATGAAGAACCTTTGATAAATATGAACAGCACAATGGCCTTGGAATGGAATTGGAAATATTGAAATATAAAAATCATTTACTACTGGTTCCACACTTGCATGCCAACTGGTGCATGGCCTACCGTCTCAGAGCCCAAAGTCAACCTCACCTGCTGGCGGTACACCCTGCTGATTAACAAACGAAGCTCTGACGACCGATAAATGCCGGGTATAACCATTTCGAAAGAAATGTTGGAATGGAATTGGAAATACAAAAATCGATTGATACTACTGTTGCCACACTTGGGCCAAGCAAATGTGAAAAATAGCAAACAGCAGTGGCTGACCACGACCGGCGTGAAAAAATGGTCGGAAACCAGCTTCTGGCTATGCACCCCAAACTGCACACGTGAAATAGAATACTCGATTACCTCCAGTTTATCACTACACGATTCTGAATCTTATTCAGAAGATGAAGAACCTTTGATAAATATGAACAGCACAATGGGTTTGGAATGGCATTGGAAATATTGAAATATAAAAATCGATTACTACTGTTTCCACACTTGGGCCAACTGGTGCATGTAACATGGAATGTAAAGGGGCAGACCTACCGTCTCAGAGCCCAAAGTCAACCTCACCTGCTGGCGGTACACCCTGCTGAATAACAACCGAAGCTCTGACGACCGATAAATCGGTATAACCATTTCGAAAGAAATGTTGGAATGGAATTGGAAATACAAAAATCGATTGATACTACTGTTGCAACACTTGGGCCAAGCAAATGTGAAAAATAGCAAACAGCAGTGGCTGAACACGACCGGCGTGATAAAATGGTCGGAAACCAGCTTCTGGCTATGCACCCCAAACTGCACACGTGAAATAGAAAAAAAATTTGAAATGCAGAAATAGAGCTGAAACTGGAAAATCGAGAAGTGCTGGTGCCTATGGTTTTACATATGACTGCCAGTTGGTATATGCTCTTCAGTTTGGTTTACACCTGCTATGGTAGATATCATTATCATTGTTGGATAATTGACAGCGTCTATAAGGTTCTGCTGATTTTTATTTAATGTCGTTTTGTCCCTGTATACGTCATCATTAACTCCAAATACCGATGTTAACAGTTGTCCTAAGATACCTCGTTTCTTCCTTTTATTCTGTGTCTCTGTTAGGTATCCCTTTGTAGTCTCAAACTTTGTGTTTTCTTAGTTTAAATGATGATAAAATTCATTGCAATGAGTCATTGTCATGATGTTTTGGGCATCCTTGCAAAGTTGTTGAAATTGTGATGTTATTTTTCAATCTTCTTTTGGTATAGCTCCAAGCTTCTTCTCTCATAATCTGTTTCAATTCAAAACGATCCTCGATTAATAGTTGTGGTTCCTATTTTATCGACATATTGTCCTGGTTTTAAACTTTTTAACTCGTTTGTGCCCACATACCGTGCCGGTGCCAATTAATAGAATAATTATTGTTTGTAATAGTAAACCTTTTATCCAACTTTTCGGTGTTCGTAAACCTTTTTTGTTTATTGTGTTAGTATTGTGTAATTAATATTTTCCGTTTGTGCACACAATGGTCTTGAATTCAAACACGCTTCAATTTGGTGGAGAAAGGTGGTTCCTCATATGTAGGTGTCGTAAATGATGTTTCACTCACTTTACGCCAGCTTCCCAGATGCCACCGAAATGTGGTGATGATGGGGGAATAAAATGCCACTGTGTTCCTATGTTTGTTATTGCGTTTTGAAATTGCGGCGATTGCGTGCGATTGCGACATACAAAAACAGCAATGTGTGATTTATAAGACTTGTGACCTCTCCCTTTCATAGTTCTGGTTCTCATTAATATTGGTCCTGCATAATCTACGCCTGATAAAATATCATCCACGTAGAAATCTTGTAAAGTAGCTTGACTCGCGATTGGGTAATTGTTTTGTTCGTCTATCGCAAGATGTTGCAATGTTCGTACTGCCAGGGGGCACTAGTTGTACCGTAGGTAACTGCTGTAAGTTCATATTCACTAATTGCGTGTTTGGGAGAAAGCCTCCATAGTATCCTTTGATGTGCGTAGTCTGATTCATTTATTTTTATAAAGTGATACATTTTCATAATATCCGCCATAAAGGCATACTTATGTTTTCGCCAACGTAGAAGTATAGTGGATAAGTCTTGTTGTAATCGTGGTCCTTTATACATATTGTCATTAAGGCTTATTTTTGTGCTGCTTTTACTGCTCGCATAAAAAACCACGCGTAATTTTGTAGTTAGCGAGTCTTCCTTAATTGCTGCCTGATGTGGTATGTAGTATTTTCCTAAGTTATTGTTCGCTGTATCTACTCTTCTCATATGACCCATATGTAAGTATTCGTTCATAAAGTCAGTGTATTGCTGTCGTACATTTTCATTTTTAGCGAACTGTCGTTCTAGTTTTAATGGTCGCGCAGCAGCTTTCCTGCGCGACACACCGTTTAAATTTGAGTTCACGTTCGAATCCTTAAAGGAAGTCATACCTTGTAAGTTCCGTCTGGGTTTCTTATTTTTGTTTCTTTATAGTAGATTTCACAGATCTGGTCATCATGTGTAAGTTTGTAGTTTTGTGGATTTTTTTTCAATTCCCAAAATTGTGTAAGTTGTCGTATATCTTCGGTGCAAGTCACCATGCTTAGGATTTTAAATCCATTCTTCGTATCATTGGGATAAAATCCACCCTAATTCTGTGTTCGGAGCGATAATTCCATCCCTTAGTCTTTCGAAACCCTGTAATAATATTCTGCTATACTCTTGGGCACCTAATATTATATCAATTGGTCCCTTTTTATAATAAGTTGGGTCTGCTATAAGTGCATTATCCAAGGTTTTTTCTTGTAATTGTTGTAAATCGATCCTTGGTAATGAACTTGTTAGTTTTGGTAGTACTATTAGCGTTACTGGCAGTTTGTAGTCGCTAGAGTAGCTTGGTTGAACAGTAATGTTGTATAGTTTGACGTTTTTGGGTTTTCATCTCCGATACCTTTTATTTCGGCTTGGATTTTTTGTCGTGGGTAAGACAATAACTGTGCTACTTCTTCAGTGCAAAATGATGCTTCTGATCCTTGATCACATAATACTCTCAACAACTGCGGCATTCCATCATACGAGGTAGTTCTTACTAAGGCAATAGCGTTGCTAATAAAGTTGTATTTTTAGCGTCGATGTTAGTTGCAGATAAGTTCGATGTCGCTATATTTTGTGACTTCTCTGACAATAATGCGCTGCTATTTTACTGATGTTTGTTTATCCCGTGATTGTTGACTGTTAGTTTATGTCGTTGATCCGTCAAAAGACTTAAGGCAATTGAACCGGTTTTCCGTGAATTTCATCATCTCGTCAAAGGATTGTAATTTATTTCGGTTTTGCAGTTGATCTTCATACTTCGTATTTGTTTCTTCATCCCATTTTCTACTGACTATTCTTATCAATAGAGGGCCCCAAGCCGATGTGTTTATGCGTTGGTATTTTAGTGCGTCGAGGCATTCATTTATAGTGTCATGCATGTCTCGTAATTGTGCCGCATTTGCTTGTTGCATTTTTGGTAATTCTAATAATTTATCCATAAATTTTGTAGCAATCATGCGCTCGTCTTCATATCTCTTCCAAGCTGTTTCGTAACTTACTTCGCTTATTGTTAGATGACGTATTAATCTTGCTGCGTCACCTTTTACTGTGTTTTTAGATACTGCATTTTTTCTGTAGATGAAATTGATTTGTCTTCGTATATTATTTTCCTAAATAAGTCTTGGAGTGTGTACCACGAGTTATAGTTCCCTGTGAATGTGGGAATATTTATTCGTGGAAGTTTTCCTGAGGATTTTGTCGAAATTACTTTTTCATCTGTGTTTTGAATGATTTTTCTTCCAATAGCTCCGTTATAATGTAATAGTCTTTCTGTGTATTTTCGAAACAATTGTCTCTGAAGTAGTTATTGTCCAATGTACTTTCGGCCATTAGTAGTACGCTGTGCGTTTCTTCGATTTCTAGCCATCGTTTTTGTAGAGTTTGTAATAGTGTTTGTAAATGCCATTTTGACTTGTTTTGAGTAATGGATTCCTTAGCCAGAGATATTTTTTTAGATATCTGCGACATTCGGAATAGTTGTATAAACAGTTTTGGGCTACTGACATCTGCCTTGTCTTCATTTTCCTCTATAAATCGTGGTTCATATACACTTTGAACTTGTTGTAGCCTTTCTTCGCATTTCTTAAGGTAGTCGATTCCTTCGTCGTAACATTTTTTAATGTCGCCAAAGTAGTTTGTAGTAATATATTTATGAGTTGATAACACCTCCTGTTCCTGTAGTCTTAAGTGATTTTCTTGAACTCCTTGAAAAACTTGGTTTAATGTCTTTTTTCTTTCGCTCATGTATTTTTCTGTTCTTCCCCTTCTAATCTCGTTGTAATCCTCCTCCTGGCTCCTGATTAATTCGTTAACTTCCTGTATCTCCATAATGCTCTTCTTTCTTCTTCCCTAACAGCCCTACCCTACTCTAACCGTAAAGTCCGTACTAGTGGTCTCTGCGCTCTTGTTATATCTTTGCGACTTCTCAATCAGCTGGTGAAACCCGCTTGTGGGAGGCCAGTGACCGATCCGCAACGAGAGGCTTTCCGACAGAGTACCCTAGTACAAAGTACTTCAGATTACTGAAAACTGATGCTTTGTGGAGTACACCAGCCCCAGCTCTCTGAAGTGTCTGTCTGTCAATGTAACTCAATACAGTGGGCAAGGGAGACCGCGTGATTTAAATGCTCGAAGGACCAACATAGCAAACGTGTGATGGTACATGAAAATAAATGATAAGTTGAAGGAGCCTGATGTTAGTTGCAGATAAGTTCGATGTCGCTATATTTTGTGACTTCTCTGACAATAATGCGCTGCTATTTTTCTGATGTTTGTTTATCCCGTGATTGTTGACTGTTAGTTTATGTCGTTGATCCGTCAAAAGACTTAAGGCAATTGAACCGGTTTTCCATGAATTTCATCATCTCGTCAAAAGATTGTAATTTATTTCGGTTTTGCAGTTGATCTTCATACTTCGTATTTGTTTCTTCATCCCATTTTCTACTGACTATTCTTATCAATAGAGGGCCCCAAGCCGATGTGTTTATGCGTTGGTATTTTAGTGCGTCGAGGCATTCATTTATAGTGTCATGCATGTCTCGTAATTGTGCCGCATTTGCTTGTTGCATTTTTGGTAATTCTAATAATTTATCCATAAATTTTGTAGCAATCATGCGCTTGTCTTCATATCTCTTCCAAGCTGTTTCGTAATTTACTTCGCTTATTGTTAGATGACGTATTAATCTTGCTGCGTCACCTTTTACTGTGTTTTTAGATACTGCATTTTTTCTGTAGATGAAATTGATTTGTCTTCGTATATTATTTTCCTAAATAAGTCTTGGAGTGTGTACCACGAGTTATAGTTCCCTGTGAATGTGGGAATATTTATTCGTGGAAGTTTTCCTGAGGATTTTGTCGAAATTACTTTTTCATCTGTGTTTTGAATGATTTTTCTTCCAATAGCTCCGTTATAATGTAATAGTCTTTCTGTGTATTTTCGAAACAATTGTCTCTGAAGTAGTTATTGTCCAATGTACTTTCGGCCATTAGTAGTCCGCTGTGCGTTTCTTCGATTTCTAGCCATCGTTTTTTAGAGTTTGTAATAGTGTTTGTAAATGCCATTTTGACGTGTTTTGAGTAATGGATTCCTTAGCCAGAGATATTTTTTTAGATATCTGCGACATTCGGAATAGTTGTATAAACAGTTTTGGGCTACTGACATCTGCCTTGTCTTCATTTTCCTCTATAAATCGTGGTTCATATACACTTTGAACTTGTTGTAGCCTTTCTTCGCATTTCTTAAGGTAGTCGATTCCTTCGTCGTAACATTTTTTAATGTCGCCAAAGTAGTTTGTAGTAATATATTTATGAGTTGATAACACCTCCTGTTCCTGTAGTCTTAAGTGATTTTCTTGAACTCGTTGAAAAACTTGGTTTAATGTCTTTTTTCTTTCGCTCATGTATTTTTCTGTTCTTCCCCTTCTAATCTCGTTGTAATCCTCCTCCTGGCTCCTGATTAATTCGTTAACTTCCTGTATCTCCATAATGGTCTTCTTTCTTCTTCCCTAACAGCCCTACCCTACTCTAACCGTAAAGTCCGTACTAGTGGTCTCTGCGCTCTTGTTATATCTTTGCGACTTCTCAATCAGCTGGTGAAACCCGCTTGTGGGAGGCCAGTGACCGATCCGCAACGAGAGGCTTTCCGACAGAGTACCCTAGTACAAAGTACTTCAGATTACTGAAAACTGATGCTTTGTGGAGTACACCAGCCCCAGCTCTCTGAAGTGTCTGTCTGTCAATGTAACTCAATACAGTGGGCAAGGGAGACCGCGTGATTTAAATGCTCGAAGGACCAACATAGCAAACGTGTGATGGTACATGAAAATAAATGATAAGTTGAAGGAGCCTGATGTTAGTTGCAGATAAGTTCGATGTCGCTATATTTTGTGACTTCTCTGACAATAATGCGCTGCTATTTTTCTGATGTTTGTTTATCCCGTGATTGTTGACTGTTAGTTTATGTCGTTGATCCGTCAAAAGACTTAAGGCAATTGAACCGGTTTTCCATGAATTTCATCATCTCGTCAAAAGATTGTAATTTATTTCGGTTTTGCAGTTGATCTTCATACTTCGTATTTGTTTCTTCATCCCATTTTCTACTGATTATTCTTATCAATAGAGGGCCCCAAGCCGATGTGTTTATGCGTTGGTATTTTAGTGCGTCGAGGCATTCATTTATAGTGTCATGCATGTCTCGTAATTGTGCCGCATTTGCTTGTTGCATTTTTGGTAATTCTAATAATTTATCCATAAATTTTGTAGCAATCATGCGCTTGTCTTCATATCTCTTCCAAGCTGTTTCGTAATTTACTTCGCTTATTGTTAGATGACGTATTAATCTTGCTGCGTCACCTTTTACTGTGTTTTTAGATACTGCATTTTTTCTGTAGATGAAATTGATTTGTCTTCGTATATTATTTTCCTAAATAAGTCTTGGAGTGTGTACCACGAGTTATAGTTCCCTGTGAATGTGGGAATATTTATTCGTGGAAGTTTTCCTGAGGATTTTGTCGAAATTACTTTTTCATCTGTGTTTTGAATGATTTTTCTTCCAATAGCTCCGTTATAATGTAATAGTCTTTCTGTGTATTTTCGAAACAATTGTCTCTGAAGTAGTTATTGTCCAATGTACTTTCGGCCATTAGTAGTCCGCTGTGCGTTTCTTCGATTTCTAGCCATCGTTTTTGTAGAGTTTGTAATAGTGTTTGTAAATGCCATTTTGACGTGTTTTGAGTAATGGATTCCTTAGCCAGAGATATTTTTTTAGATATCTGCGACATTCGGAATAGTTGTATAAACAGTTTTGGGCTACTGACATCTGCCTTGTCTTCATTTTCCTCTATAAATCGTGGTTCATATACACTTTGAACTTGTTGTAGCCTTTCTTCGCATTTCTTAAGGTAGTCGATTCCTTCGTCGTAACATTTTTTAATGTCGCCAAAGTAGTTTGTAGTAATATATTTATGAGTTGATAACACCTCCTGTTCCTGTAGTCTTAAGTGATTTTCTTGAACTCCTTGAAAAACTTGGTTTAATGTCTTTTTTCTTTCGCTCATGTATTTTTCTGTTCTTCCCCTTCTAATCTCGTTGTAATCCTCCTCCTGGCTCCTGATTAATTCGTTAACTTCCTGTATCTCCATAATGCTCTTCTTTCTTCTTCCCTAACAGCCCTACCCTACTCTAACCGTAAAGTCCGTACTAGTGGTCTCTGCGCTCTTGTTATATCTTTGCGACTTCTCAATCAGCTGGTTAAACCCACTTGTGGGAGGCCAGTGACCGATCCGCAACGAGAGGCTTTTCGACAGAGTACCCTAGTACAATGTACTTCAGATTACTGAAAACTGATGCTTTGTTGAGTACACCAGCCCCAGCTCTCTGAAGTGTCAGTCTGTCAATGTAACTCCCTACAGTGGGCAAGGGGGACCGCGTGATTCAAATGCTTGAAGGACCAAAATGTACATCCACCCTTATCAAACGTCACGTAAGGCCAAGGGTGTGATGGTACATGAAAATAAATGATACATTGAAGGAGCCTACACAGACCTATAAGGCTAACAGTCCCTACGACCCTAAGCCCTAAGCCCTACAGCCCTAACCTATCATGAACGAAATGTTGGAATGGAATTGGAAATATGGAAATACAAAAATCGATTGATACTACTGTTTCCACACTTGGGCCAAGCAAATGTGAAATATAGCAAACAGCAGTAACTGAACACGACCGGCGTATAGACAACGATCGAAAACGTCCAGCTCTTGGCTACAAACTCCAAACTGCACACGTGAAATAGAAAAACATGTTGAAAAGGTGAAGTAGAGCTGAAACTGGAAAATCGAGAATAGCTGGTGCCTATGATTTTACATAAGACTGCCAGGTGGTATAGTGACCAATGAGGCGACTCTCATTAATATTGTAGTAATAAGTTATAGTGAATTCTTTCTTCTAACAAGTATTCATGTAATACATCTTGTAGCGAATCCTGTCTCGATCAAGATCTAAACTCGATACCCTCCAGTTTATCACCACACTATTCTGAAACAGATTCAGAAGATGAAGAACCTTTGATAAATATGAACAGCACAATGGGCTCGGAATGGAATTGGAAATATTGAAATATAAAAATCGATTACTACTGTTTCCACACTTGGGCCAACTGGTGCATGTGTCATGGAAAGTAAGGGGGCACACCTACCGTCTCAGTGCCCCAAGTAAACCTCACCTGCTCGCGGTACATCCTGCTGATTAACAAACGAGGCTCTGACGACCGATAAATGGTGGTGTAACCATTTCGAAAGAAATGTTGGAATGGAATTGGAAATATGGAAAAATAAAAATCGATTGATACTACTGTTTCCACACTTGGGCCAAGCAAATGTGAAATATAGCAAACAGCAGTGGCTGAACACGACCGGCGTGTAGACAACGATCGCAAACGACACTGTTTTAAATCAGATCGAGAAGACTATAAACCTTTGATAAGTATCAAAATCACAATCGGATAGAAATGGAATTGGAAATATGGAAATATAAAAATCGCAGGGGCGTACCGTCCATGGAGGCAATTAGGCCTACCAACAACACCAAATGCATTTATTATAATAATTATGTAATAAAATAATACAAAATATTTAAAAAAAGTTAAAACTCCTGTTATAACACTTATAGCAACTTGTCGCGCCCGTGTGACGTATTTCACACTATACTGTAAGTACTACGACGCTCCGGATAAACATATTAGGCCACAAAACAAACTGCCTTCATTTCTCATTGACTCATTGATGAATTTACGCACACTGGTGCATGTGTCATGAGATGTAAGGGGCACACCTACCATCTCAGTGCCCCATGTCAACCTCACCTACTCGTGCTGAACAACAAACGAGGCTCTGACGACCGATAAATGGTGGTATAATCATTTCGAGAGAAATGTTCTTAGCTAAATGGCGCAGACTAGCGACGGGGAGCAGCATCACTAGTGCGAAGAGTTGTGATCTGCGATCGCCAACCCGCATGCACAGCGTGGCGATTATGGGCAAACCCTTTAAATGACAAGTCATAATCAACCACGGCCCTCAGTTCCCGGCGGCTTTGCTATCCCTGATTTTGACGGCGGTCACGGTAACGGCAAGGCAGGGGGTGCTAAGAATCCCCGGGTTACGAATGGCCGCCAAACCCAACTACCTTGGCGATGTATAATGGGCGCACGTTACGGCTCGACGAACACCTGGTGCTGGAAGAATAACTCGAAAGAGTAAGGTGGCACTTTCTTGGATTGAATGAAGTCCGAAGAGAGGGCGAGGATACAATAACCCATGAATCGGGCTACCTAATGTATTTTCGAGAGGGAGACCAGCTATCCCAAGACGCTCAAGATGCAGCTATCACAAAAGAAGTAAATGATTTAAGAGCCGTCTACTGACATAAACGTAATAACAGAACTCTTCAAATCAATTCTTAATTATTTCCCTCGCTTTGGCGAGAGATGGCCCTCAAATAAAAAAATGTTTTCTAACTACAAATTGTTGAAAACAGTAGGCATGGTATTACTAGATACATTTACAGATACTTACATAATTATCAGCAATGACATGGTACCTCCAGTAGCTTTGACAAAAGCCGTTGGTTGACAATTCGTTTGAGTAAATGATTTTGGTGCATGCTTTTATTGTAACACTTAAATGTATAATAAAATTACTTTAATTACTTTCTGTATTCTAAATAAAAAACTCTATATTTTTGTAAAAATAATTTTATTACATCAGCATAAAATGTTGGTGAACGTTTTAATTCTACCAACAGCTGTTTTTCTATAGCAATTGTCGATAATTCGGAAAGCCGAAAAGTATGAATACGTTTTAAAGATGAAAAACGCGATCTGTGGAATAACTTGTCGCGGGAATTGTCACAATTAAATGTGATCAGGGGTAGGTTTAGGTGAAGTAACGAGATTTTATTTTTCTGTAAAACTCAAAGTATTTTCCTTGCCCAGTATCGATTTCACACACTAATCCTTCATAAGGAACAGTTTCATGCGTTTCCGTTTTTAGTTTAGTGTTAAAAAAACTATAATCACTTCTAAACAACGTTAATTACAGCAGAAACTAATCACAAGAAATTGAAAAAATAAAATCACGACAAAGAAATGCACCAGTAATCACTCAAAACACAACAAACGAACCGAAAAAACCTCTTGGTGCGAACCGCGAACACACTTTCTCTCTCAAACGTACACTGACTTACACGCACATGTTCAAAAAAAACCCCAGCTTTAAATTCAATACAAAATGTCCAAATAAGTACCTACCGATATTATAATAAAAACAGACACAACTTGCTAGGAGCAAGCGAGAGGTCAAAAGCCAAATGCAAGCCAATGGGTGTGAAAGAGAAAGCGTAAGCACTGGCTGTTGGCCGTAGGTACAGTATCGCATTAGCATTTGACGCGCTCGTTTCACGCAAAATCAGATGTTATTATTGTTTGACGTAAAGTTTTGTTTGTGTAAGAATTTTTTATTTATTTTCTATTTGTTGAGTTTGATTGTAAGGCAAACCGGGCCTTTCGGCTTGTATGATTAAGATCCACCACTGATGTGAAATATAGCAAACAGCAGTAGCTGAACACGACCGGCGTGTAGACAACGATCCCAAACGTCCAGCACTCGGCTACAAACTCCAAACTGCACACGTGAAATAGAAAAAATGCTGAAAAGGTGAAGTAGAGCTGAAACTGGAAAATCCAGAAGAGCTGGTGCCTATGATTTAAATAAGACTGCCAGGTGGTATAGTGATCAATGAAGCGAGTCTCATTTGTATTGTAGTAATTAGTTAGTGTATTCTTTCATCTAACAAGTATTCATGTAATAGATCTTGCAGCGGATCCTGTTTCAATCTTGTTGAAAGATGGTCGTCGAGGCTCTTGACCATAAGGCCATTGGCCATCACGACAATCGGCACAATGGTAGTCGGCTACCATTCACATGCCACATGTCGACAAACGTGTGCCAAGTCGAGATATTTTATTTGATTCTCTTTCTCAGCTTTCACGAGGTTCTCGTCATGCGGGATGGTAACAATGACTGCGCGCTGATCGGTCTATCACCACATGTCAGGCTTATTATGTATTATTTTCTTGACTTCTATAAATAATATATTAGAATAACGTTTGAAACTTAAAGTTACTTAAAGGTGGAATTATCTGACCTAGTATGACGATTTTATAATAGTTGACTATAAAACAAATACATCACGGTTCGTTATTTAAATGTTGTATAAAAGGTTTAGCACTCATCACTATTTTCTGACTGAAACGTTTACTCGACTGAACGTTCTATGACTGTCATATAAATTATTGAGATGTTGTTTACCAGACACATTAATATGACTTAAATTATTTATAACTAATGTGTCGAACTGCATACTACTTTACAACTGTTTAGTTTCTACAAAACTGTTACAAAATCCTTTCATGTCTGTTAGTTGTATAATTCAAATACAAAAAAGTAAAGAGAGTGAGAGAGAGTAGTAGACGAGAGGATGTGTGTGTGTTCATGTAATTTTTGATAATTATTAATAAAAAAAAACAAACTAAACTAAACTATACAACTTTTTTGTGCTAGTTGAGTTTCTGGTCACAGTATTAGCTTACGTCCTAGATACACAGCTACCTTTACTGCTCACATGATGGAAGTTCAGATTAGGTTCCGGAGAATTCTGTCCCACGGCGTTCTGGTGACCTGTCACCTAAGTTTCTCTGGTAGCTCGTACTCCTTAGTTCGATCTGAATCTGCAATTTTAATGAAAAGTGTACTTTTTAAAGGACAATTTTGTTGAGTTTAGATGTGTATTTTTATGATTCTTACGATAGGGACCTCAATATGTCATGCCTAACTAAAAATTGATTGCTTTTAAGGATGATTTCCACCAAAAGGCTCGCATCGCGTCGGACCGAAACGGATTTTAAAATCATTAAACGGTATTAAATCGTGTATACAGTATTTAAAATCTATATTATCAAGCCGCGCACAGTAGCTTGACCGCGGGCGTCTTCCGCGACACGCGATCCTAGGCAAAAGTATGCTGCGACACGCGATCGCCTCCGTTTGCCTGACGTCGTATTCGATCGGATCCTTTCGGCTGTCAACACGGTAGGAATGAAACTATTTGACCAGGCGCAGAAACGGATACGTTCGCAAGCGACGGTACGGAGGAAATCGCATGCGTCGACAGCCTGCCAGACGCGATCGGCTGTCGCCCCATTCGTTCGTATCCTATCCGATTTGATGCTATGCGAGCCGTTTGGTGGAAATCATCCTTTACGTACAGGAAAACCAACAGTTAAGATCAAACGAACAAGTTAGCAAGAATACTAACAGATGGCGCTGACGATGCCATTTTTTTCGTAAAATTTTAGCACTCTATGAACGGGATAGTTTAATGACGAATCATATTTAGGTCAGATGATAGTACATTAGATTTGCATGTTTCGGCGACGGTGCTAGCAAGTTGTTGCACGGAATAGAACGAGTGTCTAAGGATATCTGTGTGTATGTTTGCCTATCTAAGAAATTATTTGCTGACTGTGTCAGTTATTTCACAGTGAGTTTTGGACCGTTGGAATTAACTTTGAATTAAAAAAAAAAACTGTTATACAAGATGATGTTTATTTTTTAGCTTTATTCCGCATTTTTCTGCGCATAGTTGTGTGTTATTAGTAAGGTAGCAGTTAATTATTTAAGAAAATATCTTACCTCACTGAGAATCACCCAGTAGTTGCTGTCTTTGTTCACTTTAAGCCGGATCACCGTAACGTATCCCATCGCCAACTCGCCGTCAGCGAGACCGAACTCGTCGAAAGAGCCGACAGGTGTAAAGGAGATGTTGCCTCTAGCCGGCAGCACTTCCACGGTAGTATCATAGAACTTGTCTTTGATATGTTCTACATTCCCACTACGGAATGTATAGCTAAAAAAAAAAGAAAAACATAATAAGAAAATATGGCGACATGGAAGGGGTTTTCGCATTCGATTAATAAATGCAAGTCTCAGATCGGTTCTTAACGTCAAGGTAGCCGCCATTTCTGCCGTATATGAAGTACTAGCTTTTGCCCGCGGCTTTGCTCGCGTTAATTTACAATTTGACAATCAATAAAATTCGGGTCGGAGCCAAATTCATCAGTTATCATAAGAACGTTATTGTTGTTTATCTCGAGAACAGTAACTATTTTTTTTCGGGATGGAAGGTACCCTTGGCCTTTTCTTTACACCTGACAACGTACATCAAAATTTCAGGATGATCGGTTCAGTGGTTTAGGTGAGAAAAGGTAACAAACAAACTAATTTACTTTCGCATTCATAATAATAGTTAGGATTAGGATAATCATCACTGAAGTTTTTATTTATGGCTTGAAAGTGTTTTGTGGCCATGATTCCTTCATTCGTCTTGCATAAGATGATCTCTTTTACTATGTTATTAGCTAAGATGTAGTATAGTGCGGAACTGACGCCGCCAGCTTACTTTGCCACAGATAATTTCACTAATGTTTGCCAAAAAACCAAGAAGCGCTATTGACACTTAAAATAGACATTCAAGAAATTCTTACTTGATGAAAATGATGAAAAATATTTGTGGTAATATACTTACTTAGCAAGGACGAAGGGGTTTTCGTACCAAAACTCCACGACACGACCATGATAGGTCCCATCAGGCTATGGCCGTTGTGGACTGTAATATCGGTCATACAGGACTGACGAAGGAAGTTCTTCTTCTTTCTCGTTTCTTGTGCAGGTAGAATGTTGGGACATACCCAAATGGCGAGTACTGAAAAACAAAATGATGCATTTGTATTGTGTCATTTTAGTAATTCATGTAACGTTGAAAATAACAGAACCTAAGGAAAGAAACTTGCAAATGAATTCCATAAGAAAACATTTCCACAGGGTAATAGAATTTCAAAATTACGTTAATGTTTGAGAAAGTGTACTGTGTGAGTGACCTCGTGTTAGTTTTGAAATCCAAAAGTAACCACCTATTAGATAGTTCAACCTAAGTGAAGTTTAGCTTGCTGGATATGGTTGTCAAAAGTGGTAAATCACTCACGAGGTCGACTATTAAATTTTTTGCTACACAACAAACATTTTTTTCTGCAAAATAACGTGTTTTGTTGATAATCGGCTGTTATCTGGCAGCCACACGTCCTGTGGATGGGAATACAGGGTCTAGTGGCAATAGCTTTTAAAATGATTCGTATTTCTGTTATTTCTATAACTACTTTAATGACGATCGGTGTTAACTTCTCGGTATCCTTGCTAGAGATTTAAGGAGGTTTAAGGCGCGCGTGGAACACGAACGCGCCGTCGACACGGCCCTCTTCTTAAGACACACGGACGGTGAGCTAGCCCATTACGTACATCCCACAGGCCCGCGCCTCCGGTGGCCGAGAGCCACTACGTGGCCCCCGACGCCTGGGTCGTCTCCCGCGGCGGCTGGGACGTGAGGTTCTCTCCTTCTCACGTTCCGCCACCTCCTTCGCTAGCATGACTTCTTCGCAGAAGGAGGTGACGGCTTCCCATTCCCTCACGCTCCGGACCATGGATTGAGCCAGGGCCGGGCGCGAGAGGTCGCCGCCGTTGCTGTGAGCCCTCAGATACTTATTCATAAGGTAAATTGTTAGTCTGTGTCATCCCACTGTTAGGCCAAAGACTCTGCCGATAATTCTCTGTTCTACTAATTCAGGGCCAATGTGGTCGGTTCATTTCAATGATTAATTATTTTAAAATATACTCACAGAAGTTCTCAAAATGGTGCACATCCGGTTCGCCAGGTAGCTCTCAAGTAGCCAGTCGATAGGCATGTTGTTACAGAACAGCTGCACGTAGGTGATGAGCACAGGTGGAAGCCGTGACCGGCTTTATTTCCTTGAAAGAAGATAATGATAACGCTTGAAAACTACATTTAATTTTCATTGTAAGGTTGCACAGACAGTTGTAAGTATAGTCTCAAATTGAATCATGAAGTGTGCTATACCGTGCACACGATTCGGGACAGCATATTTCGGCTAATGTTGTGTCGCTGTCATGCCTAACTCTAAAAGTGATTGCTATATATTACTTTACAAACGAATCATGAATATTTTTAAGACCTGTTATCTACAGGGTTACTGGTGACTCGAAGTATTACTTGCAGGATGTCATAGAAGGGTTAAAATGCAACAAATTAAGCCACCAATTGTTCTACCGAAATTCAGTAGTTTTTGAGTTAGTTTGATTTTTAGTTTTTTTTTATGTAAAATCCCAGGTAAAAACTTTTGAAGACATATTGAAAATGGTTTACGGCGCGACTGTACTATTTAAGTTATTGTCATAGTTGATACCGTAGCAGACCTTTGTTAATGATTAAAAGTTCAAAACTTCCTAAAACTTTGGCAATTTAATTTTGTTTAATTTTTATCATAACTTCATAAATAATTGTCTTGTCAGCTGTCTTAAAATCAACAAAACTTAATAGATAGACATGGACTACATTATGAAAATAGTTTTTGATTTGTACAGGAAGGCTAAAAACTAAAAGTCGAACTAACTCAAAAACTACTGAATGTCGGCAGAATATTTGATGTTTCAATTTGTTGCTTTTTAACCCTACTATGACGTCCTGCAAGTAATACGTCAAGTTACCAGTAAAGTAACCCTGTATACCACAAAAAGGGAACCCAAACGGAAAGAACTTACGACGCACCGCTGCCTCCACTTCGTCCTGCCTGTTTTGGTGACGTTCTCAATGTCCATCTCTTTCTGGTTCAATGCTTCAATGCTGCAATCAATCATATTTAAATATAATAGGTCAATCACAATTTCGGTTGCATAAAACACACAATCATGGTTCTTCTGGTGCTTGGCCATAATCGTCACTAACACCGCGCGCCGCCACCGCCACATTTTCGTCATGCAAGCGCCAAAAGAATTATTCAGCACAGTTGATATACCTAATTAACATTAATAACAAACTAATATTTTATTAAACACGGTAGAAACATCGTGAAACGAACTTTTACCAAAGATTCAGTAGGTCATTTTAGTTTTGTCGGTTTATAAAAAAAAAGAATCCGCTGTGAAAGTTAGCGACACGATGACCGTAAGGATCGGTCAAGCCGTTTTTTCACTATGGAGGTGTGTGCTGCGTCCACATTTTGTCAGTGTCGGTTTGACAGATCCTTTTCTTAGCGTATAGAAAAACTTCTATAAAAATTACCTTCAAGAGAGAGCCACGTGCGCCTGGCTGTCCTTAGAAGTACATTTTACTAAGTGTTTAAGATTTATATCACGGCATAAGTCACTCTCTTATTTACTTTGTACACATACAAGAAGTAACAAGTGTATAAAACCGTGAAGGAGTTTTTATTGTTTCATGTTTTGTAAGTCTTGAAACACGAACAAGTAGCTGATATTTGTGTTATGTAAATAGACAACATAATTGTTATTTTAGTTTTAGGGAGGCCTTTGCATTGGGACGATAAGGCAAGTTGTTATTGTTTGTCATCGCCATCCCAGAGACAAAGCCTCATACTAAACTAACTAGACCGGCACCCACACCCCTCCACCGGAACACAGCGAAGCTGCTTGGCGGCCCAACTAGGTGTGGTGGTAGTACTTCCCCGGGCGAGTTATAAGAACTCTACTACTGCTTCTAAATCTCTGCTGATATACAATGAGGTAAAGTTTGGATGTTGTTGTAATGTTTCACTGTTGGAAAGCTACACGAGCGCCTTGTAATGTTTTGTTTGTTTTTATGGTCAGTATCAGTATAAGTTACCGGGGCTGCCTCAATTTTGTGCTGTAAAACAATTGTATAAGAAACAATAAAAACTTTTTATTATTTATTTATTATTGTAACTCAGTTACATGTACCATATTGTTAACATTTTATTTTTATTTTGTTTGATTTTTATTTTCAACCGATAACATAATTTTGTGCGTCTAAGTTTAGTGTGTGTTAAGTTGGTTATAAGTAAATAAATTTGTCGAGATTACCACTCCACCGGCACGACGAGGCAGCCTGTTGAAAATATTTTAAACCTTACCTACATACTTACACATAACTCTTTCTCTTTCTGGATTATTTCTCGATGAATAATATAACATACAACACGGAGCTAAAAAGAATGAAAAGGGTAAAAGTCAACAGTAAAAATATTTACTGGAGGGTGAGTTTTAATGAAAGCGACTGATTACGTAAATAGTTATAATATAAAAGAGATGACAAAATTATCACTAAAAACTAATACCATCTAAACAAAACACTTGCTTTTTCGTTTATAACGTGCAACATTAGATTTGCATGTTTCGGCGACGATGCTAGCAAGTTTTTGGACGGAATAGAAAGAGTGTATAAGGATATCTGTGTGTATGTTTGCCTATCTAAGAAATTATTTGCTGACTGTGTCAGTTATTTCACAGTGAGATATGGACCGTTGGAATTAACTTTGAATTAAAAAAAAACGGTTATACAAGATGATGTTTATTTTTTAGCTTTATTCCGCATTTTTCTGCGCATAGTTGTGTGTTATTAGTAAGTAGTTAATTATTTAAGAAAATATCTTACTTCATTGAGAATCACCCAGTAGTTGCTGTCTTGGTTTACTTTAAGCCGGATCGCCGTAACGTACGTATCCCATCGCCAACTCGCCGTCAGCGAGACCGAACTCGTGGAAAGAGCCGACAGGTGTAAAGGAGATGTTGCCTCTAGCCGGCAGCACTTCCACGGTAGTATCATAGAACTTGTCTTTGATATGTTCTACATTCCCACTACGGAATGTATAGCTATAAAAAAAAATGAAAAACATAATAAGAAAACATGGAAGAGGATTCGATTAATAAATGCAAGTCTCAGATCGGTTCTTAACGTCACGGTAGCTGCCATTTCTGCCGTATATAAAGTACTAGCTTTTGCCCGCGGCTTCGCTCGCGTTAATTTAGAATTTGACAATCAATTCGGGTCGGAGCGAAATACACGTGGCGTCATCAGTTATCATAAGTACGTTATTGTTGTTTATCTCGGGAACAGTAACTATTTTTTTTCGGGATGGAAGGTACCCATGGCCGTTTCTTTACACCTGACAACCTACATCAAAATTTCAGGATGATCGGTTCAGTAGTTTAGGTGAGAAAAGTTAACAAACTTACTTTCGCATTCATAATATAAGTTAGGATTAGGATAATCATCACTGAAGTTTTTGTTTATGGCTTGAAAGTCTTTTGTAGCCATGATTCCTTCATTCGTCTTGCTTAAGATGATCTCTTTTACTTGTATGTGATTAGCTAAGATGTAGTATAGTGCGGAACTGACGCCGCCAGTTTACTTTGCCACAGATAATTTCACGAATGTTTGCCAAAAAACCAAGAAGCGCTGTTGACACTTAAAATAGACTTTCAAGAAATTCTTAGTTGATGAGAAAAATATTTGTGGTAATATACTTACTTAGCAAGGACGAAGGGGTTTTCGAACCAAAACTCCACGACACGACCATGATAGGTCCCATCAGGCTATGATCGTTGTGGACTGTAATATCGGTCATACAGGACTGAAGAGGGAAGTTCTTCTTGTGCAGGTAGAATGTTGGGACATACCCAAATGGCGAGTACTGAAAAACAAAATGATCCCTCTGTATTCAAAAGTGTCATTTTATTTAGTAATTCATATAACGTTGAAAATAACAGAACTTAAGGAAAGAAATTTGCAAATGAATTCCATAAGAAGCATTTCCACAGGGTAATAGAATTTCAAAATTACGTTAATGTTTGAGAAAGTGCACTGTGTGAGTGACCTCGTGTTAGTTTTGAAATCCAAAAGTAACCACCTATTAGATAGTTCAACCTAAGTGAAGTTTAGCTTGCTGGATACTGTTGTCAAAAGTAGTAAACCATTCACGAGGTCGACTATTCAATATTTTGCTACACAACAAAAATTTTTTTCTGCAAAATAAACGTGTTTTGTTGATAATCGGCTGTTACCTGGCAGCCACACGCCCTGTGGATGGGAATACAGGGTCTAGTGGCAATAGCTTTTAAAATGATTCGTATTTTGTTATTTCTATAACTACTTTAATGACGATCGGTGTTAACTTCTCGGTATCCTTGCTAGAGATGTCAGCAACAAGGAAGGGGGCCCCCTTCCTATTTGCTGACATCTCTTCAAGGCGCGCGTGGAACACGAATGCGCCGTCGACACGGCCCTCTTCTTAAGATACACGGACGGTGAGCTAGCCCATTACGTACATCCCACAGGCCCGCGCCTACGGTGGCCGAGAGCCACCACGTGGCCCCCGACGCCTGGGTCGTCTACCGCGGCGGCTGGGACGTGAGGTTCTCTCCTTCTCACGTTCCGCCACCTCCTTCGCTAGCATGACTTCATCGCAGAAGGAGGTGACGGCTTCCCATTTCCTCTCGCTCCGGACCATGGATTGAGCCAGGGCCGGGCGCGAGAGGTCGCCGCCGTTGCTGTGAGCCCTCAGATACTTATTTATAAGGTAAATTGTTAGTCTGTGTCTCCAGCATCCCTGTTCTACTAATTCAGGGCCAATGTGGTCGGTTCATTTCAATGATTAATTATTTTAAAATATACTCACAGAAGTTCCGCCAGGTAGCTCTCAAGTTGCCAGTCGATGGGCATGTTGTTACAGAACAGCTGCACGTAGGTGATGAGCACAGGTGGAAGCCGTGACCGGCTTTATTTCCTTGAAAGAAGACAATTATAACGCTTGAAAACTACATTTAATTTTCATTGAAAGGTTGCACAGACAGTTGTAAGTATAGTGTCAAATTGAATCATGAAGTGTGCTATACCGTGCACACGATTCGAGACAGCATATTTCGGCTAATGTTGTGTCACTGTCATGCCTAATTCTAAAAGTGATTGTCTTGTCAGCTGTATTAAAATCAATAAAACTTAATAGATAGACATGGACTACATTATGAAAATAGTTTTTGATTTGTACAGGAAGGCTAAAAACTAAAAATCGAACTAACTCAAAAACTACTGAATGTCGGCAGAATATTTGATGTTTCAATTTGTTGCTTTTTAACCCTACTATGACGTCCTGCAAGTAATACGTCAAGTTACCAGTAAATTAACCCTGTATACCACAAAAAGGGAACCCAAACGGAAAGAACTTACGACGCACCGCTGCCTCCACTTCGTCCTGCCTGTTTTGGTGACGTTCTCAATGTCCATCTCTTTCTGGTTCAATGCTTCAATGCTGCAATCAATCATATTTAAATATAATAGGTCAATCACAATTTCGGTTGCATAAAACACACAATCATGGTTCTTCTGGTGCTTGGCCATAATCGTCACCAACACCGCGCTCCGCCACCGCCACATTTTCAATACAATGTCCACTGGCAATTATACAAAAATGTTGAATAATAATGGCTCCTGTCAAGGTCATGCAAGCGCCAAAAGAATTATTCAGCACAGTTGATATACCTAATTAACATTAATAACAAACTAATATTTTATTAAACACGGTAGAAACATCGTGAAACGAACTTTTACCAAAGATTCAGTAGGTCATTTTAGTTTTGTCGGTTTATAAAAAAAATAATTTGCTGTGAAAGTTTGCGACACGATGACCGTAAGGATCGGTCAAGCCGTTTTTTCACTATGGAGGTGTGTGCTGCGTCCACATTTGTCAGTGTCGGTTTGACAGATCCTTTTCTTAGCGTATAGAAAAACTTCTATAAAAATTACCTTCAAGAGAGAGCCACGTGCGCCTGGCTGTCCTTAGCAGTACATTTTAGTAAGTGGTTAAGATTTATATCACGGCATAAGTCACTCTCTTATTTACTTTGTACACATACAAGAGAAGACTAGTAACAAGTGTTTAAAATCGTGAAGGAGTTTTTATTGTTTCATGTTTTGTAAGTCTTGAAACACGAACAAGTAGCTGATATTTGTGTTATGTAAATAGACAACATAATTGTTATTTTAGTTTTAGGGAGACCTTTGCATTGGGACGATAAGGCAAGTTGTTATTGTTTGTCATCGCCATCCCAGAGACAAAGCCTCATACTAAACTAACTAGACAGGCACCCACACCCCTCCACCGGAACACAGCGAAGCTGCTTGCCGGCCCAACTAGGTGTGGTGGTAGTACTTCCCCGGGCGAGTTATAAGAACTCTACTACTGCTTCTAAATCTATGCTGATATACAATGAGGTAAAGTTTGGATGTTGTTGTAATGTTTCACTGTTGGAAAGCTACACGAGCGCCTTGTAATGTTTTGTTTGTTTTTATGGTCAGTATCCGTATAAGTTACCGGGGCTGCCTCAATTTTGTGCTGTAAAACAATTGTATGAGAAACAATAAAAACTTTTTATTATTTATTTATTATTGTAACTCAGTTACATGTACCATATTGTTAACATTTTATTTTTATTTTGTTTGATTTTTATTTTCAACCGATAACATAATTATGTTATTATAAGTGTAGTGTGTGATAAGTTGGTTATAAATAAATAAATTTGTCGAGATTACCACTCCACCGGCACGACGAGGCAGCCTGTTGAAAATATTTTAAACCTTACTTACATACTTACACATAACTCTTTCTCTTTCTGGATTATTTTTGCTATAACCAGCTCGGAGCTAAAACGGTAAAAGTCAACAGTAAAAACTTTACTGGATGGTGGGTGAGTTTTAATGAAAGCGACTGATTGCGTAAATAGTTATAATTTAGAAGAGATGACAAAATTATCACTAAAAACTAATACCATCTAACCAAAACACTTGCTTTTTCGTTTTTATTACCAGACGCAATGGTACGCGAACGAAAACTTCGAAATTTTTCAAACTTTCCTGCAGTCGTACAGTCACTAATAAAGATGTTTCCAAACTACAATTCAAACTCAACCAACTTTCAAATTATAATCTAAAGTATAATTTACCTTAATCGTATTAAAACTGCAAAGCATAACTTTTCATTTGTTTTAAAGCGATTAAGTAAAGAACACTGGAATATCTATTCATATTTCAGAACTCCGCGGCTATAATTTCCTTCACACCAGTGTTTGCAACCTCCGCAACAGACCGATGGCAGTGAACTGTCAATGGTGGAGATCTCAAATGTCGCTGGGGTCATTGAGCCGGGGTAGTTCAACCGCGCGTAATGTCCCTTCCGGCATTTCAGATTTCTAACGTCTACATCCTTCTAGTCGCAAACCGGTTTTCGTTCCTGTTTCCTTGCGTCTCCATCATACAACTTATTCTATTCGTTTCAAGTACATTTCTGCTTTTGCACGTATTAGTCTTAAATACTATTTCGCTGTCTCAGCCTTACAAACCCAGAGACAAACAAAAACATAGAGATTAAAAATTACAGGCTAAGTTCCACAGACGGACTTTATTTTGGACTGCAAGCCAACATGTTCGTAGTTCATAAAGTTCTATTGCAGCCCTGCTGCTAGGTTTTAGATAGATCGTCCAAATCCAGTCCGTTTGAGGCTTATACAATTATGGTTAAATGCGATTACATGGTTTAAATATCTATGACTATAATAAAAAGACTGACATGTTTGGTGTGGTTTATAAATCTGGCGGTATTCGCGTGGCGAGCTCAATGTCCAGACGGAAAACAGTGTGTAATCAAACCAATCCGCCAACTCTGGTTTCACACTATTCTCCCATAAGAACAGATCTCCAATCCTGTCCCTTCGTCTTGAACCCAGACAACGATTAACAATTAATGGGTTCCCAACAACAGCAACCATGTGATGATAACAAATGTAACCTCCAATTTGACTTAATTGATAGGAATTATGATAAATGTCGTGCAACATAACAGACAACAATGACGTCGCGTACATGACATATTATTGCAATTACTGCCAACTGTTTCGTTCTCCGCCTGCCGAACAATTAGTGTGCCTCTTAACACGGACGTCCACAGGGTGTTCTTGTAGACGAGCAACCAACAACGAGGCGGTCACAGCTAATAGTTCCCTACCAGATCGAACGTCCACGCGAATAGTCTATTGGATACAATTTTACGTGTTTAAGAACATAACATTAACAAACAGCTTAAGGGTAAAACGTTTTTGCATCTAAGAAATACTGATAACCGAGTAATTATACAAATGAAACTCAAATCCGGTGTAATAAAGTCTGTGGTAATGTGAACAAAAGTGGTGTTTGTCATGTCAGTCGCACTTATACTTTAAAAATATTATCTAAGTTCCATTAATATCCGATCAAAATCCTGCCTGTCCAAACGTTTAGGTCTTCAACGGTACTTGGCTATACGTTACGTTATACGATAGCATCGTAGAGTTGTAACAGATCAAGATCTCTAAAGGATTACTCTTAAAACTATGCTATGAAATATGAAATGAAATGATGATGACATAAGATGAATGAACGCAACTTTAAGTAAAAAACGAGGAGAACAACAGAAAAGAAATTAGTATACTCAGAAGATATAACAGATATAACCAAAAATATTTTAAAATGTAAGAAAAAAAATAAAGAGAGAATAAGAAGTAAACAGATGAAATAAAATAACATATGGCACTGAAAGACAGAAGACACAACTAAGGGAACCAAGGAATCACCAGGGACACAAAAGGTATTTGGTGATCAGCAGTCCAGTCCTACTCCGCCGGTGACGCTGCTGTCGCCACCGGCCAAGGACACATGTAGGACTGGTTAACGGTGAACTAGATAATGATTCGTGAGATTTTCGCAGATGCAGTCGACGTAATTAGAAGAAGATGGTAATTCAAATTCATGTCGACTGGCACTTATAGTTCAGCTAAGTTGATAAGCAGCCAAACATTGGTAAAGTAATTTGCCCGAGCAATGTACATACAGGGGTAGATTATGAACTGTAACTGATTTTTTATAAATTATAATTAAATTAAATTATTTTAAACCGGCTTCCACGATAAAATTAACGTTAGACGTTAGAGGGTGTTAGCTTTCATTTGCCGATAAAAATATATTACCTAAATGTATTATTATTATATTATTTTGCTTTGATTTGCCTCATCCTCCTCAGTTGTAACAGGGCGACCAGTGGGGTCAGCCCACTACCAGTTGCGTTAGGTGGTAGCAGGATCTCGACTGACGAATTGAAAGATTCGGCAGACAAGATTCTGCTACCACCTAACACAACACAACCGCGTACGACCGGCATACTCGTACGAGTGTGCCGGTCCTACGCGGTTATAGCGGTTATATATATATACACCGACGATTTCCATAAGGAGGCTTATTGATCAATGATAACAGGTAAGACATCCAAAGCTGATCATGGACGTTCCCAAACATTCTGTTTGGTAAGAATAAGATGTTGTCAGTTAACAAGTGGATGCTGTTGTTAATCCACTTATTAGTTCCCTTCGTATTTCGGCTCCCACGGCGGGAAAGCATGGTCGTGGGCTCATGAAACCTGTGTGATCAGGTTTCACTGCGGTGTTCCCTAGCACCTCGTGTGAGGTATGTGCTGCTCACTCTAGGGGTGACAAAAACTCCGACCTATATTCATTCCAAAAGTTAAAACTAATTAAACCTATTTGCATATCAAACCCGGTACTAAATTATGTGCAGACAGCTAACAGACACTTACGCAGTTTTTTCCATTACATACAGCCAATGGAAAAAACTGTAATTTTTCAGAACTTGACTTTATAAAGTGACAACTGAAACAGAAACCAAACACAGAATGTGACTCACGGAGGTTCTGTAGAGGTACTCCGTGAGCAGCAGCCCCCTCCCCACTCCCTCCTGCCTCACGCCGGTGGCGCTGCTGTTGCCACCGGGGCCCACAGTCAGTTCTTTACATTACCAGACCCGTCTTCTTTTTTTTTCTTCTTTGATACAGGACATATGATGTTTTTTTTTAATTAGGAGAGTAATGATGCAGAATATGAACAACTATTTTTTTTTTAATTATCGTGATTATAGAAACAGCAGAAGATTTTTTGAATAAGATGTAACCAAGACGAACTAGTTTTTTGTTTATCTAATATAATGGGTTTTTTTGTAGCCGATGATGTAAATGTGTATTCTGGCTAGAGATGATGTTAAATAGCGTGTACCTAAGCCTTAAAAGATGGCAGCTTAGTAGGTAGGTAGGTAACTAAAAGATGGATGTAAACCGCCATCAGTTGGTCGCCAGAGCCTCGCTAGACGAAGGCGGGGTGCACCACGAGCAGGTGAGGCTGACTTGAGTGAACTAGTTCTTATGCGTTCGCCCCTTGCACCCCACCCTGATGCTATCACTACAAGAGTGCCTTACTCTTGAAGTGATAGCATTAGGGACAAGAACAAACCAGGGATTGTGTGTTTGGCTGGTGGATTGGGTTTTGGTTCTTATCCTGATACTAAGGTTTCGATCAAACTTGACGCATCGGTATCTTCACGATTACTCATCGTTTGCAGTAACGTGGTCATGTGGTAATGATATCTTTGTAACTAATGAAAGTTGGGTATTATAAAAATTCTAAGTTTAAAAAACTGGTCCATGTTTGTCCATGAAGTAAATGTATTATACCAGGTCTATTCAGACCGAAACCTCTTCATCTAAGAAAGTAAATTTTCAGTGGTTTTACACAAACACAGTGTTTTCATAAGAACCCGGTAGATATGCTTAATGATGTTGACGAATACGGAATAGTATGATGTTATAGATGACAATCGTTGTAAAACATGGATCTTAAAATACACAACGTTGCGAAATTTCATAGGTTAAGTTTATTCAATGAAAAATTGGTATCATTGGTAAGTTATTCCAAAAGGAGCAGCTAATGAAAAACCAAATTCTGGTTGCGTCATAATTTATGTTAAAACCTAAAAGAATACGTTCAAAAAGACGACTTAAATCGAATATAATTTTTTAAGGACTTCGTTTTTAAATGCATAAAAAAATATTTGTTTGATTCAATAAATTATCTTAGCGTAATTTTTGGTTTTCATTGATTTGACGTAACGATAACGCGATTGCAAAGCGTCACGCAAAGTTTGAAATTAACGATTCCTACCTTATTTTAAAGTTACTCACTTACTAAAGTGACTAAGTAAAGCTCTTCCAAATGCACACGTAGACTCTGTACTTATATCTAACTAATTTACAAATCGGTTTCTAAGTCTAACATTTTCCTTATAAAGCAGTTACGGAGACACATTTGTGCGTCCCTTGGCTCAACAGTATTTGGTGCATTTGAAGAGACTCAACAACCTCCTGAGTGACGTCAGTACTACATACAAGATCCATTCCTCAAATATGAAATTCAAAAGGAGGCAATGTACATCTAAAGGTGTTCAGTTTTGTCCAGGTTACACCTAAACTTACACAATATCGAGTCCAAATAACCCCACGCTTTAATTATTTTATCACATCGAGGCAACCTTGGACTGTTAACTACTAGTTTTAGGACCTTTGGCATAATATACTCCTGCTTATAACGTAGAAGATTATTTTCGTTTTGTCATTGGAGCCTCGGCAGCCGGCACAAGGCTTGGCCGGCAAACATGTCCACAAGTATCACGTTATGTATACCTAATTATTCTTTTTACAAAAAAGAGCTAAACTCAATATCACGATAACGAAAGAGATCCAATGAAGCTACAAATACAAAATTACAAGTTTTATTTCCTACAGCGAAAAACTACCTATTAACCAAAAGCTAATAAATGTATAACCAAAGACCTTTTCAGTCGGTACTAAGATAGACCTACTATACTTTAAGAATATCAATATTATTTACAATAGATGACAGTACAGCTGTAACTAAGTGAGCAAAACATTAAAATACTTGTTGTTGTCTACCGATAAGGAACTAGTATTTACAATGCAGACTCGATGTACATAAGATCAATCTGCGGTCTTAAAACAACTAATCTTTCCTATTTTAAATCTTTAAAAATTTTAACATTTCTGTCTTTATATATTTTGGAAACTGCTCTATTTGTAAAAATAATCCACAATTATTTTAAAGCAGTCAGAAAAATCTGATACGGACTCAATATGTAAACCAACTATGTCACGCATTTATATTAAAGTACCTGATGTGAGAAAATAAATAAATGACTGTAATAAAATTTAAAAGGGCAGTATACCAAATATTAATTGAGAAATGTTATTATACTATTGACGACATCCTTTATGATAAATCGATGTACTGATTGACAAACTATTATATGATTGACATACATACTTATCATTACCCATACTTACATTAATGTTAAAGTTTTGCAACTGTTAGTCTGTAACTGTTTTTATTTTTTGTAATTCTAATGGTTTGACATCTAAATTTATTCGGTATAATACAATTTCTCTTTGAATTTAGAATTGAATGTAATTTGCATACCCATACGACGGTAGAATATACAGGACTATATTATACATATAAGAAAACATCTATGTACCAATTACCAATGTTTGCAAAGAAATATTTGATTTGATTTGAATAGTGAACAAATCGGAGGTTAGGTTTTGTTTCTGAATGTGTTTCCAATAAAAGAACGCAAAGGGTAACCCAACAGGCAGGGGTCAAATTGAAATTTAAATGTTATAGATGAGATTTTGATTTTTGATTTATAAGTACCAAATGAAAAGGACTATACTAACTAACTTCTGCTCACGAAGGAGCGATACAAATACAATCATTTCTGCTCGAATGGTGGGACTTATTCCGACGGTTGCTCCTAACATAACTTCATCATAATCTTTATTTTGCCAAAAGAATAACAACCTTACAAAAAAAAACCCTAATAGTTATTTTCTATGAATCTAAAAGATTAGATATACAAATAGTAACTCAGTACACAATAATACATTCTGGTTGTGACGAAACCGATTCACGCTGACCCACGTACTAGTTATAAACTGTATTACGGTGGGAACATAATAAGGGTACAGTTCTGATGGCTACCGTTACCGCAATTTGGAGCGGCTAAACCGTTCAATGACGAGTAGTTGGCTCTGTCGATGTCGGTGCAGTCAGCGGTTACGGGCTGCTCCTTAGCTGTTTCTAACATTAACCGTACCTACAGTAATTTCAAAGACATTTTGCTTAACCGTAAAACACCAATTATGTAATAATGGTTCGGTTTCGATAAGGGCAGAAGATGTGTCGTTTCGTCACGGCAATAGAATACCGACAAATAATAAGTACCGAATAATAGGTACCGACATTTAAAGCACGTAATATAAGAAATGAACACGGTTATTCCACAATAAATTACGCCTGGTTTTTTTTTAATATTTAATCCGGTAACATGTGAATTAGTGACAGTTCAGTTGTATATAAACCGTCGTCGAATAGAAAGTGGACTCAAGTCTTCGTTTGCCCTGCCAGTTCAAAATACTGTTTACTGATTATGTTTATTTTCTGTAAATCATAATTTAGCTGATTTTGCAAATATGTCATTTGATTTTAAAACGATTTTTGAATTTAGCCACATTGTGCTTTACTAATTAAAAAAAAAATCTGAAACTACATGTACTTTATAATTAATATGCGCTAGTTTTATTCTAACTATTTACATTTTACGTTATAATTTTATTATACCCTATCTAATATGACCAACTTAATTTCACATTATACTCCTACTATACTATACTCCTACTATACTATACGACAACACTACACCAACTACATACTAGACACCAACTTATTTCTTATAATTTTTTTTTTGATCATTTTGAACTTTTTTTATTAAAGACAATAACTAAGCTAATCGTTTACTGGTAACAACATCTTTTTATGATTTAAAAATGTCGCAACTACTTTGGGTTCTGTTACGGACTGAGGAGCGAATGTTAAGCTAGAATGTGGTGACTTTGCCAAAAATAAGGCATAAAATAAGCAGCCATGTTTTTTTTTAGTTTTGACGGAACTACTATTCAGGAATTAGAAGCAAAACTTATCACGTCTTGTTTTGAAAATTGGATTTTGCAAGCGTTGTAATTGGTATACGACTTTTGCCTCGCAATGGGATGTCAACATTTTTTTTAGACACTGTAATTGTTTTTATTCATAAATTTTAATTATTCAAATTTTATAATTTTCTCAATAATTATAATTATACTAAAGGCGAATCTGATTAGCTCAAATTCGTCAATAGTGAGGTATTTTGGATTGCTTCAGAAGGTACTCAGAGTAGCGTGGTTTGCATTTCTAATTAATCTACCGATATACCAATATTAGACTAATTTTAACATTTGGCAAAAAAAAGTAGAACAGTTGCTTTTAAAAATACAAAACGTTCGAAATAGTTTCTGAAAAGACCTGTTAACAAAGATTATTTAAAAAAAATCTTTCACTATGTTTCAAATGTAATTTTGTACATACTAACATATCAACACACCTGTAACTGCTAAAGGGTAAGGCAGAGGTGTACCTAATAGTACAGACATCCACATTTGGCCGGGTCAAATTTTGTTATGGTTTACAAATATTAATTTTCATATTCAACATTATTTAAGTACTGCGTTTTGAAAATGCTTAAATGCTCTTTTTTATTTTATAAATGAATTATTAATAATATTGTGATTTGAGTAGATTAAAGACGAGAATGTAAATGGTCGTGCAGTGTATTTACCTATATACTGAAAGATGGTCAAAACTGCTGTTTTGTTTGAATAGTAGGTATTTATAATATAAATAAGATATGACTAGTGTTAAGTATGGTTTTATAATATTATTGTTATCGATGGATCGATGTTGCGTCATTATATGATACTTAATTATAATTATTTTAATTCTAATCTTTTATATACACTCCCAACTCCCCTCGATTTGCTTACATGCTAATTTATATAATATAATCACCTCGCCTTTCCTCTGTTTCTTATATTTTTAGTTCGTAAATTATTTAGCTGTACCTATTCTTTTATTTTTCTATCTCATATACTTCTTGGGGGGCAAATCCTCTTTACAAATGGACCTTTACATAATGTTTAATAATATGAAGTGGTTTACTAGTTTATTCATGTGAAAGAAAAAAACTACAACTTTGGTAAATGTTTGGTAATTAATTTGTTTTTTTGTTTTTTTTTTTGTTTTATATATAAAAGCTACCTTATGTTATTTGTACAACGACTGAGAAGTTTTAAATGAATATATAGAAATATTTATTCGTGTGAATAGAGTTATTGATATAAGATTTGATATTGTATTTTATTTTATTTTACACCTTCCTATCTACACAATATCTAGTCAATAAACGAGGATTTTATGTTCCTGCTTAGATCCCTATTACTAAGAACTACTAACTATTACGAATCTTTAACAAATAGAACTTATGCAAATTATGAAATAGATGAATATCAAGTAACCGTAGATGAAATGTCATGTTATACAAAAATACATTACTCCAACCCTATCAACTGCGTCCTTATTCCAAAAGAGGAACAATAAACGCCATATTGTCCAACGTCACACAAAATGTAATAGTAGATTACAGCAGTGGAGAGAAACGTAGAAAAATCCTGAATGGTTATGAGTGTGTGCGAGGTTAAGCCGCGCTCGCAGAGGTCATTTCATGACATGATTATTCTGACGAGTAAAAGCATTCTATTATATTCAATGAATACGTGACCGTTTGTTAATATTTCGGGAGTGTACATCACTCGTTGGTTTTGCGACTTTTCGGTCCCCGGTCTTGTTGGAATACCTTCCTATCATACTAGGCGAGTAGGTTGAAAGAGACTGCACCTGTTTGTGTGCACTCAATTGTATACTTATTTCCTGCGAAAATGGCTAGTCTGCGTTGATATATTTAATATACAAGAGCAATTATTATAATAGAAATACTATACCACCGAATAATTAAAGAAAAAATATTTAGTTGAACCTACATCTAGCTAGAGGATTAGAAATCAACAACAAAGATATATCTATCGATAGCAACGAAAGACAAGGCATCGAAGCCGCGATAGTTAACTTAACGACAGAGGGTGATAGAACTCTATGCAAGGAAGCAAGGAATTTAAATATCTTCTCTCTTATATATACCAAGTTCTGATATATTTTATAAGGTGGATTTCAGCGCGTTTTTTAAATTCTAAAACCTATTACGGTCTCACTGAAATGTCTGTGAATTTGAATGTACACTTAAAAGTTTAGATATAACTCTGGATACGCGGTTAATATGAGTGATTATGATTAAAATGTAGCCTAGTTCTTGGAAATAACATGAAGTATGACAGTTAATATTACTAAGAACTAATTTCTAAGAGATGCTTATGAAAATGAAGACGAAAGACGTATATACATAAAGTTTGCGAGCTACACACAAATGTTCGGATCGCCCTGTTGTAGTAGAGGTCAGGGGGCAAAATCAAATCTATATTTTGTCGCCCAACTGCTGTCGAATCAGGTTGATGTAAACAAGTGTTTCGCACGCCTAATTTGTAGTCCACATCTAAGGGAGCCTCAAGGCTTAGCTACTGATTATAGCACCTCATGAAGCTCAAGGACATTTTTAACATCGAATGGGTTTCTAAACTAACATCTACTACCCGAATGAGCGGCATTCATTGCCACACTGTCGGAATTGGAAGACGTTTGACCTTTTTTCTCGATTCAACACGAAATATTGTATATTTTTTTATCAACATCGAATCTGAGAATCCTTAAATTAGCAACATAATTATACATTCACGTATGATTTAATTAATACCTATTGATTTTTTATACATGTTGAATATATCGATGATTAGGTTTACAGTTTTTGGTTACATTGTTAGCTTATTTAGATACACATGTCTTATATTTTGTAAGTATATATTCCTGTGTCTGAATTTTGAGGCCGCTCCTATATTTGCCCCTCCTACCTTTGCCGCTCACATGATGTCAGTTCGGACCAGGTTCCGGAGAATCCTGTCCCACGGCGTTTTTTTGACCTGTCACCTATGTTTCTCAGGTAGCTCGTACTCCTTCAGTTCGATCTGTAACATAGGATACAATTTTTTATGAAAAGTGTACTGTAACAGGAAAGCTTTGTTGAGTTTAGATGTGAGTTTTATATGATTCTTACGATAAAGACAATAATGTCACTATCATGCCTAAGTATAAAAATGGTTTCTGTAAATTACACACAGAGAAAGCTACGGTTTAAGATTAAACGAACAAGTTAGCGCGAATACTAACAGATGGCGCTGACGACGCCATTTTTTTCGTAAACTTTTATCACTCTATGAACGGGATAGTTTGATGACGAATCATGAATATTTTGGGAGATCGCCCACAAGTATTTAGGTCAGATGATAATCTATTATATTCGCATGTTTCGGCGAAGATGCTAGCAACATGTCGGACGGAATAAAATGTTTCAATAATGGTATTGTGTACATAATTGTGTGTGAGTCTGTGTGTGTGTATTCCTTAGAAATACAAATTTCTAAGGAATTATTTACTGATTATGTCAGATGAATTGGGTTCGCATTGTCATTTACGGTGTTTATCTTCAATCTTTATTCCGCATTTTTCTGCGCATAGTTGTGTTATTAGTAAGGTAGCAGTTAATTATTAAAAAAATATCTTACCTCACTGAGAATCACCCAGTAGTTGCTGTCTTTGTTCACTTTAAGCCGGATCGCCGTAACGTATCCCATCGCCAACTCGCCGTCAGCGAGACCGAACTCGTCGAAAGAGCCGACAGGTGTAAAGGAGATGTTGCCTCTAGCCGGCAGCACCTCCACGGTAGTATCATAGAACTTGTCTTTGATATGTTCTACATTCCCACTACGGAATGTATAGCTAAAACAAAAGAAAAACATAATAAGAACTCATTGTAGCATGGTAGAGGATTTTTGATTAATAAATGTAAGTCTCAGATTCTGTTCTTAAATATTTCCCACAGATAATTTCACAAATATTTGCCAAAGAACCAAGAAGTATTAACAATTAAAATAGACTCTCAGGAAACTCTAAGTTGATGAGAAAAATATTTGTAGTAATATACTTACTGAGCAAGAACGATGGGCTTTTTGAACCAAAACTCCACGACATTGCCATTCTTCGGCTTCTCGCCCCAGAAGAATAAGTGTCCAATGTAGGCTCCATTCAGGGTATGCCCAGGGTGGACTGTTATATCGGTCTTACAGGACTTAAGAGGGGGGTTATTAGTGTGCGGGTAGAATGTTGGGACATCCCCAAATTGCGAGTCCTGAAAACAAAATAATCCATTTGTATTCAAAAGTATCTATAGGCAAGTCATTTTAGAAATTCATGTAATGTTGAAAATATCATAAGGAAAGAAAGTTGCAAATGTATTATAGAGGAAGACATTGCCACCTGTTCACTGAGAAATCCTACCTTAATCTTTTGAATCTTTCCCTTCAAGGAAGAATAAAGTCCTATATGTTGAAATAAAGATGACTTGTATTTAGGCCGAATCGTCTCCTTCGCTGCGGCGCATTTTTTCTGCAAAAAAAGAAAACAGAGTTTTATTGATAAGTATACAAATATGTAATCTGGCAAAACACAAGAATTTGGACATCAGTCGTTTCCACTGCCACACGCCTTGTGGCTAGGAATACAGGGCTTAGCGACAATAGCTTTCAACTACTGTCAAGACGATCGATGTTAACTTCTCGTATCGTCCGCCTCAAACATACCACCTAACATATCTCACTGTGGCTCCGCAATGCCGGGGATCTCAATCCATATAAAAGAGGTCCGTAAGGCCCTATGCAGTCTAGACGTGAATAAAGCCAGTGGACCTGACGGAATACCTGCAAGAGTCCTGAAGAGCTGTGCTCCTAAGTTGTTTCCTGTCTTGACGCGCTTGTTTTGCCTCTCTCTAAAACTGGAGTGGTGCCGGAGTCCTGGAAGCTTGCTAATGTGCATCCAGTGCTCAAAAAGGGTAACCGTGCCGATCCAGCTAACTTTAGACCAATCGCCATAACATCCATACTGTGCAAAGTGATGGAAAGGGTACTTAACAATAAGCTGCTAGCATACCTCGAAGACAATGAGCTTCTCAGTGACCACCAGTATGGCTCCCGTCGTGGTCGTTCAACTGGGGATCTTCTTGTGTATGTTACGCATTACTGGGTGAGGCCATTGAGAAACACGGCGAAGCCCTGGCTGTGTCGCTTGATATCTTAAAGGCATTTGACAGGGTCTGGCACGATGGTCTGTTGGCTTAGCTTCCTGCATTCGGCATCTCTGCTGATTTTTTCTACTGGATTTCCGTCTTCCTGAGTGGCCGATCGATCTGAGTAGTCGTAGATAGTCATAGATGGCTGCTCATCGGATCATAAGGCCATTGATGCTGGTGTTCCTCAGGGGTCTCTCTGTTCTTTCTGCAACTTTATTTCTGCTGCACATCAACGACCTGCTACAGCTTGGTGCAATCAGGTACACTGATGAAAGCACAGTCGCAGAAAGATACCTGTACAGTGCAAGAGCCAGCAGAGAGGAAGCAGCTACTCATAAAGAGGCCATGGTGGAGCGAATTAATTTGACCCTAAATCCTGTTTCCCAGTGGGATGACGACCATCTGGTCAAATTCAATGCTCTGAAAACACGGGCATGTCTTTTCACTGCTAAAAGGAGCCAGTTCCAGTTGTCTCCTGCTTTCCGAGGTACAGTTGTACCGGTTACCGACCGCCTACAGCTTTTGGGCATGGAGTTGACATCGGATCTTAACTTCGGCTCAACCATCGAGTCAAAAGCTCAGACCGCAGCTAAGAAGCTGGGCATCCTGAATAAGGTGAGGCGATACTTCACATCTGGACAGCTTTGAAGTTTGTATAAAGCACTGGTCCGTTCCTGTATGGAGTATTGCAGTCACTTGTGGGATGGCTCAGCAAAATACCAGCTTGCTGCACTTGATTCGGTGGAACGCAGAGCTAAAAAGGCTTATAGGCGACGCGACTATAATAGCTACGCCTCACAGCCTAGCTCATCGGCGTAATTTCGCCTGCTTGTCGGTCTTCTACAGACTGTACTTCGGAGAGTGTGCGCAGGAGCTCCACGATCTGATCCCACCATCACCCTTTTATCACCGGACTAGCAGACGTACTGCGGCGTACCATCCACACTTGGTTGAAATCCCGAAGTACAAGTCGTACTCGGCGCTTCTCCTCCACGTTTATTATGCGCACAAAGTGTGGAACTCTCTGCCGGCATCTGTATTACCTCCCACATATAACCCGTCTGCCTATAAAGCAAGAGTGAACAGGCATCTTCTGGGCACGCTCGTTTCATCATAGACCTCATCCATCTCTTTCGACCAGGCGTGATCGAGCTCAAGAGCAGGCCCAGTTTGTAATAAAAAAAAAATCGTACTCGTTAGTTATTCGTCATGGCTGCATCCTTTCTATAAAATTATTTCTAGGGCCGATTTTTAAACTTGCTTACTATTACTTCTCGTATTACTTTTGCTGAACCCGACAGGGCCAATAATGATTGTCATTAAATTTTAAGCCACCTATATAGTAAGTAGCCGATATGGTCGTTTAATTTCAATGATTAATTTATTTTACTCACAGACGTTTTCAAAATGGTGCACATCCGGTCCGCCAGGTAGCTCTCAAGTAGCCAGTCGATGGGCATGTTGTTATAGAACAGCTGCACGTAGGTGATGAATTGTACTAGATCCGCTGAACGGAACAGCTTGCCAATGCCTCCGACATGGCAAAACTCGATGAAAAACCAATTTGGTGTGGACACTGTGGTGGAAGCCGTGAACTGCTTTATTTCCTAGAAAGAAGATAATTATAACGTTTGAAAACTGCATTTATTTTTTATTGAAATGTTGCACAGACAGTTGTAAGTGTAGTGTCACATTGGATCACGAAGGGTGCTTTATCGTGCACACGGTTCGGGAGAGCATTTTTCGGCAAAGCTGGGAGCCAAAACCGTTCGGTTTAACTCGAATTGTGCATAGGCGAATCGTATTTGCCGATAGGCACGAGCTGATTGAAAGCAAAATTTTGAGTCGGAATTTTGTCGTAATTTGAATGTGATAAGTAAGATGCTACAAGACTTTGTTTCCAACAAATACTGTATAATCGTGTGTACCAACCCGAACATGTTCACAGGAGTAGCGCTGAAGTGCATTGAACATGTTTAGAGGTGTTTTTAATTGTAGGTATTTTAATTCTAGGTATTTTTAAGTGTATTCTAATTGTGTTTTTAAATGTATTTTTGTTATATATATCTTGGTGGTAGCATCGCATTGGCGTTCTAGATGTTAAGGTATTATTTACGTAATTTTAAATTATTTAATAAATATAAAATAAAATGTTAAGTAGAACGACAAAGTTAACGTTACGAAAAAATAAGAGAAGAGAGAGAAATAGAGATTTCTACATGTATAATGTGAGTGTGTATGTGTCATTTGTGTGTTTGTATAAAACCAAATCTAGTCCGGCCAAACGAAAAGTAAAGTTTTCAACAAACTCACCTGGATGTAGTTCTGCTTGGCGATGACATCATCTTCTAGCATGAGATAGTAGGTACCTCTAGACTGTGCATAGGCCATCAGATAGATGTTATCAAGATTCTGCTTAGTTCTCCATTTGACTCTCTTATGGGAGTCACCCAAGGTCACGGGGAGAGTTTCAAAGTCTGGGTAGTAAGCTGCTGATGGCGATAGGACTTCGATAAGGCCGTTTTCCACATGCTTTGGGAACCTGTAAAAGATTTTTGTTTTTATCCTGTTTTGGTAATCGACATTTTTCGCTAACATTAATTCTTTGCTAGAATATCGTAAGTGGATCCTAAAAACTAAGTGTTTAATGCATTTTCATCATCTAATTTCAAAGCAAACTTCTAACTGCTAACTAGTGCGATAACAAGTTAACATCTGTACAATATTATGTCGTTGAAACGCAGTCAGCAGTTTCAAACACAAACTTGATTGTCTAGACTTCACGTCAATATATCTGTGCCTGTATAGATTTGTTCCTGGTCGGAAATCGAGCTTGCACTGTGCGCTGCAGACGTTTCGCGAACACGCTTTATTATCGGTTCTGTTCCAACGCTGCTGGGTTCTATTGACGTTATTCGTTTAAAAGCAACAGGTTTCGGTTTTGAGTCTGTAGATATAAAACAACCCTGTAAACTCATACACTATCTTTATCGTCACTCAGTCGGGTAAAAAGTAAGTCATTTATCTAGATAGTTTTATTTGTAAGCTCATTTACTTTCATAAGATCTAGGACGAAGTCGGAACTACATTTCCCAAAGGAAGTTATTTTATAGCTCGGCTTTAATATAATAAACCAGCCACATTCTTCTTTCATTAAACCGACTTCAAAAAAAGGAGGAGGTTTCTCAATTCGACCGTATATATGTTTTTTTTTTTTTTTATGTGTGTTCGCGGATAACTTCGTCATTTATGAACCGATTTTGATATATTTTTTTTTGTTGGAAAGGAGATACTTCAAGGGTGGTCCCATGATAAGGAAGCCGGGATCTGATGATGGCATCCAAGAGAAATTGAGGGGAGCTTTCAAAAATTGTAGTGGCGACTAGTGCGTTTGTAAATTTTTTGATTAAGTATTTTAAAGCACTACAATTTAAAGAAGGTCTGGAGTCGCTCTGATGATGGACCCGAAAGACAGTCGAGGGAACTCCTCAACGGTTTACAGCAGTCACCTTGTGTTTGGGTTTGATTAATTTGTATTGATGAGAAATTTACACCTAGATGGGTTGTGACTGTCATAAAGGGTCTGATGATGAAGACGAAGGATAGTTAAGGGAACTCCTCAACTGTTTACAGTAGCTACCTTGCGTTTGGACTTAATTCATGTATATTGATCAAAACTTTGCACCCATCTGGGTTACAAGTGCCATTACAGGTCTGATGATGAAAAATATTTCTATGGAATATTGCAACTAAAAATAAAAAAATAAAAAAACTTTTTTGCAAAAAATAAAACCGACTCCAAAAACACAAAAAAAAGTGAAAAATAATTTTAGCTTCAGAAGTCGGTGACAAAAAACTGAATCAAATAAACAAAAGTCACCGACTTCTGAAGCTAAAATTATTTTTCACTTTTTTTTGTGTTTTTGGAGTCGGTTTTATTTTTTGCAAAAAAGTTTTTTTTTTATTCCACGGTGGTTCAGCGGAAGATGAAATACGTTTTAGTAAAACTTTAATCAAAATTGCTTGCCTCTCGTTGTATTGTTTGTCGTAAAACTAGGTATTTATTAATGATTTGCCATAAAAAGGGATGATAAGTAACTTTTATAAAAGTTGAAACCCGATCGTTTTGAAGACGAGTAAGGTTTCTGAAACTTTTTCTATTACATATTACACTGAAATAGACAAAGAGCAGAACAGTCGAGACAAAAGTTAAGGTAAAAATTAAACATCCTGGCACTAGAATACCTACTATTAATTTTAATGCAATTGTGCCCGTAATAACTTAAGATGACCTCAGAAGATGACGAAGACTTGACCATTCAGCTCACATTAAACTTGGTTAAAAACAGTTACATTTGATCTGCACACTAGTTTCTTTTGTCAACTACAAAATGACATATAGTAGAAAAACTTACATCGTTTCAATTTGCCGAGCCGTTTTGAGGACGTACATGAGGTCCGTTTCGCCAATCATTACAACGATGAGAGTGGTGTTAACATCAGCTGGGGTCAGCCCGTTGACGAGATGCTGTGAAAATGCATTAAGTTCGTATCATATTACGAAGTTTTGTTTAAGATTACCCTAATGTCTCCAGCGGATCAATTCTAAACTTCTCCATTGTTGTGCCAACAGTTCAGTACCAGGTTGAATGGTAGAAAAAATTACACAGTTTAATTTTCTCTGTAAAAATTACAGAAAATACAGATTAAAGGCTTAAGATTTCTTCTCAAGTAAAGCGGTATCTTCATTTGAAAAGGTTAAGTCTCTCCTAGCATAATGTAGAATTCTTTGAAGTGATACTTTGATAGTATGCTAAGTTATACGAATTTGCAAATCTTTTCGCCGAATACATTATTTTTTTAGTGAAAATAATTTGTGATCGATACTATCACGTACCTACTGTTTAGAAATGTTAAAAGAAGTGAGTTAAAATTCTTAAAAACGGTTATTTAATTGATAAAGTAATGAAATTCTACGTTGCAAGAGCCCTACTTGAAAAAAAAAGCCACTATACTCACAGTCAAGGTAAACATAAGGTAGCTCTCCTTGTCTCTTTTGACTGTCGGTATACCGACAACCATTTCGGCGAAATGACGCCCCCCTCTCATATGGTACGCTGGCTTCAAGCTGCTAGGGTCATTCATCAGGTGTGGCAAGAGCTGGTAGACGAAAGGAATCTTCAGCTGCTGTATGTACTTGGTGAAGATACCAGCTGCCGCTTTGCTTCCTGATGATAGAGAGAATCTTGTGAGCCAAATATTTGCCAGCAGCAGCCTACTATTAAGCCCACTTTGCAAATTTAGAGATTCCCACCCTAGATTCAGATATTATAGGTTCACTATGATCGAGGTTCCACCGGTAGTGTCGTTGCAAAGTTCTATAACAAATCTGGCTAAAATACTGGAAATGAAACGCTCTTCACACAAGATGTCAACACCAAACTCAATTAAAAAAGTAAAAAAGATTTAGCCTAAGAGTCTGTACACTGTACACATTATTCGAGTCCAATTTAGTAGGTCAGGTTATTAAATCAGTTACTTCAAAGAATGATTAAACCTTGAGCACACAACTGGGATTCGAACCCAGAATGTTGTGCTTCGCAGCTGGTTCATAACTATAGGTAGTCTAGTCTAATGAGGCATTTGACATTAGCAATCGTGGCTGTACTTATTTTGTAAGAATAGTACATACAACAAGTATTATTATTGCGAAATCCATACTTCCATACTAATATTTATTATAAATGCGAAAGTAAGTTTGTTTGTTACCTTTTCACACCTTTGCAGAACCGATCATTCTGAAATTTTGCATATGCATTGTCAGGTGTACAGAAACAGACATAGGGTACCTTTCATCCCGAAAAATCTTTTCCCGAGGAAAAACTCAATAACGTTTTTATGATAATAGATGGCGCCATGTCTTTCGAATCATGATTGAATTATATTATTGCCAGCAGCGTACAACCCGAATTGAATGTCAAATTCTAAATTCATTATCATAGTCATTATCAGACGAGGGAATGATCTGGCTAGAAATAATGTAAATAAGTATTGAAACGACGCGCCGATAGACATGAGTGGAAGAAAAGTGCACGCGGTGACATCATTCATTTAATTGGGTTAAGAGCCTGTAATGTACCTACTACCTACGTGTTAGGTACACCTCCGCCTAACCTAACTCATCGGAGACTAAAGGCATGATGTTATGTCTAATGGATATGTAGTAATAACAAACACCGACAGGACAAAGTAATTAACCTTGATTGTTGAAAATGTTCTAAAACACAGCTATGATAAACTCTGCTAACATCTACTCGGAGAGTATTGTTACGATCAGTATCTTACAGTAGCGAAGGGTCAATTTTTGTAAGAGGTAAGCCGGAGAACATGGCTCTAATGTGATTAAATTATTTGTCTATAGAATACTGACTGTGCCATTTTTCAAAGGGAAGCCGGTGGGAATCGAGTTGTATGGTACCTTCGCCACTGGTATCTTATAACTCCTTTTTTGTCTTTAGACTTCACAATAATATGAAAATTCAGTCAAACAGTCAGTTATTTAGTATAATCAGCCTATAATGTTCCCACTGCTGGGATACACGGCCTCCTCTCTATGAGAAGGAATGGGCTATAATCTACCACGCGGGTCCTTACGGGTTGGTAGATGTCACATGACTTCGATTTTTTGGTTCTAGGATATGCCGGTTTCCTCACGATGTTTTCCTTCACCGTTTTTGAGAGCAGTGGTGATGAAGTAAATTACACAAAGTATTGCGCTTCTCTGGGTTCGAACCCACGACTTACTTCGTGAGTCGGGGCCGCCACGACTGGGCCACCACCGCTCTCTAGTCTCTCTAGATGCCCTCACATTAGATAGTTTAGTTGGCATTGAAATGGCTGAACTAACAGT
The DNA here is from genome assembly GCA_950022335.1 of Eurois occulta. Taxonomy (NCBI): domain Eukaryota; kingdom Metazoa; phylum Arthropoda; class Insecta; order Lepidoptera; family Noctuidae; genus Eurois; species Eurois occulta. The sequence continues at coordinate 28,570,466 of OX465477.1, read as the reverse complement.
TGCTTCCCGGATCAGATTTATTCAATTCGCTTTTGTTACTTGTGCTCAATGGGTTGATCACATTAAAAGCATTTAATTAACTTATTACATCTTATTATCAGTGAATTTTGTTCCTCAGAACGTGAGAAGACTTTAGAGATTTTTTTCATAGCTACGACTAGAATAAAAATATCTTCAAATCAATGTTTCTAAAGGTAAAGTTTCAACCGGGAATCGAACCCGGATCTGGGTAAAAAAGACATTTGAAACTGAAAAAAGTAGAGAGAGTGGGTCAAACGATACTTTATTTCTGAACGATTTAATGTTATTAAGAAACATTTGCGAAGGTACGACAATTAAGTTAGTACGTGCTATGTGCTAATGAGCGAAGCGTGTGGCAATGAAACCGTTTCTATACTGAATCTGTGTGTTTGTAAAAATGTAGCTATCAATCATCAACAGAACGATGAAAATAATACTAGTGTTTTTTGAGAAAATACGGTTCGTATAGGGTAACTCACATTGATTGGACATAGATTTCTCTGGTGACATGATCTTTAGGCGACAAATCTTTAGGAGAAAGCAAGCTCTTATTACTTACTTCTCAAAATAGTATATATTGCAGGACAATCAACTCGCGTGTTTTACCTTTTCAATCTTGACACAACCAATCAATGTTGCAAGTATAAAAAACTCTGTTGGTGTTGCCAACACTTTTTTTATAATTTATTTTATTATAATTATCGTTATTACTGATGAAATGTAACGCCGTGCAGGTCCTACGTTTATATTTGTATAGTTGATAGTTGGCCCACGGGATTGTACTGCCGGGATAAAAACTATTCTATGTGTTAATCCAGGTTATGTGTGCTAAATTTCATCCGAATCCGGTCTGTAGTTTTTGTATGAAAGAGTAACAAACATCCATCCATCCATCCTCAAAAAGTTTCGCATTTATAATATTAGTAGGATACTAAACGATTTGAATGATTTAGATTGCCAACATGAAATTTTCAATATTGACCTCTTTATTTCGTGTGGGACATTCATTAGCCATTTAGTCATTAGTACTGCATTTTTCATTAGAACTGTTTCAATAAAATTGTGAGAGCTTTTTGTAACATAAATGTATCACACAATTTTCCATGATTAATTTTGAATAATCGTTAAAAATTACTGTATAAATATTCATAATTTGTGGCATAGCTCGTTTGAGGTGTTTCAAAATTAATGCTCGTTTTCTGTAACCCTATTTTAAAATGCTAGGTGCACTGCCCACCCGCAGTGGATGTTCCAGTTTACATTAGGCTGTATAGTTAAGATATCACCAAGGCTTACTAACTAATCGCATATGAAACTGTATTCAGTATATAGAACAAAGGTTATAGAGCTAAAAATGTAGATAAGTTAATTATGAAGACACACAGATGACATAGTTGATAACCGTTCAACCAACCAAGTTCATGTCATCAAGTAGTTTTGGATGAGAAAGGATGAGTCATGATTGTTAACATAGATGTCAAGATGATGAGCCAAATGTTGTATGAAAATTGTAATATTTTCTTATAAAAATAAAACGATTCCGTGCTAAAATTACTCGGCACACACTCGTAATATTACACTGGTTCCTCTCTCTGGAGCCCTGACCCCGGTAGCTTGGACCCTGTTCCCGGTACCGGTGGGCTACAATTTTTATTTCAAGGTATACTTAAAAATGTGAGGAGCTCGTGGCTAAATAATAACAGCCGCTCGGGTCGATCTTTAGGTTAAACCGCGCTTGCCTAGGTTGGTCCGTGGATGGGTGACCACCCATTACATACCGAGTTTCCTCCGTGCCTCGGAAAGCACGTTAAGCCGTTGGTCCCGGCTGTCATTTATCGATCTTTGACAGTCGTTAAGGTAGTCAGTGCCTTGAAAGTCTGACAACCAGTCTTACCAAAGGGTATCATGTAACCCAGTGCTAGCTGGGTTGTGGAGGTCAGATAGGCAGTCGCTCCATGTAAAATACTGGCATTCAGTTGCATCCGGTTAGACTGGAAGCCAACCGCTACGTAGTTTGGAAAAGGCTAGCCAGATGATGGAATATTTAAAAATGTATTAGGTTTGTATATAAATAAATAAAGGAAATAATGCGGATAAAAATTATAATCCTTTGACTCACCAGTCATGTTCTTTAGAAGGGCGAATACAGCAGGAGAGATGGTCGCCGATGACGAAGTGGCTTGTGCTGTCACATGATTTGTCGAACTGATACCACGGTCGGTAAACATGCGCGCCTGTAACAAATGCATTCGAGTTACCTTCTAAACTAGACCTTACGATGTAGACTTTACGTTGTTAGTAAATTTAGCTTTGGAATGTAGAATACTTACATAGTGTAAACACATAATATGTTTGCACCAGGTGTAGTAGTTCACTTTTATATCCCCTTCTTCTTCATCACCGTTTCACATGGTGAAGTTGAAACGACGAGGGATAAAGGGTTAATATGTCAATAGCTGAATGCTTGGATAAGATCACATTAATCATATCCATGTCTCAAGCTATATTTTACTATAACCAAAAGGCGTTACGGGTATCTTATTTATTCAAGACCCCGCGATCCGCAAATGGTATTATTTTGGGCGCGGCTTCGACCCGTGGACTCCGGAACATATCCCGCAAGATTTAGGTCTATCCATCCAGGTCATCCTCGTGCACGGTCTACCCGTGTGCCCATCAAAATTATTAATTATGGCCTAATAAGGTGACAGACAGACAAAGATAAATTAATAATGTTTGTTTGCGCCGGGCAGACATGTAAATGATAGTCAGTGTCACTTTTCCAGTTATGTTTAAGTCTCATGTTGTCGGTTACGGCGAGTCTACCTAGACACCAGATTCTTCCTTAAATATCTCTAATGCAAAACTCAATTATCACTGTCTGACCTGAAAATCGAACCCAGGATCATAATCAGTGCATTAAGATCCCACTGATGGAGCACAGGCTGCCCCCCCTCTGTCAGATGTGTAGGTATGTATTGTATGTATTTGAAGTTTTACTTCTAAGACGATAAACTCGTTCAAAATGGTATATAACCTGCAAGGTGATGACGTCTTCTTGCCGGCCGCGATATTGAGCCTCTACGAACTGCAGATGAGATTGCATGTTCGCGAGCATCTCTTCCATGTGGTCCTCGCGGTTCAGCCGAGCTGCAAAAACAAAGTGGGTTAAGATTCGCTCTAAAGGCACTCAAGATACGGCCAAACCAACACGTTCGTCACTATGGAGAATTATCATAGAAAACATATGATCCCACGTCTCCGTATTAAGCCACATAATTTGACGCCTGTAATCCCCGAAGGGTGAGGCAGAGTGGACACATTTAGGGATTGCCAAGTTTGACACGTTAAACTAGTACCGACTGCGACCACTCGGCTCTTGGCAGTAGATCATGATTTTTTCGCGGTGACCCCATGTCGCAGCACTAGTTCGTAATAAACAACTCACTGTCACCGTGCAGTACATGGCCGTACCTTTACACGGACATTATTGATCGCGATGCCGGTTGTTCGATCGACACTGACCGTGTTGCAATGTGCCTAGTAATTTAATTAACACACTAGGACGGTGCAATATAATATCAGACAATACTAAGGCCTGTTGACACGGCGATGGCTAGTACGGTGTATTACTGATTATTTTTGTGTTCACATTGCACTTTTAAACTGCAGCAGCGTGTAAGCGTTTAAACTCTAGCAGTGTACCTTTTTACCGTTACATTAATATCATCGACGTGTGAATGGGGCTCAACAGCATTTAAAAAGATTGTGCGAGCATAAGTATAGAATTTAAAAAATGCCAGTAAGTTAATAAATAAAAATACAACAAGAGGCAGAAAATCTAAACAGTCATACTGAAACAAATACAGTTACAGTGTTCATTAGGCTGCACGTCGGTGGTAACCAAACTGGTATTTTATTGGAACCTTACTACGCTAGGCCAGCACTAGGTCGAAGTGATGCCGCCGACGTGCGGTTGGCTGGACTAGTTCAATTAGTACTAGGGCGGTAACAAGGGTATTTTCTTTCAAAAATTTTGCTTTCGTTGATCAAATACTGACTGTATACTTATAAAACTGCCCTTGTATCAATGAATTCACATTTTGTTGAAACACGTTCTCAGTAAAAGACAAATATTATGAACCCTGTGTCTACATTACTAAGACATAATATTATGAACCCTGTGTCTACATTACTAAGACATAATATTATGAACCCTGTGTCTACATTACTAAGACATATTATGAACCCTGTGTCTACATTACTAAGACATATTATGAACCCTGTGTCTACATTACTAAGACATAATATGAACCTTGTGCCTACATTACTAAGACATATTATGAACCCTGTGTCTACATTACTAAGACATAATATGAACCCTGTGTCTACATTACTAAGACATATTATGAACCCTGTGTCTACTTTACTAAGACATATTATGAACCCTGTGTCTACATTACTAAGACATAATATTATGAACCCTGTGTCTATATTACTAAGACATAATATTATGAACCCTGAGTCTACATTACTAAGGCATATTATGAACCCTGTGTCTACATTACTAAGACATATTATGAACCCTGTGTCTACATTACTAAGACATCATATTATGAACCCTGTGTCTACATTACTAAGACATAATATTATGAACCCTGAGTCTACATTACTAAGACATAATATGAACCCTGTGTCTACATTACTAAGACATCATATTATGAACCCTGTGTCTACATAACTAAGACATATTACGAAAAAAAACGGTGATCTTCCTTCCTTTTTCTTTCTTGCGACGGGGCGGGGTCGGAGATTTAAGTTACTCCATTCTGGTCCCCGTCTCGTAATAAATTACTATAAGACCTTCCGTTTTTACCGCGAAAAAGGGACCAAATCGGAATGAACTTAGGACGCCGCCGCCTCCACTTCGTTCTGCCTGTTTTGGAGACGTTCCATGTGCTTATTTGTTTATCCCAATGTCCATCTCTCTCTAGTTCAAGGCTTCTTGTCAGGATAATAAAATAAAAATAAAATAAAATAACTTGTGTTTTATTTCAGGCAAAATACTCTTAAACAACTAAAATAATAAATTGAAATGAATAAAAAAAGAACAGTAAATTAGTAATCTTAAAAAAAAATTTACAATATCAATAAAAAGTCATTAAAGTAATGAAGGATCAGAAGAGTAACATGTTTCTTTTCATTTCCGTTTTTATTGTTTTTCTGTTTACGTACGTTTCTCATGTACGTGTTAGTTCTTTATTTCTTCCTCATTCGCACAATACACACAACCACAGATGCATTTTCTTTTAAGTTATTTTTTTCGTTAATTTTTGTGGTGAAACGGGTGATCTTCCTTCCGTTTTTCTTTCTTGCGACGGGGCGGGGTCAGAAATTAAAGTTACTCCACTTTGATACCAATGTTATCACAGACTACTTTCAAAGCTCCCGTATGTAACGGTAACTGTGATAACACAGAGACCAAAGCGGACATAACTTACAACGCCGCCGACTCCTCCACTTCGTCCTGCCTGTTTTCAATTCAATTCAATTACTTTAATTTCAGATATATTACATTATAATCACAACATAATACATTAATACATGTTTATTTAAATAAAACGATACGAACAAACAACACAACACAACAATGACAACAAATAGATACACACCAATGGACACATTGGATTAGGACCGCACAACTCGTACATGGAGTTTTGTCCAATGCTCCATGAAGGAGCACTCCATGTCCATTCTCCCAACAATGAGCTGCAGGAAGCTCAATCACCAGCATCTCCATCTCCATCTCTTTCTAGTTCAATGCTTCTTGCCAGAGTAATGAAGAATCAGAAGATAAATATGTTTCTTTTCATTTCTGTTATTGTTGTTTTTCTGTATATCAAAATCAAAACGTTTATCGAAATAAGTGTACAATGTGGTGTTATGTTATGTTAGTACTTATGACTTAGCAGCCTATTACAAGGATTACAATTTATCATTCGTCTGACCTTATCATCCTAAATTAGCATGCATTAAACATAATTATTACTTAATTATTTTCTTTTAGATTAGTACAATTAAATACAAAAAAGTTACTTATGTCAAAATTAAATGTCAATAATAGTGAATTTAATACAATTACAGTTCTACTGTCCCCCCATACTTGAGTACTACTGCTGTAACATGATAATATTGTAAAACCAAATCATTTTAAAAGAGTAACCATGGAGTTAACAGTGCACCTTTTTGTCGAGGTTTTATAAGTGCCCATGTAGACCTATGTGAAATAAAATATTTTAATTGATTGATTGATTGATATTAATTTCAAAGTTGTGGATCTGGAACCTAGTATCTACAGTTTGGACTGTATCTTGTATTTGTAAACTAGGGTTATTTAAGTTTCCACACTTGATTCAATGAAATATCGTCTGCAATAGTACTGGTAAAGCGTTTTCTTAATCTATTATTTTGGGAACCTGACCGTAACTTGACCTCAAACGTTCCCTGGAAACTAGACACTAAGGTATCCATACAATTTTGCAGGTGACTGTACAGTAGTACATATTGTTAGTCGTTTATATGTTTTAGTGCTTGTTGAATATAATTATATAAACTGTTAACCATAAAGTTCGGTACGGGCCCCTTCGGGGGCTTGACATACAAACCTCCGCTGGCTCGGTATCGGCCCCGAAAGGGGCTAGCATTTAAGTCATACGTCATCCTAATTATTTATGTAAATATTTAATATTCTGATAATCAAATACTATGAGTGTGCGTTAATTAAGAGAGTTGAATAAAAATCTCATATGTCAACGCCATTAAAACTTCTGTATTTAGCGCGCAAGTTTCTTAATTTAACCTTACAAAATCCAAGTGCGTAAATACGGTCATCGCCATTTTGACAGCAGTGCTGGCCGAGGCTAAAAATCATAAAAATTGTGGTTTTCGGACATCCAAACTCCACTTTATTGATAATAATTAACTCGTCATTTAAGTATGTGACGAATTCATCCATAGTTCAATTTAAATAAGCAGTAGGTAGTGATGAATTTTGGTATCTAAAGTCGAAGTTTCGCGCCAATAGTGCATGTTTACATTTTTATTTTTCACATTGTATCACACAAACACATAAAGATTCGATAACAAATGTGACAAATATAATTTCAAATATTATAAACAACATGAAAATGCCCAGATCTTAGCGTAATTTACTAATTCAGGACCAATAACACGTAATATTCATTACCACTACTCAATTTGTATTCGAAATTGACGACCATTTTTTTTTTAATTTTTGTGATGTGTGAAAGCGATTATTTCAATCGATTCTTGTTTTGTAAATTTCGATTAAATCGAGTAATTAAATGTAAGGAATTTAAGAAATCGATAGATGGAAATTAAAATAAAAAAATTTGTTTTAAGCGTTAAATACAATAAAAAATGTTACAATATTTTTTAAAGCTTTTATAATGGTAATCTTAATAGATTTTCGTGCATTGTAGGTATTAAAACCGACCCAACAATAAACAGAACAGATTAATCTATGGCTAAATTCGCGCCGATTTGTTTCCATGTCAAAATTTAAATTAGGAATGCACTCGCTGTTCCAATGTATATTGTATATAAGTTACTAGATAATTTATTGTGATTTTTTTTTCTATTGGTTGGTTGAATATAGAACGCCAAGGATCTTGGTAGGCCATAGTGTTTGTTTGGTCCCACCAAGATAAATTATATTTGCTCTACAAAATTGGGTTATGGGTAGATGGATTGGCTATTAGGTATTCACTATTTACAAATACTTTTTTTTATCAGACAGTTCTCTCCCACTGCTGGGCAAACCTCCCCATTGGCTTTCCAATTTTCTTTATCTTTTGCCTTCTCCGACCAATACTTTTAATCGTCATTATTTTTTGATGCGCAGATAAGCTTGGTTTAGTAACAACCCCAAAAACTATAAAATTGTATTTTTAAGAAAACTTCTAGAAATGCGAGTAGGACTCTTGCCCTGAGGGTTCTGTCTCATAGCTGTTCACGGCCTCACTCAAGTGACACGGCCCATGGCCTATGATGGATAACCTGAACTTTGCAGTTGTAAAAAGAGGTTTTAGAGTGGACAGTGAACCGTTTTGAAAAAATAAACTAATGTTTATTTAGGATACGGCCTATACACTGCTGATTGCGAAATATAGTACAATAAGTTTGTCGGTCATCGTCACCGAGGCAGGCCCAAGAAACACTGGCGTGACGATTTGGATTCACTCGTTCTTGACTGATTGGCCAGAGAAGGCAAAACACCGAGAGAGTTGAAAAGGTAAGGGAGGCCTTTGCCCAGCAGTGGGAAAGAATAATCTAAACAAAATAAAGTTTTTTCCAACCTAACACAATAATCCAACCGTACTATACAAAATTTCGTAGAATAAGTAATATAATGTATCTTTGACGGATCAAACTATTTTTTTATTATGCCTACCGAGATCCTGGGCACTCTATATCCAACCGCCAGATATTCATCATCATCTGCCTAGCCTTTACCCAACTATGTTGGGGTCGGCTTCCAGTCTAACCGCCAGATATTAGAAAACCAAATTCACAATAAATGATGTAGTAAATTAAAATACCTACTTTAAAATTGTGAATTGCGAGCGTATTCTTAATTAAACTTTGAAACAAAAAAATCGACGCGTATTTAGCCATAGGTTCTGTCCGTGATTACAGTTAAATTGAAAATCGATCCATTTTCAGATTTTTCTTTGTTTGAACTGTGGGACTTATTTCTTGCCAAATTTCACGGTGCTGGTCCAACGGAAAGAAACATAATCATCAAAATGATTACATAGAAGCAAGTTTTTATTTTATTTTATTATTTATAAATCTCCTTCTCTTGAAGTCAACCAAAAGCATCGAATAATTACTAAATGAAATTATTAAAAAAGATAAATTTAAATGATTAATTAATAATTATTCGAAATTATAGGTACCAAGAATTCAGTCTCAACTCTTTTTTTTCTAAACTCGATTTCATTGCGAGTATCGATTAGGCTGAATACCACTTTTTAATCGTAATTATAGAACTTGGGTTTACGGTCAGCACTAAGAAGTGTCATTTTGCAACACTTGCAACATAGTTTTTTAGTAATATTTGTCAAGACTTTGATCGTGTTTTTTTATGAAATTATGTATGAATAATAGCAAAAATAAGAACGCAGATAGAACGTTACAGTATTTATTTATCTCTTTCGAACAGTCCCGCAGCCCTGGCAGGCATCGGCCCTTGCGGGCCCCTACCGTTTGCTGACATCTCTTTGAGGCGCGCGTGGAACACGAACGCGCCGTCGACACGGCGTATTGTTGTAAAAAAAGCCACTCAGACAGCGACAGCACCCCACGCTCCCCTCTCGCGAAGGGAGTGAACGATCATCGAGGGCTGATGGTAGGTCTACCACCGCCCGCCTCACGCTCAGGGCACCGCGCCACGTCTCATCATCGTGACTTGTGAGGACTCACATAGTGTGAAAGTCTCGAGAAGAGCTTACTATAGAAATGATCCTATGAAGTAAGGTCTTCTTCCAGCGCATCTAAGTTACCTATTTTTTGGAAGCGTGCCGTAATATGTATTTTACACATATTTGGCAATAGACTGACGCCGTTTTACGAACCTCAACACGGTATTGAAGATATTTAACACAAACTTATCGAGTGAAACAGCTGCCGTGACATATTTATCATCATAAAATCGAATGCTGAATGTTCACGAAAATGTTTGAATTTCATGACAATTCGCATCACTCCCCCCGATTCAGCTGATGTGTCATGTGTCAAAATCTTGTCGAGCAGAGTGGTTAACAGTGGTTAATGTTTTTGATCTACATTTTCTAAACTCATTTTGTGCGTGGTCAAGAATATTAAGCTTTATTAAGAACGTACATTCAGTCCAAAAAGTATCGGGAATGGATGATTTGTATATGGTTCCAAATTCAATTTTTTGTTTTTTTTTTTCGTTGTTGGATTGGCACAACTCTTTTCCATTTTGGCGCGGAATTTGAGTTGCATCTGTTATTTAGATTAAATTCAGTGCTGTTTTTAGTTAGATCATTTCTAGAGTGTATTGTGAATTTCATAATGGACGAAACCATTGAACAAAGAGTTTTTCTGCATCGACAAAAGAATTTCGTGTTCGGAGTCCCTGAAAATGTTACAGAAGGCTTACGGTGAATCGACTTTATTAAAAACACGTGCGGTTGAGATGTGATGGCAGATTTCCTCGCTCTGGTAGGCCATCAACGTCTTCAACTGAAGTTAACATCGCAAAAGTGAAGGAAATAGGAAAAATTCTCATTCAACTTTAAGAGAGATAAGTAGCCACTGAACTATCTGTGTCTCACGAGTAGATCCGTATCATTTAAAAAAATCTTCGGTAAGAAATATAGACTCTTGGGTATTGTAGTATTTTCATGTCATCATTACGACAGTCACGCGACAGTTTGGTGCATAGTTGACACGTAAGCACCCCGCCTCCGTGCGAGAAAACGCGCTAAATATTGTTGTGTTTTCTATCTTAAAAGGAGTTTTTAATTTTTGGAGTTTTTATTTTATTTTTTTTGTGTAGGCTCTCAGAAAAAACGGACAATTCGTTAAAACCATAACTGCTGCATTTATTTTAGTAATTGCATTCTTAATTTTCTCAACAGATTTAAAATAAAACTTACTTTGATCCATTTTGATTACACAGTATTTGTAAAATAAATAAATATACTTTCTTATAAAGTTGTAAGCAATCCTATTTCATGTACCTACCAGTAACCGCCCTTACTTCGCACGGTTGCAATGGCGATATGTCGAATTATCGATATGTCTGTGCTATATTCTAAGTTAAATATTAACATAATATTATGAACATAAACCATAACGTCTCAAAATCCATCTTGGAGTTCAGTTCTAAGTTTATGTCACACGTACAGACACAAAAAGGGACTTTGTTTAATATTAAGTAAAGATATATGTAGATAATACTAACTAAAAAGTATATGGAAAATGGCATGATTTATTGACAAACAACTCGTCACACAGCATGTTTATGAGTAGTGTAATGAACAAATTATACAATGATTTAGTTTTCAATCTATGAAGATTTTAAATAGTAATGGAACTAATTAACTTCTTGGCAGCGCAGTGTTGGCGTTGAATGGTCCGAAAAAACACGGTGAGATTTGATTGTGGAATTCTACCATTGCTTATGAGGCCGGTATACGATAGGTTGTGAATATTGTACAACCTGTCGTCTCCCGCCTAAAAGCAACTGAGCAGATACACCTGTGCCGAGCAGATACACCTGTGCCGAGCAGATACACCTGTGCCGAGCAGATACACCTGTGACTAACAGATACAGTACCCGGCCCTAAATATAGCGCATATTATTTAAGAAGAAGTTTGTTTTCTGTCACCCATAGATCAGTGACCGTCTTTCTTAACGTGTATGTGTCATATTTGCAGCCGAATACTGCTATTTTGCTGAAAATAAGGAAAACGACAAATAAATAACAATTATAAGCTTAGTGTAAATGGCTGAATTTATCGATATGAAGGACCACTCAAACTGGTACGAACAAATTGCGGACCTGCTATGAACGTCGGACACGGACAGATATTTAAGAAAAGAAACCGTTAGTGTACGGTGTCCAGACCGACGTCCGCCATCTGTCCGTCTGGTTTGACCGAATCTTAAGTAGACGGTGCTAGTCAGTACCTATCCATAGTGTTTAAATGTTAGCTCTTTGTAAGGCTTCATGGTATAACTTAGAATCTCAAGCCAGTAGCATAAAAAGCTATTGTAATATGGCCCCGCATCACGTTGACCAATGTTTCAAGGATAACGTCACCTTCTCGAGGGATATTCTAACTGAACAACTGTACTTCCACATCTGTTCGTTTTAAATAATACCATTGTCCCTTAATTAATTCAAAAGTGCCCCATCTTATCATACAAATCAGTGCTCATAATTTCAAAGATTCTGATTAACTTAAAAACAAAATAAGCAGATTATCTTGGATGTAAGATCATGTGAGGATAATGCAGATTAGCGTCTGAGATGGTCATTTGATGAGGGAACCACACTTTGAGTGGATCTGTCCAGTCAGTGCAGCTTGTGACAGTACTCGTGAAGCACAATTTAGAATTCAAGGAACTCAAGGACTTATCGTACAATACCGTAGAAAGGACATTTAGGTAGGTCGCATAAAGTACAGTACACTACCAGACCAAATAGATAAAACTAAATGAAATAAAATTGATCCATAGAGCCCTCACATTCACAATAGTTTCCCCAACACTGAATATGCATTACAAAAAAAAAATACCTATACAATGTACATTTTTGACGAAAAGTATTTCAATATTTTCTTTATTTTTGGTTTTATTTTCTCTAATGACCAGACATTAGAATAGAATAAATTCATTTCATTTCACGAGTTAAGCTCTTGTTGATCTAAACATGAATGATGTAACCAAGGTTTTGTAAAAATATTCTGATTTAAAAGAGTGTCCATGGAGTTTCTTGCCCGTTCTTCTCCATAGAGATCTACGTTAGGGAATGGGCAACTACAGTACTTTCACAGTTTTTATGCCTTGTGACTGGGACTGTAGCTAAATTTCATTGTTGTCTTTGTTTCGACAGTTCAAAAGTGCCTGTAACGGGCCTACTTGAAATAAATGCTTTGATTTTGAATATTTTCTTTATTTTTGGTTTTATTTTTTCTATTGTTTATTTTGTCAGATAGTTTTTTTTTCTTTTATTTTTTTCAATGACCAGACATTAGAATAGTATAAATTCCTTTCATTTCACGAGTTAAGGTCTAGGTTAAGGCTATATTCAACATTGAACAAAGAGTTTGTCTTAAATTTTGCATCGCCAATGGAATTTCGTGTTCGGAGTCCCTGAAAATGTTACAGAAGGCTTACGATGAATCGATTTTATCAAAAACACGTGCGGTTGAGATGTGATGGAAGATTTGCCTCGCTCTGGTAGGCCATCAACGTCTTCAACTGAAGTTAACATCGCAAAAGTGAAGGAAATAGTGACCGAAAATCCAAGTTTGAGAGAGATAGCCGCTGAACTATCTGTGTCTCAGGAGTATCCGTATCATTTAAAAAAATCTTGGGTATGAAAAATAGACTCTTGGGTATCGTAGTATTTTCATGTCCTCATTACGACAGACACGCGACAGTTTGGTGTATAGTTGACACTTAAGCACCCCACCTCTGTGCGAGAAAACGCGCTAAATGTTGTTGTGTTTTCTATCTTAAAAGGAGTTTTTAATTTTTGGAGTTTTTATTTTTTTGTGTAGGCTCTCAGAAAAAAACGGAGAATTCGTTTAAACCATAACTGCTGCATTTATTTTAGTAATTGCATTCTTAAGTTCCTAAACAGATTTAAAATAAAACTTACTTTGATCCATTTTGATTACACAGTATTTGTAAAATAAAAAAAAAAACTTTATTTTAATGTTGTAAGCAATTCTGTTTCATGTACCTACCCTACTTCGCACGATTGCAATGGCGATATGTCAAATTATCGATATGTCTGTGCTATATTCAAGTTAAATATTAACATAATATATGAACATAAACCTTATCGTCTCAAAATCCATCTTGGAGTTCAGTTCTAACTTCACACGTACAGACACAAAAAGAGACTTTGTTTTATATTAAGTAAAGACATATGTAGATACTTAATACTAATTAAAAAGTATATATGGAAAATGGCATGATTTATTGACAAACAACTCGTCACACAGCATGTTTATGAGTAGTGTAATGAACAAATTATACAATGATTTAGTTTTCAATCTATAAAGATTTCAAATAGTAATGGAACTAATTAACTTCTTGGCTGCGCAGTGTTGGCGTTGAATGGTCCGAAAAAACACGGTGAGATTTGATTGTGGAATTCTACCATTGCTTATGTAGCCGGTTTACGAATGGTTTATGAATATTTTACAACATATAACCTGTCGTCTCCGGCCTAAAAGCAACTGAGCAGAAACACCTGTGCCTAACAGATACAGTACCCGGCCCTAAATATAGCGCATATTATTTAAGAAGAAGTTTGGTTTCTGTCACCCATAGATCAGTGACCGTCTTTCTTAACGTGTGTGTGTCATATTTGCAGCCGAATACTGCTATTTTGCTGAAAATAAGGAAAACAGGCAAATAAATAACTAATATAAGCTTAGTGTAAATGGATGAATTTATCGATATGAAAGACCACTCAAACTGGTACGAACAAATTGCGGACCTGCTATGGACGTCGGACACGGACAGATATTTAAGAAAAGAAACCGTTAGTGTACGGTGTCCAGACCAACGTCCGCCATCTGTCCGTCTGGTTTGACCGAATCTTAAGTAGACGGTGCTAGTCAGTACCTATCCATAGTGTTTAAATGTTAGCTCTTTGTAAGGCTTCATGGTATAACTTAGAATCTCAAGCCAGTAGCATAAAAAGCTATTGTAATATGGCCCCACATCACGTTGACCAATGTTTCAAGGATAACTAAATAAATATTCTAACTGAACAACTGTACTTCCACATCTGTTCGTTTTAAATAATACCATTGTCCCTTAATTAATTCAAAAGTGCCCCATCTTATCATACAAATCAGTGCTCATAATTTCAAAGATTCTGATTAACTTAAGAACAAAATAAGCAGATTATCTTGGATGTTAGATCAAAAAAATCTTGGGGATGAAAAATAGACTCTTAGGTATCGTAGTATTTTCATGTCATCATTACGACAGATACACGACAGTTTGGTGTATAGTGGACCCTTAAGCACCCCGCTTCCGTGCGAGAAAACGCGCTAAATGTTGCTGTGTTTGCCATCTTAAAATGAGTTTTTAATATTTGGAGTTTTTTTTAATTTTAATTTTTTTGTGTAGGCTCTCAGAAAAAACAGAGAATTCGTTAAAACCATAACTGCTGCATTTATTTTAGTAATTGCATTCTTAAGTTCCTAAACAGATTTAAAATAAAACTTACTTTGATCCAGTTTGATTACACAGTATTTGTAAAATTAAAAAAATATACTTTCTTTTAATGTAGTAAGCAATCCTGTTACATGTACCTACCAGTGACCGCCCCTACTTCGCACGATTGCAATGGCGATATGTCAAATTATCGATATGTCTGTGCTATATTCTAAGTTTAATATTAACATAATATTATGAACATGAACCTTATCGTCTCAAAATCCATCTTGGAGTTCAGTTCTAAATTTATGTCACACGTACAGACACAAAAAGAGACTTTGTTTTATATAAAGTAAAGATATTATGTAGATAATACTAACTAAAAAGTATATGGAAAATGGCATGATTTATTGACAAGCAACTCGTCACACAGCATGTTTATGAGTAGTGTAATGAACAAATTATACAATGATTTAGTTTTCAATCTATCAAGATTTTAAATAGTAATGGAACTAATTAACTTCTTGGCAGCGCAGTGTTGGCGTTGAATGGTCCGTAAAAACACGGTGAGATTTGATTGTGGAATTCTACCAATGCTTGTGAGACCGGTAAACGATACGATATGAATATTATTGTACAACATATGACGTATCGTCTCCGGACTAAAAGCAACTGAGCGGATACACCTGTGTCTAACATATACCGTACTCGGCCCTAAATATAGCGCATATTATTAAGAAGAAGTTTGGTTTCTGTCACCCATAGATCAGTGACCGTCTTTCTTAACGTGTATGTGTCATATTTGCAGCCGAATACTGCTATTTTGCTGAAAATAAGGAAAACAGGCAAATAAATAACTAATATAAGCTTAGTGTAAATGGATGAATTTATCGATATGAAAGACCACTCAAACTGGTACGAACAAATTGCGGACCTGCTATGAACGTCGGACACGGACAGATATTTAAGAAAAGAAACCGTTAGTGTACGGTGTCCAGACCAACGTCCGCCATCTGTCCGTCTGGTTTGACCGAATCTTAAGTAGACGGTGCTAGTCAGTACCTATCCATAGTGTTTAAATGTTAGCTCTTTGCAAGGCTTAATGGTATAACTTAGAATCTCAAGCCAGTAGCATAAAAAGCTATTGTAATATGGCCCCACATCACGTTGACCAATGTTTCAAGGATAACGTCACCTTCTCGAGGGGTATTCTAACTGAACAACTGTACTTCCACATCTGTTCATTTTAAATAATACCATTTTCCCTTAATTAATTCAAAAGTGCCCCATCTTATCATACAAATCAGTGCTCATAATTTCAAAGATTCTGATTAACTTAAAAACAAAATGAGCAGATTATCTTGGATGTTAGATCATGTGAGGATAATGCAGATTAGCGTCTGAGATGGTATTTCAATGATACCACACAAATTCGAGTGGATCTGTCCAGTGGGGCTTGTGACAATATTCGTGAAGCTCAATTCAGAATTCAAGGAACTCAACAACTTTTCGTACAATACCGAAGAAAGGACATTTAGGTAGGTCGCATAAAAAACAGTACACTACCAGACCAAATATAAAAAACTAAATGAAATAAAATTGATCCATAGAGCCCTCACATTCACAATAGTTTCCCCTACACTGAATATGCATTACTAAAAAAAATACCTATACTGAGATTGGTCTATTTTAGTTACTTCCATAGCATCATGCCTTACGGTATTCTGCTGTGGGAACGGGCTGCAGATATTGACTCAATATTTATTCTGCAAAAGAGGGCTGTAAGAGCCATCTATAACCTACGCAGACGCGAGTCTCTAAGAGAATTGTTTAAAAAAATTAACATCATGACGATACCTTGTCAATATATTTATGGAAACATTATTGATGTTCGGAAAAATAGACATATTTTGAGGAAAATAAGCGACAGGCATAATTTCAATACTAGAAATAAGGACAAATTAGGTCAGCCACGTTTCAGATCGTCAAAAGTACGAACTTCTTTTATGGGGTACTGTTTAAAATTTTACAATAAAATACCACTTGACATTCTATAACTTAATGAGAAGAAATTTAAAACATGCATAAAACGCACATTATGTAAACGAGCATATTATAAGTTGGAAGACTACCTCGTAGATAAAAATGCTTGGCTCAATGCTGGTCCTGCTCCACAACCACTTGGGCTCACGAACTAAGATGTTATTGTTTGGAAGAGATGCTCCCCCTTTAATTCTTTAATTATATATATATATTTTTTTTCTTTCTCGTTTCTCTTCTGGAAAGTTAAGGTTTGAATAGTATATATTTTCTATTTTATCTGTACATTGTGAGTGCAAACGAATTGATTACCATGTGAAGATATTGTGGAAGCTGCAGAAGATTGTAAAAATATCTTTGCATTTTATAGATTCCATCTCTTAGTATTATACAATTGCATAGCACATGTGTGAGTACTATGTACTGCAAAGCTACCATTTATATTTTGTTATCTTTCAGTGACTTGAATGTGTCCTGGTGGCTGAGAGAATATTGTCATGCTCACTCAAATGTCTCGCTGATGGTGGCGTGTGTGTCGGGTCATTTAGTTCCCTTCAATATGGTTGAGTTGAATGGCGCTGATCCATGCGTCATGTTCGTGAACGGGCGCTGTCAATTGGGACTGGTCATCTCTTAGCTGCCTCGGATTATTTTAATTACTTTTTTTAAATTGTTGGTTAAATCTTTTACTCTGGACGCTCTTAATGTGCACGTCTTTGTATATCGTTCTCACATATATGTATAATCTCAACATGAATGATGTAACCAATATTTTGTAACAAAATTTTTATTTAAAAGAGTGTCCATGGAGTTTCTTGCCCATTCTTCTCCATAGAGATCTACGATTTGGAATGTGCAACTACAGTACTTTCGCAAGTTATTATGCCTTGTAACTGTGACTGTAGCTTAGCTTTTTTTGACTTTCAAAAGTGCCTGTAATGGTCTAATTGAAATAAATGCTTTGACTTGACTTTAACAGTATTTGTAAAATTAAAAAATATACTTTCTTTTAATGTTGTAAGCAATCCTGGTTCACGTATCTACCAGTGAACGCCCCTACTTCGCACGATTGCAATGGCGAGATGTCAAATTATCGATAGGTCGGTGCTATATTCTAAGTTAAATATTAACATAATATAATAATATGAACATAAACCTAATCGTCTCAAAATCCATCTTGTAGTTGAGTTCTAAGTTTATGTCACACGTACAGACACAAAAAGAGACTTTGTTTTATATTAAGTAAAGATATTATGTAGATAATACTAACTAAAAAGTATATGGAAAATGGCATGATTTATTGACAAACAACTCGTCACACAGCATGTTTATGAGTAGTGTAATGAACAAATTATACAATGATTTAGTTTTCAATCTATCAAGATTTTAAATAGTAATGGAACTAATTAACTTCTTGGCAGCGCAGTGTTGGCGTTGAATGGTCCGAAAAAACACGGTGAAATTTGATTGTGGAATTCTACCATTGCTTATGAGGCAGGAAAACGAAAGGTAATGAATATTGTACAACACATGACCTGTCGTCTCCGGCCTACAGGCAACTGAGCAGAAACATCTGTGCCTAACAGATACAGTACCCGGCCCTAAATATGGCGCATATTATTTTAAGAAAAAGTTTGGTTTCTGTCACCCATAGATCAGTGACCGTCTTTCTTAACATGTATGTGTCATATTTGCAGCCGAATACTGCTATTTTTCTGAAAATAAGGAAAACAGGCAAATAAAAAACTATTACAAGCTTAGTGTAAATGGCTAAATTTATCGATATGAAGGACCACTCAAACTGGTACGAACAAATTGCGGACCTGCTATGGACGTCGGACACGGACAGATATTTAAGAAAAGAAACCGTTAGTGTACGGTGTCCAGACCGACGTCCGCCATCTGTCCGTCTGGTTTGACCGAATCTTAAGTAGACGGTGCAAGTCAGTACCTATCCATAGTTTTAAATGATAGCTCTTTGCAAGGCTTCATGGTATAACTTAGAATCTCAAGCCAGTGGCATAAAAAGCTATTGTAATATCACGTTGACCAATGTTTCAAGGATAACTAAATAAATATTCTAACTGAACAACTGTACTTCGACATCTGTTCGTTTTAAATAATACCATAGTCCCTTAATTAATTCAAAAGTGCCCCATCTTATCATACAAATCAGTGCTCATAATTTCAAAGATTCTGATTAACTTAAAAACAAAATAAGCAGATTATCTTGGATGTTAGATCATGTGAGGATAATGCCGATTAGCGTCTGAGATGGTCATTTGTTGAGGGAACCACACAAATTTGAGTGGATCTGTCCAGTCAGTGGAGCTTGTGACAGTATTCGTGAAGCTCAATTCAGAATTCAAGGAACTCAACGACTTATCGTACAATACCGAAGAAAGGACATTTAGGTAGGTCGCATAAAGTACAGTACACTACCAGACCAAATAGATAAAACTAAATGAAATGAAATTGATCCATGAGCCCTCACATTCACAATAGTTTCCCCTACACTGAATATGCATTACAAAAAAAAAATACCTATACAATGTATATTGTTGTCGAAAAGTGTTTCAATATTTTCTTTATTTTTGGTTTTATTTTTTCTATTGTTTATTTTGTCTGATAGTTTTTTTTCTTTTTTTTTTTTCAATGACCAGACATTAGAATAGTATAAATTCCTTTCATTTCACGAGTTAAGGTCTAGGTTAAGGCTATATTCAACATTGAACGAAGAGTTTGTCTTAAATTTTGCATCGCCAATGGAATTTCGTGTTCGGAGTCCTTGAAAATGTTGCAGAAGGCTTACGGTGAATCGACTTTATCAAAAACACGTGCGGTTGAGATGTGATGGAAAAATTGGCTCGCTCTGGTAGGCCATCAACGTCTTCAACTGAAGTTAACATCGCAAAAGTGAAGGAAATAGTGAATGCAAATCCTCATTCAAGTTTGAGAGAGATAGCCGCTGAACTATCTGTGTCTCACGAGTAGATAGGTATCATTGAAAAAAATCTTGGGTATGAAAAATAGACTCTTGGGTATCGTAGTATTAGTGACCACCCCTACTTCGCACGATTGCAATGGCGATATGTCAAATTATCGATATGTTTGTGCTATATTCTAAGTTAAATATTAACATAATATATGAAAATAAACCTTTTCGTCTCAAAATCCATCTTGGAGTTCAGTTCTAAGTTTATGTCACACGTACAGACACAAAAAGAGACTTTGTTTTATATTAAGTAAAGATATTATGTAGATAATACTAACTAAAAAGTATATGGAAAATGGCATGATTTATTGACAAACAACTCGTCACACAGCATGTTCATGAGTAGTGTAATGAACAAATTATACAATGATTTAGTTTTCAATCCATTAAGATTTTAAATAGTAATGGAACTAATTAACTTCTTGGCAGCGCAGTGTTGGCGTTGAATGGTCCGAAAAAACACGGTGAGATTTGATTGTGGAATTCTACCATTGCTTATGTGGCCGGTAGACGATAGTATATGAATATTGTACAACATATAACCGTCGTTTCCCGACTAAAAGCAACTGAGCAGATACACCTGTGCCGAGCAGATACACCTGTGCCGAGCAGATACACCTGTGCCTAACAGATACAGTACCCGGCCCTAAATATAGCGCATATTATTTAAGAAGAAGTTTGTTTTCTGTCACCCATAGATCAGTGACTGTCTTTCTTAACATGTATGTGTCATATTTGCAGCCGAATACTGCTATTTTGCTGAAAATAAGGAAAACAGGCAAATAAATAACTATTATAAGCTTAGTGTAAATGGATGATATCGATATGAAAGACCACTCAAACTGGTACGAACAAATTGCGGACCTGCTATGGACGTCGGACACGGACAGATATTTAAGAAAAGAAACCGTTAGTGTACGGTGTCCAGACCGACGTCCGCCATCTGTCCATCTAGTTTGACCGAATCTTAAGTAGACGGTGCTAGTCAGTACTTATCCATAGTGTTTAAATGTTAGCTCTTTGCAAGGCTTCATGGTATAACTTAGAATCTCAAGCCAGTAGCATAAAAAGCTATTGTTATATAGCTACACATCACGTTGACCAATGTTTCAAGGATAAATAAATAAATATTCTAACTGAACAACTGTACTTCCACATCTGTTCGTTTTAAATAATACCATAGTCCCTTAATTAATTCAAAAGTGCCCCATCTATAATATAAAAATGAATCGCAAAATGTGTTGGTAAGCGCATAACTCAACAACGCCTGGACCAATTTGGCCAATTCTTTTTTTTAAATGTTCGTTGAAGTTCAAGGATGGTTTTTACGGCGAGAAAAATTTAAAAAAATGCCTGGATAAGTCTAAAAACAACACTAGGATACTTTTTTTTTGGTAGGATTAGGGTAGGATTGGGGTAGGAGAGTGTAGGAGTAGGGTAGGAGTAGTGTAGGAGTAGGGTAGGAGTAGGGTAGGAGTAGGGTAGGAGTAGGGTAGGAGTAGGGTAGGAGTAGGATAGGAGTAGGGTAGGAGTAGGGTAGGAGTAGTGTAGGAGTAGTGCAGGAGTAGGTTAGGAGTAGGGTAGAAGTAGTGTAGGAGTAGGGTAGGAGTAGGGTAGGAGTAATGTAGGAGTAGGTTAGGAGTAGGTTAGGAGTAGGGTAGAAGTAGTGTAGGAGTAGGGTAGGAGTAGTGTAGCAGTAGGGTAGAAGTAGTGTAGGAGTAGGGTAGCAGTAGTGTAGGAGTAGGGTAGGAGTAGGATAAGAGTAGGTTAGGAGTAGGTTAGGAGTAGGGTAGGAGTAGGATAAGAGTAGTGTAGGAGTAGGTTAGGAGTAGGGTAGGGTAAGGGGTAGGACACCCCGCGAACGAAGTTGCGCTGGGCAGCTAGTTTTATCATACAAATCAGTGCTCATAATTTCAAAGATTCTGATTAACTTAAAAACAAAATAAGCAGATTATCTTGGATGTTAGATCATGTGAGGATAATGCAGATTAGCGTCTGAGATGGTCATTTGTTGAGGGAACCACACAAATTTGAGTGGATCTGTCCAGTCAGTGGAGCTTGTGACAGTATTCGTGAAGCTCAATTCAGAATTCAAGGAACTCAACGACTTATCGTACAATACCGAAGAAAGGACATTTAGGTAGGTCGCATAAAGTACAGTACACTACCAGACCAAATAGATAAAACTAAATGAAATGAAATTGATCCATGAGCCCTCACAATCACAATAGTTTCCCCTACACTGAATATGCATTACAAAAAAAAATACCTATACAATGTATATTTTTGTCGAAAAGTGTTTCAATATTTTCTTTATTTTTGGTTTTATTTTTTCTATTGTTTATTTTGTCTGATAGTTTTTTTTCTTTTATTTTTTTCAATGACCAGACATTAGAATAGTATAAATTCCTTTCATTTCACGAGTGGTCTAGGTTAAGGCTATATTCAACATTGAACAAAGAGTTTGTCTTAAATTTTGCATCGCCAATGGAATTTCGTGTTCGGAGTCCTTGAAAATGTTGCAGAAGGCTTACGGTGAATCGACTTTATCAAAAACACGTGCGGTTGAGATGTGATGGAAAAATTGGCTCGCTCTGGTAGGCCATCAACGTCTTCAACTGAAGTTAACATCGCAAAAGTGAAGGAAATAGTGAACGCAAATCCTCATTCAAGTTTGAGAGAGATAGCCGCTGAACTATCTGTGTCTCACGAGTAGATCGGTATCATTGAAAAAAATCTTGGGTATGAAAAATAGACTCTTGGGTATCGTAGTATTTTCATGTCATCATTACGACAGACACGCGACAGTTTGGTGTATAGTTGACACTTAAGCACCCCACCTCTGTGCGAGAAAACACGCTAAATGTTGTTGTGTTTTCTATCTTAAAAGGAGTTTTTAATTTTGGAGTTTTTATTTTTTTGTGTAGGCTCTCAGAAAAAAACGGAAAATTCGTTTATACCATAACTGCTGCATTTATTTTAGTAATTGCATTCTTAAGTTCCTAAACAGATTTAAAATAAAACTTACTTTGATCCATTTTGATTACACAGTATTTGTAAAATTAAAAAAATGTACTTTCTTTTAATGTTTTAAGCAATCCTGGTTCATGTACCTACCAGTGACCACCCCTACTTCGCACGATTGCAATGGCGATATGTCAAATTATCGATATGTTTGTGCTATATTCTAAGTTAAATATTAACATAATATATGAACATAAACCTTTTCGTCTCAAAATCCATCTTGGAGTTCAGTTCTAAGTTTATATCACACGTACAGACACAAAAAGAGACTTTGTTTTATATTAAGTAAAGATATTATGTAGATAATACTAACTAAAAAGTATATGGAAAATGGCATGATTTATTGACAAACAACTCGTCACACAGCATGTTTATGAGTAGTGTAATGAACAAATTATACAATGATTTAGTTTTCAATCTATTAAGATTTTAAATAGTAATGGAACTAATTAACTTCTTGGCAGCGCAGTGTTGGCGTTGAATGGTCCGAAAAAACACGGTGAGATTTGATTGTGGAATTCTACCATTGCTTATGTGGCCGGTAAGACGATAGTATATGAATATTGTACAACATATAACCGTCGTTTCCCGACTAAAAGCAACTGAGCAGATACACCTGTGCCGAGCAGATACACCTGTGCCTAACAGATACAGTACCCGGCCCTAAATATAGCGCATATTATTTAAGAAGAAGTTTGGTTTCTGTCACCCATAGATCAGTGACCGTCTTTCTTAACGTGTATGTGTCATATTTGCAGCCGAATACTGCTATTTTGCTGAAAATAAGGAAAACAGGCAAATAAATAACTATTATAAGCTTAGTGTAAATGGATGAATTTATCGATATGAAGGACTACTCAAACTGGTACGAACAAATTGCGGACCTGCTATGGACGTCGGACACGGACAGATATTTAAGAAAAGAAACCGTTAGTGTACGGTGTCCAGACCGACGTCCGCCAGCTGTCCATCTGGTTTGACCGAATCTTAAGTAGACGGTGCTAGTCAGTACTTATCCATAGTGTTTAAATGTTAGCTCTTTGCAAGGCTTCATGGTATAACTTAGAATCTCAAGCCAGTAGCATAAAAAGCTATTGTTATATAGCTACACATCACGTTGACCAATGTTTCAAGGATAACTAAATTAATATTCTAACTGAACAACTGTACTTCCACATCTGTTCGTTTTAAATAATACCATTGTCCCTTAATTAATTCAAAAGTGCCCCATCTTATCATACAAATCAGTGCTCATAATTTCAAAGATTCTGATTAACTTAAAAACAAAATAAGCAGATTATCTTGGATGTTAGATCATGTGAGGATAATGCAGATTAGCGTCTGAGATGGTCATTTGTTGAGGGAACCACACAAATTTGAGTGGATCTGTCCAGTCAGTGGAGCTTGTGACAGTATTCGTCAAGCTCAATTCAGAATTCAAGGAACTCAACGACTTATCGTACAATACCGAAGAAAGGACATTTAGGTAGGTCGCATAAAGTACAGTACACTACCAGACCAAATAGATAAAACTAAATGAAATGAAATTGATCCATAGAGCCCTCACATTCACAATAGTTTCCCCTACACTGAATATGCATTACAAAAAAAAATACCTATACAATGTATATTTTTGACGAAAAGTATTTCAATTTATTTTCTTTATTTTTGGTTTTATTTTTTCTATTGTTTATTTTGTCTGATAGTTTTTTTTCTTTTATTTTTTTCAATGACCAGACATTACAATAGTATAAATTCCTTGCATTTCACGAGTTAAGGTCTAGGTTAAGGCTATATTCAACATTGAACAAAGAGTTTGTCTTAAATTTTGCATCGCCAATGGAATGTCGTGTTCGGAGTCCCTGAAAATGTTGCAGAAGGCTTACGGTGAATCGACTTTATCAAAAACACGTGCGGTTGAGATGTGATGGAAAAATTGGCTCGCTCTGGTAGGCCATCAACGTCTTCAACTGAAGTTAACATAATAATAGTTAATAGTGACTGAAAATCCTCATTCAAGTTTGAGAGAGATAGCCGCTGATCTATTTGTCTCTCACGAGTAGATCCGTATCATTTAAAAAAATCTTGGGTATGAAAAATAGACTCTTGGGTATCGTAGTATTTTCATGTCATCATTACGAAACGAACAGATACGCTACAGTTTGGTGTATAGTTGACCCTTAAGCACCCCGCCTCCATGCGAGAAAATGTGCTAAATGTTGTTGTGTTTTCGATCTTAAAAGGAGTTTTTAATTTTTGGAGTTTTTATTTCTATTTTTTTTGTGTAGACTCTCAGAAAAAACGGAGAATTCGTTAAAACCATAACTGCTGCATTTATTTTAGTAATTGCATTCTTAAGTTCCTAA
The DNA here is from genome assembly GCA_950022335.1 of Eurois occulta. Lineage (NCBI taxonomy): Eukaryota > Metazoa > Arthropoda > Insecta > Lepidoptera > Noctuidae > Eurois > Eurois occulta. The sequence goes on along the minus strand of OX465477.1, from coordinate 28,545,055 downwards.
ACAGATTTAAAATAAAACTTACTTTGATCCATTTTGATTACACAGTATTTGTAAAATTAAAAAAATGTAATTTTTTTTAATGTTGTGAGCAATCCTGGTTCATGTACCTACCAGTGACCACCCCTACTTCGCACGATTGCAATGGCGATATGTCAAATTATCGATATGTTTGTGCTATATTCTAAGTTAAATATTAACATAATATATGAACATAAACCTTTTCGTCTCAAAATCCATCTTGGAGTTCAGTTCTAAGTTTATGTCACACGTACAGACACAAAAAGAAACTTTGTTTTATATTAAGTAAAGATATTATGTAGATAATACTAACTAAAAAGTATATGGAAAATGGCATGATTTATTTATTGTTTATGAGTAGTGTAATGAACAAATTATACAATGATTTAGTTTTCAATCTATTAAGATTTTAAATAGTAATGGAACTAATTAACTTCTTGGCAGCGCAGTGTTGGCGTTGAATGGTCCGAAAAAACACGGTGAGATTTGATTGTGGAATTCTACCATTGCTTATGTGGCCGGTAGACGATAGTATATGAATATTGTACAACATATAACCTGTCGTTTCCCGGCTAAAAGCAACTGAGCAGATACATCTGTGCCGAGCAGATACACCTGTGCCTAACAGATACAGTACCCGGCCCTAAATATAGCGCATATTATTTAAGAAGAAGTTTGGTTTCTGTCACCCATAGATCAGTGACCGTCTTTCTTAACGTGTATGTGTCATATTTGCAGCCGAATTCTGCTATTTTGCTGAAAATAAGGAAAACAGGCAAATAAATAACTATTATAAGCTTAGTGTAAATGGATGAATTTATCGATATGAAGTACTACTCAAACTGGTACGAACAAATTGCGGACCTGCTATGGACGTCGGACACGGACAGATATTTAAGAAAAGAAACCGTTAGTGTACGGTGTCCAGACCGACGTCCGCCATCTGTCCGTCTAGTTTGACCGAATCTTAAGTAGACGGTGCAAGTCAGTACCTATCCATAGTGTTTAAATGTTAGCTCTTTGTAAGGCTTCATGGTATAACTTAGAATCTCAAGCCAGTAGCATAAAAAGCTATTGTAATATGGCCCCACATCACGTTGACCAATGTTTCAAGGATAACTAAATAAATATTCTAACTGAACAACTGTACTTCCACATCTGTTCGTTTTAAATAATACCATTTTCCCATTTAATTCAAAAGTGCCCCCCATCTTATCATACAAATCAGTGCTCATAATTTCAAAGATTCTGATTAACTTAAGAACAAAATAAGCAGATTATCTTGGATGTTAGATCATGTGAGGATAATGCAGATTAGCGTCTGAGATGGTCATTTGTTGAGGGAACCACACAAATTTGAGTGGATCTGTCCAGTCAGTGGAGCTTGTGACAGTATTCGTGAAGCTCAATTCAGAATTCAAGGAACTCAACGACTTATCGTACAATACCGAAGAAAGGACATTTAGGTAGGTCGCATAAAGTACAGTACACTACCAGACCAAATAGATAAAACTAAATGAAATGAAATTGATCCATAGAGCCCTCACATTCACAATAGTTTCCCCTGCAACACTGAACATGCATTACAAAAAAAAAAATACCTATACAATGTAAATTTTTGGCAAGGCCAAATACATTATTATCGATACACCCTAGGACCAAAACAAAGGAAACATGCCAGATACAAAACATAACTATCGATACAATACCTGTCAAAAATATTTAAACTCAAGTAACTATGTAATTGTGTACAAGTGTTTCATTTAACAACAGATATCATTTTACGTAGTATATTTTAATTATAATGTTTGAAACTTTGAACTACTCGTATATCTATTTTTCCAAAAAAATTATAATTTCTACGTTTCAAGAAGGGGCACTTTTACTACTTACAAAATAATTTAAATTTCCCATTACCAGAATAATATATATAAGTTAATAAGTATAAGTTGGCTGAAGATGCCATCAGTGAATGGACTTTACCTTTGGTAGCTCATATCTCGGAAACGTGACATTTTAGTCCATTTTGTCTCATAGAAAACTTGTTAGTGTTGATACCAGCTATTAATGCTCGATTAATGTAGGTTTTATGCGTGACCGCAACTTTGATAAAAAATTAAAATGGTGGAAGTTAATCTTTTTTAATAACATTTGTATTTAATGAGTTGTTGTCAAGCTAACCTAAATACCATTATTAGTGGTGTTTAAAGTAGAATTTTCGTAACTAGAATCAAATCAAATCACTCAATTTGTACAAGGCCCTACAAATTGCCATCCACAAGTACGCTTACTGATCAATTCGTTTCAGATACTTTTGGAACAATATACAAATTATACAGCATTCATTTCACAAAGTTCACTATTCAACAAAATTATCTATAACCTGCAATATCGTTCACATAAGCACAGAGCACAGACGACATAGCAAATTGCTTGCGGCAATCATTCATAGTCGGTTGCCCTTTAATCAGCAATGTTAAAGTTTTCATTAAGCTTAGGCACAAACTGATCTTTCCGTAAATTGGACCATCATTAAAGAAGCAGTCTTAATAACAACAGAATGAATAAGGAAACCCCCAACTAATGAAAGATTACCAGAACATTATAAATTCATGAAATTTAGACACAGAATTTCACAAATGTAGGATCTGTCGAACTACTATGGACAAGTAGCGGTGACATCGGACACTGGCAGATATTTACTACATTACAATATTTGTATTTAGTGTCCGGTTTTCAGAGACGCGTCCGGATTTTGTCCTTATCTGTTTGACAGAACCGTGAGGAGTATTGACAGACAGATTCATAAATAGTATTTCGGATCTACAAATCGCAAAGAATTATCAAATACTATTTGATAATTCTTTGCGCGTTAGAAGTGTTAGCTAGTTCGACAGGTACAATAAAATAGTCCGTAATGGCTTAAGTGAATTTTTAACATCGTGTTGGCGCCACAAGGCGTTCCGGAGACACATATGAGCAATAGATGTCATTAGCCATTAGTCATGAACAATAAATTGTATCTGAATTCTGAACTTCCATAGAAAATTAAAATTACTTAAGGAAGAAAACAAAAACACACTCAAATATTACAACAAAGCATAAATACAACAAAATACAATTTATATATAGAAATTTCGTTATAGATCTTCAACAGCATAAAGACACTTATTCAAAAGGAAACTTTTTAGTTGCTTTTTAAAGGAGCTAGAGTAGTTATTGCTTCTTATATGTAGAGGCAACTTATTAAATAATATAACCGATTGATATCTGGGACTGTGCCTCACAATATTCAAATTAGGCTGTACCTTGTAACGTATAATGTCCTGTCTCCGTGTGCCTTCTCTAATCTCTCTTTCTTCTGTTGTCTCATATTCATGCATATATTTCGCCATGTTACTTAGAAGTACAAATACATAAATGTTCGGCACTGTTAGTATATTCAGGTTTATAAAATGTTCACGGCAACTCTCTCTTTGCGGGATACGGACTATTGTGCGAATTGCGTGTTTTTGTAACACAAAAGCTCTTTTGATATTATAGTCATAACTGTTTCCCCAAAACATTATGCTATATCTGACCTTTGATTCTACCAACGCGAAATATACCATTTTCAATTGCTCAATGCTAATTTCTGTTCTAAGTGATCTTAAAGCATAACACGCGGAACATACTGATGCATTTATGACATTTAGTTCTGATTTACAATTTAGCTGTTCGTCTATATGTATAGCTAAGAATGTAACTTCCTTGACGAGAGCAATTTTACCATAATTCAAAATAACCTCTAAATCATCCTTATTACGTGCTGTCGTTCTAAATAATAGTATTTTGATCTTTGCATTGTTGATTAACAATTTGTTCATAGTGAACCACTAGTGAAATGCTTTTAATGCTGCATTTACAGTCTCTGTTAATTTATCTATGTCATTTGCTGCTACTATGGCATTTGATGAAGGATGCATCACCACTGTAATTTCTTTGGCCGACGTTCCAAAACCTACGCACCTACAACTACCAGAATTGAAATGTTTGCAGTATTTTCCCTACCATGAAAGGCTTGCCCAATTAGTTTCGAACTCATCCGAGTTCCTAGCTGTAAACTAATCATGCCGCTAGTAATGAGCTTATGTATTTCGAGTTTCGTTCGTATTTGACCAATTTTTTCATTCATTACTCATCTATGATAAATGTATGGAGTCTATCAACAATACATATAAGACAATATAGGTGTGGACATGAGTAATGTCCTCCCAGCACCTAGCACATGTCAGCTAGCGTTATCGATTGGACAGGCTTAGCAGGGTTTGTCACACCTTAAGCTTTGCGCCAACATTGTAATGACAGGAACAAAATTGAAAAACGCTCGAGTAGAACTTTGTCAAGAAGTAGGAAAGTAAAGATGTCAATTATACGTTTAGACTAGGCTTGGCATTTCAAAATTTGTAGTATTTCTTTTTCCAGAAATTCTTTGGGTTTTTTATTTTCATTTTTTAAAAGAAATCCTGGGTCCCGAAAAGAATTCGGACGGATGGAAACCTTAAATTAGCCCAGAAAATATGAAGACGGAATACACGAATTATAAGACAACAGCCTGATTATATAACGCGTAATATTACAACGTGGTCCGGCAATTGCCTGAAGAATATTGAAATGTCAAGTAAGAAGCAGGCTGCGAGAACTTTCCTTTAAAATACGCGAAGATAGAGTGTGTATAGAATCTTGTAAGCCATCAGTTCGTGGAAGATTTGTTTTTACGGAATCGTTTATTTTAAAAACTTATATTTGCATAACATTACGTCTGTAATCCCGAAAGGGTTAGGCAGAGTTGCACCACCCACATTTCAACATTTATGTTTGAGTTTCATGTTTTATGAGGCGAGTCTATTGCCATCGGGTAACATAACTAACATAACTGCCCCGGGTTAATACTGTAAGATTACTGATGATGAAACGCAACACTTTCCTCGTGTTTAGAATCGAACCAGGGTCCTATCATATCATATTGCAGATTATCTAATGAAGTATCCAAATTACAGCTTCCACTGTGTCCAGTCCAGGTTCCAGGTTGTTTATTTTAACCTTCGTTGGCAGCGCGTCTGGTATCGTCTCATTCGTCATGACATCACCGCTTACCGAGATGTCTAGCTGGCAAAACGAGTTAACGTTACTTTAACGAGTATTTTAATATGCAGATTATGAACGACTCTAACCAAGTTTAAAGCTAAATGTTTCAGGCATTCTTCCAAAGTGAATATGATATAACCTTTAAGTTACTGCATTGGTACTGGTCAGACAAAACTAAATGGGCTAGCCGCCAGATAAAAACCTGCAATGTTACGTGAAAATCTAATTCTGTACGTGAAGATCGAATCTCACTCTAGCGAATGTTTTTGTTCTTTTTTTCAAATATAGCAATGGGTCTTAAATGACGTTGATTAATCTGGCAAATGTCTTATGAACCGATTTAAGAAAAATGTATGCATAAATAATAATATATAGCACATAAGAAAAATATAGCACTAAATTAAAACTATGCAGTTCCGATGAGGAGAGGTCTGATTGTAGGCAATGTTTTAGGGTTAAAACAATAATTATACCCTGTGCAGCGTTTAGAACAGCTGTGTTGCATGGTACGTACATCGACTTTCGATGAACTGACCACTGACCTGTAACGACTGTCAAAGATCTACAATGACAGCCGGGACCAACGGCTTAACGTGCTTTCCGAGGCACGGAGGAAACTCGGTATGTAATGGGTGGTCACCCATCCACGGACCAACCTAGGTAAGCACGGCTTAACCTAAAGATCGATCCGAGCGGCTGTTCTTATTTAGCCACGAGCTCCTCATCTAGAAGTATATGATTTCATATAAAAAAATAACTTTTCAAATCGGTTCATAAATGACGGAGTTATGAGGCAGCAAACATAAAAAACCGACCAAGTGCGTGTCCACAGTGTAATGGGTTCCGTAGTTGCCCATTAAAATATGCGAACCGATTTGCCTCCGAACGATGATTTTTATTGTAATATTAATAAACAAACTTACATTTGCAGTTGAAAATCTTGTGCTCCCATACATTATGTTTGGGAAAATATGTGATCTAAGTATATTTTTACAAGTTCCTCGACTATTACGCGTAAACTTGTAAAGCCTATTTTGCTGTGTTAGTTTTTAATTTCGTTACATATACTATCACCGTGAATTTTTAAGGGTCCCTTGTTGACTTCGGAACCCTAAAAAGTAATAAAAAATACAGCCGAATTGAGAACCGAAAAGAAGAGAGATTTGAAGGAAGTCTTTTTTTTGTATTATAGATGATATGCCAATCCAACCTGTACCCGATATAATTTCGTAGCAAGCTTATTTTTTTTTGAGCGATAATCAGAAGTTGTACTTAACCATACTTTTCGTGGTTTGATAGTATTTTGTATTTTGTTGATTTAAGCAAAGAAAAAATTTCATGCATAGTCATTGCCTTTTATCTAAGCTACAAGAATCGTTACGTAAAAAGTCAATACAAAGATACATTGATTACAACTTTAAAAAACAGTTGGTACATTAGCTAATACTACAATACATTAACAAAAAATATGTAAAACATAGATAGCGTTGATAACACTTCAGTAGCGAAGGGTAAATTTTTGTAAGAAGTAAGCCGGAGTATATATCTTTAATGTGAATATATTATTCGTCTTTATAATACTGACTATGCAATCCGGTAGGAATCGAGTTATAAGGAACCTTCGCCACTGAAACACTTTCATTTTGTTATTTTTTGATCGGAATACATAAGCACGTTGAAATTAGGTCAACAGAAGTTTTACAATTAAAAGTAAATCTATAATAAAAATAGCATAAAATTGTAAGTCTCTTTTTGTAGCTATCTTTTTGGCGGCGATGCTCTCCTGAACTCCGCAGCGGATTTTGATGCGGTTTTTACCGTATAAAGAGTTTATGTGAAAGGTTATGAAGTAATTTCAAAGTCGTTACAATCGTGTATAGTATAGGGGCAGATTGTAAGTAACCAATTAAGCAAAATAAATTATTTATTGCAAGATTTTTCGCTAAAATCAAACCTACTGTTTCGCAAAAATCATTTTCTCAAACTTAAAGAAAAATTTAAACACTTTAGCTGCCAACTAATTGACATAATTAAGTCATAGTCTGTGTTCGAAGAAAATTCCTGGTGGTCCTGGGAAACACTCCTTTGGTTGACAATTTAATTATGGTATTCCTTAATGAAATTATCAACAACAAAGGAGTGTTTCCTTGTTCCGTGTTCATGTCATTATATTTTTTAAGTACCTAGTTGTTGAGCTCGAATGTCTTAAAACCCAATTATGAAAAATTTTGGAGATAATTTAGAAGTAAGTTATGAAGAGGTGTACAGGGATGACAATTTACTAACACAATATATTTTTTTCAGTACACATTCTCTAAAACTGGTTCTTATCGCATTGCGATTAGGTTCAACATGCAATGTATTTCACACGCGCCCCCTCGCCGCGATCCCTCGCCTCGCCCGCCGCTCGTAATAATTGAACCAAATAAATAGTACTTCACTTTACACCGAAGACACGACCTTGTGTGTGAAATATTTCTTTAGTGTAAATTTTATTGTGGCAAGTTAATTTTAATTTTATGTTATTGTGGTTTCCTCTCTTTGTAACAGTGTGCTTGAATAGCCCACATGGTGGAAGGTTCTTTTACAAATTGCTATTGATCACTTTAATATTCTGTTCACATTGTCAGTAAAATGGAAGGATGAATAAAATAATTTATTTTTATTAGACCCTATGGGAATGAAACAGTTTCTTTCTCCCATTCGCAAGTGTAGTTTGTGTGGAGAAGAATGAGCAAAAAGCTCCATCGTTACTCAGTTAAATTCACTCAGTAGTTTACACGCACTTAAAAAATTCATTGCTAATTTTCAATCCAGAAATCGGGATAGATAAAAGTAGTTTTTGATGTAAGTGGGGAAACTTTGTTATTGTTATGAAGCCAAGAACTGCAGTAACAAATCCCCACGCGTATCAAACATCGTTTTTCAATACACTTTCGAAGAAATAAAATATTAGGACGGAAAGTATTTTTGTCAGGAATTATTAGGAAACTATGATTTAATTATTTTCTTTTTATCCGCTCTTTGCTTTCGCCAAATTGAAGAAGCAAAGGTAGGATGTCGCTAAACAGCCTAATAAGAAAAATAGAAAATTCAAATATTTTTAAAAGTAAATATTTGTTTTAAATAATTATGTTTATCTATGATATTCTATATAAAAACACAATTTAAATAGGTACTCAAAAAATATTAATGCAGGAAAGACGCATAAGCATGCATAATACAAAGCCTCATCTTTGCCGAGATTTAAAAAAAAAAACAATCAAAACCAATTTATTTTCGCACGGGTGCGGAAAAATATTAAAAATCCACGCGTGTGTAAAAAAGAAACAGAAAGTGTTTTGAAAAATTATTTGAACAAACTCGCAATATTTTTTAAAGAGCTATCCAACGAAATCCTAAACTATCAGCTTTCTTCTAGTTTTAAGAGTTTTTGAGCTAAGTTGCAGATAGACGGACGGATATGGCGAAACTATAAGGGTTAACTACGGAACCCTAAAAACTGTTACGCTTGCTTGCTTTTTAATTTAGACTTGGAAGAAAGAGTTAAAAGTAACTCCTTTATTAACATTAAAGATTGAATTTCACGCCTGTTTTGTCCTTCGACTAATTAAAACGAACACTGGTCCGGTGATTGCATTATAAATTATTTTTCAATCATTACAGTTCCTCCAAAACTGGCTCTTGACGCATCATTATTAGGTTCAATATGAAAAGTCCATATTTCACACTCGTGTTTTTTTATTATTTCTAATAGAGTTTTACTTCCACAGATAACAATATTTTTTATATGTGTATATATTAGTATGTATGTTTATTTTTTATAGATCTATTTTTGTTTTAAGTTAAGTTAAATTTCCTTGTTTTGTCTTTTCTACACACTGTGTCTACATTTCTAATCCATCTTTCCTCTCGCAGGTCTGCTGGAAAAAATTTCTTATGAAATAAGCAGTACCTTTGTGCTCTTCTATGTTAATATATTGTCCTGTTAAGTATCTGTGCGTACATAAATAAATAAAATAAAAATAATTGTTCAATTCCTATAGTCGACGGTGATTGTTTTTTACTTTAAATCCAGCAAAGAAGATGTTTTTATAGCTTTAAAATGTTATGAATGAATACATGAAGAGAATATCATAAAAACATAATTTATAAAATTATTTGCTTATAACAAATTAACATTTATGTTACGAATTAGTTTACATTGTCCCGTCTATCGCAAGTATGTCTTTAAATTTTATAAATAGGTAATAGAAGATTATTGAAGAGTCACACCCAACAATTGCATGCATGTTATGGTACCTATTATATGAAAATAGGCCAAACAACATACTTATTTAAATGATGCTGCAAACAACTGTAAACATTATACTGTGAGTTTATCTCTGTCCCTTATAAGGTTGCTTTATTTAAGCTTTTGTGGGGTTGATCAAATAATTCTTTTGACCACCGAAAGAGCCATTGAAACCATTAAGTATTGAATATTTTTACAATGAAAACTGGTTCTGTTATTATTACTGTGCTCAAACCCCGTTAGGTGTTTAGTAATAAAAAAGGGGAGATTGCAGTAGTACGTAATGTACCTCTTTACAAAGTTATCGGTCCAGAAATTTCAAATTACACCGTTGTGTGATCGACAGCACAAAAGCACATGTATTGTGTCTTTTGAATACGGAGTTCAAAATTACGCGTTATTTAAGTAATTTTTAGGGCGAACCAATGGCCAGGTGGTGTCTGGGAGATGAACGCAAAATGAGGGTTTTTGCAATTTAGCAACAATATTATATTATTGCCGATTTGTTTGGACCATTTCGTGAAAAGTGATATTTCCATACTAACATTTATTTTTTACTTTTCTTGGAAACGCCTGAACTGATTATGTACGATGCAATTACAAACTATAGAGTCAAAAAAGTCTATAACAAAAATATACCTACTTGAATTAGTGAAACCGACGGCACATTGAAACAGGAGTTTCGACACACTACCCTATGTGGTAATATGTAACTACTTTTAGGGTTTTTAAACTCTAAAAGGTACGTAAATTTACCAATTAATTCAATAAAAAATGAAACAATGGGCAAAAATATAACTTTACGTCAAAGTTGCAAACAGAACAAATTCTGAGAAAAAAAAACGGTAATTTCATAATTAAGGAACTATTATTTTCGAAATGCGCGAGAGTTTACTTTGTATCTCGTCAATTGTAGTGTGTCTGTGGCGGTATTTATTATAGGGTCGCCACAATATAGGTACCTATTTTTATCCTACGTTCAAATATTGTAATTTAAAATTGGTAATAATAATATGTAGAAGTTATATGTAGTTAGTTATTGTTAAGAAGTTGCCAGGATTATCCACCAGCAACTTGCTTTGAAGTACAACCTTGTGGAATCAGAAGTGCCATACTATAAGTATGCGCCCGACCCAGTTCTCGATGATGGTAATATCACGTTGTACTGGGATCGACCTATCATCACTGACAGGACTATTGTTGCCAATAAGCCTGACATTGTGGTGATAGATCGATTGGAGCGTCGCGCAATGATTGTTGATATAACGGTCCCGCATGACGAGAACCTCGTGAAAGCAGAGAAAGATAAACAATTCAAATATCTAGATCTGGCTCGCGAGGTTGTCGCCATGTGGGACGTGAGTACAGCAGTCATTGTGCCGATAGTCGTGTCGGCCAATGGCTTAATAGCCAAGAGCCTCGACCACCATCTGAGGAGGCTCTCGCTGGGCAGCTGGATCAAGCGCTTGATTCAGAAGGCAGTTCTTCTGTCTGTGTTAGGAGGTTCCTCTCTCAAGAGCCCTGACCACCGGTAGCTCGGACCCTGTTCCCGATGCCGGTGGGCTACTATTTTTTATATTTTTAAATGTTTTTTTATATTATTTTATATTCTAATATTTAAAAATGTACTTAATATGTCTAAAAATAAATAAAGGAAATATGTAGAAGTTATACTAGACAGTGACTTTACCTAATAAAGTGTCGATCTTACGTCGATCACTTCTTCTTTCGTATCGACGTGAATTAATATGAGATTAACTCATTTCATGGTAATAAATATTAAAAAATTATCAATTTATTATTAAATATTAAACTATTAGCTAATAAAAGGGTATCTGAACAGAGGGACTTGACGAAGTGACAATCAATTGATAGAAAAACTACGAGTATATTTTTGATTGACATGATTTTGATTGGCCTGTTGGTCTAGTGGTTAGTGACCCTGACTGCTAGGACGGAGGTCGTGGGTTCGATTCCCACACAGGACAAATCTTTGTGCGATGAGTACGATTATTTGTTCTGTATCTGGGTGTGATTTATCTATAATATGTATGTATTTAGAAATATATAAGTATGTTTATCAGTTGTCTGGTTTCCATAGTACAGACTCTGCCTAGTTTGGGATGAGATGACGGTGTGTTGGTTGTCCCAAAAATATTATTAAAAATATATTATATTATTGACATCCAATTTCGAAAAATTAGCGTAAATATAACAAAAAGAAATAAATTGAAAAACGAAACATTCTTTTAAAACTTTGTCTCTAGTAAAAGTTCTGGTAAAGGTAAAAAAAAGTAAGGTTAAAGGTATTTTATGTATTATACAAGTACAGAATACAAACAAGATGCTGATCCCCAAACGCCTTTACAGGATACAGGATCTTGAGGACCAGAGTGAAATAGTTATAGAACATTTTTGTAATTATTTAGATGCACACAGTAATTAAAAAATAACACAGTAATTCGAAGTTAATCGACTGTTTCATAAAAAAGACATTCAAAACTACAATAAAATGTTCATGACTTACCTGTCTCTCTCAAGGTATATCTTACAAAAGTACTCTTAAAAAAGATTACTAGCCTATTTGAATCAAATTTTGTTACCAATTTCAAGGGTTTTAATTATTTTCCACGGAACTCTAATTATTATTTTAAGACCTGTTAGACCTTATAACATCTATATGCCTGTAAAAATCCCGTCAAAATCGGTCCAGCCGTTTCGGAGATTAAACAGACAGACAGACACAAAAATTTAAAATAATATATACTAGCACGAATAACATGCTACTTATCAATCATATTTTTATCTATCTCTACCTTATACAAATAAATAAAATTGAAGTGTCTGTTTGTAATATCAAAATAACAGCATTTTACTGTATGCATGTGAAAATATATACGGCACTTATAACAAAAACACATTTTTATTTATCAAGTTTTGTCTGTCTGTCTATCTGTTTATTCCGGCATTTAAAACGGCTTCACCGATTTTGACGAATATTTTACTGTAATATAGCCGATGATAAGAGGTCTAACTTAGGCTACTTGAAATTGTTAACCAAATCAAAACAAAAGCGAAGTAATATTTTTCTTATAATAATTTCTACAACAGCAATAGCAAATAGCAACAGCTGGTTTGTAATAAAAAGGTTCTAAATAAAATTTGCATGCATGCATAAATTTTCATGTATTGTCACAATCAAATGTCTACATTAGTGTTTGTGTTTTAAGTAGATTTGTGAATTACCTTTTGTAATAAAAATGGTTCTACATAAATTTTGTTTGCAATCAAATGTTAACTTTGTCAGTGAAATTGGGTTAGTGCTCACAAAAGTTTAAAAGTTATTTTATACTGAATTCTAATCACAATGTACTGCCTCGTAATCAATAGGGGACAACTGCCCCGCACCTCATATCGCTAGAAATGTCAAGCGAATTCGAGAGGCGTCACTCGAATACGACAAAACCCGTCGATCCGTCGCTGCCCGACTTCGACCAACATCGCTAACGTCATGTACTGTAGGAAAATTCTCCCGTAGTGATGACGAGGTTTAATAACTGTCTTGTATTTCGATCTTACATGTCGCTGACTCGAGGATGATGATGGTGAAGACCACAAAGAGCAGCAGCAGGATCGCAGCGAGCTTCTTCCTCGGAGCGAACACCCGCGCGCTGAACACTCGACCCATGGTGGTATTGGGAAGCACCATTTTGTAACTGGCAAAGACAAAAAAAATATGTTAGCGAAGTCAAAATTAGTAATGTAAGAATAAGCTGCCATTCACGATAAGAATAAAAATTGTTGAAATTCATAAATGTGATGGACATATTAAGTGGGCCAAAAAGTTAAAGTTTTAAGTTTCTTTGAACAGGAGAAACTATCAAGATTAATATAAGTTTAATATAGGAACTAAAGTCATACAGATCAAACTATAAACATAATTGGCCTGGTGTGCCCCAAGGGGCTGTGCTTAGTTCCCTAATGTTCTTACTTTATACAAATGACCTACCTGAAGTTACTAATAACCCCTGTTTTCTGTTCGCTGATGACATATCGTTAATAATGACATCGAATAATATTGATATTAATAAATATACAACTGACATAAATAATACAATTGAATCGATAATAACATGGCTTGACGAAAATAATCTAACAAAAACTAATTTTATCCAATTTAGTACTATGGAAGTGAAAATAAGACTTTTGACATCAATCATAGAGGACTTAAATTAAAAGAAGTAAAACGAAACGATATTTCTCGGTATCACGATTGATAAAAACTGCAACTGGAAGGCCCACGTCAATAAATTATGAAATAAAATAAACAAATTCGTGAACTTTCTATACGAACTCTCAAAAACATCAGCGTTAAAAACCGTAATATCTGCATACTATGAGTACGTTTATTCTGTGTTGAGATATGGTCTTATCACCTAGGGTTACTCAACAGACAGTCAGAGAGTGTTCATCGCACAGAAAAAACGCATCCGCGCCGTAGCGGGATACCCCCGTGGGAATCATGCAAACCCTTTTCAAAAACTTCAAGATTCTAAAACTTCCAAGTCTGTATATCTTTGAATGCGCTAAATTTGTGAAAATGCACCCAGAGTTATTTAAAAAAGCTCATGAAACATTTCCAAAAAGTACTAGAGAATAGTTTTGCACATAATTCCTAGAACAGCATTATATAGTAAGAATAGCTATGCAATGTGTGTTCGCATATTTAATGCTATATACCTGACAATAAATATTAAAACCTTACTAGCTATAGTTAATAAATTTACTAGGCGTCTTATGGCATGGTTAAGGGAAAAGAATTTCTATTCAGTAAGTGACATAGGTATAAATAATAACCTTAATCTTTTACCCTCTGACATTATAGTAGTAGTAGTATTCTGAAAAATGTATTTTTAACAACATTGAATAATGATTTTAGTAATAATTAATTATAAACCCAAATATTTGCATGTCACATTATTATGACTTAGTATTGTGGATCTGGATTATTTATGTTAAGACCGAAATTGTACCAAAACTTTATAGCAAATAAATTGATTCGATTTGATTTCATAATGAAAGTTTTGGTTTCCAAGTTGTTAGATACACCTGGTGCAAGTAAGAGGATAAATCATACAAAAAGTCTAGGCTTTTTTTTTGCCTAGTTATTAATAAGGCCCCTCTAACCCCTCACCTCTAAGGACCTGAAACGTAGATTTTTGAGGAACTAACTATTTATTATTAAGATGTCATGTAAAATGCACCAAAAATCACACATAAATGAATTTGAATTTGAAGGCGGTCTGTTAGTTGACGAAAAGACCGACTCCATAATCACGGAATAACGTAAATAAAGAAAAACAAGAAAGAAACATAAAAACAGTTTAATAACACATATAATAAAGCCCCTTATAACTTAGTTTAAACTAAGTTATGTTCAACAAAAAGAAGTCGAGGTTTCACAGTATTTAACAATGGACTCGACTGACAAAAGACTACCACATCTAAGCTCTACTGAATAAAAACCAGCTCATACAGACCATAAAACTCCTTAGACATATTGAATTCATTTGAAAATTAATGTCTTAAGAATTAACCGACCAAAACGGAATGGTCCAACGGACCGATTTCAGGGGCAACGCGTGTTCCCTGCGTCCTAATTGTGTAACTATTTAAAAATAGCAACCGTTTGCTATTTAAAGAGTTATCAATGTAGTTAAAGCCGGAGTTTTCAAACATTCGTATTCAATACAATTCTTCAATTCAATACCACGCATACCAAACAGATATAATCGAGGTTACCAGAAGAAATGTCATAGAAACAGGGGATCCCATGTGGCTGTGACCTCTTCCATCAAAATAATAATCTGGCCTACGATTTACCGACAAGATTACGATTCTGTTCCCCTTTTCCTATAAAACCTAAGTATATTTAAACGTCTTTGACCACAAATTTAATAAAATTATATAATTCTAATTTTGTCACGAGTTTGTCTTGAAACGAGTAAAAGGGAACGACATTCTAAATAACTGTCGACAAACAGTTTCGCATTTTGGCAAACTTTTACCGCTAACGCATTCAGTGATTTGTGGTGCATCCGAGCCTAGATAGATTAGCAAGTTCCTTTGAGCAGTTCTTGATTCAGTTTTATGGCATACAGTATATTTAGCCTACAATGTTCCCACAGCTGGGACACGGATCTACTCACAGTGCGGGAATAAGCCGTAATCTAGCGCGCGGATCCACTTTATAATATAGATCGTAATTTTTAAAAATGCGTATTGAAAGCAATTATTTAAGAGAAAAGATTATAATTGTAATCAAACTACGGCTTACCATTTCTTTGTTAGAATCATTAAAATCCATTGCTTAAACACAGCGAAACGTTCCATTTGCAGTTCACCGATTCCAAATGGTCAGTTTACTTGAACAATTTTGCTTATAGACATAATAATCATAATAATTAATAATAATAATTAATTTGACATTAAGATATTTTTATAGTGCTTCAGCTAACCACTTTAGGAATATGAGCACTAAAATCACGAAGATTATCGTATTATCAAAGCCAAGTACGATTAGGAGTAGTAAAACCAGCACGGCAAACTCCTCTAAAGGCGACATTATGAAATGAACACCCGGAAATTAAAGAAAAACTGCTGTAGTTTTTTTATAAATCAATTGTAACTTTTCAATAGTTTTTCTTGTAGGGTATAGGTATGCTACTTTCTACAAGAGCTGAATTCGATCTTCGAAAATTAATTACCAAAATTAAAAAAATCTGATGGAAGTAGATTCTCACAAAATCGATTGATATTATTATTATTATTTCCCTACAAGAACCTTACGACACGGCTGCCGTTTAAAGACTGTAAAATATTGTCGTTTCCACATAAATCATTGCAGTTAAGGTATCATTTAGCATGAACGTTTCAGAATTGAATTTCGAATAAAAGTGAGTCGATGATGGTGGCCTGGCCGGTAATTATCCCTCTGTGACTTCCACAGGGTAGTATAATGAATTTAAGTTTCGAAAGGGTTTATAATTATTTTAATTGTAGAAATTTAATTATAACGTTGCAGTCTATGGAAGGTATTATTTGCAATGCTATTATTCTGTGGCCTAGACAAATGTGGTATGAATAATAACATATTGTTTCACACCATATTCTGCTAACCTATTAAAGGTAATATTTTATAAATAAATAACAGTTCTGGTATATAAAACATGTTTCCGGGACGCGGACCACTCGGGGCCTGTAGGACCGGCTCGCTTGAGGTCTGGACGGAGACATCGAACCGGATGTACCGGTGGAATAGGTCTCCATGACGCTCCAGTCAACGACACGCGGTGACAGACCGGGGCTATCGAACGAGATGTCCACCACCGACTCGCCCCGCATCCGCACACACGTAGAGCCCCGATTTAGGACGACCAGGCCTGTCTCCAGCGCAGGCGCAGGCGCGTCTGTGTAACGAGAACCCCAAGCCAAGTTCTTGACATTGAAGTCCCCGAGCACAAGCACGGGGAGGGAATGGCTTCCGATGACGACACTCAACTCCGTGAGGGAGTTGTGGAACTCGGCGAGAGTTCGGCTCGGGGAGAAGTCCACTCTCGCTACGACTATCTCCCCGAACCGTGCTGCTAGGCACCTCTGACCTTTCCTGAAACTTTCGAGGGTCGGGGTACCGGCGGCGGCCGACGAAATGATGGCCACTGAGCCGCTAAGGTCCTCCACCCAGTATTCCCTGGGAGGGACAAAGTACGGCTCAGCGACCACGGCGACGTTAATCGACCTCTGCGCCATGCTCTGGAGCCACAGATCCTGAGCGCAGGCGCAGTGGTTGATGTTCGCCTGGAGAAAGTGTAATGGGGCCATTATTGACACTTCATTTCAGCCCCGTCCCGGGCCCCCTGTGAGGGCTCCCTGCGGGAGTTGCAGCAGCGGCGGTGGCGGCGGCAGCGGCGGTGGTGACGGTGGGGGTGGTGGGGGAGGGCTTTCGCCTTCCCTTGCCCCTGGCTTTGGCGGGTTGAGCGCAGGCCTTGCTCCCTGCCCGGTTATCGGCCGGCTT
This sequence comes from Eurois occulta, assembly GCA_950022335.1. Classification (NCBI taxonomy): domain Eukaryota; kingdom Metazoa; phylum Arthropoda; class Insecta; order Lepidoptera; family Noctuidae; genus Eurois; species Eurois occulta. The sequence goes on along the minus strand of OX465477.1, from coordinate 28,527,542 downwards.
GCCAGCTGCCGCACATGCGGCGCAGTGCGGCGTGGCGAATCAAGCCGCGGCTATGTGACCGTGCTGACTGCAGCGAAAGCAGAGGCCGCTGCGAGGTGCATTGCACTGATACGTCGGGCCCCACGTGGCAGCAGAAACACCTCAGAAGCCTGGGCTCCAGCAACCTCACCTGCGCTGACACCCAACCCACCAAGAAACTTCGGCCCTCCACGATTGTTCCCGGCGCCGTTACAGGGCAGCTTACCGTAATGGTTCGCATATCCGATCATGTCCGATATCGTGTATATCAACCCTTTAAATGTCTCGAACGTCTAGATATTCCCCTAGAGCATAATAATGTGTTTTGTTCGTCCAGTTTGACAGCGTAGGACATGATAATAAATCACTAATACTACGTGTTACGTAGTGTTTATTTTACGACGTTCGTTGGAAAATATTTATTGAAAAAAGTGTTTATTGATTATTTTTTCAAGGATTTTTTCCGAGGTTTTTTTTTTTAATAAACGGAAATTGTTATTTAGGATGTACGTAGTACCGATAAGGAAGTCAAGGAATGGAATTATGTGGATGTTCTATTTTAATTTGAACTAAGTCCCTCGATTATATCTCATTTATGAGAAGAAAATAAAACTGATGCTAATAGTCTCGTGTCTTCCTAATATTAAAAAAAAACCATCGCGTTCAGCCTCCTTAGTGCAGCCAGAGCACTAGTTAACCCTACATCAAAAACTCTCGGAACAAACTAATTTAGTAAAAACTAAAAATGTAAACGAAACCAATAGAGATACAATTTAAGATAATATCAAGATAATTCACTAAATAAATCTAAAAAAAAAAAAAAAAATCAATATAAAAATAAATCACTTCAAACCCTGGATAAACATAACAAATAAAACTTTTTAAAAGGATAGAGATTTAACCTATAATTCATGCGTTATTAAGTCATGTCTCTTATGACAGCCGTCCGCCACAATAGCTGAACGAAGACAGCAATAACTGTCTCGGTTCTCGACGCAAATAACATAGGTGACGTTGCGGTATTTACAATAGAAAAAATGTGCAACAACATTCCTTAGTCAATAATGAAGGAAAAGTTTGCCTATAATATGAAATCAAATTAAATCAAATCATTTATTTTGCTTAAATATGGGTACACATAAGGATGGAATACAACAATAGAGCCCAGGACCCTAACAGGTGTTAGGTTAGGTTAGGTCAGGGTTGTAGTTAAATTTTAAATTTAAAAAAATCATGGGGAATTGGAATCATCAATTGTTTACTAAATACTTAATAGTTTGGTAAAAATTTGACATCGGGAGTACACTTAGCAAAATTAGCTTGTAACGTTCTCACTGTTAGGACTGTGGTCCACTGGACGGACCCAGTGCGGTTTGATGAGAACACCCATTTCAAAGTGCCATATTAGCGGACAAAGGCAAAAAATTGCGCGCAGAGAACACTATAGAAACAAAATAATTCATCTACTTCGTGGCGCCAATAATCACAACAATTTATCGAATGCATATAGGTTAAGAATACCTCCTAGACCGCATATTATTGTTATGTCAGAATCAGTGTGTGTGAAGCGATCTGTGGTTCAGTGACCCACATCTAGATAATCATAACAGTGCTTTGTTAATAGCTCCTTTTGGTTTCACACCTATCTTCCCATAAGACACCTAGGTATAATCGGTTTAGGGATTGTGCAGCATTCCTGCGGTACTAGATCAATATTCAGATGATTTTTTAACTCACAGATTTTAGAAACAAACTATAAAACGTAAAAGTAAGCTACCAGCTAGCCTGTTATCTTTTTAAACTAAATGTCTACTCTTTCCTCTTCCAATTTTGAATTCCTGACTAAGCGATTGCAAATCTACATTCTCTGTTTAAACTGTGTTTATTGCATACAGCCCCCATCCGCACACAGATTCCTCTGATTGTGTACCTGTAGCAGTAGTATAGCAATAAGTTTGCTACACAGAAAAAAAAACAGGGAAAAATCTGAAAACTACATCTGTCATTATAAAATTAAGTCTTTTTTTAAAGTACGTAATCAATCATCGAGGTTAAGCAACGGTAAGCGCGGTCACAATAATATAAGTAATTATAGGTTTTGGAAACCGAATTTCGGGAAAAGCTCGGTAAAAATTGCGAGACTCGATTCTTAAACTATTTATAATATGTTCCTACAAATTTGTATGGAATCTTCGGCACTTGTCTTGTTTTTTACTTTGACTGAATTTAAGATCCCTTGCATTTAGTTTTCTGCCACTGAAGACTAGCGATACAGGAGCTGAGAAGTGACTCTATCTAAAGGAGTAAATAATAATATAATAATAATTAATAGAGGATAAAAAGTACCATAACATCACGCCTGTAATCCCCGAAGAGCTAAGCAGAGATGTACCTCATAGTACGCCCACATTTCGCCAGTTATGTTAATCAGTTGTGTTGTGTGTCATAAGTAACAAGGGGCGAACCTATTGCCATCAACCGGGTAAAAGTCAAGATTCCCGTGGCTGATACTGAGAAATTCCTGATGGACAAAACCCAATAACACTTTGGGAATCGGAACCAGGACCTCATGCTCAGCAGACGCGGTAGTATCGAGGATAAAAAGTATCCTGTCCTAAACCAGGTTGTCTACCCGGGAGTCAAACAGTTAGCATGGGAAGTTTGAAGATTAGGATTAGCTAGGTCGATTCGAACTACACAATGATATCTAGCGAAGCCTGTGATCAATTTAAACAATGCGTAGACACTTGCATTTTGTAACAATAGCGTGACGCGATTATCGGCCGAGCTGATGTTTGTAATACTGACAAAGACAGCTGCTATAATATTAAAAGAATAACATTAAAACAAGCAAAGTCGCAATTTTCATCTCTAGGACCGAGTTCTTAGGACCTCGAATACTTTCAACCATTATTTTCGAAGTGTGTGGTGATTTGTTTTTTTTTTCTGATAAATGTTGAAAGACTGAGTTTTAAATTAAAAAATGTTAAAATTAAGTTAATTATTAATAGACCCTTTAGAAAAAGGCGGTTTAAATGACAAATATATTTTTTATTCAAATATGATTTCTCTAAGAAATATGTCAGTAGCACGGACTCTGGATTTGCCCGGTTGATGGCAATAGGCTCGCCCCCTATTACATGGGACTTAAACAAAACTGGAAAAATGTGGGTGTACTATGAGGTACACCTCTGCCTAACGCTTCGAGTATTACAGGCGTAATGTTATGTTATGTGTGATCTCTCTAACTTTTATATTTCTCCCCACGATTAAAACGTTTGTTGTATGTTAATTTTATTCCAATACTGGTGAATAGTACCTTATCATCTTCGATAACCACAAAGAAAGACGGTCATTGCACGCCTTAGGTAATTTCTAATTGTTACAAACCTGTTACTAACGTAATTGAACCAAGAAACTTGTTAGTACTAGTTGTTTTTCTTTTCAAGACATTATCGAATGAAATTTAGTTCGATTATAAAATAAATGGTAATGAATAAGACAGCGTAATAAAGAATGAATGTCAATGGTAGAAAAAGTTAATTCAAGTATTCATCATCTTCCTGCTCTTGTCCTATTCTATTTGGGGTCGGCGCAACACGTTTTCTTCTTCCATTCTCCCCTGTCACACGTCACGGAGTCATTTACTCCTTTCTTTCATTTCCTACACACAATCCATCCATTTTTTCTTTGGCTTTCCTCTCCCTCTCCATCCATCAATATGCATGTCCATCACTCTTTTAGTCACATGCATTTCATCAAATTAACTAAAATAATATCACTCATTCCGGTAAAGTTTGTCAGAGCTGTCAAATTATTAAGATGTTTGGTTGTATTTTATCTCAATTATTTTAACGTCACTGTTATGGTCGGTTTAAGTAAGTATTTACAATCAAGGGCCAACTCATTGTCTTCCTCTATTAGTTTTCCTGTTTCAGTAATGGCGAGTCATAAAGCGTAAAAGAGCTATTATTTGTTGAATGTAAAAAAAATACAATTGGTATCCTCGTGGCTCAGTAAGGAAAACAAAATCGTATCATAATGGGTTGATGCTGGTACAACTTCCGTTATAACCTGACCTGTCATTGCACGACAAACTTAAGCAATGAGAGGTCAGCATACTATCTTATGCAAATGTATAGATTGATGTCATCGGCGCCGTGTGAACGATTGGACAGTCGAAGTGTCTGTTTTCGCAAATAATAAACGTAGCGTTACAGCGTTGATTGATGTGATAGTAGATTATAATCAGCCTTTTCTTTTACGTTGCTGTTGAGAATCCTACTCAGTAACCTCTGACTTCTGGTACTGACTGGTTTTCATGCCTACACTGTACTCTCTTACCTATGTACCATTAATACTGTCACCCACAATAAATGGTACCTAAAATTTGAATTATCAAGGTAAGTAGGTTTGCATTATTGAACAGCGGAACGGATAGAAATGACCTTTTTTATCCTGGTAAGACGTTTTTATCCCGGTGAGACGTTTTTAACCTGTTAAGACTTTTTTTTATCCTGGTAAGACGTTTTCTTATTCCACAATTTCAGACCTCCACGCGAGCGAAGTCACGGTCAAGATATAGAATATATAGTAAACTAATGACCTTTACAAAGGCAATAATTACAGCTGGCACACGAAAAATTTTCAGCCAACATTCATAGCTAAAGTAAACGTTCACTATCAATCTGTTTACTAATGGAAGTACTCGGTAAACAAACACACACTGCATTTTTCTTTACTATTCTTAAACAAAAGAATACTAGTTTCAAAGAAGAAGTTTAAAAAAATGTCGGACATTAATAACCGAAGTCGAAGGGATAACAGTAGCTTATGCGTAAGGTCCCACACAGCATTAATGCATAAGAGTGTATTTTGTATGGCACCAGTCATATTTAACCACTTACCACGATCAATCAAAGAATTGAACGTAAGCTTATTTAAAAAACGGCTAAAATCTTTACTGGTGAACAAAGCATATTACAGTATTACGGAATTCTTAACAGACAAAAATCTAATGGTTGAATTTTGACATGCTAATAAAATACGATGATTGTTTGTATATTGACATTAGTATTGCATGTTGACATTAGTATTGTATATTGACATTAAATTGTATATTGACATTAGTATTGTATATTGACATTGAATTGTATATTGACATTAGTATTGTATATTGACATTGAATTGTATCTTGACATTAGTATTGTATATTGACATTGAATTGTATCTTGACATTAGTATTGTACATTGACATTGTGTTATTATTTGTTTTCAGTCTGTGCCTTGATGTACTGTTTTGACATTTTATTTTATATTACTTTGAATTTTTCTCTCTTTTTATTGACATTGATTTCTATTGTTAGGTATTATTAATTAATTTGTAGTATGCAATTCTTTATAATTTAAATTTTATTTTACAAACATTTGTACGCCCTCTGGCATAACATAGCGCACTCTTTATTTCTTTGATATACCATTATTGTTTTACCTATGTTAAACAAATGAATAAATGACTTATGACTTAAAGAATGAAAAACCCGACAAAATAATGCTAGCAAAAGTATAGTTGCATTATCAGTCTGGTTTCTTCTACTGCTACTACATAATTGGAAGACTTTTAATGGAACCAGCAGTCTTTCATTACTTATGTTGCTCTATTAAATTGAATTGCAGTTCGATTAACTGATAGCTTCAATTTTCCTATCAAGAACATTGATCGCACCGATATCTCATTTTTATTTCTTTAACTGACCGTTTAAGTTTTTTTTTAATTTTGTTATTTAATTTCTTTGCTGTCGTGAGCATGGCTTATGTTTTAATAGATATGTATTTTTGAGACCATTTTGGCGCTGGTTAGATTGATGCGATTAGAGGTAACTTTGTAGTGTTTTTCTATTGTTTTTTTTTAATGTAAACAGAAGACATGTAAATATCTTGAAGTTACTCATTTAATTTTATTTTGTACCTAGGTATTACCACAGGCCACATCGACCCTGACGAGCTAGACCAACCCAAAGATCAGTGGTCCCTACATCGAAAGAATTGGAAGTCCGCGGTGAGGACTTTGCCCAGCAGTGTGAAGACGCAAGCTAGCATTAATAGTAAATATAACCAATGTTATATAAAATATTACATTGGTGATACTTAACGTTACTGTAAGCAAAATTCGCGCTTTGGATGTGGAGTGGCAGACACCAGCCCATTATACAATACAATACATAAAATGTTAGAAGCATTAATGGTACCTTCATTGCTCAATTCCTTTTAACGAACACGTTTTAATGCAATTAATTGAAAACTCGTTAAAATTATCAATGATAACGATCGATAATTCTTGGGAATGGCGCCTTATTTTATAGAAAACGTTATTACTATAATTACGAATCTAGACTGAAATGAAACTACTAGCCTTTTCCCGCGGTCGGCGTCGCCAGCGTTGAGGTCGAAAGTTAACCTAAAGGGACGCAATATCGCGTTAAAATTATACTTTATATCCTAACTTAGATCATAGCCTACCTGTGTGCCAAATTTCATACCACCCTCTTCACCCACTAAGCCATGACACGGTAACAACCAGATAGACTGATAAAGTTAATTTTGCTTATACAGTACCTAAATATATGAATTATACAGTACTAAATGGCAGTTTTGCAACCTGATTTTTCCATAGCTCTTCCTTAATCATTTCTAGTGGCATTATATTTATTTCTAGGCCATAGTTTCTATATGATTTCCCGAGGGAAAGTAATTAGGGCAAACGTCATCTCCATATATTTTCTGTAACGTATTAATTTACTTAAATTACTTAGGCTAATACGAGTAAGTGTTTTATTTACCAAACTTACTTTGCTACGAATAAGGATCGCTTAACCAACGATGTAAACAGAAGTATGCTTTAAATTTCCAAATATGACAGTCATACAGTGTTTAATTTGCGGGTTAAAACGTAAAATTACGAGGCAATTAGAAATGGCCACACTACATTATCATGTCTAGTCTTACGGGTTTTCATTATATCGATTTTTTCCGCATGACTTCATCCTGTTGTATGTTTTACCTTTTAGGACAAATTCCCATTACAAAAATTTATCGAGTGCTCAAAGGCAGTTTCATACTACAACGCTGTCTTGAAAAAACAGTTCGTAAACCAACCAACGCTGAGCTGATTGAAAATTAACACTGAACTTGACTAAGTCTTGTGGTTTCACCTTCTGTTCTAGATCAACTACTAACAATGCCTAGTCCTAGTACAGTATCGTCGTATTCATAACACGGTCGCTTAGCAACATAACAACGATTGTTTAGCCTCGAGAAGGAAGACGGTCGGCTGAAGGACTTGATTACTGAGGTAGGTCTCGCTACTTGGACGGTGTTTAACAAATTGGTTCAAAGGCCTTCTAGCACGGTGTCTGCATCTGAAGACGTCTGCGAATCCGGTCACTTGCGATCAATGCAGTTATAGTATAAATTGAATTGTCCGTATGCGTCTTGGGCAATACAAACTTTTTCTTAATGTTTGGTCTGAGAGACCACTATGTAGGTGACCTTTGCCCAGTTGTGGGACAATAAAGGTTTATAAAAAGCTAATGCTGTTCTCCCATTGGGTAATGGATGGAACTATTAATCGGTATACTTTCTTTTAAATAGGTCCCTCGTAATTTCATAAAATAAAAGCCTTCTTGTATTTTGTCATTGATATATTAAATACAAGTTAGATTTTTGATATAAATTAATGATGTCATTTGTAACATTTCTGTGGGTATTTTATAAATATTTTTGTCAACAGGCTTAAGTAAAAATCTATTAATATATTCGCATACAAAAATTAGCTCTGGTATTTAAAAAAAAAATGATAAACTACACCGACCATTGAATAATATAAAACAGGAAAATAATTTGTTTGAACAGAGGAAAAGACTAGTAACTAAAAATAAACAAACAATAGCAGGGCCTAAATTATTTTAATTAGACAATCAATATTTTGGGTTAATTGCTTTGCAAGTATTTAACGCTTAGCTTCGAAGAGGAATTTAATAAAAATAAAAAAGTGTCAAAGTCAGATTTTTTTTAAATATGAAAAGTATAATAATCAGAATAAAATTGATTTCGTCCAATCATAAACTATTTGAGTGAGAAAGACGTCAAGATTAAGATGAGTGAAGCATCAGTGCACGCATGGAGAATATTGATTGTATTAATGTATCTATCTATGTTTTTCCTTTTTTATGGCCTCAAATTGTTTTGGTTTTAAATGTAATTAATCATTTCAATTCAAAGTTTGATTATTATTTTAATAAAATTAATGAAATGAACTGATATCACAAAATTAAATTAAAAGAAAGAACTCCAATTCTCAATTTAAGGCCCGTCGTAAATATAATTGGACTTAGTCCAATTTTATTCAGATTAAAAGTTAATTATTACTATTGCGATTGCAAAATGTACGTAGCGAGTTCACCAGTTTTTTTTAATTGGTAAATACCAATTAAAAAAAACTGCTAAACTGGCTGGTTCGCTGATGTTTTTGCAGTGCGGGGAAAATACAATGAAAACAAAAACAAAATTCAATGAAATGGACCGACCTAGGAATCCAGCCCAGGCCGGGTCTACTCTATATAATGCAATTATTTCAGTATAGAGTAAAAAATTATGACGAGTTATAGATAGGTACTCATTTGGGACCCCAAATGAATTGACTAATGGGCAAGAGAATCACGATGAGAGTAAAAATCGCATTGCAAGAAAAACCGCACAGCATAGCTAAGATATTGTGTTGAGCAAGAAAACAATAGGTATAGAATTCAGCAGAGGTAATGAAATTAATTAAAAAAGTAATGCGCCTGGCTGGGTTTAAACCCACGCCACCCGCGACTGGTCTACCACGAATTAATGCGACGAAAATTATATATTTACTCCTACTCGTTCACCAGGTCTTATTTTTAAATATCAAAAAAATGATTTAAATAAAAAAGTGGTTTAGAAATAGTCCTTTTATGCACTTGCCACTTAAAAGATATTTTAGTCGTCTCGTTTCTGACATAATATCACGCCTGGTATCCCCGAAGGGTTAGGCAGAGGTGTACCTAATAGTGCACACACAAGTCCCATGTAACAGGGGGCGAGCCGATTTCCAACAACCGGGCACAAACTTCACAACTGCTGAGAAATTCCAGATGGAAACCCCCAAACACAATTTACCTCACCCGGGAATTGAACCCAGGACTTTATACTCAGCAGTCAATCATTTATGTTTTTCTTAAACTATTATTTTAGTCATCACCAAAAATGATGTTATAAGGACATAAAAATTTGTGAAATTATGTCTTTGTTCTTGCATCAATTTTTTTCGAAAAATGAGAATTTCTTTGAAAATACATTGTAATATGGAAAAAGTCTCAATTCATTAACTGACGTGTTCCATTACAAAAAAAAAACTTATCTCTAACAGAAGCAAAAAAAACTTAAAAAAAAAACTATTCTCGGATTTCTTCTATAAGATTGTGACTATAGACTTGTCTATAATAACTTAAGAATCCTTAATTAATTTTGGATTTAAACTTATTTTTATTTTAATAAATTGCGATTTACAATAAGTCTCTTTTATGGTTTAAGAGTTCGCCAATTAGTTAGTTTGAGATTACAAAAATATCTGTATTAAGCTATATCTTTGAGATAATTATCATTAGGATAAAATGATTTTCACGAGAAGCCTCAAATTTAATTATTTTTTTTACTTGGCCCGAAATAATTCTTTTAGCATTTTATCCGTTTTTCATCATCATCTGCCTAGCCTTTTCCCGACTATGTTAGGGTCGGGTCTCAGTCCAACCGGATGCAGCTGAATACTGGTATTCTACATGGAGCGACTGCTAATCTGACCTCCACAACCCAGTTAGTACTGGGTAATACAATATCCTTGGTAAGACTGGTTGTGAGACTTTTCGGGCCACTGAATACCTGTAACGACGGTCAAAGATCTACAAATGAAAGCCAGGACCAACGGCTTAACGTGCTTTCCGAGGCACGGAGGAAACTCGCCCATCCACAGACCAACCTAGGCAAGCACGGCTTAACCTATAGATCGACCCGAGCGGCTGTTATTATTTAGCCACGAGCTCCTCTTTAGATACGAGTCTCTTAATCCGTTTGTGATTCTGAAAAATATATCTTCCACGCTAAGTCCTTGAATTAATTCAAGGAAAAATTAAATGTTCCCTGTGGAATTATAAATCGCGCTGTAGGAAAGTCTTACAAGTCCGAGTGTCACCCGGACGCCGCCGCGCCGTAACATAGAAAATGCCTCGTTAAAATTCACGTAAACATAATAAAATCGCCGCCACGTTGCGTCCCCGGAGAAAATATTTGCCGTGTTTATAAAACCAATAACTCTAGTTCGTAGTGGAAATGCGGAAAATGTAACACTACGATATTGTGAAGAAATTTGAATAATGTTAAGGCCATTTAATTTTTTGTAAGTCCCAGTTTGTATATATATTTTCAGGACAGGTTTTTTCACAAGCTAAATAATGTCAATTTAGCTGTGCACGGCCATTATTTTATAATTTAAATCCCGAAAAGAAGCATAGACGAGTAAAAATGTAATTTAACGGTTTCCGCATTAACACACTTGATTTGCGAACAAAGAAAACATAAAATAATAAGAACGCTCGGAAATCAAATTAAAACATAGAAATTGCTGTTAAAAGAAGAAAAAAAACAACCCACCCCAAAATTAAACAGACGAGAGAAAATGAATTTTCTGCAACTAAATAAAAAAGTAGACACGAAAAACGCAAAAATAATAAGACTAATGAGCCCCAACAAAATCATGCAAACAGAAAAGCGAGAAATAAACAAACAAAAATAAATTCATTACTTACCACAAAATTCTGTGTCACCAGCTGCCAGTATTCAATGACATTTTTACACGTAAGGAAACGCGGGTTTTTTAATGAAGCTACTGAATTTAAATTTGGAAGAGGTTAATATTTTTATTTTGGCAAATGAACACTAAGAGCGCGGAGCGTCGCGGCGCGGCCTCTCACCGCGAGGGGCAGGCGGTACTGCTTTGCCGACCGTGGTACTATCAAGAGTTACTAGTTCGAGTTCTTCGTATCCTGTGTGCTCCCAGTTAGCCAGGCACGGCTTTTATACCCTGGGGGTGGTTAGGGTGAGGTTCGCTCATGCGCATTTCAGTGGGAGAGGCTGTGGAATGGGTAGGGTTTAATGCTGCGGCACAAGTTGGAATACGCCCTTTTTTGTTTTTGACTAGATGCCTTTTTCAGGATTCCGTAGCCAAATGGCAAAAAACGGAACCCTTATGGATTCATCATGTCTGTCTGTCTGTCTGTCCGTCCGTATGTCACAGCCACTTTTTTCCGAAACTATAAGAACTATACTGTTGAAACTTGGTAAGTAGATGTATTCTGTGAACCTCATTAAGATTTTCACACAAAAATGGAAAAAAAAACAATAAATTTTGGGGGTTCCCCATACTTAGAACTGAAACTCAATTTTTTTTTCATCAAACCCATACGTGTGGGGTATCTATGGATAGGTCTTCAAAAATAACATTGAGGTTTCTAAAATATTTTTTTTCTAAATTGAATAGTTTCCGCGAGAGACACTTCCAAAGTGGTAAAATGTGTGTTTCCCTCCCCCTGTAACTTCTAAAATAAGAGAATGATAAAACTAAAATATAATGATGTACATTACCATGCAAACTCCCACCGAAAATTGGTTTGAACGAGATCTAGTAAGTAGTTTTTTTTAATACGTCATATATCGTAAACCGCAATTTACCTTTCATTCAATCAACTCAAATATAAAAAAAAACATCGATCAATGTTACAACTAACTACAAGAACTTTTATATTATGTTACTTGCTGCAACGGAACCTTTCATGGGCGAGTCCGACTCGCACTTGGCTGCTTTTTGTTTGACTTTAGTAATATGACCAGAATTGTAAATTAAAATAAAATCCACACGATTTTGGGTGGTTTTTTCCCTTATATTAAATTATATAATTATTAGTAACGAAATTAATTTTGGTCGAATAATATTATTCTAACCAATTAACCGCCTGACTAAATCGGATGAAGTAATTATATTCTGGACAATGATAATACACCGCTAATAAGAAAACATTTTTTTCAGACAAATTAATTCATTTAATATTTTTTCAGTAAGTCCTTAGTTTGTCCGAATTCGGAATTTACAACCGATCCCCACCACTGCTGGAGGGGAGCGCGTGGGTTGGGGTGATGCCGCACTCCCCCCTCCCGTCTTTACCCCCACCCATTTACGAGCGAAATAAAATTAACCTTATTAACAAGTATTTAGATTTTCTGCGAGAAAAACTAAAATATCTTAAAAAAAACACCTTCTAACCCGATTTTGAGCTAATATACTAAGTTAGGAATGAAAAAAACGCTTTCCAGAGAATTTCTACCTTTTTGGACTTTGAATCTACGCAGATCGCTCAGAGAACATTTCTGAAATTCGTATAATTTAAATCGATATCTGATATAACGCATTAAAATAATATTAAATCGCAATTACATGAAGTTTTGGCGAAAAACCTAAAGCTTTCCCGACTTTTTTGTATTTTCAACTTGCCGTCGGCAACTGAAAAAACTTGGTAAAAAAATAACTGAAATACATACTGCAATAAAACTTGTAATGGTATATTTAAAACAAATAATTTAACGTGATTTTGTACTTTTAGGGCAAGAAAACTCTAAAATAAAGAAACGCCGCCCGCCTCCCAAACTATTACAAAACTTGTGTTCCGCTAAGATATATACTTACCTAAATACATTCAAAATATATTATATATTTTCTAATTTGTATATCACAACTTAAATTAGTATTATTCACTTTTTTCACAAAATTTAATTTGCCGTCGGAAAGTGTTTACCAAATAGCCTTCCGACGGCACTGAATATTTTGCGTCATAACTTTTTCCATTACTTACAAGAGTTTTTCTTTTATTTGCAATAAGGAATAATTAGATTGAAAAATAGTAAGTTTGAAGAAATTCCTCCACTTTTGTCAAATTATAATAGGTGGTTTTCCAAATGTTCGGACATGGCAATCGTGTCAAAACTTGGAAATATTTTTTAGTGACGCGTGGTGTTCATAACACGGAGAGATATCTACTCGTATAATGAAGCGACGTAATTTGAGAGACGAAAAGGGTACAAATTAATATATAAGTAAATTATTATGCACCTCGATATTATAGACAGCAGCTGCGCTTGCAGCTCAAAATAAATTGCTTAAATTTATCTGGTTTCTAATGAACTTACGTAGTAGGAAGTTTCAATTTCAATAAAATAAGATATTCCTTGGCTTCTATGCCTTCATTCCGTGAAAAACTCTGTCTTTAACCATCATAGGATATGATAATGAAAACCTTTTACCAAAATCCTTCGTAGGGCATACAAAATTTGCACGAGATTGTCATAATGATGCATTTCCTTTCCTCGTGTTGTCGTGGACTATAACACTAGTTGACGTCGCGATGATAATATTAGCTAGTTCGCAAAGTACTAGCAAACGCTGCGATAATACGAAGTTCGTATACCATTTCATATTTTATTTTCAGTCTAGTTGCTTGACGTAGGCAGTCATCTATCCAGCCAGTACCTTGTCAGTCGTGCTGATCATAACAATACTCATATGTCATTATTTTTATAAAAGCTGGAACTTTTTCTGTGAAAATACTTTACTATAGGTAAGAACAGTTGGATATTGTGATAAGTCGATCTGTGGTGGCTTCAGCAGATGATCAGGTAAGAAAATTGTGTTAAATAGCTGCTAAGATACGTCATACTATAAAGCGTGATTTTTTGATATTACACAAGGGCTACTATGATGGTTTACCTCCTCCACTGCCAGACACTTTGTGTGTTGGAAAACTCCCGCCAGACACCTTTAAAACATTTTAAATTGCACGTGAACTCACCTAATTTTATTAAATCTTAATTTTAATGATGTTACTTGGGCAACAATTTGAAGCGGTTTCCAAAACCGCCGATAGTTTCCATGACGTATATATTTTCCTCGTACAAGTGACCTTCAACTATGTGTGGCAGTGTGAAGAAATCGTACGCAGGTCTGGAGATCACGGGATCTCCCTCCATCACCAAGTGACGTTCAAAGTTTTGTACCAAATTGTTCCTCGGATTCCGGATTCCACTAAGTACAAAGTACAAGTAAGATTTTGCATAGGATTCGCTTTAGCCATTTTTTTGGGGGCGGGATCGCATTACGAGCCCGGTGGTGTGAGGAAACGACCTTAATTTGGGCGATAAGACTTTAAATTAGCATCACCGGACTAAATTGTAGTCAAAACAACGTAATTGATGTAGGAACCTTTAAAGAAAGTTCTCTAAGAAGCTGTTACACCAATGATACCTTAGGAACTCATATTGAGTACTAGGGCATCAGAAACCTGTAGCAAGTATCCTAGCGCTCTGATAAGTTCAAGGGGTATGAAGAAAAGTTTTTCGATTATTGGTAGATTTTCCAGGTATTCAAGTCGTTTTTACATTAGATTTGGATCTTTTCCAATATGATTCATTGATGTCATTCTTGTAGCGGTTTTATTTCGGAGAAAGACTTTAAATTAGCCTCTAAATGCTTATTTAATCGAGTTATAATATACAAATTGAACAGAAAAAAACAAACAAAAATCAATCGCACCATAAAGGCATAAGGTACTGAACAACGCAAAGCGACCTCTGGCGAGGTAGTATTTAACCCTGACGAACATAATCTCGCAAAATTGAACTCAAAACTCACCGGAACGAGCCTCGAAGCTCCTGCTGAAAGGGAATTCAACGATGAACTGAAATTAACACGCCGGGAAAACTTTAACCACGTGTGCCACTTCCTCAGTAACCGATCGTGGCTGTCTCCGGGTGTGGGGCGGAATGAACGGAAAATGCCAGTAACGCTCTAGAGCTCGAAGAGAGAGGACGTACGTCTCGTCTTCACGTGACCACGAAACTATTACGAAAAACACCAACCAAAACCTCTCGGCACGCTCCGGCGAGATAACAACAGCCAAGACCAAGGAAAAGGGTCAAGTTTTACTTAAAAACTCTTCTAGACATGGTTTTGTAATCAGATTTTGATGTTTTTCTGAGAGGTACGTGTTGCTAGTTTGGCGTAGAAATTGCCATTTCAAGTTTCTTCACAATTTTGGCAAGACTTGTTACCAAGTTCCTATCAAAAACATAGACGAAAACTAAAAATGAGGATCCAACCCTGCCTTAAGTATGTTTCAAAGTAAAAAATTGTATTTTTGTCACTTGAAGGGCTTTGGGTTCCGCAAGTAACAAGAGCTATTTTTCGAAAAGCACACACAGTCCCAAAACTGATTTGGGTACACCATCAACCTTCCGATAGTTGCACACCATTCGGAGGGGTGATCTGATGGAGCAACAAAAAAAGAAAAAAAAAGGTACTTGGACATAAATCGAAAACATTTTCGATACATTTGTTAGTACAGCAGCTACCCTGCCTCAGTTTAGAAAACAGACCGGTAAATGGCTGGTAGAACGTGTAATCTCTGAATACAACTCTTTTGTTATGTCAAGACAGGAAGACAGTATTTTGAACAGCTGTTGTTGACCGAAATAAGTTCACATAACGTTATATCGTTCGTAGTTGGCTGTTTCTGGGGTTAGGGCACAAACTATAATTATTTTGACTGCCATTATGAAGCTAGAAATCTAAGTCACAACAACGTGGCGTATTGTAACATGATTCTAACCAATCGGCTGTGCCTGACTAGCATCCTCATTTCCATAATGATTGCATTTCTGCATACCGTCACTCCGGGGATTGCTGCAAATAATAAATCAGTATTCCTATTTCTCTTGACAAAGCCATAACATATCCTGACTGGAAATTGTGATTTTCGCCAATGTACCGAATGATAACCGGTGCCTATAAAGTCATATCACAAGTCGGCACACCTTCCCCTGATGTGAGTAGCCACGAGAACTTGAATTCGCTCGAGTCTGTTACTTCATCGCCTGTAATGTCCTTTAAATTAGTTATTGTTCCTTCTCAGACAAGCCCATTCGCATAAACGTAAATACACTGTTCATTTTCACCGCGCTTTGTTTTGTACTGACTCTTTTGTACCTTTGAAATAACTTACTTTTACTAACAATCAATATTAAGAAATTGATATATTGTCATTTCAGTATTAAAGCCTCAAACTATATTATATCTTTATCAGCTAATAATTTCGAAAGTTGAAAATTCCGTGCTAAATGAAAAAGAATTCGTATAATATATTTTTTTGATCCGAGTTATTTTCAGCTCATAAGTTAAGTTATGAAAAATCTGTACTGATTTTGTGAAGGTTATCTCGTATTTTTAAAATCGACCACAAATCTTCGTCTCGATCAGATATTAAACAACTTAGATTTACCAAAAGCTTTTACTTGGTATTCCACTTCTAAAAATATCTGACATCAAGTTACCTCGATTTTGTTTGTTTCACTTGTTTTGCAAAATTTTGTAGCGCTTAGGGAGAAAATATTGATGAGAACTCAGTACCAATATGTTATTGGATTAATTCAATTTCCTAATATTGTCATACTGTCTACTCTACAATAATGTATATTATTGTAGAGTAGACTACTTTTTTCAGTAACGAATCTTTGTGCCTGGAGCCCTGGACAGCGATACGTTAACTATTCATTACCATTGAAGTTTAAAACTGTCTAAGGGGCTGGGTTTTTCTCACAGGGAATTCCAATTATTGCGTGTGATTGGTCAGGGTAACTGAAATGTAATGGGGGCTGCATAATGTCGGTGTAGAAGGAGAATTTTCCTACTTTCCACATTTTATTTGTTCTGCTCGGGCGGTTGTTCCGAGGCTTTTTCTCCTCATCTATCATCCATCGCTTTCCACCAGGTGTGATCAGAGCAGGCCTATTTTGTAATTAAAAAAAAAAAAATGGTGAACCACCCTGATTCGAAGAAACAGTGATTTTTGATTGTGAATGTGTGAACAGTGTAGGCCTTGTAGATTCCTAGAGGTGTGTTAACTTTTGATAACCTCTTATCTTGTTTTCCGTTTTTTTGTGTAGTAAGCAACGACTTATTGTCGGGCCTATGCTGTCCCCCCATACTTGAGTACTAATGCTGTAACATGATAATATTGTAAAATCTAATCATTTAAAAAGAGTAACCATGGAGTTTCTTGCCGGTTCTTCTCCATAGGAAACGACCAACCCGAACCGTGCCCCTTTTTGTCGACGTTTCATAAGTGCCCATGTAGGCCTATGTGAAATAAAAATATTTTGATTTTATCTTTTTATATGCCACCGACGTATTACGTCAAAGTAAGAGGTTCTGGATCTTTTCTTTGTCTGAGTCAAAGTACAGGCTGTTAAAAACCTCAAATTATAATGAAGAATGTATTATTTCAAAGAAAATACGAACGTTCTGTACAATTCTGGTGCTAAGTACCCATCTAATGTTGATAGATATGTAACACCAGAATGTGATGTTGCTCAGATGTTAGGCTGCATTTTCACTTATTCTAAGAAAACTCGCGCGGGTGGACTCCGAAACTGCCCGATACAACATCGCTAGAGTAAACATAGCTACAACTGCTACTCAGTGTGTAATGTACTAAGCATCCCGGCCAATAGACACTCAGTGATTTCACTTCTAACTACATATTCCCGCTTTTCTTTTGTCAAATTTCCTTTTTCAGGATACAAACTGTGCAGGAAATCATCCAGGTACATATAATATTTGTAGGTGTGAATATCTTGCGTCTGTCCACTCCTTGTCACTGTTTGATACTAATACTGTTTCAATCGGATATTGCAGAGGGGTTCCGTGTAGCCATTATTAACAAAGGGTTCGGATGCCCTAATATAATTATGCAAGGGGATGCCGCTGCGGACGGACGTACTGCCTTAACTGCAAGGCAGCAGAGTAATTTAAATTAATTGTGATTTTCGTAAAAGTTTCGTAAAACGCATGATGAAAACATGAACATGTAGTTCATGTTTTCATCCTTATTATAATTCCTTTATTATTCCTTATCCTTCTTTAGATTAATATTTTATTTGAGTAAAGCATTCTATAAACAAACTTTTTAGCGTATCGATGGTAAAAAGTTGAATTAGGCTTGATCCGTAA
Organism: Eurois occulta; assembly: GCA_950022335.1. Taxonomy (NCBI): domain Eukaryota; kingdom Metazoa; phylum Arthropoda; class Insecta; order Lepidoptera; family Noctuidae; genus Eurois; species Eurois occulta. The sequence goes on along the minus strand of OX465477.1, from coordinate 28,509,337 downwards.
TTCAGTTACGTGAACACCGCTCACCTCATCAATAATGGCAAGAGGATTTCATGTGCGTTTACGTCTCCCCACAGACAATGGCCCACCTTTCATCTTGCACCACACGCCTTTTTACCAATTAATTAGATGACCGTATCACTGCATCAAAAAGGGGTGGCAGTATAAATCAATTTGTAACGTTTTGTAAGGACACTCTGTTTTAATATTCAAAATTTTAACGGCTAATGCAGTAGTGGTTATACTTTATTCTACTTACGAAATTCTACTACTTACAACGGTTTTAAGAGATTTTCCGGTACATCAAATATTCTATACACTTTAAAGTATTTTATCAGTTCCAGTTAAACACTTATAACTATTGGAAAAGTTTTCGGTACTTACATCAAATATTCTCTCATACACTAGGAATTGAAGTTTAAAGTAAGCTTTCTACTTATATTTTATGTCAAAGGCACTACGAAATATTGGCTTAATACTTAAGCCACTTTCGACATCGTCTGCGGCAGAATAAAGGCCCTTTTACTGCAATTTTGGGGCAGACAGGGTGGGAGAGAGGCGAGCTACGGTACACATCGATACGATATAGGTACATCTTTTAGACACGAAAAGTTTTGAGGATGCTAAAGGAAATCAAGAGGCAGACATGAAATCTTTTGGCAAAACTACTATATGAGGGTATTTCGTCATCTTTTGTTGTTTTTCTTATATTTGATTTAAAAAAAAAACCCGAATGCCAAAAGGGGCATTATAAATTCTGCTTTTGTGTACTGGACACGTGTTCCCAAGCAAAAGGGGGTTCGTACATACTTACAATAAAATTTAGGGCGCCGCATGTACTTAGTATAGCTTATTAAATCGCCATAGGTATAAGTAACTGTTAGTTCAAGGGTGGTTCATGTGATGTGGCCAAAGGCGAACAAAACGAGTTGGTAAATTGTGATTTAAATACAAGGATCTGGCCTTGGTCCAGCAAAGAGACGTGACATCATGTTCCGTTAAAAAAGGGGTGAGTCGTACTTAAGATACTTGGCAATTTTTTTATTGGCTGAAGTATAACCGTCCGATAACTTCAGATATACGGGTTAAACCATGGAGGCACATTTCAATTTGAGTTTTATTTGACTACGGTGATGTCATACAAGGGTGGACGACTTAGTACCTGTCTTAGAATGTCAGTTCTCTATAAAAAGCTGGTTTTACCCGACTACGGCGAAGCCACAAGGAAGGGTTATGATTTTAGCAGTGTAAGTATGTATGTATGTTTGTATTTAGGAATGTTCCTCCGTAGCGCCTAAACTATCCATCCGATTTCGATGAATAACGTGTCAGTCGATTCGTTATTATGGCTTGGGTAAAATAGGCTACATTTTAATGGACTTTAACAATAGGAGGAGTCGGTTTTAATTACACAAACACACAAAGTCTTGTTCAGTCACAGTTACGTTCTTGTAATTTAAACTGGTTTGATAGTTTAAAACAATACCCAAAGAATAAGTTTGTTTTGTTAACCCTAACATTTATTTGAAATTGTAAAACACGTTTGATGGACGACGACGGCGATAGACGGGTGAAAAGCTTTGTCTGCCAAAAGTTGTTTACCTGTTATGAATTTTGCTTTGTACCGTCGTCACTGAGACATGGAATCAATTTTGTCTCTCTCTTTAAAGTAGTTTAAATCTCGTTAGTTACAACGCTTATATTTCAATAATCACTTATTATTTTCACGTAATTTCTTATCAAGTTCATAGGTTAGTTATCTAACTGTGTTCGACTGCGCAATCTGTTGATTTTGGAATCACGGGTAAAGTATAAACCAAGTTGTAAGCAAGATAACCGCGTGGCGGGCCGCTTTTCCACCCAGTGAGTGGTTTCTCGCATGGTTTGATAAAGGCGAATGGAATTATAACCAGGCAGCCTGTTGAAAGTCTTCTAAATACTTAGATATTAATTTAAATACTACATTCAAGGTTTATCAGTAAACTCTTTATTTTGAAATATTATTTTTCTGATATCATATTACGTCTTTGATACAATTCTAATATTTTATTATGTTTATATGTTATGTATATTTTATATGTTTATGTTTAAAATAGAGAAAAATGTTGTAATGACTTTCAGAAACCTTTGCTTAAACACTGTTTTAGCTTCCACGGTTTAAAACTAAACACGGCGTCACTTATGGGGTATATATCACGGAAGATATCCCGTAAGTGACAGTATAAGTTTAACCTTTGCTTAAACTACAGTCGACGTTACAGTCGTAGGATACTTCTCTCGGCCTGTCAAGCGCTGTTCGTTACAACGCTTATAACTTGAAAACTACAAATACTTTTTACGTAATTTCTTATCAAATTCACTTGTTGGTCCCCTACCTATGTTCACGTGCATAATTTGTTTCGTTTGGTGACACGGTGAACGTGTTAATCAAGTTGCAAAGTTAGCCGTTGCGTGGCCGGGCCGGAGTTAGTTCGATAGCGGACGGGCGTAAGCTTTTTCTTGAATGACTTTTGACTTGATTTTTGAGGTTAATCTACAAAATAATAAGATAGGCTCATGAACGTTATTTAAAAATAATTAGATTTTATTGTTTTAGCCAAATTCAAAAAGTGTATCGTTACTTTATACAGTTTCTTCATCTGGAATTGTATAAAGCCTAGCTGAAGCTTAGAATTGAGAAAATGTATGCCTTTACCAGTAATTTTAGATGCGATACAAACTGCTCACAGTAAGGTTTTGCTTGACTACAGTCATCTACACAGACGCGCGCAACATGAAACTTGTCTCGGTTAGTCAGCAGTGTTACTTAATAACTACGTACTATTTTGATGTAATTTCCTATCAAGTCCACAGATTAGTTATCAGGCTTTGTTCATTTGCATAATCGGTTTCGTTTAGAGACTCGAGCACAATGTTATTCAAGTTGTTCGTAAGGCGGATGGGTGAACGCTTTTCCTTCCAGTGGTTTATCCTAAATCTTTGTATGGTCAAGTAAATCGTTTCGCATACTGAAAAAATCTTATTTTTAATACCAAATTTAAGCTTTTCCACTCCGAGGATGCGTTCAAATATTGTTGTAAGTACGTATTTAGATTTGAATAGAAAAATACCTGAACATGCCTTTTTAAATGTGATACGATCTTCAGACTAGCTAACGACAACTAATCTTTTGGTAAACTTTTCTTTATTTATTTATTATAACCAACTTAAACTGACAGTTTACACCACACATACGAGTACAAGTTATTGGTTGAACATAAAAATCAAGTAAAATCACATAAATTTGACAAAATTAGAATTACAAATAAAATAAAAATAGTAATAATATAATTAATACAGCAGTCATTGTGCCGATAGTCGTGTCGGCCAATGGCTTAATTGCCAATAGCCTCGACCAACATCTGAAGAGGCTCCCGCTTGGCAGCTGGATCAAGGGCTTGATTCACAAAGCAGTACTTCTGGACACGACGAGTATTGTTAGGAGGTTCCTCTCTCAAGAGCCCTGACCACCGGTAGCTCGGACCCTGTTCCCGATGCTGGTGGGGTACAATTTTTATATTTTTAAATGTTTTTTATATTGTTCTATATTTGAATATTTAAAAATGTAAATAATATGTTTAAAAATGAATAAACGGAGTAATAATATTAGGAAGTAAACAATATGGTAGTTGTAAGAACAAAAACAAAACAACTACAGTCGTTACAGACGCAGGACGCGGCAACATGAAAATCTCGTTCTGTCCGTTGTAACGTTTATAACTCAATAACCACTTTTATTTTTTACATAATTTCCCATCAAGTTCACAGGGTGTTTATCAGGCTTTGTTCGTGAGCATAATCTATTCCGTTTTGTGACGCGGGTTTATAGTCATCCGAGTTGTAAACAAGTTTTCCAAGTGACGTACTGGACGACGTTTGTTCAAACAGTGTGTTTTCACTCGGTTTTTTGAAGGCTAATGTTATCAGTACAAAATTATCTGACAAACTTATGAATATGATAAATAAAATACTTGAACCATATTCTTAATACCAAATTTATCATACCCCTCGCCATCCTCATTTCGGGGACAATCTGCAATCTCACTCAACAGGCGCTTCGCATCGTTGAACGGTGGTGCAGAGAATTCGACCTTTCAGTGAATCCCACGAAGACTGAACTAGTCATGTTTACCCAAAAACGTTCACTAGGCCCTAATCGCATACCCAAACAATTCGACACAGAACTCCAGTTAGCCAACGAAGTCAAATACCCGGGAGTCATCCTGGACAGTAAATTAAACTGGAGTAGTCATCTAGACAACAAACTAATCAGGGCCTGCATCACCTTTTCGCAGTGCAGGAGGATGATAGGTAAGAAGTGGACCCTATTTCCTAAACTATACCGTTTGGTTATAGATTGGTTGTTTGGTCCGTTGGTTCTGAGTATGGGGGAGTCTCGTTTAGGGTTGGATCGAATGGTTCATTAGTGATTCTAACGTAATTATTTAATTTTCTATTCGAACAAATGCAGATCTCATCTCGAAAGTATGCATAATGTTTTTATTTTATTTCTTCGTATGAAATTGGACATTTACTTATGAATATTACCTGGAAAAAAATAATTTTAGGCAGTCGCTCCATGTAAAATACTGGAATTAAGTTGCATCCGGTTAGACCGGATGGATCCTTATATAGTTGAGAAAAGGCTAGGTAGAGGATGATTAATTAAAAAAACATACTACTCAATAAACGAATACATACATGACAAACAATATATTTAACACAAACAGACACCATACATTGTTAGTCGTTTAACAACACACTCGTACATACATGGATAAATATTATTTTATTATTATAAAGTATGTTTTAATGTAATCTTTCCAAATAATTATTATGTTATAAGTTTCAGATCTCAGAAAATTAATGTTATAATTTTGTTAATTAACTAAGCACATGTTTTAAAATTTTAAATGGATTCAGTAGGTACTTATTAATTTTATTTCACACATAAATTTTATACCTTTTGCTGTGCCCTACAGGGTCAGTAATTGTAACTTAGCTTTAAGCCCATTGTAAGATCTTCACACATTATGAAATGCAAATAAAGATTTGAATATGAAATATGAGTAATATTTTTTGGAAGGAAAAGGACAGAATATTTTGAGGGATCAAAGAGGCACGTTAAATGTTTAAAACTGGTAGTAAACGGTATCCTGTTATACTGGAAGCCAACCGCAAAATAATTGGGGAAACGCAATTTTTGACATCCGTTTTCAAAATTAATATTAGGTTGGGAGTTGACACGGTGAAGCATTAACTTTAAGGGAATAACGCAACGCAACATTGACGTGCCTTTTGAAACAGTGCATAAAACCTAATTACGAACGAACAATGTAATGGCTAGTACTACAGTTTGCGGTCGGAAACCTCATTTACCTGACAAACTCACCGTTCATAGCCAATTGCAACAATAAACAAGGGAAGGTCTGATTACCTACAATATTACTGACGGTGCACAGTATACACTTCCGGTGACAGATGCGTAAGTAGAAATTACGCAAAGTAATGTCGGGTTAGACCAACAAAGTGTATAGTTGTGAACAAACCCCAGTTGCCGGTTTAGTCGAGCGCAATATGACAATAACGTGGAACGGACTTTATAGTGGTCGGATTTTCATGAGACATTTTTTATTGAGTTCCTATGGGAGTGGAGACGAAAGAAAAAACATTTTTTGGTCTATTTATTTGTTGATTGTTGTCAATGGAATGCATATTTCAAGTTTTTTTTTTTAAATTTCCTGTTTTCTTCAGTTCTATGTAAAATACCGAACTTTAAGACTAAGATTTGTAACTGATTATTTTTCATAGATAACTAAACAAGAAAATTTTCAAGAAAACCACATTGATGCAAGCAGTGAGGAAAAATTCATTCGCTAATATCAGTAAATCGTCTCGAATTAGCGTCTGTAGCGAAATAAGTACGTATACACTGGTGCAATTAGTACGTCGTTTTGTTTCTCTTTGATTAAGAGGTCACACTGCCACTGGTCTACAGCTGCCAGCGGACCACGGTTAGGCTACATACCTACACAGTACAACGTGAAGCTATTTCTTCTTCTGTCTTATCAACTAACTTTCGGTCACAAGGCAGCCACGTTACTTCTAGATACCTACCCAGGTTAAAATTGTACGAACATAGACGGTATTGGCAACTGTGACCCACGGCCATGCTACGCACAAAACAAATGCAAACAAGTGAGTCGGGCCAAACCCCTCCGAGCACATCCTGTGTAGCAGTGGATGGACGATTGAAGCTTTTGTGTAATAATAATAAGTGACTGTTATAGTATATTCATTTATTCATTTGGATAGCTACACACAAACGCCATTTGTGATGGCCAATTAGAAAAACTTGTAAGCCTTCGTAGCGACGTAACTACAGTATCTTAAAATGTACTTATGCAACTGAACTGAACAAAATTTTGATTTTGATTAAAAATCTTGTTCAGTTTTTACATAATATTGCGATCAAATTAAATGCATTTCGTTTTTCTGAATACAGTACGAAGTTTTTCAACCTTATTTCCCTGCTTTTAAGTCTACATTTCTCCAGTACAGTATAAAATGATGAGCATTCACCTTTGAAAAGTTGGTTATTACTCTCCGTCGAAATTATTGGCATCTTGACTGCTCTAATTGGGATCTCAGACGGACTAAGGAAGATAGATTTTGTCGGAAAAGTTCAGTATTTTGGATGTGATTTTCTTGTTATCCATTTGACGTTAGAATCTAAGGAGTTTATTTGAAGTTTGATTAATCATTTTCCCATTAGCTTTTCGCGAGAGATGACAATTGTATTAATTTCAATGAACTTTCAGAGCATATTTTATTGTTCTTTATTTGAAAGAGGGTGCTGCTGTCACCTTTGGGATGGCTCAGCCAAATACCAATTAGCCACACTCGACTCTGTTGAGCGCAGAGCCAAGAGGCTCATTGGTGACGTTGAGCTGGTGGGTACCAAGCTTCATAGTTTGGCCCACCGGCGCAGGGTTGCATGTCTGTCGGTCTTTTACAGGTTGTACTTCGGTGAGTGTGCACAAGAGCTCCACGAGATCATTCCACCATCTCCCTTCTTCCATCGGGAGTCCAGACGTACTGCGGGTTATCACCCATTCCTTGTCGATGTTCCACACATTCGCACGAAGCGCTTCGCGACATCGTTTATTATGCGCACAGCCAAGGAGTGGAATTCCCTGCCTTCGTCAGTGTTCCCAAGTTCATATAACCCCAATCTTTTTAAGTCGCGAGTTAATAGGCTTCTTCTGGGTAAGCTCGTTCCATCGTCGACCTCATCTCTGTCCTCAGGACTAGATTGAGGTCAAGAGTAGACCCATTTAATATAAAAAAAAAAAAAAAAAAAGAGGGAAAATGTAATAGTCCCTTTAGAAAATAAAGGGAATACGAGTTGGACAAATTGCGAATTGGACATTTTGAGCCTTCTGGACATTTTGTGAATTGGACATAATGCGCCCAAACCATATTTTTCACACCTTATTTTTTCAGCTCAAAAATTAAATAATGTGCTCTTGGTAGGTAGTTTATTGTTGTACAAATGTTATTTAAAGACTTATCAATCACTCATTAAATATTAATAAAAATAAAATTTGGTTTATTCTATTATAGGACACCGTTCGTTAATCATACACAAAAAACGGAGAGCTTCTAAAAAAAATTCGTTCGGGAAGAAAGAACAAAAATCTATGTTTTTCACTAGGTTAAACAACGGGTTTGCCTCGGGACAGACCCAAGACCGGGCGCCCACTTAAGTTTGCAGCCGCAAGACAAGGATAAAAGCGTGGAATAGCGACGAAACGAGCTGAAAACAGGGCCACAAACTGTTGCTATACTTGTTGAATTTCCAAAAGACTACTTACTGAAAACAGCGCCATCTTCCTGATATTTTCAGTAACATTCCAGTTCCTCTGGGACGGACATCTTTTTGCTACATTGTCATCCACAGTACTAAATTCCTACGAGTGAATACGAGTCAATAATAGTGGTACTGCCATTCGTCGTTCAGCATGGTATCTACAGATCTCATTGTCCTGCTGCCAGCAAGGGGATCCTACAGATACAAAAACATGAAACAAAATAATAATTAACTGATGAAAGCCATTCGCCAATAACTTTTTTGTTTCGGTTTTAACGCCTTTGGCTCAATTGTAGGCTCGACTTTTTAATTATTTATTCAAAATTGTCATCCAATCTTGCAGCTAGATACTGTACGGTGCAGAATCCAGAGTCAGAGGGCCACAATAAAGAATGATGAGGACGAAAAATCACAGCATGATACAAGATCGTTTATTTGCTTATAGATACGTAGTTAGTTACAAATTCAAATGATCATAATTCGCATCCACCTCCATGGGCACTTTTAAAAGCAAGGAGCATGGTGCCAATATTTAACATTATATAGTTATAAAATTAAAATTATTTGATAAACAAAACCTAATTAACTAAACCACTATTCATTTAGAACTAAAACTCGTAATAATAACAGGGAAGTATGTGCGTCATCAGAAACATAAGCTGGTGATTTTATTGAAAAGATTACTGAGGACAAAATCTTTTCAGAGATTATCTATATTGTAAAGACTTACTGGCAAACTTACATCAATAGGATCTATGATCTATCTCATCAAATGCGATTCAGAACGATTTCCACCAGATCCGTCTTCGAAATAACGTTCATATCAGACTGCGAAAATAGATCAATAAGGTGATTTGTCTAAAATACAAAGTTTTTTGAAATATTCTGATTTTACACAGATCTCCATAAATTCCTCGTAAATTTTGAACTGGAAATGTAATAAGCAATATCAGAATGAAAGTGCCTTATAATCTAGGTTTCTTCAATAAGATTTCCTTCACCAGATATGTGAGTTTTTAACCAAACAAACGAAAACATACTAGATTAAAGAAGAAGAATATTACTTTGAGGAAAATATCAATCCTTTTGACGTTATATTGGAAATGCCAATCTATATGAAATTCAAGTAATATCAGGGACGGTGCACTTCGGGTATTTAATATTTTACATTCACTGCAAAGCGGCAATATTGAAAATTTGAAATGTTGCATGATTTGAGAGATCTCTCAGACGATGGGATCAAATTTCTACGAAATCCGGGGGAATATCGACACAGAGTTATGGAAGAAATGATGAAATTGAGGAGCTCGTGGCTAAATAAGAACAGTCGCTCGGGACGATCTTTAGGTTAAGCCGTGCTTACCTAGGTTGGTCCGTACATGGGTGACCACCCATTACATACCGAGTTTCCTCCGTGCCTCGGAAAGCATGTTAAGCTGTTGGTCTCGACTGTCGGTTGCTCGACAGTCATTACAGGTAGTCAGTGACCCGAAAGTCTGACAACCAGTCTTACCAAGGGGTATCGTATTACCTAGCGCTAACTGGGTTGTGGAGGTCAGATAGGCAGTCGCTCCATGTAAAATACTGGTATTCAGTTGCATCCGGTTAGACTGGAAGCCGACCCCAACATAGTTGGGAAAGGCTAGGGAGAGTTATGGAAGAAATGTCGATAACGTATATCCGTTTCGACAGACACGACATAATTACTACGAGGACCGCTTCAAAGCATTGTAAACTCAAAGCATTGTCATGGCTTCCAATTGTTCGCATCATAACTAACTGTAATCCCCATTTGGAAAGACAGTGTACTTACCTGTAGTACACACACATTTCACCGAGTTTATTGCATTCTTCTTCATGATAGGTCGCTATCTAGCCAGTCTTGAGGTTTGAGTCTTGCGGTCTAACCAAACCATGTTTAGGAACATTCTATAATTTAATTATTGACTTGAAGTTATCCACGTGGGTAAAGATTTTTGAGCTTTTTCCGACTCAAAGATTCCGAATTTTCCGATACAATATTGCTTACAGAGAACTAAAAGTTCAGTATTGTTAGTTAAGGTTTAGCGTTGTCAGTTATTGTGTAAACCAACATAGGATATAGAGATTATCTACTTGTACAAAAGATACATAAATAAAAATACCTACCTCTTGTCCTTCTTCTAAAATATCCACACGAATTGGGTTCGAAATTCGACAAAATGAATAAATATGTGTAATAATAATTGTGCATACCTAATTATCTGCTCCCCGTAAAATTAAATACTCCTGTCATTTTCAGTGGTTGAAAACTGCCTCGAGCAACATACTAACGTACTGGAATATAATTATTCCGTCAGTCATAACAGTGTTCGGTTACATGCACCACATGTTTTTTTGTGTGCGCGAAATATGATAAATTGATTACACACGGGAAATTTTGCGCCTACTGAAAAACGTATAGCAACAATACTCATTAAAACACAATGCAATGCGTGGGCGTGTAGGTGAAAGGCTGACAGGCTAACTGTAATGGTAGTTCTGTAAAACATTTGTGTTTGATTCTTTGTTTCATTAGTTGCTGAGTTAATTGATGGTGCATACGTGATAAAATTCTATTTGAAATTCGAAATCGGAAGATTTTTGAGTCTGAGTCATCGTAGTGAAAGGATTAATCGGCTAGCTGTCCAGCGTGCGCCGGCAATTGGAATCGCAGTAAGAAATTTTATCGCTTGGAGTAGCCCCTGGCATGCACCCAAACCAAAAACCCGTACGGGTCGATTTGACAGCCTCGTTTGTTTTTGAATTTGAATAATAAAATCGCAAGTTTTGAATGTACGACTGTGGAAGAAACTAAAACGTTTTAGATAAGCTTACCTAACTAATACCCGTTTTCACCAACAGTAAAGAATAACTAATTGAATGCTTACCTACATAGCACTTGTAATCCCAGAAGGGTTAGGCAAATGCGTATCTAATAGAAACCCCACATGAATGCTTAACACTAATACTAAGATAACACATGGACGGCACCAGTGGAGTTGCTACTCACGCTGCTGAGCCGTTGAAAATAAAACAGAGCGCTTTATTCGGACATTCATTAAACTGTAGTATCGAATAAATCCTCGGCAGCACTTCAAACCGAACTGCTACGTATTTATAAATACTCAATTTTGAGCAATTAGGGTGCTTGCCTACACACTCTAGCAGAATAAAGTCGAAAATCAACGCCATGTTTCAAAAACTCCCTAATACTCCGATAATTATCTACTATCCGTAACTCTTACGAGGTGTATCAATAAATCCCCGGACATAAGCCGGAAATAATGACGTAATATTTTCCCATTAAACCACTCATGTAAACCGGCAACTCATTAATCAATACCTGGTCGTCCTTTCATACTTTAAAGGTGCTCATTTTCTATTCGAGTCACCCGGTGATTAAAATGGTGGACGGAAATTAAAATCTCTTTCACTATGTGAAAATTGGCACTCTTAATGAAAAATCTGTTCGCTTAAAATATACTGCAGCAAAATATTTTCTTCTAATATTGTAGTAGACAAACTAAAATCGTTTTCCTGGCGTTTCTCAAGTAAGCCAATTGCCATGCCTCTGAGAATAGGTGATATCGTCGACTTAACTTATGTTACCAAAGCTATTTGCATCGTCGCGTCTTAGACATCATATGATAAAAGGCGTTTTATTTTTGTCCATTATAGTAGTTGTTAAGTTAAATTCCATCGGCTTGAAATATCGATCCCAAACTAAAGGTATTCACCACAGCTTCGTGTCAATAAACACAATTGGATCTATTCTCCCTATGAGTTCGAGTGAAATATTTAATTACATCGGAATGCATGGCAGAGACTTGATTAGGAGATTCCACAGTCTACTGATTGTACATTTCAGATGAACAACGCAAGCGCCTCTACCTATTTGCACATCCAATTTAAGCATTATGTAGCATAATATTATATAAATCAAAACATACCTTTCGCGTCAAGCAGACTACGAACATGGGCTCCGAACTTTTCACAACCCGGGCGCGCGGTGCAACAAGAGTAAATAATTTGAGCTCGATACCGGGCACCCCTGCGCAAAATTGGATGAAGCTACGCTGAGGAACTGAATACGATAATTGTGGGTTATGCAGTTGTATGTGTATCGGTTCTATTTTGTTTTCAATATATTATTCAATCACACCTCGCTGGAGCTCGCTGAAGAATTTTGGAGGTACGTGGGTAGCGGAGTGGAAGTAAACGATATTGACTAGGTAGCACAGCGTATAATCGCAGACTGGCGCGCCTCGACAATATTGAACAATATTATTTGTTGTGCTCCTACCCACTATAAACTAATTATAACACATACGTCACGCCTCCCTTCTTAAATTACAATATGTTCATGAAGGGTTAATAATTTTACAACTACTTCCAAAATGATATAAATCCTCTTAGCAACATCATTTAGCAATACATTTTTAAGTACACTGAAATCAGTTAACCGGTTTTCGGGTTCGCTTTGGGTACTCTTCTTGCAGCTGAGCTGACGAACCACATGACTGATTAGATGGCTGATCCTGATCAACACCATCAACTTCACTGTTTATTGATTGTTCTAATTTACTTTTTTCACACACACTCTCACTTTCACACACACTATCGCTACAGTCAATTTCACCCTTCCCTGTCTTTAATAAATTGTCCCTAGCGTGCGCTACTGAGTTCCCATTCTCTATCGTTTCCTCTTCTTCCGTGTTTGGCCCACCAACGGCAACGGATGCACGGGATTTGAGCCGTATCTGGTCTACGTGCATTTTAGTAAATTGACCGTTATCCTTTGCTATCAGATCCCTACGAATACTGTCTACGTCTGAGATCGTACCTTTTACCCATTTATCTGAGGAACCGTACTCCCTCATCCAAACAGTCAATCAGAAGAGTCGATTTGTCGTTGCTGCGCATCCTGCACTCGTGCACGTACTGATCGTCCTGTCCGTAACTGATCCAATCTGGATCGTAGTGTTCGTTTCTGCAACAACATAGCAGGCGTCTCACCAGTAGTGCTGTGCACTGTATTTCTGTATGCCAGAAGAAATGTTTGTCAAGCTGTGTCCACATCTACGCGATCCCGAATTGCCTTTTTAATAGTGCGCTTACAAATGTTAACTGCGTTTTCTGCGGCTTCGTTTGAAGACGGATGATAAGCTGGTGAAGAATTCTATCTAATGCCATTATTAGCATTTTTTTTAATCAATGCTAGTAAAAGGTAACTGGTAAGCAGAACCTAGCGAAAGTGGAACGTGAAACTTTAATAACATTATACGTGTTTGTACGCGGCATTTCGAATGTTTCTAACCATTTTGAGGACGAATCAATTAATACTAAGAATGTCATACTCGATACGGGCCCAAGAAATGAATGTGAAGCTTAGTCCACGGTTGGGTATGGTACGGCCAGGGTTGAATAGTAGTCCGCGGGGGCGCGCTCGCTTCCGCGGCACAAGTCTCTTTGCATAATCCCTCAATGTCTGTATCGACGTTGGGCCACCACACATTACTCCTAGCCAAACTTTTCATCTTTACGATACCCATGTGGCTGCTATGATTTAATATTTGCCCTCGTAATAAATGTGGGATCACCATACAATAGCCCCACATTATACACCCACATTCAACATATAATTCATTACGTCTAGCATAGAATGGCTTAATTTCATCATTATTAGGTCAAACTGATAGCCAACCTGGTCGTGTATATAATATCACCCTACCAAGTACCGTATCCTTGTGTATCATTCTTTTGATATCACTGATATCTAGTGATGGCTAAGAAATCTTCTACAAAGTTTACATACGTATTTTCTGTTTTTAGCTTACCAGGGTTATAATCCCTATATGGAAGGCGTGATAATGCATATGCACTGATCTTACTAGACGCGATGTACTCAATATTGTAATTGTAACCCGCTAGCAGCACCGCCCAACGCTGTAGTCCCGAAGCAGCCATCACTGGAATACCCGTTTTATTACCGAAAATATATGTTAGAGGTTTATGATCAGTCCGTAGTATAAAATGACGGCCAGACAAATACTGATGAAATTTACGAATACCGAATACAATTCCCTGAGCTGCCCTGTCTATTTGCTCATAAGCTCGCTCGGTCGGTGAGAGCGACCCCAACGCAACGCCACCGGGCGTTCGCCGTCCGCCGTAACGTGTGATATCACCGCGCCGACCGCGACGCCCACACTACTCCCATCCGTCGTCAAAACTAGCGCTAGCTCTGGGTTGTAATAAGTTAGTACTTCGCCACACGCCAAAAGCCGCTTCACTCGTATGAAGGCAGTCTCACAATCCTCCCTCCAAGTATACTTAGCACCCGACCTAAGAAGATTATACAATGGGACGAGAACTGTATTGATATTTTTGATGAATTTAGCATAATACATTACTAGACCTATAAACGCTCTTAACTCGGTGATTTTTGTAGGCGTTTCCATCACTGCCATAACCATATCTGGGCATGTATGCACTCCATCCTTACTAATAATATGTCCCAAACAAGAAGCAGAGCAGATTGCCTCTATTTCCTCGACGGATCACTTCACTGCAGTGAAGCTGCGATGAACCGGGATGCACTTCCTGGGCCTGAATCAGTTATGTGTTAATTAAAAAGGAATTAACATAGGTAAGGCATTGCTTCGATAATGTCATGAGCTCGTAATTTCATTTCGACATTTTAACCTGCGCACATTTCTGGCGGAACTTTGGCACAAACGTAACTAGTTGTTAATAATTGCGATTGTATTTTCATATATAATAAGAAAGTTCATGCAAATAGATGAAAATGAAATAGGTCCTCATCACAACACACCCTCAACATAACACACCAAACGCTGCATTTACTTTGGTTTCGACCCTTAAATGAAGTTGGAAGTTGAGAAGCAAAAGCACATGCCAAAAGTAATAATAATCGATTTCAGATGAAAATCTATCGAAATCGATCTGAAATCGATTAAATTTTTGGAATCGTTTCTTTTTAAAACCTTTTACAAGCATCTACGCTATTTTAGTTTTTTTTCTTCTATCTAAGCTTTTTTAGCATCTAGGACCACAACATAAATAGGTTTTCTGTTACATATTCTCGACTAAAATCAACTAAATTTTCTTACAGATCCTACTTACACTATTCATGTTCAAGCATTGTCTGAAAATCCATTTTCAAGTATTAAGTTACATGGTATTGTGATCTAATGGAAAAATCAACAGCTTTCATGGTACGAAAGTAATCTTTTCAATCCTTAATGGACTACGTGTCACTTGAAACATGGCTATTGTATATCAGTTTTCATATAATTCTTACCTGGACTCTTGTATTATAACGATCCTTTAACTTGTGCGCAGTTTTAGGACCACCGAGTAGCATAAACACTATAATTACAAGCAAAGAATATAATTCATTTGTAAATAAGAATTCAAAATTATACGAGTAGCATACAATTCAATTAAGTATATAGCGTACTTATTTACCTAATCCCATCCGTTGGATAGCTATCGAGTAAGGCTATAGATATGAAAAAAAAATTGATTAAATATTTCCTATATTTATCAATAAATTTTTCCCGCACAAGGATCTTCGCGTGCGAGACCCAACAGAACTGAAACTATATTGATTTTGCAGCGTTTCAGCCAGAAAGAACAGCCTTTTATTCTTAGCTGATAAGTTTTCAGAGATACGGAAATTTGTTTTGTAGGCCCTGTCATTTTGAAGTGTTCTATTTTGTCATTAAAAGCTATTTTTGCTGTGGTTCCTGAACTTAACTTGGAATTCTTCCTTAAGGATTACGGTAGTAAAATTGACTCAAAATGTTTTATTGGCAGGATCTTTTGTTTTTATGCGGAATACGTCCTTTGCATCCTTTGGCTGTATTGCAAGGTTCAGTAGGCTACCAGTGTCAATGACAGTCACACATTTTGATTCTTCTTTGGTGGACGGAATATTTCGAATCTCTAAACAGGTGGACATCGAGCCGCGAGGTCGCCTATTATGAGAGATTTTCCTTTCACTCCGTTTCCAACAAATCAATTTGAGGTTTAAGGTTGTCATGCTGAGCCTAAAGGTGTTCATCAAAAGAATTACGAATGCTATTGACTAGGGAAAACAGCTTTTCATATTTTTCATCCTGGTGGGCCTTGAAATCTTGACATTTGCTTCATTTCCGACATAATAGTGCATAACTTGCTCTCTTCAGTGTTCTCCAGTCGCCTGCGTTTACCATTTTGGAATGTAATGTTTGGTGAGTTTTCATCAATGGGTAAATCCGGTCTTGTATTTAATGTAGGTTCAGAAGAACTAAGTGGAGTGCTAAACGCCTGCTCGAAACTGGCGGGCAAAGTTGTCGGCGCAGGTGTCAGCGCTATCTCAGATTTGTAGCTTCTTCGCTTCGGTAAGAGATTTACCGGCATCGTCAAGCGGGAATGAGTATACTGACTTAAGTTGCGGTGCGCAGGAGTAGCTGCGAGGTGTGCCGAAGGACGGTCGATGACCTTTGCACGTTGCCGCGTCGCTCAGCTGTACGATGACAACATGACTCATGCGTTCGGCTGGCGTGTAATTATTTAAATGCTGATTACTAAAATAAAACTGTGTTTACTTGTTCATCACTGGGTGGAATTAAAAGTAAATTTAGCGCACTATGAGGTTTGCGCACTTCGCCACACAACGGTGTAGGTTTTAAATATAGGACTTAAACTTCACTGGTAATGAATTTTAATATGAGTAAAAAAACGTGTTGTCGCGCTGAAGGTCTGGAGCGACCCCAAGGATCTTCTATGTCATTATTAAATCTGGCGATGTATTTCAATGTGGTTTTCACCAAAAAAGGTTTATGTGTCCAATAAATACATTAATATTAAACTTACATAAATACTTGTTCAATGTTTCGTCAAGTTGTACCAAAGAAGGGTGAACCGCTAGTAATTCCATATTCGTAACTAAGTTAAGTTTAAGTTAGTTATAAGAAAAACCGGCCAAGTGCATGTCGGGCCACGCACAATGTAGGGTTCCGTAGTTGCCAATCAAAATATACAGACCAATTTGCCTCCGAACGATGATTTTTATTGTAATAATAAAAAAATTGCAGTTGAAAAACCTTTAGTCGCATACAATATGTTTGGGAAAATATGTGATCCAAGTACATTTTTTACTCGTAAACTTGTACAGCCTACTAACTTAGCTGTGATAGTTTTTCTTTTAACTTTGTTATTATATACTATTACCCTGAATTTTTTACGCACTCAAACACAGCCGTTTAGCTGGTAGAGGGGGGACACTCAAATCTATCAAAAAATTTCACTTTAAAGCTTAATATTTCACAAACGAATCCTTTAATCGAAAAATTCTGTTAAAAACTCGCAATATTTTTTAAAGACCTATCCAACGACATCCCACACTATAGGGTACGCGAGAAAAAAAATATCTCCGCTTTATGTGTACTGGAGATTCCCAAAAAATACTTTCAAGATTTTATTTTACCACTCTGTCGGCCTAACTAATTTGTATATTCATGCCAAATTACAGCTTTCTAGTACTAAGTGTCTTTGAGCTGAGCTGCGGACAGACAGACAGACAGAAGGACATGGCGATACAATTATGGGTTCCTTGTTGAATACGGAAAAATTTGTAATTTTTGACAATATTCAATTGACATTTCGATATCGTGTACTTACTGATTTACTAGTGGGCATTAGGTATATTCAAATCAAAATTGCCTTGCAAAGAACAGCAACACTTCCCATACACTTAAAAACCTGATAATGAAAGTTAATGTATAGTTATAAGGTATAGTAGAAAGAGTACCTATAAGTTTAGAAAATAATGTCATGTAGTCATTTATTATGATGTAAGTCTATGAAGACCAAAAAATATTAATGTTACTTTTTAGGTTAGGATTTGCCTTTACGATAGTTGACATATTATTAGTTTCTTTACCTCTAAAAAGTCTAACTTTCTTCTTGTATTGTTAAAAGTGATCACTTGCCTACTCATTTCATTTGCCGTAGTACATACATACATACATACATATCTGATGAACAAAACGGGAAACACAAATAAAACACTATGTTATAGTGAAATGGTTTGTTAATTATAATGCCAATCGCAGAACTGTCAAAATGTCAAAAAAATCCGTTTCACTCGTGCGAACACAAATATATTCTGCATAATTTATTTATTTAATTATTACCTATGATACTATCTGTGTTATGCACAGACTAATTACAAAAATATTAATTAAACGAAACGTAAAATAATGTATAAAACTCAGAAACAGTTGAATAAAGTCAAGTAGCAGTGCATAAAATGGAACGTTGTAAAAAATGGGTAGTTGAGATGAGTTCAGGGTAATTAAGATGCGTTCAAAACATGGTAATGAGACGTAGAGTAATCATAAAGAAAAATTAAAGAATATTTTTTTCCCGAGTTTCTTTTAACATTGTGATTAGCGTAATGAATATACAAATAAATTAGTTAAATTTTAATATTTATTCATTTCTATACATTGTCAGGTGAAAAATGGGCATCTTTCTTTTGTCCATTTTCACGATCAATAGAAGCTCACTGTCAGGCACCGCAGGTACCTACTGTAGGTAACCGTTGTAGTTGAGTCTGACTTTGAAAATCCATCAGCGCACTTTTATTAGGCGATACGGTCGTTCAGTTGTTATGTAGTTTAAACAGGTATTACAGCGAGGTTCATTTAAACCTGTACGGATAGTTAGCGGACCGGACACCGGACAGATACGAGTAATTTACTATAATACCTGTCAAAGTCCACTTTGCATACCCTGGGTGGTTTGACTGAACTTTAACAAACCGCATTTGTCATTTGTCCGCATAGCGTGGAATGCATAAATATTATTCGAACTAATATTTGCATATTGAATGCATGCAGACGGATCGTGTGGCTGCAAACTATTCGCACCGGCCGCGGCCTCATCAGAGTGCGATAAATTTTACTATTGTTTAAATCAGAGCTGGAACAGTGTTGCTATTTTCATTCTAGAAAATGTTACTTTATCTGTTAGTAGCTGCTTTAAACATAAATAGGACCAGGCATAGATACAATTCTTTTCAGATTCGATAATAGTTAGTAGGTTGAACTGCAAAATTATGCCTGTAAATAATTTGACCCGGTGCGGCTGAATTAGACAATGTAAATAATATGAAAGAATTTTACTAACTACACAAACACACTACACACACTACTTTTACTTTTTTTTATCCTAATAACTTATTTTTGTTTTTGAGGTTCTTTGTGATTTTAGTTACTTTAAATTTATTACAATATTATTATTATTCTTTAATGATTTAATTTATTGTTATTTTAAGAGAATGCTTTAATTAATAATATTTTTTTTTTTATATTTGCACGTCACATCATGTGGCAAACATGCCTGTACCTAATAATGTTGTTGCCATCTTGCATGCATGTATTTACTTTACGATCCGTTCTAACATCCAACCGTTGTTTCATTTAAGGAACAATTGAAAACAGGTTTTGTCGGTGAACAGAGCATCGATTCATTAAAATTTGTGGAACCGACCTGGGACGGAGTGTGCGACTGTGGCGTGCTACAGCTCAGGTTATTTCGGAATTCGATTAGTTGCTAGCAAGAAGGGGTGACCCAGTTTAGTTTTAGATCGGGGGTTAGTATTCGAGCCTAGACAAGCGCTTTATTTAGAGTATCGGGCCGAGTCATTTGTAGACTCTGGTCCAAAAAGCTTTGTTGATTCTAGAATACTTAACTGAATTGTTGTGTTTGATGCATTTAAAATAACAAATCTCAACGAATCGCTTCAAAAAAAGTGTTAATGTAATGCTTTTTGTAAATCAAATTCGTTACTTTTTTGTATTTAAAATCAATTCAAAGTGAAATATACAAGCGATATATTGAACGTTATGGTAGTATCTATGAAGTTTTGAATGATAAACATAAGCGTAACCTTCACTATCTTGAGAGAGCCGAAGTTCACAGTTATTCGCATTAGTGCTAAATACACTAATGCGACTAACCGCCGCCGTTTACCAAAATCCTAACACAGCCAAAACCTCTTATGGCTGCCTGAGAGTATTCTTACAAGCCATTATTATGTGCGACTCAAGGGGTTGTGAACCAATGACTCAATTATCAACGCCTTTTGTATCTTTTGAATTAGAAGATTTAGTCGTGAGTACTTGTACATTACGGCGTTTATGTAATCAGTATTCTGTAACTTTTTTTCCAAGCGCCGATTTGCTTATGTCCAAAACAAAAAAACCGTCTTCCAAGAAGCTTTCAAAATGGTGTATATTTTAACCACCTTTGACGCTATTTGTAATTAATGCAATCGTTAATTACATAGTAATTTATTTTTAACTTTTCTATGGAGGATCGGTTTTTGGCGCTATCATAAAAATAGATGCTCTTTCAGTCAGCTTCAAGATAATATGGGTCTCGTTCACCGACGCCACTTGGACTAATCCAGCCCGATTTTCTTTACTGCATTTCCAGCCATTTGTTTTAGTATAGAACTAAAACAAATGTACCAAGTTTGACATATCGATGCGAATTTTCTTTCCACCTGCACAGATAAGTTGGTTGAAGCCACGTGAAAACTTACAATAAAAGCATTACATAAAAAGTATAACTTCACCCATTTAACAGCTAGTTTATAACAACTTCACACGTAACACAAGGCCCATAATTAAGCTCATTCAAGGCATTGTCTCGCTCGAGTTTCGAACACACTGCCCTTTTGCAACGGCTTACATAATCCATTGTACTGGACAAGATGGCCGCGTCTTATCGTAACAGATAAGGGCATCGACCATTTATGGTCACAGTATTTGTAATTTCTGTTGTTTGTATATTTAATACTTTGGGACTGAAGATTTTGGTAACGGATTTTTTTTTAAGGCTTGGCTCGACTTTTTGGGCAAGAGTTTTTATGTATTTAACTTATTTCGAACATTGGGTTTTATTTTGTTTGAGGCCTTGTTTTTATTACGTTATGGGGGATTCTTTAAACTTAGATTGCTAAATTCATACGTTTTCTGCTAATTGGAGCACTATCAAACTTGTTCTCCAATCTTTTAAATTAAAAAAGCAGTTACGTGCAGTTTTTATTCATAAAGGAGAGGGTTAGGTAAAAAACAAAATGAAAAAGCTCTACAGTCCCTTCACAGCCATTCCACCCCCACACCAGCAACCCAACCCCATTATAGCAAGCAAGCAATTTATCAAAATTCAAATATAATAAAGCATTGCCTCGTCGGTGTAGTGGTCGCAAGCGCGACTGCTAAGCACGAGGCCCTTTTTTTTCGAATCTGAAATCATCATATGACTCCTCCCGCTCTGGGCGGAGCGGAAGGGAGTGTCAGACTTTTACTGACTAAAAACCATCCATGTGCCTTCTTTTGCCCTTTATGTTCCAGGGCCACGGTATCTCTTTAATTCTTTAATTCAATAAAGAAGGCAGGCCTCCTCCAAAGTGATCAGCTATTAGCACCTTTTAAGTGGTGGACCGCAGCTTCTTGCTGAAACTTAATAGTGTAAGTAAAGTTACTTCTATCCCCCACATCGAAAATACTATTAAAAAGCTTCATAAATGTTAGGATTTAGACTACGCAATACCAAGGGTTTCAAACAGGTCAGCACTAAAATATTGCTGTATAATAGCCTTGTCCGTAGCATACTGGAGCATTTTAGTGTCAAAATCAAAATCAAAATATTTTTATTTCACATAGGCCTACATGGGCACTTATGAAACGTCGACAAAAAGGTGCACGGTTCGGGTTGGTCGTTTCCTATGGAGAAGAACCGGCAAGAAACTCCATGGTTACTCTTTTAAAATGATTAGTTTTACAATATTATCATGTTACAGCATTAGTACTCAAGTATGGGGGGACAGCATAGGCCCGACAATAAGTCGTTGTTTACTACACAAGAAAAACGGAAAACAAGATAAGAGGTTAACAAAAGTTAACACACATTTAGGAATCTACACTGTTCACACATTCACAAACAATCGTTAAAAAGAATCTATACAAAGGCAAGAAAATATTATAAAAGACTATATTAAACAAGTACAAAAATATTGTCATCAGTGCTGCAACTATTCTGAACAAAGGGTGTTTAAGTGATGTGATACCCATTGTAAAAAAAAAAGACGGGTTGCACTCCGGGAGTGCCGGCAGAAGTGAAAACTTGATTATTAACGTTGAGCATGTTTGATATTTTGGAATGGTTAGGGAATAATTTTGCACCAATTGCTTTATCAGTATAAAGAACAGGGTGTACTATTCGGTGCACCCCTGCCTGAGCCTTCGGGGATTACAGGATGTTATGTTATCATTGAATCCTGCCTAAAGAATTTGTAATTAAAAGTGTGGAAGTAATCTATCGCACATAAAAATGTGTGCGATACATCTTTTCACAGGCGCTTAGTAAGCACGTAAGCAGGAACGTCACATTCGATCTTACTACAGAATTAGCTGAGAATTTATCGGTTTCCTATACCAATAACACTCGTGCTTTTTAACTTACTTGTAAATACTTGTAATCAAATCATTTTTATAGCAGGTTTTTAAATAAACTGAACTTTATTTTACCAAACAACAAACGCCTTAGTGAAAATGTTTAGCAATTTAATACTCGGAAGGTACTTATTGCGATTGAACGATTTCCTTTTTTATTTTATTATCATGATTGTGCTTGCATCTTAAAAGCCTTCACAAGTACTTTTAATAGCTACTAGATACTAAGAAAGCTGCAAACTCAAAGACAACACTGTCTTATTGATTTTAGAATCTCTTGTCATTATGCGTCAATCAATAAAATTGCAAGGAAATACGGAATTTTAGCTACACTAACATACCTACAGGTACGTAACGTTTGTAAATAGCACGTAAATTGCCTTCGTAGTTAGCACGGTGCGAATCCCCCAAAGACCACGGTTCTATCACAATCTTAAGGACGATGAAGATAGCCAGAGGACTAGGTTTCGCGGCGCTGCGCCGGCGCGCGGCGGGTGGCAATTTATTTAATAGATTTGTCAGCTTTATCCCTAAAGCATTAGGTTCAAAGTTGATTGGAAACATTTAAAAATTTCTTTAAATGATTTTAAACCATAAAATGTTGAAAGGTTAAGTTCAAAATCGAATGAGAAAATTTGTCTTACGCTTTTTCGATCAGGGTTACGTGTCCTGACGCGAGTTTAAGATTTTATACCCATTACAGAAAAAGTGCTCAACGCCGCTAAAGAAGTTTTCACTTCAAAAAAAACCATTGTAAATTAAAATGAAAAGAAAAAAAAATGAGATTGAGAATAGTTAGAGACATCCACATATTTGTGCTGTTTATGAGCTACCAGGGAAGCCGCATGCGCAGAAGGAACTAAAACCTCTTTATCTTCAACGTAGTCCTTGATTTTGTAATATGCTTTTTTAATAAGGACACGTTTAATGTAATTTTTGAACTTTCCATCGGTCAGTTCTATAACTGACTTAGGTAATTTGTTATAAAAACGTATACTGTTAATAAGAAAAGACTTACTAGTTTTTGTTAACCTGAATTTGGGTATTACAATTTCGTGTTTACTGCGTGTATTAATATTGTGGAAGTCGCTTCTAATTTTGAAAAGCCCTCGGTTTTTCGGACATATAAAATACATTCTAGGATATAAAGGGAAGGCAGAGTCAGTACATCGATCTCTTTAAATTTTTCTCTGAGGGACTCGCGAGGACCCATTTTATAGATAGCGCGGACTGCCCGCTTTTGTAAAATGAAAATTGAGTCAACGTCTGCCGCCGATCCCCACAGCAGAATGCCATAAGACATAATACTGTGGAAATAAGCATAGTATATTAACCTAGCTGTAGCTGCATCAGTTAACTGCCTTATTTTCCTTACTGCATATGCAGCTGAGCTTAACCTACCCGAAAGAGTTCTAATGTGCGGTCCCCACTGCAATTTTGAATCGATGGTAATCCCTAGGAATACAGTTTCCGCTATAACATCAAGTTTTTTGCCATCAAGATTTAAATTTATATCCCGTTGAGGTACATTTGGTAAAGAGAATTTTAGACATTTTGTTTTGTTCGCATTCAGTAAAAGATTGTTAGCTGCGAACCATTTCGAGAGAACAGTTAGACTTTCGTTGGCATGTAAGACATCCGTATCCTTTCTATCTATTTTAAAAATTAGCGAAGTGTCATCAGCAAATAGAATTATATCCGATAATTTGGCCATCATGTAAGGGAGATCATTAATGTAAACAAGAAATAGGAAAGGCCCGAGAATTGAACCTTGGGGCACGCCCATCTTTACTAGAGACCCGGAGGACGTCGCCCCATTTACATTTACTTTTTGCTGCCTGTTTGATAAATATGAGAGAACAAGATCAGCAGCTTGTCCGCGAATTCCGTAGTGGTGTAATTTACAGATCAGTGTGTTGTGGTCGACGCAGTTAAACGCTTTTGAGAGGTCACAAAAAATACCAATGGCATCCATGTCATTCCAGAATGTGACTGATGAGTTTTACTCCCGCGTCTGTTGTCGACCTACCCTTCGTGAAACCAAACTGTTGACTGTGCAGAATCCCATT
Source organism: Eurois occulta (assembly GCA_950022335.1). Classification (NCBI taxonomy): domain Eukaryota; kingdom Metazoa; phylum Arthropoda; class Insecta; order Lepidoptera; family Noctuidae; genus Eurois; species Eurois occulta. Next base: position 28,484,801 of record OX465477.1, on the reverse strand, counting down.
TGAGTTGAAGTGAGACAGCATCTGGTCCAGCATTATTTTTTCATAGATTTTACTCAATGCTGGAAGCACAGATATAGGTCTATAATTAGAGGGGTCACCCTTACAACCCGATTTGAATATTGGTATTACTTTACTATGTTTCATTAAGTCAGGAAACTTGCCGCTATCCAAACATTGATTGAATATGCCAGTTAGGAGAGGAGCAATAGAGTCAATAATATCCCCAAGAACTTTGACGGATATCCCCCATAGGTCTTCAGTATTTTTTATGTTTTGGCTTTTGAATGCATTTATAATTGTATCAATGCATATTGGTTTAAATTTTAAGTTTGGAATGTCCTTAGTAAAGTTTTCTTTAAGAAGTGCTTCAGCAAATTTGGATGAAGAGGGGAGAGATTTCGTAACCTCTAACGGAATATTGGTAAAGAAATTTTCTAGAGTCTCAGCGACTTCTAGCTTATCAGAAATAGTTTGATTATTTATTTTCAAAGACAATTAATTCTGATCTCGTTGTTGTGTCTTTCCGGTTTCTCTATTAATCACCTGCCACACGGTTTTTATTTTATTATTAGAGGTACCAATTTTGTTGACTATTAATTGAGATTTTGCTTGAGCGCAGACCCTTTTGAATATTTTTGAATAGCTTCTAACATAAGTGTGAAAAGCTTGATCTGAAGTCAGAGATTTTTCGTGGTATAAATTATATAGAATATCTCTGCTTATCCTTATTCCCGTAGTGGCCCATTCACTACATTTAGATTTGGAATTAACTTTAACTGTTTTTACAGGACACGTTTTATTAAATTCTTGACAAACTGTAGAAAATAATGTACCGTAATTTATATTGGGGTCTTTTGAATCAAAACTAGAACTGTCCTATGGCGACCACATTACGTCACTCATAAACTTATCTTAGAAAGGGTCGAGATACGAATTGTATGGCACCTTGCTCTTTTCAAAGAGAAAAACAAATAGCTAGCTGCCCTTCTACCTGTCCCGTCTGCAAACTTTCAAGATGCTCTCGATAACGACTCGAAGAGAAGTTATGGATGCCCTGTTTTAATAAAAACTGCTCAGAAAGTAAATAGACTGTCCACAATTACTGTGTCTCTTCAAGTTTCGCGCACCAGCCCGCTATCCTAGAAATCCCATCACTCCGCTTTACCCGCCATTGCGAAGAACTGTCCTAGGTGCTAACTCACCAATACCGCAAATATGTCTCTGTAAGAATGTATCAGCTGCAGTGATCTGATTGACGTTCACCACGATAGCATAGGAAAATTAATTAACGTTAATTAATTTTTAATTATTATCCAATGTAAACCAAATATCTTGATTTTTGTTAAATTCCTATATCTAAGCTTTATTTTACACAAATTTTATACATTTTATCATAATTCACAATTAATTGCAATAATAAAAATGTATAATGTAATACGAGGGCGGCACTGAAAATTTCGGGAATCAAGGAAGTGACACAACATTACTATTTAAAAATGTATTTATTGCTTTTCGAAGTATTCTCCGCGAAATTTTACACATTTTTCCATACGATGGAACCAATCATTGATGCTTCATTCCATTCGGAAGTTAGGGTCTCCAAAATGGCCGTTTTGTAGGCGTCCACAGCTTCTTCAGGTGATGAAAATCTCTGACCACGCAATTTATTCTTTATTTTAGGGAAAGTATAGAAATCATTAGGGCTTAGGTCGGGGCTGTACGGCGGATGGTCTAATAATTCTATGTTTTCTTGCTCTAAAAACTCTTTTGTTCTGTGCGCGGTGTGAGAACTCGCATTGTCGTGATGGAGGATGATGCGGCGGTTGCAGTTCTCTTTACGGAGTTCAGAAACGACCTGTGGCAAACAAATGCTAGCATACGATTCTGCATTAACCGTTCTTTGTCCCTCGAGAGGAATAGTCGCAACATGGCCGGTTTTGGAGACAAACGTGGCCACTATTTTTTTTGCAACACTCCGTGAACGAACAATTTTTGTTGGCTTTAACTCATTTTCGAACACCCAAACTCGTGACTGGTTTTTTGTTTCGGGTTCGTACGCGTATATCCAGGATTCGTCACCTGATACGATGTTGTATACAGCATTTGAGGATCCTGCGTGAAATCTTTCGAGAGTTCTGATGCACCAAGTAACGCGAGCCGCTTTTTGCTCTTCGCAGAGCGAATGCGGTATCCATCGGGAAAACAACTTTTTACACCTAATTGTTCATGCAAGATTATTTGTATTTGACTCATGCCAATGTCTAAAGTTGCCTGAATTTCGCGGTATGTCACATGTCGATCTTCCTCAATCAGCTTACGCACAGCATCAACGTTTTCTTGGGTGACTGCAGTTTTTGGACGACCTTGACGGGGATCATCACTGAGCTTGACACGTCCACGTTGAAATTCAGCAAACCAGTGATAAATTGTGGTTTTGGATGGGGCTTCATCACCAAATGCAGAAATCATCCGGTCAACACACTGTTTTTGTGTTAAACCACTTCGAAAGTCATAATAAATCATCGCTCTTGAATTTTCTCGAGTCAATTCCATTTTCTCAACGACTAAACAAGTTTGACAAAACCTTGTGACAAGACCGAGAATCTTTTTTTAAATAAATAAATGGTATTCGATTTTTAAAACCAAGGAGTTTTCAATTAAAAAGATTTTAAAATGACAGGAACAGTGGAAATATTCCATTCCCGATACTTTTAGTGCAGACTGCGTATAGGTACATAAAATAGTGCATTTGGTGTTAGCCTGTAAGTAATTGTAGCACTTATAAATGTATATAGTGTACTTTTAAATAAAATGTAATGTGAAAACAATTTCAGGCTAACCTAAATCTATATACATGGTAAACTGACTGACTGACTGGGTGATATATAAACACGCAGCCCAAACCGGTCCTAGAGACATGAACCTTGAAAGGTGTGTTGTTGACGATACTACGTCGACTGCTCTGCTCGGGAGCGAAGAAATAAAATTACGTGTACTAAATAGATCTGGTGTAATACAGTAAAAGTTTTAACAAGCGCAGTGCCTTTGTCGTGGTAAGAAAGTGCCGCCGCCGCCGACGACGCCCGATGCTGATGCCGCAGCCCGCGCGCCCGCTCAGCCTCCATTTTTTGACATCCACGCGGGCAAAGCCGCGGGCAAAAGCTAGTAAATAAATAAAAATAAAATAAATAAAGCACCTTGTTAAAAACTTTGTTGAACTAGTACCCCAACACCTACCTCTGCTGTGTCCCGGTTTGAAGGTGTTTGGTGCAAGATGTCTTTTAACTTTGTCACTGGTTGAAAATTATTAATAGAAACCATGAGTTCTGTAGTGTACCTGTGTGAATATTATATCAGCTCATCTGTTCAGCATCGCGTCTTTTAATTACTAATCTTATGCCTTAGAAGTCTCACACCTCTTGCTTGACTCTCGACTAATGAAATTTCCCGCGCAATGCTGAACCTTATACTTACGACAGAATTATGTCATCGATACCATAGACTCAAATCTAGTCGATTATTGTATCGATACACTACAAGTTCACTGATAGACAACGCAACGCACAACCTACACCGCTCGGTAGCTAGAAGCGTTAAACCACATGATTTCACAAAAATTGTCTTCAAACAAGGAGATGATTAACATACACCATTGAAAAAGTCAGGCGAAGAAACAGCGAAAGTTTGTACAATATAAACTAGTTATCCAACCCGACACCGCCCGAGGTCAGATATTAATGGAAAACAATATGGATTCCAATCACGTAACGATACGAGTGTTAATTAACTACTGTCAAAGTGAAAGATCATTATTTACAACAAAAACTCCTTAATTGATGGTTCAAGAAAAAAGGAGATGACTGTTGTCAGAATTATGTTTAAGTATGAGTTGTTGGAATACGAATGTTTATTAAGTTTACATGTTTTTATGCAGTGGGCACGTGGAGTAACCGTATCATAAAATTTAAATACCTGTTTCGCACATAATATTTAGGTACTTACTTTTGAGAAGTTGAAAATGATTATGCAAGTTGTGTTTTCAATTCAAAAATAATTCGAATTAACGATATGATAAATGAAGTACCAACCCGCACTGGGCCCGCGTGGTGGATTATAGCCCATTCCCTCTCTAGAGAGGAGGCCGTGTGTCCCAGCAGCGGGAACATTATAGGCTGATTATGTTAAATTAAGTAGGAACGATTATCAAATCACCTACGATAACATTTAGGCCAATTTTTATATGCATTATATGCCAGTGTTTATTAATTCAGTGTAATTATCTATTGCATATGACATGTGTTTCACAAGATCTTAAATAATAATAAAATTCACGGGATTGCCGGGTGCAAAAAAAATATTGATAATAGTTTGAATATATTATTATTATTTACGTTTCATGTGCCAGAAAGCGCATCCATCTATAAAGTACTAGTTATAGTACATATCTCTTCTTTCATTACAATCCACATTCGCGACTACGAATTAAAACGAATATCACACACACACCAAGCAAAAAGTTTATTAAACCATCGTCACCAAAGTCCCAAACGAAATGAAAGCCAAAGCTAGGAATATTGTACCTTCAAAGGATTTAATTAAAACTGCTACCTTGATAATCTATGAAAAAGGGGTGCATCCAAAGCTATGAGGACACACGACGCGCAACGTGATGACATATGACGAAGCTTTCGATACACGGGGGGTGTCCTCGTATGACATACATGTTCACAGAGTTGATTACTCTATGAGCGCAGCACCCGACGAAAGATAGACCAGCCTTTAAAAAATGAGGCATCGGCAGCGTAAGTGAAACATGGACTTTATAATAATGTAGTCTGAGTGGCACGGACACGATAGAGTAATTACGAGTAACACTTTGATAAGTAGCTTTAGGTATTTGTTAAAGCAACTTCTGGTGTTTCTCCTTAAAAGCTTGACAATAAACTATTTCTAAGTATTTTTTATTTCTAAACAAGTTTTATACAACAATATTTTTGCAAAATGCTTTCAACGAAATTAAATCATATTCTCGTCCATTAGCAACGAGTTTACTTTTCTTGTACACGAGTCCCTCATCTACCCAATTCCGCCGCAGCGTCTTCACAAAAATAAACATGGAGCAAAGTTAATCAATAATTTCTCAGTAGCTGCCCCGGGTCTGGATTTGTCTTCGTTGACGACAATATACTCGCAATTTATTACAAGGCATTTAAATATGCCTGACCCTTTTGAAAACACTCAGGTTTTAGTTGCGGTTTCAGAGATATGGTTTCTGTTCTTTTTGAACTAAAAATCTGATCAATGTACTCTTCTGCCTAACACTTCAGAGATTACTGGCATGATGTTATGTTAGTTGACAAAGTAAAAAGATTACATTCACCTCAAATGCAGCCACGCTCGGCACCCTCACCCGACCCCACTTTTTGTTGATTTTCCGTCTGTGGGAAGGGTGGTTAATTAAAAGTTGAATTCTGTTCGAGAAACTGCACATTAATGCTGTTAGAACTTACATTGGTGTTGCAAAATACTACGTAGTAAAAAGTTTGACTTAGATTCGATGGCACAAAACGATATTTTAATAAGTGTAGGTGCTTGATTGTAAAAAAAATCGGCCAAGTGCGAGTCGGACTCGCTCACGAAGGGTTCCGTACCATTATCAATAAAAATGATAAAAAAACCATGTCTGTTGTAAGGGAGCCCCACTTAAATATATTTTTTATTCTGATTTTTATTATTTGTTTGTATAGCGGCAACAGAACTACATCATCTGTGAAAACTTCAACGGTCTAACTATCACGGTTCATGAGATACAGCCTGGAGACAGACAGACAGACAGACAGACAGCGGAGGCTTAGAATAGGGTCCCGTTTTACCCTTTGGGTATGGAACCCTAAAAAATGGTCTCTTAACAACTCAAACACTCAATCTTTCTTAGCGATATGTTGCTTATTCGCATCACAACAAATTACTAGAACCACTATGAGCTTCTGTTCAATAAGTACTCTTCCACAGAAGCTAAAGCAAACAGCTCCCCTTTCAAAATTTAATTCGTGGGGATGCATTTGATGGACATCCACACACTACACGTCATTAGGCTTTTGTTAGCCCGTTGCAATTTGAGCTCACCCCTGTGCCGTTGACTCGATATGAACAGCGCGTAATTGAAATGTTACCTCGCCGCTCTCTGCTTGAGGCACTAAATGTTATTTGCTGATCGGATGGACTAGTCGGACGTAGCAGTTTAGGTGTGTTGTAAATACTGTGATCTCCCGGTCACGTCGGGCTTTGGGTTTAGATTATAGGGAACGGGTGTGTTGTAATTTAGTGATTTAAACTGCCTTCAGCATCATGTACTGAATACATTTCAAAGATTGTATGATGTCCGTGTACCAACAGGGTGTAAGTTTCAGTTTTATTAAAGTTATAATTTCGGTTTTTATTAAGATAAACATTATAACAAGCATTCAATATTGTTTCGTTTTCTTGAAAGATTTCATGAAGCAACTTTGGAAAAAATGTAATTGATTTATTGTAGGTGGAGTATTTTTCTAGAAGAAAATCAATGCAATTACTACAGCAAGATTGCTCGACGGTAGTGCAAACATAAGGTATAAGGTTATTAGGGTCTGTACATTCGAATCACCGGTATTTGTTCAACAACAAAAAAAAAGCAATCTGAAGAACACTCAAATTTCGACTGTGTAGAGCACCCCGTCGTATAGGTATGAGTAATACTTTAAATTGCTTAGACGGAAGAGCTACGGCAATCTTTGAAAAAACATCAGGTAATTTAGTGATACCGATTTCAAACACGAATAATAATGGAAATCAAATTGATAAAATCTAAATATAATTTGGCTCACAGGATGTCAGTTTTTTTTTTGTTACAAGTGTTTGTACTACTTCCATCAAAAGATTGTAATTTGAGCTACATAATTGAGGTGCAACTTTTAAAACAAGGAGATGACCTTCAGTAGACGGCTGCAGGTACTCAGGCCGAAACAATGGAGCTGCGGGTTCTTCTCACGACTATTTCTTTCAATGAACTCAATCAACGAAAATCAAAATGTTTCAATAAAATCCTAAAGAGACGGAACAATTTCATCATTATTTTAACACTAGCTGTGCTCGCAGCTTCGCTTCGTGAGCTCGTATTCTTTTGGCATCATCATGGAACATTACATGGGAACGGGAATCGTGGTACATTCATAACATCCTCTACAAAATAATATATTAATAAACTGACTTACTGTTAATTTAAACTAATTAAAACCCGTTAGTACATCTTTGTTAGAACTATCCAGTAGTTTTTGCGCCATCTCGATTTTATTATATATAATTGTGCCCATAAGAGTATGGTGTGAATACTATACATAATGGTCAAGGATAGGAATGTTTAGGAATCTTGCCATTCTGGAGAATCTTCACTCATCTCTTATTCATGAATTTCCTTTCAATAACCCCCCCCCCCCCCCTTTTATGTCCCAGACACAAAATTTTCATTTTTTTAGGATTGTAAGGCACTGCATTTAGTAAGAGAGCATTAGTTCTATATCTGTGTGCAACTGCGCTCCTGTAATGCTTTGTTTTGTAGACCTTATTAGACGAAAGTCATCAGTGCAAAACATTATCGTAAGTATGGTTTGTCTGCATTTTGCTGTCCAATCAGTTACTAAGAAATATTATAGCTGCAGCAACGTTTCTACCATCCGTGCTTATTTGAACGTTATTGAAAACGACAATCCAAACACATGTTTCACAGGCAAACGTAGACGGTTCAACCCCTTACTTTGTGTCATTTAACACCCCGTTCACGACCTCGGGCAATGCAATTTATGTCAAGCAACACGTGCGTGCGATGTTCGTCCTTCACGTGAGTACCGTCGTAGCCCCAGTCGCGTCGTCGCGGTCTCTCTTCGCGGGCGATCTTTCATGCATTTCTTCTTTCCGTTGTTTTTTACACAATTGCTGTCATGACACGTGTGTTGCTTGAGCGTGTAGACCGTGGCCAGGCCGTTCCAAGACCAATGTACGAGACCGATGTGTGTGTGTGTGTGTGTGTGTGTGATGTTATACCGTCATCATGCATATTATGAACGGTATAGTTTATTTTCAGGTCCGAAATCCTTTGACAATTTTAATGACGTAGTCGCAAATATTGATATTTGGTATTTATTATGGTGAGTTTGACGTCAAAGGGAACTGTAGCCAGTATTGATATTTGTATAAAATTTATTTGCATTTTGCATTATTTGCATTGCAGCTAGCTAGACCAAAGCAATGTCAATATACAGGATATTGCGCTCAAAGGCTGGAATCAGAATCAGAATCATTTATTTGTTAAACATAGGTAAAAACATTTGGGATTTTATGAATACTCAAGGTTCTTGCTATGTTTTGTCATGTCAAGACATACAAATTAGAGTAGAAAAAAAAAGAATTAAAATTACAAAAAAAAAAATTACAAATAGAAGATGTCAATTAAAATAAAATAAAAAATCACAAATCGGAATAATTCATTATAAAAATTTCATATAAATATTCATCCACACTGTGATAGCATTTCTCAAGTAGTAGTAAAAAGTCCCTTCAGGGGGAAGGGACTTTTTAAATCTGTGTAAAGGCATACACTTAATTAATATATCAGATTTATTATAAATTTTGGGAGCAACACCAAATAAGCTCTTTTTCAATAGTGTAGTTTTGCACTTGACCGAACATAATAAATACTCATATTGGGCACGAATTAGAGTTTTTTTTACCGATGAATGTTTTTTAAACAAATGTTGATTTTTACTATAGTTTTCAGTATATCTGTACATACTGGAAACTGTAGTAAAATCAACATTTGTTTAAAAAACACACAAAACACACATTTTCAGATGGCAGAGTTAATATTTTTATTTTTTATATTATGAGGAATGCAACTATCCGTTATCCTTAAACTACACATGGTAGGCTAAGCAATTATGTTATTGTGTTGTTTATACGAAATTGAGCTCTTTCTACAAACGTTTATTTAACAATGCAATGTTTGTACATGTGTGTTTGTTTGTTTATAGTTATCCCCAACCGATTTATCTGAAACTTTGCATACGCGTATAGTTTTAATTAAAATTTTGTGGTTAGCTAAGTGACGTCATCCTAAATACAATATCGCGGACAATTAAAAGGGTTAGGCGAGATAGAACACGAAACAAGCGTAAAATATATAATTAATAGTAAAACACATTAAAACTAAATGAAAAAAATAAAAGAAAAAAAACTTAAATTTAAAACCAAAAAAATTTTTTTTAATTTTTTTAATCTGTTTGTTTAATCTCGTGACAAGCTGATTAAATACAAATAAAGACGCAGGTAAACACACAACAAGCTTTATATCATATAAAATTGTGTAATCTAATAAATTATTAAATTAAATGCATGCATACATGAGCATAATGTTGCAGCATCTGGTGATTTCTTATGTCTGTAAAGTTCTAAAATTTATCCTTATTTCTCTCTTATCCTTATGTTATAGCGATTAAAAGAAATGTGACAATCAACCTTAGATTTTATATCGAAACCATTATAGTTTATTTGTTCTCTAAACAACTACTGACACAAAAGTTACAAAAATAGTGTCAGTCGAGTCCTTTCTGACAAAAATAGGCTCTCTTCATATTTTTTGGAAGATCAACAATTATTTTAGAAAACTCGGTTTCTCTCACCACGCTTACCTGCTGCTGGGCGGGATTCTTTTGACTCCAAAAGAACATGTTTAAGATTATTATGTCAGGAACTCAGGACACCCACGATTTTAGTGTTTTTTTGTTTTTAGCTATGTAGCACAAACCTTGTGAAAGAAAATAAACTATTTGTATTAGTATTTGTATTTTGTATTTCGGCAAATATGTTGAAGCATTAAATAAGCTAACAACAGATACCAATACTTTTAATCTACGTACCAGATTTAAAATAGAAAAAATGTACTTAAATCGGATGTCAAAACTGACCAATAAGGATATGTTAGCCTATTTTTTTTCTGATAAGTTACAAAAACTCGTAATTTGAAGGAAACCCGCCCTGCAACAGGTAAAGTTTCAGAAATGATAGTTAGAAATAAGGCTATTAATAAAAAAAAAACCTGTAAAAAACATAGTTTGGGAGAATTTGGACCAACTTCCATGTTGCTCCTTGTGTTCGAGAATTTCGTTTTTTTTAGGCTGGTATTATAGTCACGCCGCTAGACGCGCCGTTGGGCAGCGCGCTGTTGAACAGGAACACCGAACGGCGCTGCTCAAGCGCGCGAATTTGAAACGCTACTACTACCCCAATACATATCCGAGCGCGCGCTTTCCGACGGCGCTGCTGAAACGCGTGACTATAAAATCAGCCTTAAGCCTTGTAGCCCCTACGCCATTGAGTAGTCCTGAGTTCCTGACATATTATTAGTTATGTAATAAGTTGACATTCATAATGTTTTGTGCTGTGGTTTTCATTGTTCTCAAAAAATATATAATTATGTAAAACTGTTATTCAGATTTGCTGCTTCAAGATTTGTAAGAACAAGCACCCCTGTTAATTGGTTGTTTGTTTGTTTGATTTTCCTGTTGTTTTGTGTTTTTTTTTTTGTTAATGGTAGCAACGTGAAAGCTTACTTGTTGTCGCGAGGCGTTTCCTCTGTTTGCAAACATAAGGAAAGTATGTTCTGGAGTAGGTATTATGAAGATAATATTTTATTTATTTATAATGGCACAATATACAGCTACTTACAATATTATATGTTTACAAATGACAATAATATAGGTTCATACTGCCTGGCTCGTTGGCCTAGTGGTCGCAAGCGCAACTGCGAAGCCTGAGGTCTTGGGTTCGATTCCCAGGTCGGGAAAAGTGTTTTCGGGTTTTTCCATCAGGAATTTCTCAGTAGCAGCCACGGAGTCTAGATTTGCGCCCGCTTGTTGGCAATAGACTCGCCCCCTATTACATGGGACTTAAACATCATCATCTGCCTAGCCTTTTCCCAACTATGTTGGGGTCGGCTTCCAGTCCAACCGGATGCAGCTAAATACCAGTATTTTACATGGAGCGACTGCCTATCTGACCTCCACAACCCAGTTAGCGCTAGGTAATACGATACCCCTTGGTAAGAATGGATGTCAGACTTTCGGGTCACTGACTACCTGTAACGAATGTCAAAGATCTACAAATGACAGCCGGGACCAACGGCTTAACGTGCTTTCCGAGGCACGGAGGAAACTCGGTATGTAATGGGTGGTCACCCATCCACGGACCAACCTAGGTAAGCACAGCTTAACCTAAAGATCGATCCGAGCGGCTGTTCTTATTTAGCCACGAGCTCCTAAATAAAATAATAATATACTTACACTTTTATAAAAAAAAGTAATCACTTGTTCAAATTTTATTCGAATAGCCAATAGCGATAGCCAAGGCAATAGCCAGGTGTTATTTCGCAATACAAACACCCATCCACAGACCAACCTAAAGATCGACCCGAGCGGCTGTTCTTATTTAGCCACGATCTCCTCCCTACATGGGACTTAAACATAACTGGCAAAATGTGGAAGTACTATTTAACTAGGTACTCCTCTGCCTAACCCTTCGGGGATTTCAGATCAGTTTACGTAACTCGTAAGATTCGATGGCTATAAGTTTGTTAGCAAATGCAATCGCAATGCCGTTGGACGCCGCTCACCATATTTGAAACAAATTGTGGCCGCTGCAACAATTTATGCCACACCGGTCAGTTATCAGGAATTAAGGAATCGTCCACATAATGTGCCTCGATAAGACATATTTGTCGTGTTATCATACCAACCACATTATTAGTTAGGTTCCTGTTTCATTATATCATTTGAAAGTCTGTTTTATAATCTTGGAGAGTGATGTGACTTGTATTACCCACATAGTTGATATTATAAACCAATAAATTTAAAAACATTAATTTATTTACATTTAATGTAGAAATACTGGTGAATTGTTAAAAAAATATTATTACTAGTAGTTCGCACTCGACTTCGCCTGCAAAAATTGTGATAGCTCGGATAATATGCCTATGATATATTCTAGACTTACGAGCAAGTTTATAGCATATTTATATTTTATGACTCAGTAACCGCGGACAATCAATAGCCCATAACATGATTATTTCCACACACCAGCTTTAGATTGCAGGTCAAATTATTTTCGTATAGCAGTTTTAATCCCCCCTTAATAAAACATTAGGAAGGTTAGGATTTTAATACTAACTGGCTCCAGCGATGGGATCTTATCTCCCATCATTAACAAGCAAAAAATAACCCAGATGTTTCTCATGTAATAAAACATTTCTAAGTGGTAATACTTCATTTCCCGTGGGTACTTAGGCACCTGAGTGACCGTTGAGACCTTTCGTAAAACACCTTTTCAAAACAAATGTTAAAACTGTTTTGCAGACAGGTTGTTTCAAATATTTTGTTTTCTACAGCTTTTCTACAAAGTACTAAGTACTTGACAATAGAAAACGTTGTATTGATTGTCATTGTCCTGTTCTTCAAAGGAAAATGTAAACAATCCTTTCTGAAAAGAAAACAGTGTTTTTAGTACTTATTCAGCATATGTATATTCCAGCATTGTCAAGAGAATTTAATTCAGGGGAGAATGGAAGAAGAAAACGTGTTGCGCCGACCACAAATAGAATGGGACAATGTTTGTTTTGAAAAATTTTTTATTGACATAAAAATATATAAAGCAATTAATCCTTTCTGAAAAGAAAACAGTGTTTTTATTATTCACTAACTGTTGCCCGTGACTTCGTTCGTGTGGAAATTTTGATGTGTATGTGAGAGACTGCCTCGTTGGTCGAGTGGTCACAAGTGCGACTACTAAGCATGAGGTCTTGGGATCGCTGCGGAGGTCGGGCAGTGTTGAAAATGTTTATTTTAATTACATAATTTTATAATGCACATGATTTAGAGATCACCTTTTAAGCAAGGAGATGCTTGTGTGACTCAGCTCTTCCACTTAACATTAAACAATGTATGCAATTGAAAAAAATACTATAAATAATAGTGTTATTGGGTTATTCCATCAGGAATTTCTTAATAGCAGCCACAGAATCTGGATTTGTGACCAGTTGGTGGAAATAGGCTCACCCTCTATCACAATGGGACTTCAACATAATTGGCGAAATGTGTACGATTAGGTACGCTTCTGCCTAAACGTTCGGGGATTATATGGCGTGATGTGTGAGAACTGACTGACTGATCAAAATGTGATAAAGTGGGTGATGACTACAAAAAGAAGTACCAAACAAAATTAAATGGCGACGAAATGGCTTAAAAACCGTTTATTTTCAACTTTCTTTTCAAAGTGAACCATCACACGCCATGTTGGGCATTACTTATTCTAATACCGTTCTGTATACAACATTAAATGACTTATCAATTAATCGATAAAGGAAGATGATGATTTTCAAGACAATTTAACTTTACAGCGTCTCCGCCTTTTTAACTCGTAGTTTGAAATAAAGAAAACATAATTTCTTTA